>CM077309.1:93695000-94320000 GCA_039655065.1 Glossophaga mutica | reverse complement strand
GAGATGAGACCTAGCCCACAAGGGACTCCTCACTCATGACCCCAAGATTACATTGTATTGCCAGCACCATACTCAATCCGGGGGCTCCAGGGGGACCTGCAGGGGCTTTCTTACACTGTGTCACAGTCCCATGTACAAAGGGCTCTGGACTTCCATTTCTCCCTCCAGCTACAAGTGGGAGTTGAAAGAAATTACTGGTATTAGTAAGAATATTACGAATCATATGTTGTTTTATTTCACAGCAGACCACAAGTATATATGTACTTTTCTTGATCTTTTCTGTTTGTCTTTTTTGTTTGTTTGTTTTTAGCTACCCACTCCAGATATCCTGCAGAGAAGTCAGGTTGAATATGCTTTCAGGCCTTTTTCAATAATGGAGGTTATTCATCAGAGTGATGCAACCTCTCAGTGCTAGTGGACATGGTGTCACTCACTACCAGTGCCATGTCAGCCATGCTCCTGAGATCACTTAAGTGTGTCCCTGTGATGTAAAAGTTTGCTGGGGCAACCATAACATAGGAGCACACTGGGTGGTATATACAGCAGGCACTTAATTTTTCACAATTCCAGAGATGAGGAGTTGCACGTGAGGGTGTCCTGAGGATGGGTTCCTTTTGAGGAGTTTCTGCAATGTTCATACATGGCTATCTTCTCACTCTTTGTCACACAGAATCCCCTTTATGCTTCCCTGTGTCCTCCCCTCCTGTTTTAAGAAAACTGGTCATATTGGGGTAAGACTCACATCACTGAATTCACTTCACTTTAGTTACTTGCTTAAGGACACCTTATGTGGGGAACACCACGTGTGATTGGAATCTCCCCCCATGACAATGCCCAAACAGGCCTCTGACCATACCTGGCCTGACAATGGGCTCATTCTTTGCAGAACTCAATTATGACTTCATGGAGGAGTTGGCTGATGGATTCACCTATGGCATCAACAGCTAAAAGGGAGAAGTGCACCAGGACAGGGACATTGTGCGGTGCCTGACTGCAGTGACAGCAGTCCCACACCCAGGGACACAAGATGACTAGGTGGGACAATAACCCTGATTCAAATCTAGGGCCTCAAGATTTTCACATGTCCACTCCCAAATTAATCTTTGCCTGCAATCCTACTTGTCGGGATTCTTTTAGGGTAAAAATCCATTCTTTACCTTTGTTAGAATCATAGAGAAAAACACATCTTGCTATTCTCATTTTCCTTGTTTCCTTTCTTTACCAACCTGTAACATGCACCCTGTGGAGTAGTCAGCTCTACTGGCCTTAAACCTCTTCATGTCTACACATCATCATGCATAGAGGGTAGTTTTGATAAAACACCAAACCAACACTGCAGGAATTAATGTATTTGATACATTTGTCAGTAACTTGGCATCTCACAGAGCACACAAACCATTTTCAGTCAGCCAGGTCAGCAGCTCTGGCCTTACTCATCTCCATGTTATCCTATAAAGAAGGGAATTTTCTGCAGTAATTAGGCTTTTTCTGTTGTTAGAACTTGACATGATGCCATTCTGCTCTGATTTCTGCAGTATGACAGGGGATAGCCTCACTGTGTCCTGATAGACTGTGCTAGTTTGGTAGGTCTCCACTACACAGGAGCACAGATTGTGTGGAAAGTTACTGAGGACTCCTGATTCAGTATCTGGCTTTGTCTTTGCAGAGCTCCAATGATGACATCCTTGAGGAGATGGTGCAGAAGTCCCACTACACCAACCACAGGGTCAAGGTGCAGGTGCATCAGGCTGACACCACTGTCCAGTGCTGGTCTAAAGTGAGAGCTTGGCTGACGAATTCTTCACACACAGGAACCCAAGATGACCTGAGCCGGCCAAGCATCTAGGCTCCAATATGGGGATGGCTTCCTCAGAACCCTCCCAGTGCTCTTGTAAACTGTCCCACTATCCCATGCACATAGAAATCTGGACCTCCACTTCGACCACCAGCTACATTGGACGCGGAAAAAACACTCCTCATATATTTGAAGGAATATTAGAGAAAAAAGATGTTGTACTTCACGGTAGACCATGTGAACACTTTTATTTTGCTCTTTTGTTGTTACTAGCTGCACCAAGTTTCTGGTAAAGAAGTCATCTCCACTGTCCTCAAAGGCCTCCAAATCTTCCACATCATTACACTGGACTAGGAGGTTTTGTACACAAATATGTGCAGTAATTAAAATGTTGGATTATTTCCCTGTAACCTTTCTGCTCACTGACCAGGGCAAACCATTGTAATCTGGTCAGGTTAGGAGATGTGATCTTATTCATCTTCATAATATCTCATAAAGGAGGAAATTTCTACAGTGTTTAGCCATTCATTGATTTTGGACTTTGATATTGTTCAGTTCTGCTTCAACTTCAGCATGGCTGCCAGGAAAGACCTCACTGTGTCACTATGTCCTAATAGACAGTCTCAGTTTGCCAGGTCTGCCATGAGACAGAATCACAGGTTAGTAGGAGGGTTTCTGATGCCTGCTGGCCTGGTACAGGGTTTGCCTTTGTACTGTTTCAACGAAGACACCATCAAGGGCCCAGTGAACAGGTTCAACTACTCTACCTCTCTTGTGGAGGAGGTGCATCAGGCCACTGAGGACAGCCAGTGCAGAACTGAGGTGAGAGCTAGCCCAGAAGCATCTCTACAACTGTAACTCCAAGATAACATTCTAGTGCCCATAACCTGACTCAATCTGGGGACACCACAGAAACCCCCAATGGTTTTACCTGCAGTGTCCCACAGTGCCATGTACAGAAGATTCTGATCCTCCACTTTTCACTCCAGCTACAAGTGAGGATAAAAATATAATACTTGCATTAATAGGAATATTAGGAAACATTTTTGTCACAGTAGATGAAAAACACATTTATATTTTCTTGATCTTTTTTGATAGTTTTTGTTCTTTTTAAATTACTTGCCCCAGATATTCTGCACAGTGGTGAGATCAACAGTCTTGCAGACCTTCTACAATGATGGAGGTTGTTTGTCACACTATGCAGCCTCTCAGTGCTGGTGGACATGGTGTCCTTGACTACCGGTGCCATGCCAGCAGTGTTGCCGGGATCACTTAAGTGTGTCCAATTGACTAAAAGTTTGCTAGGGCAGCCATGATATAGGACCCTACTGGGTGGTGGTTAGGACAGACAGTTAATTTTTCACAATTCCAGAGAAGAAGAGTTGGAAGTGAGGGTATCAGCAGGGCTAGATCCTTTTGCCGGGTTTCTCCCTTGTTGGTACATGGACATCTTCTAACTCTGTCACGTGGAATCCTCTCTGTGGTTCCATGTGTCCTCCCTTCTTCTTCTAAGCTCTGTGGTCATATTTGGCTAAGACCCATATCACTGAATTCTCTTAACCTTAATAACATGCTTACAGAGATACAGAGATATAGGCATGTTCTGAAGTTCTAGGGGTTTCAAAATCATGGAACTTGAGTGACTCTCTAAAGACCACACTGTTTACCTGTACTATCTACAGCTGGAAGTACAACACAGTTTAAATTTGAGCCGCAGGATCCAGATTCCAAAATGAAAAGTCTGTAGCATAACAGCACCAACAGAACTTTTGTGATGATGGCTGCTGCCTTGCACCCAGCCTGGCCAGAGGGTTTCTCATCCCTTTAAATTTAGAGTAATTCTGGGGAAACAGAGGCAACTGTAACTGAACAACAAAATTAGAAAAAGAAAATAAATTAAACAATCTGATTTCAACGTGGCCAAGGCAATCCCAGTGTTCCTTGGTTTTCACTTGCCCCCAGCATCCCTTGACTCACCGATACCTTGTCTCCATGCACAGGGATTGGACCTACCTCAGTCATCTGCTCAGACTCCTGCCTGGTGATTAGCTTTCTCTAGTCAGGTGTCAGCAGGCATTTGCCCTGTGCAGTTTCTGCATCTCAAAATGCCCTTTAATGTAAAACAAAGGGAAAATAGTGTGATTTCAGAAGTCACTGGATTTCATAGGCTGTGTTTATCCATCTTGCACACAATTCCCAAATTGGGTGCAGCAGTGTTTCCCATACCATTTCCATCCATGTCAGGAACAGGTAAGTCTCAGGTAGCTAAGAGGCAATGTCATGCATCCCTAGCTTTGGACAGTTCTCAGTTCTAACATAAGTGAGCTTGAGCAGCCATTTTATGTGACCAAACCTATGTGCTTTCATTTTTCTAATGAGGATGCTGTTGAGGTCCCATTGATACAAAGCTATTCATCGTCTTTGTATGGAAAGTCCTGTATTCCTCCTGTGAAAAAATTGCCTAGAAAGGAAAAATTGTATCAACAGCCCTATCCACAAAACTTATATGGTACTTTATGACCTATGGATTAAAACTTATTCAACATGAGTACTCCTGACCCTTCTCTTGCACATGTGCCAGAGGAGCTGGGAGTTTGGGGTGAGCTCCTAACCTCAGTACTCATGATTCATGGTGATACCACTGACAGGATGCCTATTCTGGTCCCACCCAGAGTGCAGCTGAGTTCATGCTTAATTTACATGAATCCTTCAAAATGTGGGCCCTCCAGAGAGGCACGCTGAAGAAGGTAGTGGATTTTGTAGCTGCAGCTTTCCTGGGTGGGAATATCACCCACTTTACCACCTTCAGGTCAGTGCACCTCGCCGTCACTAGAGCCCAAATATTCCAGGATGAACTGCTAATTCAGTGAGAATGTGCCCTCTTTTCAGCACAGCTGTGATTCAACCCTCTGCTAGCTGTATGTCATAAAAAGGTCCCCATGTATCTCTGAGCGTCAGTTTGTTTCTTGGATATGTGGGCTGACAGAGGACAAAAGGCAACCTTCTCACAGGGACTACCTTGGAGAATATCCAGGCAGATCTTAGTTGGCACCTGCCTCTGCAAACAGGGCTTCTGGACATGCTGTGGCTGTTCATGGCAGTTTTTGGTTTTTGTCCATGGAAATTCACCAGCCTCACACATTGTGGCCTGTGGCATTTCTGAGCATGGAAAACAATCTGTCGAGAAGTTGGGGAAAGCACTTGCTGGACTTTGCTTGTGACTTTAGTATTGCCACATTAATAATCTTTGGGGATAAGAGGGGTCCCCAGGCCCACTCAGATATCTGGGATGGTTGTTGTTGGGCTTCATTTATTTGACAATGTGTATGAAGCACCTACCACAAGTAGGCCATACTAGGGGCACTTAGCATAACTCAGTGAATGAAGCAGACACAATCCCAGGGCCTCAGTTTTACTCAATAAATCCATCACAATGGATACCATTTGCACATCCTGTCCTCTATCCATTAGATCTGATACAGTCAAGGTCTTCTGCACAACTGAAGGCCTTCCTGCTGATAATGACAGTGGACACTCACCAAGGGATCAAATAAAAAGGTGGGTGGTGTTTGGATTCAGAAGGAAGACACCCTGTTTAGAGAGCACACAAGCTGTGGCAGGGAGGGTCTGGCCCCAACGAGATCTTACAGATCTGATTCCCAAGGGAGGCCTGAGCTCTGGTGTCTCCAACCCCAAGAGGACAACAGAGAGAACTGTGGACAGGGCCTCTCTCCTCACAGAACTGGACTGAGGCTGCAATGCATTTTGCCCCAGCATTCTTAACCCACTGCAGTCCTCTCCTGCTCAACACCATCCCAGGCTCTGAACAGGAGATGTGGTGGTTAGAACCTTCTCAGCAACCTGCCTCCAAACTTTGTCCAGATGAGCAGGAGCATGAAGTGTTAGCAGTGTACAAGGCCTTGAGAAGAAAGGTGATTGGAAAGAAAAGTCACAGGGTCTTCATGCTAAACCCACTGAATTGCCCATCCTGCTCCTCCCAGGACAGCCACATGGGGGTCAGGGTTGGCATTGGGCTGTCTTCTGGTTAGGCAGGTGCATGCACACAGGCCCTGTCCCAAATAAGTTTGTCCTGGAAGGCAGCATGGAATCCAAGACTCTGGCTCTGCTGCCCAAACTCCTCTCCCCAGGGCCTTTGCTTCTGCAGTGGGAACCTGGCCAGACCAGGTTCAGGGGTTCAGCCAACCTCTATGTTTCCCCTCGTTCCATCTGAAGCAGGCCTTGGTGCAGGTCAATTCTATACTTAACAGCATCTGTGCCAGGTGCACCATCTTTGGGTTTTTGTTGTTTTGTTTTTTGTTTTTGTTTTTTGGGTTTTTTTTTGTGTTTTTTTGTTTTGTTTTGTTTTGTTTTTTTTTTTAGAGAACCTAGAGACAACTCCAGCATCCCTTTAAGATGAGGGGACAGAAGTTGATACGATGATCTTGGGAGGGGAAGTGAATGGCCAGGAGGTCACTTAAGGGCAGTGCCACCTTCCCTCTCCCTGGAAACGCAAGGAAAAATCAGGTACATGCTTGTCAATCTTCTTTTCTTTCCTGCTCCTCCAGATCCATGTCCAGAGTTTGAGAGCAACCCACAGCCACATGAGGGTCCTGCTCAAGGGCTTGTTCCTGAACCAGCTGGAGGCCATACCCTGGCTTTGCCTGGCCTGAAGCTGTACTTCTAGCCAGGATGGAGGTTCTTTTTGAGACTTTTATCTTGTTCTCTTAGAAGTTCTAAGTTTTATCCTAAATACATGAGAGGAATACAACCCAACAACATATTTATAGTAAAAAAAAGGATAATTTTCAACAATACCACATTGTTTATATAAAATATATTGCATACAATAAAATACTGTAGAAAGAAAAAAATTGTAAATTAAAAATATGCATACATAATAAGTACTCATGTAAAATATAATTCAATACATATATATGCTGGATTTTGACAATGCTCTCTATGCAATATATTTTTAAAATAATATCTAAAACAGACCTACATTTTGGTGATGTGGACTCTGTCCAGTGGGGTCCATATGTTGTGAATGCAATGAACAAATTCACACAGACTACGACAGAAGTCCTGTGGAGGAAAAGGGATGCCATGGCCGCTCTCTGAGAGAGAGGGGCCTAGACCCTTGCCTGGACAAGCTTTTATTTGCTTTCTAACATACCTCAGAGAAGGTTCTCATTCATTATGCTCAGATTTGCATTAGGTGATTACTTTTTACAGATAACAAAGGAAAGTATGTTACTGATTCCTTCTTACAGATTAACAAGGAAAAAGGTTGCAAAGGCAAGGGAACAATATGTGTGATTGGTCTGGTTACACTCCATCCTTGGGAGAATTAGCACAGACTTCAGGAAGTTACTTTAAAGATATTCAGTAAGCATTTTTTGCCTCAACTGAGGGTGAGGGAGGTTTAGCAAGATCAAGCCTCAGAGCAGCCTAGGTATAATGCAGGCCTGCTTCCCCACCAGACAGCCAATCTATGGGTTTGTCTTCCTCTGTACTGACACATGCCTATAGGCCTTCTAGTAGGGCTGGGCTACATTTACCCTTCCATGTGGATACGTTCCCTATATTTTGGGATTCTAATACAACTATAAAGTAATGGTAAAAGCAAATTTGGAAATGTATACATCAAAATGTTCCACTAGTGAACTCTAGAAAGTGGGACTACTACAAGTTGCTGTCCTTTCTTTTTTGCTTATTGTATTTTCTAGCTTTTGTACAACTATCAAGTATTGAAAATAACATATAGTAAGATGAGACATTTGTGTTTATTACACCTAAGAGTCTTTAAAGTTCCATTTTATACCTTACAATGGTTTCATTAAAAGCCAAAATTACCTGTTGGATTACATTCTGCTTTCCTCAGTGTTTAGATTATTTGAGCAACAAAAACCACTAGAGTAGCTATTACCAACATTTAAAATCACTAGGGATGAAAGAACATTTCTTTGGATGTAACTAAAATGATGCAAAAGAACCTCCTCCAGTCAACTCTCACATAGTCAATTTTCTTCTTTGTTGAGCCCATAAATTAATAGGAAAAACCATTAACTTAAGAATAGGCAATGTTTGAGGTGGCCTGACACTGGGGCAGGTTGGTCTCAGGCCAATCTGTGCTGTGTGGCTTCTTGACTTTATCAAGAAAATATTTCACAAAAGAAGTTCAGGTGCTTTTTAAAATGTGTATATTAAAGCCAAAGACAGTGAAAGAAAGGAAGTACTTAGGCCATAGGAAGTAACAGGAGAAAGCATATGTGTTGCTCTTCCCTGGTTCCCTACAAAGGTCATAGAAAAGAAGTGAGCCAAGTCGATGCTGACTTTAGTTCACGGGGAAGCCAAATGCAGAATCACATATCAACCCAAGAGCAGTTGCCACTATCAGATGCTCCCCTGGTTCCAAGTCTCATGCAGACCCTCACGGTTTAGGAGGAAGTAAAATGTTCAGGCCTGAGAAGAGGCCTGGGAGTGCTCTAGAGGGAACCTACGCTGGCTCTTTGTCCACAGGGTTTTTCTCTCTCTCTGCAGGTGAGAATCTTCTTGGAGGTATTCAGTAATATGTATATTATCTTTCCTGGTGAGTTTCTAATATGCTGATGCAACTGAAGCAGTGCATAGGGGAGTTTGGGGTTTTTTCTATGTTCTGCTTTACTATTCTACATTTTCATGGGTCTGTCTGGGTTTAATTGGATTTTTGTTATTTATTCCCCTGACTTCTTTCATCCTTGGGGTTGGGTGGCACAAATGGCATTAATTAGGTCTGTGTTCTGGGTCTTAGGAACAGGGATTAGAGCTATGTATTATCTTGTTAGGGAAGAGAGGTAAAAACCAGGGGCTCTCATGGTTCCTTGGTTAGGAAAGACAAGGCCTTGTGATTCACTAGCTTCCTGTATGTTTTTTCAAATTCTTTGGCTTTTTAAAAATTTCTTGTCTCAGTTTCCCCATTCCACTTACCCAGGAATTTTCCTAGCTTCTCCAACTCCTGCCTCATTTTCGTTGGAACACAATTGTATGGGAATAAGGTAAACATCACTATTCTTACTGCAGCGCCATTATTCAGTGACCCTCTGAAACATTCTATAAATAAAATTAAGACCAACATGTCAAACAATTTAATGAAAAGAAAGAATTTGAGGGAAATCTCTAGGTGAGTATTTCAAAAGAAAGTGTGTTGTGTAAAATAAAGGCTCTTCATGTATATCCATACAAATAAATATGAGGCTAGATCATTCAAAGGTAGTCACTCTGATGTTTATATCTTGATCTGAGTGGGGACACATTTCCTACCTTTTGATTCATATTTATTTTTTATGAAAACTGGAGGGTCTATAAACCAAGCCAACACTCGTCATGTAGTTACAAAGTATAGGATACCGTTATCCATGGATGGGCCTATCTCCCACTCAGAAAGGCCAGTAGAAATCAAGGTCTGGTACACAGGATCCAGACCCACGGATAGGTCCTCCTGTGGTGAATCAGGCCTTCATTGTACCTAGGGTGCTTTGAGACTTGCTTTTTGCTAAAACGTCCTCACCATGAATTGAGGCAACAGACCTTTACTGCATATCTTTAACTTCCTAAAATCTATGTTAACCCTTCCAAGGACAAGTGTAACCAGTTCAACCATTTTCCCTTTACATTTGCAAATATCCTTCTTTTTGATGTAATTAGCAACATGCTCTCCTTTTTTTCTTCAAAAGGTAACCACCTAAAGTGAACCTGTGCATAGTAAATGAGGACCATCTTCAGTGCTATGTGCCCAGAAAAGCCATAAAACCTTCTCAAGGCAAGGGTGGGCCTGCTCCCCCTTGAGAGAGTGGCTGTGCCACCATTTTCCTCCGCAAGACTCGGTAGTCCATGTGAATTTGCTTGTCTCAGCCAAAACACAGCCGACACTGTGGGCTGGTTTCTGTATCGGCTGGTGCCCTAGAACAGGGACCCAGGTCTATGAGCTGTCATTGTCCACAACACATCAACTTGGTTGGAGTCCCAGCGCATCAGCCCAGGTAAGGGCCGATGATTCCAAGTGCCTTTAGGGTAGGTCATAGGCTGTGTTGGATTTCAGAGGAAAAGGTTTTTTTCCCCTACATCGCTGTCTCTTGCAACCGCTTTGCAACTGTACCTTCTTCAGTAAGCAAAAGCATTGCTCTCTCTCCCAAGTATTTGCTACAATCTCTCAGGCACAGGTTGAGTAGTTAAGAGGCAAAGGGTGCTTCCATTAGTGGATTACCTGGACGTAGACTGGGACAGAACTCTAGGTTTCTCACCAGCTCAAACAAAAGTCCAAGCAATGAGAGGCACACTATAGAAACACCCACAAGCCCATTGCCATGGCACAACCCACAAGTAGATCCAGGCTTGGGAGAAAGAGCAAAGATTTTCCCTTTTATTGGGCTTTAAACATATCAACTAGTTATGGGATATTTTACAAGCATATCACAAATTCTTTTTTTTTAATTTTTAAAATATTTTATTTATCTTTAGAGGGGAAGGGAAGGAGAGAGGGAGAGAAATGTCAATGTATGGTTGCCTCTCGTTTGTCCCCTGCTGGGAACTGTCCTGCAACCCAGGCATGTGCCCTGACTGGGAATCGAACCACGATCCTTTGTTTCGCAGGTCCGCGCTCAATCTACTGAGCTACACCAGCCAGGGCTAGCAAATTCTCTTAAGCTGCCTCTTGAGGCCCCTTCAATTTTGCCTTTTCCCTCTGTCTGCCTGCATAAGGATTTAAAGATGCAGGTGGAGAAAAAACAAAAATGAGACTAGTTTTGTAATTGCCATGCTGGCAGTGCGTGGAATTTCAAAAAAAGTTTTTTTTATTTGTTAAAAAATTTCTTTAGGACTTTCAGCCAAGATGGAGGCATAGGTGGACATACTGTGCCTCCTCTCACAATAATTAAGGACAACAAATATTTAGAAACAAGAAACAAAGCAGAACTGATAGAAAATTGAACTGTACGGAAGTCCAACAATCATTCATCCAGACCGGTAGGAAGGGCGGAGTCCCGGCAGGACAAAGTGGAGGTGCAGACCCGGGCACGCAGGAAGCAGAGGCTGGCAGTTCCCAGGCGTACAGGAGGCACCTAGCAGACCCCAGGCACACAGGCAGTGGCTACAGAGCCCCGGGCACGGGGTGGCAACTGTGCAGACCCAGTGAGGCTGTGCAAGGTGGCTGGCTGACCAGGCGGTCCCACATTAGCACACAAATAATCCAGGCAAAGGGGAAGCAGGGGAAGGGACTGGAATCCAAGAGAGAGCAGAGCAAGCACCATTGTTCCTTCTCGGACCCTGCCCTCACATACAGCGTCACTACCCAGCAACTGGGCTGACCCGCACTGGGGAACACCTAAGGGTCCACTCCTCGCTACATAACAGCCACAACCACACCCCCCCCAAAAAAAAAAAAAACCACCAAAAATGGCTCAAACCAGAGAACAAATCAAACTTCCAGAATCAATTCCTCTAAGTGAAGAAGAGATAGCCAACCTATCAGATGCACAGTTCAAAGCTCTGGTGATCAGGATGATCACAGAATTGCTTGATTTTGCTCACAAATTAGATAAAAGAATGCAGGCTACAATACATGAAATGAAAGAAAACACATGGGAAACCAATAGAGATGGGAGGAAAACTGGGACTCAAATCAATGCAGTAGACCAGAAGGAAGAAACAAACAACCAAACAGAAAACAAGGAAGAAACAAGAATTCAAAAAAATGAGGAGAGGCTTAGGAACCTCTGTGACATCTTTAAATGTCCCAACATCCAAATTATAGGGGTACCAGAAGTGGAAGAAGAAGAGCAACAAGTGGAAAATTTATTTGAACAAATAATATAGGAGAACTTCCCCAATCTGGCAAAGGAAACAGACTTCCAGGAAGTCCAGGAAGCTCAGAGAGTCCCAAAGCAGTTGGACCCAAGGAGGAACAAGTCAAGGCACATCGTAATTACATTAGCCAAGATTCAAATGAAGGAGAGAATTCTAGAAGCAGCAAGAGGTAAGGGGACAGTCACCTACAAAGGAGTTCCCATCAGACTGTCAGCTGATTTCTCAAAAGAGAACTTCCAGGCCAGAAGGGGCTAGAAAGAAGCATTCTATGTATTGAAAAGCAAGGATTTACTCTATCCAGCAAAGCTGTGATTTAGAACGGAAGGGAAGATAAAGTGCTTATCAGATAAGGTCAAGTTAAAGGAGTTCATCATCACCAAGCCTTTATTATAGGAAATGTTAAAGGGACTCATCTAAGAAAAGAAGATAAATAAAATATGACAGTAAAAAGACAGGAAACTCACAGCTATTCACTACCACACCTAAAACAAAAGCAAACAATTAGAACAAGAACAGAACCACAGAAATGGAGATCACATGGAGGGTTAGCAACAGGAGAGTGGGAGGAGGAGAGAGGGGGAAAAGGTACAGAGAATAAGTAGCATAGACAGTGGGTAGAAAATACACAGTGGGAGGGCAAGAATAGTGTGGGAAATGTAGAAGCTGAAGAACTTATGACATATGGACATGAACTAGAAAATACACAGTGGGAGGGCAAGAATAGTGTGGGAAATGTAGAAGCTGAAGAACTTATGACACATGGACATGAACTAAAGGGGGGAATGTGTGTGGGAGTGGGTGTGCAGGGTGGAGGGGAATGATAGGGGAGAAATGGGACAACTGTAATAGCATAATCAATAAAATAGTTTTAAAAAAGAAAAAAATTCTCATCTCTAGGTTGACTTAAAATATTTTTAGTATATCGTTACACAAGTCAGGTAGAAGCTTCTTGTGCACAGAGCTCTTATTCAACTACAAAATCATAATAAGTAGACAGATACAACCAGAAAGCCAATAAAATTCAAGTTAACATTAAAAAAAAAATTCTTTAAAGGTTTCTGCGAATGCTCAAACATGGGGAATGGGCTCTCTAAAGAATAAGAGCAGCCCTGGCTGGTGTAGCTCAGTGGATTGAGCGCGGGCCTGTGAACCAAACAATCGCGGTTTGATTCCCAGTTAGGGCACATGCCTGGGTTGCAGGCCAGTTCCCAGCAAGGGACACACGAGAGGCAACCACACATTGATATTTCTCTCCCTCTCCCTCTCTCCTACCCTTCCTCTCTAAAGATAAATAAATAAAAAAATCTTAAAAAAAAAAAAAAAAGAACAAGAACAGTGATTTAGTCTAACTCCACAGCTTTTTAAGGCTGGTAGATGTCTTCCTGATAAGGGATCTCTAGACTTAATTATGTAGGAACAAGTTGGGCAGAAGTGGAAATGACACCAGGTGGTGTGAGATAAGATTCTAAGGCTAGTGTCTCACTCCCTCCTTTAGAGGACTTAATTTGAAAATACTGGTTTGCTTGAATTTTGTTTTTTTTCTGAGACTCAGAAAAAAAATGGCTCAGACTCACAATATCTTGCTAAACCTCGGGTAAATAGACTAAGATCTCTAATGTTGGTACATCATAAGGATTCCACTCAGAAAGAATTCAAATGGGTTGTTGAACAAAAACATTCCCTTCCCTCAGACAGTAAAAAGCACAGGAAGAAAGGGAATGAGAAAATGTGTGTTTTAACCACTCTTAATCCTCCTTCTGAAGGCCCAGGGACTGCTTCAGTCCTTGGAACAGGCTGTGCCAAGATTAGTATCCTCCCTCCCTCTTCTCCAGCCTCCCTAAAGTTCTCAAGGGTACTGGATGAGACAGCTCACTTTTGAGCACATTCAAGGAATGCAGTAATCAATAAAAAATTAACAACAACAAAAAAGTAAATATATTTACCAGTGGGAAAAAAACTGTTTCTGAAAGTTATGAATGTGTTCATACGTTTGTCAATCCAGAGCTTGCTACAAGTGGGATGGGGGGTGTGACCTATTAAAGAAATATTAAGAATCCTCCTTGTTTATGCTGGAGCTGTGACCTTTCATTGTAAAAGTGAAATATAGGTGTACTAGGTGTACTGTCTCCCAGGGAGAACTAGCCCTTCTCCATGGAAGACTAAGCACCGTTTTTTAACTCAGTATCTGTAAACATTGATCCTTTCCTTGCGGAAGAACTGGCTATTATCCTGGAGGGAACGGTTAGTCAATAGAGTCAAAAAAGGCCCTTGGTGCGTAACCACTTTTGTCTAAATCATATTTGAGCAGAGCACCACCCATCTTTCCCACTTTACTTGAAAACTCTGAACCTAGGAGTTACCAGGTCCTGAGAACAACAGGGCAAGTAACTTGGTGCTTAAACTCATTTCAGCTTCCAGAAACATCATGGTGTCTTTCTTTCCAAGCAGAGAAAAAAAATGGCACTTTTAAAACTGAGGCTATTTTTCAGCCAACACTTGGAGCCTCCTTTGCACTACTCCCCTGCCACTGACCTGGCTCTCCAATAAGCTGGTATGAGTTGATCAGTGGACACGTAAAGGAGAACGACTTGAACACACCTGCCTTTTAGTTAACAATTAGAAGCAGGTCATATTGAACACTCTAACAGCTCTTGGAATATGCCTATTTTTGTTGTACTAAAGAAGTCTGGCAAATGGAGGTTTATTCATGATCTAAGAAAAATCAATGAATCCCTCCTACCTATTGGCCCCCTACAACCAGGAGTCCTCAATTCAGCTTGCATTCCAAAGGACTGGCCACTTTTAGTAATTGACCTAAAGGATGGTTTCTTTACATTTCCTTTAACAGAAAACTATCAGGAACATTTTGCATTTGCCCTCACAGTCATTAACAATTCTCAACCTTTACAGAGGTTTCAATGGGAGAGTTTTGCCTCAGGGAATGCTCAACAGCCCAACTTCCTGCCTACATTTTGTGCCTTACAGCTATTCAGCCAGTAAGAGATCAGTTTCCTAATTCAATTATCTATCATTTTATGGATGACACCCTGATTACAGCTCCTTCACAAGATATTTTAGCAAAAAAACTGCTTCCTTTCTTAACAATTCTGTAGCCTCTGCTGAGCCAGTAAAATTTGCTCTAGAAAAAGTCCAGCATTCAGAACCTTGGAAATATTTAGAATATACTCCTTTTCATAGGACAATTTGGCCTCAAGTCCTTCAAATTACTCCACCCAAGGATTTAACACTTTTTTTTAGCACTTGTAGTCTTTATTTTATTATTTTTACTTTTAAATTTATTTTAATTGTTGTTCTTGTGCAGTTTTCTGTCTTTTACTCCCATCCCAGCCCACCCTGCCAGCCCTCCCCACCTCCCTCCCATTTCCACCTGCCCTGGTTTTTGTCCATGTGTCCTTTATACTTGTTCCTGTAAACCCTTCCCCCTTTCCCCTGAAATTCCCTCCGTTCCCCCTCTAGTGACTGTCAGCCTGTTCACAATTTCAGTGTCTTTGGTTACATTTTGCTTGTTTGTTTGTTTGTTTTGTTGGTAAGGTTCCTGTTAAAGGTGAGATCATATGGTATTTCTCTTTCACCGCCTGGCTTATTTCCCTTAGCATAATGCTCTCCAGTTCCGTCCATGCTGTTGTGAAGGGTAGGAGCTCCGTCTTTCTTTCTGCTGCATAGAATTCCATTATTTAAATGTATCATAGTTTTTTGATACATTTTATTTTTGATACATTTCATTTTTGATACATTTTCATTTTTGATACAATTCATTTACTGATGGGCACCTAGGTTGCTTCCAACACTTGGCTATTGTAAATTGTGCTGCTATGAAAATTGGGGTGCATAGGTTCTTTTGGACTGGTGTTTCAGGGTTCTTAGGATATAATCCTAGCAGTGGAATTGCTGGGTCAAAAGGCAGATCCATTTTTGGTTTTCTTAGAAAATTCCATACTGCTTTCCATAGTGGTTGGACCAGTCTGCAATCCCACCAACAGTGAACTAGGGTTCCCTTTTCTCCACAACCTCTCCAACACCTCCAACACTTGTTGTTTGTTGCTTTGTTTATGATGGCCTTTCTGACTGGTGTCAAGTGGTATCTCATTGTGGTTTTAATTTGCATCTCTCCGATAGCTAGCAATGTTACGGAGAAATGAAACGATCCAGACGCAGGGAGTTCACGAAGCACGACTCTTTATTACACGCGTGGTCCCAGAGGAGGCAGTCTCCAAATTCTGGGCCCCAATCTCAGGGAAAACTCTTCCTTTTAAGCATCTTACATCTTGGCTCCCGCAGCAGATGCGGTCGTAAATCTTTAACTTCCTTCTCCCACTTTTCCTGATTTATTTCTTCTTTAGTCAAGGGGGTCAGAAATAGAATTTGTATCCTGCCATAATTCTTTTCTTACACTAATGGGACTGCTATCTCAATTCTGCTATATTTCTTTTCTTACACTAATGGGACTGCTATCTCAATTCTGCTATGTTTCTTTTTACATCAATAGGGCTATTTCTTTTCCATATCAGCAATACTGAGCATCTTTTCTTGTGTCTCTAGATCCTCTGTATGTCCTCCTTGGAGAAGTGTCAAGTTATTGGTTCAAGTCCTTTGCCCATTTTTTAACTGAGTTGCTTGTCTTCTTAGATTGGACCCTTTAAGTTCTTTATATATATTGGAGATTAAACCCTTGTCTGAGGTATCATTGGCAAATATGTTTTCCCATACAGTCAGTTCTCTTTGTATTTTAATATTGTTTTCTTGAGCTGTGAAGAAGCTTTTTATTTTGATGAGACCCATTTGTTTATTCTTTCCTTTATGTCCATTGCTTTAGGGGACATATCAGTAAACATGTTGCTGCATGAAACATCTGAGATTTTCCTGCCTATGTTCTCCTCTAGGACTTTAATGGTGTTACAGCTTATATTTAAGTCTTTTATTCACCTTGAATTTATTTTTGCGTATGGTGTAAGTTGGTGCTCCAGTTTTATTTTTTCTTTTTTTGCATGTAGCTGTCCAGTTCTCCCATCACCATTTGTTGAAGAGGCTATTTTTACTCCATTTTATGTTGCTGCTCCCTTTGTTGAATAGTAATTTGTCATAGAGACTTGGGTTTAATTCTGGGCTCTCTGTTCTATTTCACTGGTCTGTGTGCCCGTTTTTATGCCACTACCAGGCTGTTTTGATTACAGTGGCTTTGTAATACAGTTTGGTATCAGGTAATGTGATCCCTCCTATTTTGTTCTTCTTTCTCAAAATTGCTACAGCTGTTCAGGGTCATTTATGGTTCCACATAAATTTTTGAAGTGTTTGTTCTATGTCTGTGAAATATGCCATTGGTACTTTAATAGGTATTGCATTGAATTTGTAAATTGCTTCAGGTAGTATGGACATTTTGATGATATTAATTCTTCTGATCCATGAACACGGTTTGTGTTTCCATTTGTTTGTGTGCTCCTTGATCTCTTTCTTCAGTGTTGTGTAGTTTTCTGCATACAGGTCTTTTATCTCCTTGGTTAGGTTTATACCTAGGTATTTTATTTTTCTTTTTACTATATTGAATGGAATTTTTTTCCTTGATTTCTGATTCTGCTGTTTCATTGTTGGTATACAAAAATGCCTTTGATTTCTGGATATGGATAGGATACTTTGTATCCTACTGTTTCGTGAAATTCATTTATTAGGTCAAGAAGCTTTTTGGCTGAGTCTAAAGGATTTTCTATGTACACTATCATGCCATCTGCAAACAATGATAATTTTGTTTCCTCCTTTTGGAGTTGAATGATATTTATTTCCTTTTCTTGTCTAATCACTGTTGCTAAGACTTCTAATACTGTATTGAATAGAAGTAGTGAAAGTGGACATCCTTGTCTTGTTCCTGATCTTAGTGGAAAAGAATTTAGTTTTTGCCCATTGAAAGTGATGTTGGCAGTAGGTTTCTCATAAATTGCCTTTATTATGTTGAGAAATGTTCACTCTATTCCCACTTTGCTGAGAGTTTTTTATCATAAATGGGTATTGTACCTCATCCAATGCTTTTTACACATCTATTGATATGACCATGTGATTTTTGTCTTTGCTTTTCTTTATGTGATGTATTACATTTACGGATTTGGGAAATATTGAACCATCCTCATATCCCTGGGAAGAATCACACTTGGTCATGGTGTATTATTTTTTAATGTATTGTTGGATGCAGTTTGCCAATATTTTGTTGAGGATTTTAGTGTCTATCTTCATTAGCGATATAGGACTGAAGTTTTTTTTTTGTTTGTTTTTGTTTTTTTTTCCCCTTTTTCCTTTGTTGTATCTTTATCTGGTTTTGGGATTAGGATGATGCTAGCTTCATAAAAAGAGTTTGGGAGTCTTCCATCATTTTGAATTTTTTCGAATAGTCTGTGAAGGATAGGGGTTAGCTCTTCCTTAAATGCTTTGTAGAATTCTCCTGTGAAACCATCTTGTCCAGGCGTTTGGTGTTTTGGGAGTTTTCTGATTACTGCTTCAATTTCATCTTCTGTTATTGGTCTGTTCAGGCTTTCTGCTTCTTCTTCATTGAGTTTTGGAAGATTGTATTTTCCTAGAAGTTTATCCATTTCACCTAGGGATTCAAATTTCTTAGCATACAGTCCTTCATAGGAATTTCTTACAATCCTTTGTATTTCTATGGTATCAGTCATAATCTCTCCTCTTTCATTTCTGGTTGTGTTTATTTGGGTCCTCCCTCTTTTTTTCATGATGAGACTTCTTCAAAGCTTCTTGATTTTTTTTATCTTTTCAAAGACCCAGCTCCTGGATTCATTGATCCTTAGAATTGTGCTTTTAGTCTCTATGTCATTTAATTCTGCTCTAATGTTGGTTATTTCCTTCCTTCTACTTGCTCTGGGCTATCCTTGTTGTTGTTCCTCGAGTTCTTGTAGGCATAGAATTAAGTTGTTTTTTTTTTCATATGTTTCTATCTTTTTTAGTTAGGCCTGCATCGCTATGAACTTCCCTCTCAGGACTGCCATCAATGTGTCCCATAAGTTTTGGGTTGTTGTGACTTCATTTTCATTGTTTCCATAAACTTTTTCATTTCTTCCCTAATTTTATTTTTGACCCATTCATTGTTTAATAGCATGCTATTCAATCCCCATGATTTTGAGGGTTTGGGATTTTCCCCCTTGGGGTTGATTTCTAGTTTCAGTCCCTTGTTGTCAGAGAAAATGCTTGGTACGATTTCAATTTTCTTGAATTTGTTGAAGCTTGTTTTATGTCCTATCATGTGGCCTATCTTTGAAAATGTTCTATGTGCATTGGAAAAGAATGTGTATTTAGTTTCTTTGGGATGAAAGGCTCTATATACATCAGTTAAGTCCATTTCATCTAGAGTGTTATTTAATGCCACAATATTTTTGTTGATATTTTGTTTGGAACATCTGTCCATTTTTGACAGTGGGATGTGGAAATTCCCTACTATAATTGTGTTGCTTTCAATATCTTTCTTGAAGTCCTCTAAGATTTTCTTGATGTATATAGGTGCTCCTATGTTGGGTGAACATACATTTACAATGTTTATGTCTTCCTGGTGGATTCTTTCCTTGCGTATTATGAAGTGATCTTCTGGGTCTTTATGGCCCTTCTTTTGAAGTCTTATATGAGTATTGCTACCCCAGCTTTTTTTCCCCTGTACATTTGCTTGGAAAATTTGTTTCCAGCCCTTCACTCTCAGTCTGTGTATGTCTTTTGTCCTGAGGTGGGTCTGTTGTAGGCAGCGTATGTGTGAGCCATGCTTTCTTATCCATTCAGCTATTCTATGTCTTTTGATCGGAGCATTTAATCCATTTACGCTTAAGGTTATTATTGATAGGTACTTATTCATTGCCATTTTGGTACCTGTGTTCTCCTCTCCTGCTCGCTCGCACTCTCTCTCTCTTCCTTTCCTTAAAGCAGTGCCTTTAGCATCTCTTGAAGAACTTGTTTGGTAGAGGTGTATTCTTTTAGACTTCTTTTGTCTGGGAAGCTCCTTATTTGGCCTTCTATGTTCATTGAAAGCCTTGCTGGGTAAAGTAGTCTTGGTTGTAGAGCTTTGGTTCTCATTAGGTGGAATATTTCTTACCATTCTCTTCTGGCTTGGAGCGTTTCCACTGAGAAGTCAGCCTCTAACCTTATCAGGGCTTCCTTGTATGTTACTTTCTTTTTCTCCCTTGCTGTCTTTAAGACTCTCTCTTTGTCTTGGAATTCTCGCTATTTTAATTATGATGTGTCTTGAAGTGAGCCTCTTTGGGTTCCTCTTGATTAGGACTCTCTGTTTTTCCTGGATTTGTATGACTTTTTCTCTCATCAAATTAGGGAAGTTTTCCATCATTACTTTTCAAATAGGTTTTCTATCCCTTGATCTTCTTCTTCTCCTTGTGGTATCCCTATTATATGGATATTAGTACGTTTCCTATTTCCATGCATTTCTCTTAATCCCTCTTCATTCTTTTCGAGCCTCTTTTTGTTTTTTTGCTTTTTCTGTGTGTTTTCTTTTTTTTTTTACTTTGTCCTCCAACTCACTGATCCAATCTTCTGCTTCATCAATTCTGCTTTTGATTCCTTCTACTGTGTTCTTCAGTTCCAAAATTATACTCTTCATTTCCTCTTGGCCCCTGTTCATAGTTCCTATTTCCTTTTTCATGATGATATAGTTTGCAGTGAGTTCATTGTAGCTTCCCTGTAGTTTCTGGTAGCTCATTGCGAGCTCATGGAGCTTCCTAACAACCATTGCTTGAACTCAGTGTCTGAGAATTGACTTGCCTTTGTTTAATTTAGCATTCTTTCTGGGACTTCCTCCTTTCCTTCCATTTAGGGATTGTTTCTCTGTCTTGCCATTGTTTGTGAGATTCTTCTTATTAGCCTCAGCTTCTTAAATTGATCTGTTCTGGCTTCCTGGGTTTATGTGAACTTCTGTGGTAGAATACCTGTGACATTCAGTGGTGCAGACTCCTTTGGGTATCCTGGTGTTTGCAGCTTCCACTGTCTCAGCTGTTGGGATGACCCCTCTTTGGGTCCAACTCTGGTTTTTTCACAGCAGTTTTTTTTTTTTTTTCCCCTCACTCATGGGTATTTAAAAAGAGAAAAGAAAGAAAAAATATAAAAAAAGCAGGGAAAGGAAGAAGAGATAAAATTGGAAAGAATGGATAAAGGAATACAACACGAAGGAAGCAAAGAGAAGCAAAAGGAATTGAGAGATGAAAGATAAAATTAATCGGGAATAATAATAATAAATATATTTAAATCAAAAAACAACAACAGCAACAAAAAAATCTCTTGTCCCAACCTTTTTTTTTTTTTTTTTTGTCCTGCTGACTGCAATGGGCTGAGAGGTGACTGGTATCGCTTTTCTCCCTGTTCAGCATTCATTCCACTTTGGGCTACTCTCCTCAGGGCTATCTGTGCACTCTCCCCAGAGCTAGCCTGGTGCCTCTCTGCTCAGTGCCATGGGCATGGTTTCTGAGCCTCCTGCAGAGCATGTGCTTTCCTAACTTTATGTATGTAAGCTGGGATGTCCTATGGATCGAGCACTCCCTGGGTTTATGGGTGTGAGCTCAAGGTCTCCTAACGGGTGCACACACCAACCCAACTTTACAGGTGTGTGTTCCGTGGGTTTCCTGCATTGGGTGCACTCCCCCTAGGTTCACAGGTATAAGCGCCTCGTCCTCTGTAAAGCTCCATCCTCTGATCACTCGGCCACCTCTAGACACTCGGCCACCTCCGGTTGCAGGGGCTTCAGCCTGTACTCCTCCAAGGGCTATGCATGTGTGCTCATAGCCCCTGCGAGTTTGCCATTCTTACCTGAACTCGCCTCCCTCTGACTTCAAGCAACCAGGTCTCTCCCAGTGCTGCTCAAACCTTGTTTGGTTTGGGAGGGAGCAATTGACCCGATTCCCCTCCCTAAAGCCCTGTGGCAGACCCAGCGAGCAAAGGGCTGGGACTTCAGCCGCCCTGGTCTCCGCTGATACCTGAGCCCTTGCTGTCCTGAAAAACTCTCCTTACTGTCTGGTTTTTCAATGTCCGCTACAAGTTTTCATCTCCTATTTTCATCTATGCTGTGTTACCGTTGGCTGTTTTCTCTGATCCTCCACAGACTGACTAGGTTTTTCTCCCATGTTTAGAGGGAAGTGGAATCTGCTCCCTCCTACCATGCCGCCATCTTCCCACCGGATATAATTCTTAATCGCCTCCAACAACTTCTGGGAGCAATTAACTGGGTACACCCCATGCTTGGAATACTTACCCAACAATTAACTTATTTACTTAATGCCCTTCAAGGGGACCTGGATGTTCACATCCGTTTAACTCAGGTATTTACAGCAATTGACCGCTCAATCTTTAGAATTTCAGTGTGCTGTGGCTGATTTTGTAGGAAGACTAGAACTTAATCTACCCTCAGATAAATTGCGTCAAAGCATTCCATTCCTTCAAATAAGGCAAGCAGGAAAGTTCAGCCCAATGCCAATAACTGGCATGAGAACTGTGTTTCTTCACAGGTCTACACAAAATGGACAGGCTGCTATTACTTGGCAAGAGGGCAAAAGCTGGAGAACTTTTGTATCCTCAGGACATTCCTCTATTCAAAGGACTGAGCTTTTCTCTGTAATCATGGCCCTGCATCAATGGCCCCAGGAACCTTGGAATATAGTCTGTGACTCAGGATATACTGTTTATACTATTCTGTATCTAGATCAGGTATTAATTAAGACTTCTATTGACCCCAATCTACTGAACCTATTTTGGACCCTATAGTCCCTCCTTGACAAGAGAGTACACCTCCTCTTCATTACTCATATTCAATCCCATTCTGGCTTACCTGGCCCCCTGGTGGAAGGTAACAATAAGGCAGAGGCCTTAGTCAGTGTCCTTACTGCCTTCCAGCAAGCAACAGTTTATCATCAGTATTTTCATCAAAATAGCCAGGCACTCTGAAAACAACTTAATATTCTTTGCTCCCAAGCTAAGCAAATTAGTAAAGAATGTCCCGATCACCAAGCCCTTAGGAAGGATCCCCCATCTATAGGAGTTAATTCTCGAGGACTAAGTTCTCAAATAATTTGGCAAACAGATGTCATTCTTTACGCTCCCTTGGGAAAAATCAAATATGTTCATATTTTTATTGATACTTACATGTATCTAATTTAACAGGAGAATCTGCTAAAAATATACAAGCCCATTGGCTTGAGGCTTTTAGTCATTAAGACAGCCTCAGCAAATTGAAACAGATAATGGCCCTGGATACCTTGCCCATTCTACTCAGGTTTTTCTTCAGCCTTGGACTACCCAACATAAAACAGGAATAACTTACAATCCAACAGGTCAGGCAACTGTAGAAAAGGCTCACCATACTTTTAAAAATCTTAAAATACAAAAAAAGGGGAGTCATGGATCCTCCCCCCAAAACTTCATTATGTTAGCCATGTTTACATATAATTTTCTAAAATGTGATAAATCACTCTGTACTCTAATTGAGAAGCATTTTCAGAGAAAAGAATCGAAACTGCCTTACCTTCAGGTTTTATATAGAAATCCACTGGGAGATGGCTCTTGGCAAGGCCCTCTAGACCTCTTAACATGGAGAAGAGGGTATGTGTGTGTTTCCATCCCTAGAGGTCCTGTCTGTCTGCCAGCCAAAAGAGTAAAGCCTCTTAAGAGTAGGAAAGATGCCAAGACAAGGCTTATCATGAGTGGAATGGACGTCAAGCTCTGCTACCTAGAGGCAGGAAATGATCAAAGTAGGCCAAGTGGCCCAGCTGACACTGAACAACCAGAAGGAAAACAGAAACCCACACCGTCACTCACGAGCCTTGGTTCACCAACAAAAGAGGATGGGCCCTGCCCCCATGACCAGGGCAGAGGCACAAGTGCCTCCTGCAGAGGCCAACAACCTCTCAGTGCCCCATAATGTTTCCTTTAGGCATATCCCCACCACATTGAGGGCCATCAAGGCTCTTAATGCTCGAGCAAATGCCTTAACAAAACAAAAAGTGTTCCAGACCCTCCACAATAATCTACAATACTTGAAGCCTAAAAATTGGTTCAATGGACTGAATTTACAAGTCTGGGTCATGGCAGCCCTTGGATGCCTCTTTGTTTTAATCCTTATTTGTGCTTTATGATGTATATGGAGGTTTTTTGCTCAAGATTGCATTAAGGTATAGCAAACAGTAGGTTTCTCAGCCTTACCAGCTACAATTGCATTCACAAACAAAAAAGGGGGAGAGATAATGTTGGCTACCACCCTGCCTGGTTTCAGGAGCTGTAACCCTTCCATGGCTAAGACTGAATGGGAGACCTTAGACCCTAAGACACTGAGGAGACAAAGTTTGTCTCCTTGGCAGGAGCACCACCTCTGCCCAACTTACTTCACTCTGCCTGGCACCCAGTGCATGACAGGTTAGCCAATGAATGGGTAAGATTCCTCAAGGGAGTGACTACCTAAGACAGGCATGGTCATTAGGGGCCCTCAGGGAAGGACTTAAGGGCTATAGAAAAAGGGGGTGATGGATCCTCGCCTCTCAGCTTTGACATAGCCCGAGGTCTCGTTCTGTTTGAAGAAGTCTCCTAATTTCTTGGCTGCCTTACTTCTATTCCTTGACCTATGCCTGAAACAATGCTGGCACTGAGTGGAGCCCTGTGCTGGAAAGGACAGGTTCCCCTGGGCAATCAGGCCTAAGAAAGAATGCGCACAATTCTGTGAAATCTGCTTTGCTAATACCCCCATTTAAATAAGGGTCCAAGTCTGGAATCAGTTTGTTTTCTCAAAGTTTTATGGCCCTTTAGATATCTGACCCTGACTCTAAATAAGCCCTCATAGTTCTTTGACTGTTATCGGTTGTTTGATCATTACAGCCTGACAATGACTGATGGGCTTAATTTGAGAATGTGGGTCTTTGGAGCTGCGTGTTGCTTACTGATCATAATAATGCACTGCGTACATTGGCACATTTGCAAATCACTTTTCCAGGGTTGTGTGAGAGACCAGCAAGTAACAAGCTTTGTGGGACCTATAGCAGTTCTAACTAAAACCAATTGTGGGGAATATAGGAGACCATTCAGCATGGCATGGGCCCAGCTCCCACTTGATCAGGCCAGTGGAAAGCAAGGTTCAGTACACAGGACCCAAGCTCATGGATAGGTTTTCCTGTGGGGAATAAGTCCTGCATTGTACCTAGGCTGCTTTGAGACTTGCTTTTTGCTCCTTCACCCTGCGTTCAGGCAGCAAATGTTTACTGCATATGTTTAAAGTAACTTCCTAAAATCTATGCCAAAACTTCCAAGGACAAGTTTAACCGGTTCAACCACATTTCTCTTTACATTTGCAAATATCCTTCTTTTTGATGTAATTAGCAACATCCTCTCCTTTTTTTCTGGTAAAGCTAACCACCTAAAGCAAACCTATGCATAGTAAATTAAAACCATCCTCAATGTAACGTGCCCAGAAAAGCAATAAAAGCTTGTCAGGGTAAGAGTGGACATGCTCTTCTCTTAAGGGAATGTCCAAGGCACTCCAAGGCACTCTTCCTTTGAGATAGTGGCTGTGCCATCATTTTACCTCAACAGGCTCAGTGATTCATGTGAATTTTTCTTGTCTCAGCCCCAATCCTGCAGACACTACTTGTAGTATGTGCATCAACAAAGAAATCATTAACTGCAAATTCAAGCACAATTTGAAAACTCAGTTAATTTTAATTCATGAAATGTTAACTTTGAAAAGTTATGTGGCTAATGGTGACCATAATGGACAGAATAGATCAAGATCCTAGGAAACAAATGGGAAATGGTCTCTCTGGATTTCATGATATATTTTCTCCACAATTCTATGTAGAAAAATTACAGGGCCATCAGTATTCACAATATAAACAAGAAGATCATGATCATACACTTTCCACTGGCCATGCCCAGAATTCTTCATGGTGGGCAGAGACAGCCTCTTTCAGTAGCAGTTTGATAGCAAAGTCCACCATGTCCCTTGCTGTTGGCACAGTTTTGGCTGGGGACTCCTGTAAGAGACTCTCATAGCAGATTTCTGAGGCAGTTTTTCTTCCCTGATATAAAGAACAGTAGTGAAGACAAGACTTGCCCCGAAATTTATGCTGGGAGCTTCTGTCACCTTCTGATGTCTGGCAGCAATTGTGACCATGAGGAAACAGTGAAGAGGAATAAGCCTACCTTAGCCTCATGGAGCAGCTGAATTCTATTCTGGGACCGTCTACCTGTGGATTTGTTATTTTGTCCTACAAACAAATGCCTAATGTTTAAGCCTCTTTTCATCAATATTGTGTTGCTTACAGTGCTCAGCTTCCATGCTGAATGAGATCCAAAACTTCTCATGATAGGCACAGTTGTACCATTTAATGATATTTCAAGAAATGTGTAAATGACAGAGCAAACAGGAAGACAGTGAAAAGATGGGAAATGCTTGAAAGAAGTATCAACACCCTTTCAACTATTCCAGAAGGAAACTTTAGAACACAGGGCACACAACAACTGTAAGATGATGTTAAAGAGCATGAGCCAAAGGCAATGGTAAAGTGTGACCAGATCAATGAGGGGAAAGGAGAGACAGGAATGGAAGAAGAAGCAAAAGTCAGATTATGGATTGCCTGAAGGATATACTAAGGATTTTGTACTTATTTCTAAAGGCCTCAGAAAACCTTTGTAAGTTTCAAATAAAAGACATTATACTTACATTTCAAAAGATCATCTAGGCTTCTATAGGCAGAGAATGGTTTGAAAGGGAAAAACTAGAGGATGACAGAATAGAGAGAACACATCCTGTCAAGAGGCCATGATGTCATCATGGATTAGTACTCTAAATGCTAAATCTATGGTGGGGTTTGTAGCAAGTGGGTTCAGCTTGTACTTACTCAGCCATCATTACTTTCTTTTTTAAAACAGATTTGTTTACTTATTTATTTCAGAGAGAGAGAGAGAGAGAGAGAGAGAGAGAGAGAGAGAGAGAGAGAGAGAGAGAGAAACATTGATTTGTTCCAAAGAATTATGCTTTCATTGCTCGAGTCTCATATGTGCCCTGATTGGGGATTGAAACCCCAACTTTCTTGTATAGGGACAAAGCTCTAACAAATCAGATACTTGGTCTAGGTCTTTCCATCATGATCTTAACCTATATTTATAGAAAAGAATATTTCTCTAAACTCTCTTCATTACCAGGCCAATATAGTCAGCATAATTTTTTTTAATTATCCAGAAATTAACTCATTTCACTAATTAGCTGGATGGTTAAATCAGCCATAGGTGTCCTCTATGCCTAACCATAAAAGAAGTAAAGTCTCTAGGCTCCTCGGTCTTGGCAATGACTTGATTTGGGCTCTGGAAGTAAGTGGCTCAACTACAATGATAGAAACCTATGGGTGGTTAGCACTTTACACAGTGCATAAAAACTGACAATTACATCTCCCAACAGTCTTACAAGGACTTAATAAGCTTTCGTGACTGTACTAGTTGTGCATTCAAAAATGGAAATGGTAATGTGGCTCCCACATTCTGTTGAAGAGATCTGTGACTCTGAGTCCAAACACCTGACTTCATGAGAGTCACCACAACTTTTTATTGGAAATTTCTATCTCTGTAGTAGAGAAATAGATGTTTCTACATATCCCCTCAGTCTTTTACACTCTTCCTACTTTAGATGTTAGAACACTTCACTGTGTTTCTCTCTGCTGTTTCTTATTTTATGATTCTCTCTAAACCTCTACTTTGTTTGGTCGTTCACTAAAAGAAATTACTATATGTACACAGAGATGGACTTCCTTCCAAAGCAAGAAAATCTGCACCAGAAGGATCTCCCACAGTTTTCACCAAGAACCAAACAACAAGGGACAGAATGTGTTGGCAAAGATATACCTTCTTCCGGTATTCTAAGGAGTTGAAAACCCTGTTGTGGAGGGCAATTTGATTTGTTACAGCTCTCAATCCCATAATCTTTTCTGGAATGTGGTTTAATGTTCTTTTTCCCACAATATTACCACTTAATTACCTTCATTGGGATAGCAGGGAACTCCAACAAGACTTTATAACATTTTTGATATGGAGAAAATGCAATTCAATTTCTTATTTCATTGTATTATTTTTTCAATCTTAGCTCAGTTTTTTTCCCTGCAGTGGGCTATACTGAAGCACCAGTGAAACCAAGAAGGCAGGAAGTGCCCAATAGACAGTACTGACAAAATATAAGGACATGCAATAAAGTGGCAACCGTGGCAAAAGTTGTAATGCTGAGAAAGGCTGCCTTACAAAGGACAAGACACCCTTCTGGTTTCAACAACCATGTTCTAGATGACACTTGGCAAGAAAGAAGGGCATAAAAGGCTGCACAGTTTGAACACTAATAGAAAACTAGTTGAGCAGGGGCATGGCAGAACTTTGCAGGAGGACAGTTTTCAACAGGGAATCCAATAACCAGGTCACTGACATTCACTATGTGCTTCCAAAGCAAGAAACTGTGAGAGGATTTAGCACATGGGGCCAGGTACTGGAGAGCCACCTTGGCATCCATGTAGGGCAAGAAAAGCATCTTGGGTGCAAACTCCATCACATGGTTTCTGGGGCTTTGCCCAAGGCTGGGGCCTCTCCAGCCTGCATAGTCTAGAGTTGCCCCTTCACCTGATGAGTTCCATAAACAGCAACACTTTCTACTCCTGTGCTTCTCCAGTCAGTCCCCATGTTCCTGGGGGCCCCATGGGCCACTATTTAATGTGCACCCCCTCCCACCCTGTCACCCATTGCAAACTCCACCACACGTTGCT
Organism: Glossophaga mutica; assembly: GCA_039655065.1. Classification (NCBI taxonomy): domain Eukaryota; kingdom Metazoa; phylum Chordata; class Mammalia; order Chiroptera; family Phyllostomidae; genus Glossophaga; species Glossophaga mutica. Next base: position 94,291,584 of record CM077309.1, on the reverse strand, counting down.
GCCCACTACTGAGAGACCAGGGCTCTCCCAAAAAGCCCCAACATGTTGTTAATTCTAATGAGAATTTACAAAACACGTTGTCACTGCACTAGTCGGTGTATACATCTATAGCAACTTATAACCATGTCCCACAAAGTATAAGATTACAAATATTTTATGAATAAATAAGTGACCACAGAAGTGATTTGTGTAATGTGATATAATTATTTTTTTTAAATTAAAACCAGTATCAGTGTTTTATTATAACATGCTATCATTTTAACATCTTACAAAAAAAGTTGTGTTCATTTTAAAATTCATTTTCTTCCAGTAAATTCCTGTCTTCATAGTGAAATCTTAGTATTTATACACCAAATATTCAGAGAAGGAGGACAGATACTTTATATTATTAGAAGTGACTGATTTTGTTTCCTGCTACAGAAAGAAAGGGCTTTGATTAGTAATGCCAGGTGGACACAAGGGCACGCCTGTATTGTATACATAGTTGTGCATAATTCTTTTCAGCTGTTAAATAATTGATTTTAAAAATCCCTAATGCATTTAAAAAGGGTTTAAAAATATTTTTATTTATTTATTTTTATTATTATTATTATTTTTTAATCAGTATTTTTTAATTGTTGATATTGTACAGTTTTCTGTCTTTTACCCCGCCCCAGCCCACCACTCCAGCCCTCCCCACCTTCCTCCCATTTCCACCCCCCATAGTTTTTGTCCATGAGTCCGTTATACTTGTTGCTCTAAACCGTTCCCCTTTTCCCCCGAAATTCCCTCCCCTCCAACTTTGGACACTGTCAGACTGTTCTCAAATTCAGTGTCTTTGTTTATATTATGCTTGTTTGTTTGTTTTGTTGATTAGCTTCCTGTTAAAGGTGAGATCATATGGTATTTGTCTTTCACTGCCTGGCTTATTTCGCTTAGCATGATACTCTCCAATTCCTTCCATGCTGTCGCAAAGGGTAGGAGCTCCTTCTTTCTTTCTGCTGCATAGAATTCCATTGTGTAAATGTACCACAGTTTTTTGATCCATTCATTAACTGATGGGCACCTAGGTTGCTTCCAACACTTGGCTATTGTAAATTGTGCTGCTATGAACATAGGGGTGCATAGATTCTTTTGGATTGGTGTTTCAGGATTCTTAGGATATAATCCAAGCAGTGGAATTGCTGGGTCAAAGGGTATGTCCATTTTTAGTTTTCTTAGAAAATTCCATACTGTTTTCCATAGTGGTTGTACCAATCTGCAATCCCACCAACAGTGCACTAGGGTCCCCTTTTATCCACAACCTCTCCAACACTTGCTGTTTGTTGCTTTGTTTATGAAGGCCATTCTGACTGGTGTCAAGTCGTATCTCATTGTAGTTTTAATTTGCATCTCTCTGATAGCTAGAGATATCGAGCATCTTTTCATGTGTCTCTGGATCCTCTGTATGTCCTCCTTGGAGAAGTGTCTGTTCAAATCCTTTGCCCATTTTTTAATTGGGTTGCTTGTCTTCTTAGAGTAGAGTCTTGTAAGTTCTTTATATATTTTGGAGATTAATCCCTTGTCTGAGGTATCATTGTGAAATATGTTTTCCAATACAGTTGGTTCTCTTTTTATTTTAATAGTGTTTTCTTTAGCTGTGCAGAAGCTTTTTATTTTGATGAGATCCCATTTGTTTATTCTTTCCTTTATGTCCCTTGCTCTAGGGGACGTATCAGTGAAAATATTGCTGCGTGAAATATCTGAGATTTTCCTGCCTATATTATCCTCTAGAATTTTAATGGTGTCATGGCTTATATTTAAATCTTTTATCCACCTTGAATTTATTTTTGTGTATGGTGTAAGTTGGTGCTCGAGTTTCATTTTTTTGCATGTAGCTGTCCAATTCTCCCAGCACCACTTATTGAAGAGGCTATTTTTGCTCCGTTTTATGTTACTGCCCCCTTTGTCGAATATTAATTGACTGTAGAGACTTGGGTTTATTTCTGGGCTCTCTGTTCTATCCCACTTGTCCACGTGTCTGTTCTTTTGCCAGTACCAGGCTGTTTTGATTACAGTGGCTTCGTAATACAGTTTGGTATCAGGTATTGTGATCCCTCCTACTTTGCTCTTCTTTCTCAAAATTGCTGCCGCTATCCGGGGTCGTTTATGATTCCATATAAATTTTTGAAGTGTTTGTTCTATGTCTGTGAAATATGCCATTGGAACTTTAATAGGTATTGCATTGAATCTGTAAATTGCTTTGGGTAATATGGACATTTTGATAATATTAATTCTTCCGAACCATGAACATGGTATATGCTTCCATTTGTTTGTGTCTTCCTTGATTTCATTCTTCAGTGTTGTGTAGTTTTCTGCATACAGGTCTTTTACCTCCTTGGTTAGGTTTATTCCTAGGTATTTTATTTTTCTTTTTGCTATATCGAATGGGATTTTTTTCTTGATTTCTTCTTCTGCTGTTTCACTGTTGGTATACAAAAATGCCTTTGATTTTTGGATATTGACTTTGTATCCAGCTATTTGGCCAAATTCATTTATTACGTCGAGCAGCTTTTTGGCCGAGTCTATAGGATTTTCTATGTACACTATCATGTCATCTGCAAACAATGATAGTTTTGTTTCCTCCTTTCCAATTTGGATGCCTTTTATTTCCTTTTCTTGTCTAATTGCTGTGGCTAAGACTTCCAATACTATATTGAATAGAAGTGGTGAAAGTGGACAGCCTTGTCTTGTTCCTGCTCTTAGTGGGAAAGATTTCAGTTTTTGCCCATTGAGTATGATGTTGGCTGTAGGTCTCTCATATATGGCTTTTATTATGTTGAGGAATGCTCCCTCTATTCCCACTTTGCTGAGTGTTTTTATCATAAATGGGTGTTGTACTTTATCAAAAGCTTTTTCTGCATCTATTGATATGATCATGTGATTTTTGTCCTTGCTTTTGTTTATGTCATGTATTACATTTATGGATTTGCGAATGTTGAACCAACCTTGCATCCCTGGGATGAATCCCACTTGGTCATGGTGTATGATCTTTTTAATGTATTGTTGGATGCGGTTTGCCAATATTTTGTTGAGGATTTTAGCGTCTACATTCATCAGTGATATTGGCCTGAAGTTTTCTTTCTTTGTTATGTCTTTATCTGGTGTTGGGATTAGGATGATGCTGGCTTCATAAAAAGAGTTAGGGGGTCTTCCATCATTTTGGATTTTTTGGAATAGTCTGTGAAGGATAGGGGTTAGTTCTTCCTTAAATGTTTTGTAGAATTCTCCTGTGAAACCATCTGGCCCAGGGCTTTTGTGTGCCGGGAGTGTTTTGATTACTGATTCAATTTCACCAGCTGTTATTGGTCTGTTCAGGTTTTCTGTTTCTTTTTCATTGAGTTTTAGAAGGTTATATTTTTCTAGAAACTTGTCCATTTCACCTAGGTTTTCAAATTTCTTGGCATACAGTTCTTTTTTTTTTAATCAGTATTTTTTAATTGTTGATATTGTACAGTTTTCTGTCTTTTACCCCGCCCCAGCCCACCACCCCAGCCCTCCCCACCTTCCTCCCATTTCCACCCCCCATAGTTTTTGTCCATGAGTCCTTTATACTTGTTGCTCTAAACCGTTCCCCTTTTCCCCCGAAATTCCCTCCCCTCACACTTTGGACACTGTCAGACTGTTCTCAAATTCAGTGTCTTTGTTTATATTATGCTTGTTTGTTTGTTTTGTTGATTAGCTTCCTGTTAAAGGTGAGATCATATGGTATTTGTCTTTCACTGCCTGGCTTATTTCACTTAGCATGATACTCTCCAATTCCTTCCATGCTGTCGCAAAGGGTAGGAGCTCCTTCTTTCTTTCTGCTGCATAGAATTCCATTGTGTAAATGTACCACAGTTTTTTGATCCACTCATTAACTGATGGGCACCTAGGTTGCTTCCAGCACTTGGCTATTGTAACTTGTGCTGCTATGAACATAGGGGTGCATAGATTTTTTTGGATTGGTGTTTCAGGATTCTTAGGATATAATCCAAGCAGTGGAATTGCTGGGTCAAAAGGTATGTCCATTTTTAGTTTTCTTAGAAAATTCCATACTGTTTTCCATAGTGGTTGTACAGTTCTTCATAGTAATTTCTTACAATCCTTTGTATTTCTGTGGTGTCAGTTGTAATCTCTCCTCTTTCATTTCTGATTGTGTTTATTTGAGTCCTCTCTCTTTTTTTCTTGATGAGCCTGCTTAAAGGCTTGTCGATTTTGTTGATCTTTTCAAAGAACCAGCTCCTGGATTCATTGATCCTTAGGATTCTGCTTTTAGTCTCTATGTCATTTAATTCTGCTCTGATCTTGGTTATTTCCTTCCTTCTACTTGCCCTGGCCTGTCTTTGTTGTTGTTCCTCGAGTTCTTGTAGGCGTAGGGTTAAGTCGTTTGTTAGAAATGTTTCTGTCTTCTTTAGGTAGGCCTGTATTGCTATGAACTTCCCTCTGAGGACGGCCTTCATTGTGTCCCATAAGTTTTGGGTTGTTGTGAGTTCATTTTCATTTGTTTCCAGAAACTTTTTGATTTCCTCCTTAATTTCATTCTTTACCCATTCATTGTTTAATAGCATGCTATTCAATCTCCATGATTTTGATGATTTGGGGATTTTCCCCATCAAGTCGGTTTCTAGTTTTAGTCCCTTGTGATCGGAGAAAATGCTTGGTATGATATCAATTTTCCTGAATTTGTTGAGGCTTGTTTTGTGTCCTATCATGTGGTCTATCTTTGAAAATGTTCCATGTGCGTTTGAAAAAAATGTGTATTTAGTTTCTTTGGGATGGACGGCCCTATATATATCAGCTAAGTCCAATTCGTCTAGAGTACTGTTCAATGCCACAATATCTTTGTTGATAATTTGTTTGGAAGATCTGTCCATTTTTGACAGTGGGGTGTTAAAATCTCCTACTATAATTGTGTTGCTGTCAATATCTTTCTTGAAGTCCTCTAAGATTTTCTTGATGTATTTAGGTGCTCCTATGTTGGGTGCATATATATTTACAATGTTTTTGTCTTCTTGGTGGATTCTTCCCTTGAGTATTATGAAGTGACCTTCTGGGTCTCTCTTTATAGCTCTTCTTTTGAAGTCTATTTTGTCTGATATGAGTATTGCTACCCCGGCCTTTTTTTCCTGTCCATTTTCTTGGAAAATTTGTTTCCAGCCTTTCACTTTGAGTCTCTGTAGGTCTTTTGTCCTGAGGTGGGTCCCTTGTAGGCAGCATATGTGTGGGTCATGCTTTCTTATCCAGTCAACTACTCTATGTCGTTTGATTGGAGCATTTAATCCATTTACATTTAAGGTTACTATTGATAGGTACTGATTCATTGCCATTTTCGTATCTGTGTTCCTCACTCTCTCTTTTCCTTTCTTTCCTTAAAGCAGTCCCTTTAGTATCTCTTGTAGGACTGGTTTGGTAGAGGTGTATTCTTTTAGACTTCTTTTGTCTGGGAAGCTCCTTACTTGTCCTTCCATCTTGATTGAAAGCCTTGCTGGATAAAGTAGTCTTGGTTGAGGGCCTTTGGTTCTCATTACTTGGAATATTTCTTGCCATTGTCTTCTGGCTTGGAGCGTTTCCATTGAGAAGTCAGTTGCTAACCTTATCGGGGCTCCCTTGTATGTTACTTCCTTTTTCTCCCTTGCTGCCTTTAAGATTCTCTCTTTGTCTTGGAAGTTTGCCATTTTAATGATGATGTGTCTTGAAGTGGGCCTGTTTGGGTTCCTCTTGATAGGGACTCTCTGTGTTTCCTGGATTTGTGTGACTTTTTCTCTCACCAAATGAGGGAAGTTTTCCATCATTACTTTTTCAAATAGGTTTTCTATCCCTTGCTCTTCTTCTTCTCCTTCTGGTATTCCTATTATACGGATATTATTACGTTTCATGTTGTCTTGCATTTCTCTTAAACCCTCTTCATTCTTTCTGAGCCTCTTTTCCTTTTCTTGCTCTATCTGGCTATTTTTTTCTACTTTGTCCTCCAACTCACTGATCCGATCTTCTGCTTCATCGATTCTGCTTTTCATTCCTTCTACTGTGTTCTTCAGCTCAGAAATTGTATTCTTCATTTCCTCTTGGCCCTTTTTGATAGTTTCTATTTCCTTTTTCATGTTGATATAGTTTGCACTGAGTTCATCGTAGCTTCCCTGTAGTTTCTGGTAGCTCATTGAGAGCTCATGGAGCTTCCTGACAACCATTTCTTTGAACTCCTTATCTGATAGTTGAGTTGCCTCTGTTTCATTTAGCATTCTTTCTGGGGCTTCCACCTTTTCTTTCATTTGGGGATTGTTTCTTTGTCTTCTCATTGTTGGTGAGACTCTTCTTGTAAACCTCTGCTTCTTAAGTTGATCTGTTCTGGCTACCTGCGTTTATGGTGTGAACTTCTGTGGTGGAATACCTGTGAGATTCAGTGTTATAGTCTTCTTCAGGTATGCTGGTGTTCACAGCTTCCACTGTCTCAGCTGTGGGAATACCCCCTCTTTTGGTCCAACTCTGGTTTTTCCACAGTTCTAGGATTTTTTTGCCTCACTCGTGGGTATTCAAAAAGAGAAAAGAATAAAGTGAAAAAAGAAGAGAGAAAAAAAAGTGGAAGGAAGGAGAGATAGAATTGGAAAGAAAGGAAGAAGGAATAAAGCCAGAAAGAAGTAAAGAGAATCAAAAGGAATTGAGGGATAAAAAAGGTAGAAGTAATAAAGAAATAAAAAATATATAATCAAAACAAAACAAAAAGAACCCCACAAAAACGAAAAACGAACCAAAACAAACAAACAAACAAAAAACCCAACTAAACAGACAAAAAACAACTATCAAAAAAACCCCACAAAACAAAATGAAACAAAACACCCCCCCCCAAAAAAAAAAAGAATAAGAAGAAAAAAAAAATCTCTTGCTATTTTCACACAGGCCAAACTGGATTTTCTCGACTTGCTGGCTGTAGCAGGCTGCGAGGCGACTCCTACCGCTTTTCTCCCTGTTCCTCACTCAGTCAGCTTTGGGCTACTGTCCTCAGTGCCAGCCCAGCACTGTCCCCAGGGCTAATGGCGTACTCTCCATGCAGGGCCTTGGGTGTGATTTCTGAGCCTCCTGCAGGGGGCGAGCTTTCCAGAGTTTATGGGTTTCAGCTGGAATCTCTTACAGATCCATCCCTCCCCGAGTCTATTGCTGTGAGCTCCGGGTCTCCAACAGGGCGCAGGCGCCCGCCTGAGACTACGGGCGTGGGCTCCGAGAGTTTCCCGAGTTGCGCGCACTCACCCCAGGATCACAGATGTGAGCTCCGAGTCTTCCAGAGTCCCCTTCTCTAGTTGCAGGGTTGCCTCCGGCCTCAGGGCTGCCTCCAACCCGGTCGCCGGGCCGCCTCCGGTCGGTTGCGGAGGCCCCTCCGGTCGCGGGGCCGCCTCCGGTTGGTTGCGGAGGCCCCTCTGGTCGCCGGGCCGCCTCTGTCCCAACTCCGGGCCACCTCCGGTCGCTTGGCTGCCACGTCTAGTTTTCCAATGTCTGCTACGGATTTTGATCTCCTATTTTCATATATACTGTGGTATTGTTGGCTATCTGCTCTGTTCCTTTGTAGATCAGCTAGGTTTTTCTCCCATGTGCAGGAGGAAGGACAATCTGTGTCCTCCTACCATGCCGCCATCTTGAACCCTCTAATGTGATATAATTAATAGGGATTTTAAGGATGTGAAATTATACCCTAGTGACAACCTTAGTTCAGGTACTTACTGGATTCCTTTGCTTTTACATGATTTTTCAAGTGCTTTCACATTTAATGGATTTTATTGGTATGCATCTGTTGTTCAAGGTGATAACTCTTCTGTCATTTCACCTTTGAGTAATTAATTTTTATCAAGAAGAGGTTTTAGAAGTTAAGTCGGGAATCAAGGCCTTTTCCATCAATAAAAGTCTGACTTAAGAACTTGCAGAGGCTGTAAAGAACCATCTCAGACGTAAGAATATGTGACATAGAGTGAGGATCAGAGTACAGATCTCAGAGTTCCCAGTGTGGAGGTCATGTCACTCTTAACATGTGTCCCCATCCCGAAGCACCTGGTATTCTCAGAAACTCCACCTTTCCTTTCCACAGAATGCAGACCTGGGTTAGATTGAAGTGTATGGCCCAGACACCCACACATCAGGCACACTAGGTTCTGAAAGAAGGGATTTAACCTGCATCTACGTTGATAAAAAATATCAGAACTACTTGCACACATGAAAATATACACACGTTCACACGACAGGGAAAAACTAGCTGCTAGAGATGTGACATCATAGAAATGTTCCATTAGCAGATACATCTTTTTTGATCAAGGACAGCTTTTTTGCTCTGCATGTTCTTGGAAGCTGTTACAATAGCAGGCCCAAGTACAGGGAGCATCAGGCTCCTCAGACAGTTCCCTAAAGAATTCTGAATTCTGGTGGCAGTGTTCTGAGAACTGCTGTTCCATCAGGAGCTGATACAGACACTGGCCCACAGTGCCCGCAGCATGATGGATGAAATGAGATATTCACACAGACTACTGAGTGAGAGAGACAGCATGGCTTTTCTCTCAAGGGGAGCAAAAGCCATAGCCCTTGCTGTCACCGGCTTTTATTGGGTTTCTTGGCACATTGCATTATGGTCCCCATGTACTGTGCACAGGTTCGCTTTAGGTGTTTACCTTTTAAATACAACAAAGGAGAGGATGCCGCTAATCACATCACAGAAGAAAAATATTTGCAAATGAAAGGGGAAAAGTGGTTGAACCTGTTACACAGCATAATGGGGAGTTTTAGCATGGATTTTTGGATGTTATGGTAAGCATTTGCTGTCTCAATTCAGGGTGAGGTAGTTTTAGCAAAAGCAAGTCCCAAAGCAGCCTAGATACATTGCAGGTCTGATTTCCCATGGGACAACCTACAGATGGGCCTGGGTCCTGTGCATCTCCGAGTGGGACCTGAGCCCATGCCAAGCAGAATGGTCTCCTACAGTTCCCTGAAGAGTTCTGCATTCTGGTGACAGTGTTGTGAGCACTGTTCCTCCAGCAGGAGAAGCACCCAGACCCATTCCACCCTGGACATGTCCCTGAAGTGAAGCATTCATCACAATCTCCATCCTAGTACCTCAACTGCCATTTGGACCTGTTGGCAGAGTCCCTGACCAGAAAGACAAGAAACATGGCCTGCAGGATGAGGGGCCAAACCTGGTGAGACCAAGTCCATGGGACAGTCTGCATGAGGAACTGCTCCTGTGGAATACAGCCATGGGCAAAATTCTTTGTTACTTCTACAATATGTTAGGAAACTTGTTGGTTTCTTTAAAAAATATGGTTACTATCATGATTAGGATAGCATCAGATTTATGGGACTATGTGGAAAATGTACCTTTGTTAGGATTTTTCTCCCCTATAATTGACTGTAACATATTATTCTCACTATTTCTATTCAAGCCTTTAAAATGTAATGTAATTTTTGTCCAGGCATACATTACACAATTTTTAAAATGTAATTCTAGGTACCTTAATTTTTTATGTACTTTGAGTGGGTGTTTTAAGAGATTAGTTTGCTACAATAATTATATATTTATATCCATTAAATATATAACTTATTTTATTATATGTTATTTAATTATGTACCACTATATATAACATAATACATATATAAATAGCCTGTGACATAATTGTATAAATATATATTCATTTATATTCACTGATATTTATATATTTATATACATAACCACATTATATATTTACATGTCAATACAGATAAAGATATATATATATATTTATAAGTATTTATAAATATATGCTGATATATAAGTATATATTTATATATAGAGAAAAATACATTTACATCAATGTATATTTATATTCAATATATAACATATATGTGTATATATACAGTATTATATATATAAATATATACATACATCTAAGCTGTCTATATCTCCTTGTTTAAGTTAGGATTCTTGTAAAATACATTTGGTAGGGTCATCAGAGTTTCTTTAAACTGTCTTGATTAGTCACATTTCCACTGTTTCATCTTAATGATAGATCAAAGTTACCAGTTAAAATCTTGCTGTTTTCTATTTGTTTCATTTATTTTTTATTTCTTTCCTTTTTAAATGACTTCTCAGTCTTTACTTGAGCACATTTTTCTTCTTCCATCTTATCTTTTTTCCTTTAAGATCTTATACATCTACATTTAATTTAGTTCTAAACTTAGGGTTTATAATAAATAATAGTATATTCTCAATTGCTGGTTAGTAGCCTTTGTGTTATTGCTGAGACATATTTTACTTTTATGTAAGCTTTATGGAAGTACAGAGGACATTGTTATGATTATTTAAAAATTAAATTTCCTTTTATAGCTATTAAAATAAGAATAAATTTTTCTTAAACTTACTTTTTGCATTTCTAATTCTTCATTTCTCTATGAAGATGCAAGTTTCTGACTTTCTTCTATCTGCTGTAAGCTGAAATGTATCTTTTTAATGGTTACCTTCAGAATTTTCCCTTTCCTATTCATTCATTCATTCATTCATTCATTCATTCATTTTAAAGAGAGGGGAAGGGACAGAGGAAGGAAAGAATCATCAATTGGTTGCATCTCATTCATTTCCACTGGGCACCTGACCCACAACTCAGGCACGTGCTCTGACAGAAAATTGCACCAGTGATCCTTCAGTTTGAAGGACAATACCAAACACACTGAGTCATACTAGTCAGGGCTTCTTGTTATTTAAGACTTAATTCTTCATGTATGGATTCTGCTCATCTCTCTCTCATGGTGGCTCCTCATGGAGTTTGGATGGTGAATGCACGTAGTGTTTTGATTCTGTCAGTTTGAGTTTTGGTTCATTTTTGCAGGCCTGCCCTTTCTATGTGGCATCCCTATGCTCATGGTTGTGAAAGTGTTCCTAAGGAGCAGCTTTACATTTGCTTCTGTCATGGTCTCTAGTATTCTGGACCAATCTTCATGTTTAATTTCCAAGCTGAGGTTCCTGCTCCCTGGAGGTGCTATAAATTCACCTCTGCACATTGTAGAGACTGAGGTGGGTATTCTTGCAGGGAACTTTCTTTTTAATTCAAGGCACCTATACAAGGAAACTTTTCTTGCTGCTTCCTAGACCAAGTGCACAGAATTCTGTTGCATGCTCTTTAGCTCTAGAACACATTTGCACGTTAGGCAGGAAGCTCAGTCCCAGCTGATTTCCCTCTTTTCTTCTCCTCCTCTAGATCTAAAATTCTCAGCTTGGGGACCAAATCTGAAAACCATGTGGAGTCCCACAGCAAGAGCTTCTGTTCCATGTTTGGAGTGTTCTCTTCATTTCTGAAGCCTAAGGACTTCCATCACCCATTGTTAACAGCATGTGACTTTATATCATACAATTCTATCACTTTGCTTCTGGAGGGTCTGTCCACCCATCACCCTTAATTCCTTTTTCAGTCAGTTTGATTGGCCATGTTGCTGGGAAGGGCTGAAATGCAACTCACATGTGACCAGAATTTTAGTGGTAGCCAAAGACCAGACTCTCCTTCCCATTTCTTTAAGAAACAGAGATTTCAGTCAAAGTCCATTTGATCCATCACCTTTCTTAGTTACTGGGACTAATGATAAGGAATTTAGTGAGGAGGCCTTCCAGCCACGATAGAGGCATAGGTAGATCCACTTTGCCTTCTGGCACAAGTGAAAGAAGGACACATACGCAAAATTAAAAACAAAGAAGAACTAGACCTGCCAGGAAACCAAAATATATGGAGGTCCCACAACCAAGTACTGAAAGAGAAAACATTCATACAGATCATTAGGAGGGGTGGAGGTGGGCAGATGGGACAGAGAACTTGCAGCAAGGTGTTAGCTGGAAGCCCATGGAAAGCAATGGTCCTACTGGTGCACTGAGTGAGGTGGTGGGGTAGAGAGTGGGCAGACTCACATTTGTGTGCAGCTAAATTGGGAGGAACAATTTGGGAGTTACACAGACCACACAACTCACGTTTTCCATGTGGGTAGTAAAGCAGCAAAGCCTCTGACTGAAAAACAAAACCTTTGACATTTTCGTCATTGGGAAAAACTCCCAGCCTCACAGGAGAGTTCCTTGGAGAGACCCACAGGGTATTAGAATGTACACAATCCCATCCACCAGGGAAACAGCTCCAGAAGTGTCCAATATGCTTGTAGGTAGCAGAGGAAGTGAATGAAAGCCAGCTCAGAAATGCGCAAGCCCCATTTTTCTCTCTCAGACCCCTCCCCTATATCCAACACCAAAGTGTAGCCAGGTGAGTTGCCCCACCCTGGCAAATACCTAAGGCTCCATACCTTACTTCATAACAGGCACACTGAGAAATTTTTTTTTGCCAAAATGAAAGAAAAGTTCAAAGCTTCAGAAAAAAATATGACTAAGAAATGGAAAGATAGCCAAGGTATTGGGTGAAGATTTCATAACAACAGTAATCAGGATGCTCACAGAAATGGTTGAGTATGTTCACAAAATAGAGGAAAAAGTAAAGGCTATGAAAAATGAAATAAAGCAAAATGTACAGAGAACCCACAGTGATTGGAAGGAAACAGGTACTCAAATGAATGCTTTGGAAAAGAAGAAAGAAATAAACATTCAGCTAGAAGACAATGAACAGAAAATTTTTTTTAAATGAGGAGAGTCTTAGGAATCCCAGGACAACTTCCAACATCAAAATAATGTTGGTGCCAGAACAAGAGGAGGAACAGCAGGAAATTGAAAACTCATTTGAAAACACAATGAAGGAGGTCATCTCTATTCTTAAAAAGGAAATAGATTTCTGGGAAGTCCAGGAAGCTCAGAGAGTTCCCAAACAGTTGGACCCAAGGAAGCACATACCCAATGCACATCATATTTACATTACCCAAGATGAAAGATTAGGAGAGAATCTTAAAAGCAGCAAGACGTAAGGAGATAGTTCCCTACAAAGGAGTTGCCATGAGATTATCAACTGATTTGTCCAAAGAAAACTTGCAGGTAAGAATTGTCTGGAAAGAAGGATTAGAAGTCAAGAAAAGCAAGGATCTATATCCAAGATTACTCTATTCTGCACAGCTATCATTTAGAAGGGAAGGGCAAAAGTGCAGAAGGGCTTCCCAGATAAGGTCAAGTTCAAGAAGTTCATCATCACCAAATGCTTATTATATGAAATGTTAAAGGGACTTGTCTAAGATAAAAAAGAACATCAAAAATACCAACAGTAAAATGCCAAAAAACTTACAACTTTCAACAACTGAACCTAAAAAGGGGGAACTAAAGAAATAACTAGAGCAGGAACAGATTCAAAGAAATAGAGATCACATTGAGGTTTATTAGTGGCGAGGGAGAGGGGGAGAATGGGGAAAAAGTACAATGAACAAGAAGCATAAATAGTAGGGACCAAATAGACAGAGGGATCTTAAGAAAATTATGGGAATTAGGAACCCAAAGAACTTATACGTATGATGCATAGACATGAATGAATGTAGGGGAATGATGCTGGGAGGAGGGGTGCAGAGTAAAGGGAAATAAAGGGGAGAGAAAAATAGGACAACTGTGATAGCATAATCAATGAAATCTATGTCACAAAAGAAGTTAACAATATTGTATTTCTCCTATTCACAACCTGAAAGATTTGTGAATACAAGGGCTACACCTAGTTTGACTTGTCCAAATTGCTGAACCCTGAAAGCAGTGTCACCCAGTAATAAGGTTGGAGAAAAAGGTGACTGTCAGCTGGAATGGCTTTGCATGAAGACTGTTTCATTAGCCAGGTTTTTCTCATCTGTACAAGCAAGGTGTTCTATTAAATTAGCCCTAAGCTTGTTTCCATGATATAAAAATAACTATAAACATAAATCCAAATTCCAGAGGCATTATGGGGTTGAGATACTATAATCTTGAGGTTGATAAATTAAATGGATTGTAAAGAGGATTGTTAGACACTATATCTCTGCTTGGGTCTGGACAGAAAGTAAGAAAACTGGCCAGACCCCATATCTGCCTACTCTTCTGTTTTTTTTTGTTTTGTTTTGTTTTTTGTTTTGTTTTGTTTTGTTTTTTTTTCAGAGAGCCCATGGCAAGAATTTAGGAACATATATAATTACTTATTTAGATAACAGCCACACATCTCAACAGTGAACTTCTGAAGAGGATTCAGGTTTCACTATTTTCTTTATTCTCAAAACTCACTATGGGTACAGGTTTTTTGTCCAAATAAATAATGATGCTCTTTTTCTCATGTTTGCCCTTTGAGACGGTGAGTTTTGAGTTTGGTTTGGGAAACAAGGTCATATTCCTGATACTGGAATGCCAGGTGATTACTGTTCCTCATTCACATACTAGAACTTTCAGCCCTTTCATACCATCCTCAACTGCAACAGGCCATACATACAGCAAGGAGGAAGCTAACCAGTTTCCTCCATTAATAAATAAAAAAAAATATTTATTTCTATTTTTGTTTCTTTTTATTTTTTAAATTAATTTATCATGACAGTTCAATTACAATTGTCCCATTTTCCACCATTGCTCCCCCCTGCCCTGCCCACCACCCATCTTCCACATCCAATCCTCCCTATACTTTTCTTTGTCCATGGGTCCTTTACACATGTTCCTTCACTACACCCTTCCTCTTCCTTCACATGTTATTCCTCTCCCCACTCTCCTCCCATTACTATCAGTTTGTTCTTTATTTCCATGTCTCCTGTTTTATTTTGATCAGTTGTTTGTTTTGTTGATGAGGTTCCATTTATAGGTAACATCATATGGAATTTGTCTTTCACTGCCTGGCTTATTTCACTTAGCATAATGCTTTCCACATCCATTGAAACTGTCAGAAAGGATAAGAGTTCCTTCATTTTTTCTGCTGCATCGTATCCCATTGTGAAAATGCACATTTTTTTATACACTCATTTGCTGATGGGCACTTAGGCTCTCTCCAGGACTTGGTTATTGTAAATTGTGCTACTAATGAACACAGGGGTGCATGGGTTCTTGGGATTGGTGTTTCAGGGTTCTTAGGGTATAATCCCAACTGTGGAATTGCCATGTCAAAAAGCTGTTACATTTTTAGTTTGTTCAGCATGTTTATACTGTTTTCCTGAGTGTCTTCACCAGTCTGCATTTCCACTGACAGGACACTCAGGTTTGCTTTGCTTCCCATCATTGCTAGTACTTGTTGATTATTGGTTTGTTTACGATGGCCATTCTGACCAGTGTGAAGTGGTATCTCATTATTATTTTACTTTGAATTTCTGTGATGGCTATTGATGCTGAGCATCTTTCACAGGCCTCTAGGCCCTCTGTATGTCCTCCTTGGAGAAGGTCCTGTTCAGGCTCTTGGGCCATTTTTAAATTGGATTGTTTTTCTTTTTGATTTGGGTCATGTGAGTTCTTTACATATGTTGGAGATCAAACTCTTGTCTGAAGTATCACTGGCCAATGTGTTTTCCCTTATGGTTTGTCCCCTTTTCATGTTGCTGATGTTTTCTTTAGGTGTGCAGAAGCTTTTTAATTTGATGAAGTTCCATTTGTTTATTTTTTCCATTATATCCCTTGCCCTGGGTGTGTTTTGGAGAAAATATTACTGTGTGGGATATCTGAAATATTTCTATCTATGTTCTCCTCCAGATCTTTTATGATATTATAACTTATAATTAAGTCTTTTCTCTATCTTGAGCTTATTTAAATGTATGGTGTAAGTTCATCATCTAGTTTCATTTCTTTGCATGTACCTGTCCAGATCTCCTAACACCATTTCATGAAGAGGTTATTTGTAGTCCACATTGTGCTCCTGCTCCCTTAAACTAATATTAGTTGAACATAGAGACATGGCTTTATGTCTGGTTTCTCTATTGTCTTCCATTGATCTATATGTTTGTTTTTATGGCAGTACCAGACTCTTTTGACCTCAGCGGCTTTGTAATATAGTTTGAGCTAAAGTATTATGCTTCCTCTCACTTTGTTCTTCTTTCTCAAAAATGCTGAGGCTATTTGAGGTTGTTAAGGATTCCATATACATTTTTGAAATATTTTTTCTCTATCTGTGAAATATGTCATTGTTATTTTAATAGAGATTGTTTTGAATCTATTAATTGCTTTGGATAGTATGGACCTTTTAACAATGTTAATTCTTCTAATGCATGAATACCATATATTCTTCCATTGATTTGGGACTTCCTTAATGCCTTTCTTCAGTGCTGTGTAGATTTGTGAGTACAGATTTCTACCTTCTTGGTTAAGTTTATTCCTAGGTTTTTTATTTTCCTTGTTGCTATAGTAAAAGGGATATTTTCCTAATTTCTGTTTCTGATAGTTCATTGTTGCTATAAAAAGTGCTTTTGATTTTTGACTATTGTCTTTGTATCCTGTGGTTTTGCAAAATTCACTTATTAGGTGTAATAGTTTCTTGGTCATCTGTTATGGAGTTTTCTATGTAAACTATCATGTCATCTTCAAATAATGAGTTTTGCTTCATCCTTTCCAAATTGGATGCCTTTTATTTCTTTGTGTTGCCTGATTGGTGGATAGAACTTCCAATACAAGTTAAACAGAAGCGGTGAAAGTGGATACCCTTGCCTTGTACCGAATTTAGTAGGAAAGATTTTTAATTTTCCCTTTGACTATGATGTTGGCTGTAGGTTTCCCATATATGGCCTTTATTATGATGAGGTATGGTTTCTCTACTTCCACTGAGTGTTTTTTATCATAAATGTGTGCTGTCCTGTATGAAATGCTTTTTCTCCATCTACTGACAAAATAACATGATTTTTGTCTTTCCTTTTTTTATGTGATAAATTATGTGTCTTGATTTCCAAATATTGTACTATCCCACATTTCTGGGACCAAATGAGTTTATCAAATCTAGATTATTTAAACACACATTGAAGATGTGCACCATTTCTTATATTTGAAAGAGCTTGTTGGTCCGTGTTCTCTAGCATCCTATTAGGAAATACAAATCTGAGCAGCTGGGAAGGCAGCATCACCTGATATTTCGAAGAGGTAAGACCCAGCTGAGGACAAAGCAGGCCAGAGTGGCTGGGCATCATGCTAACATCACTCCTTTAAGATTATTAGAAAGCCTCTGGCCAGTCTAATGTAGGATTCCCTCCCAATTTACTGATGCCCATAATTAAATCCAGATTGCCCTAAAGATAATTCCAAATCATGAGCAAAAGAAAAGAGAATTTTTAGGTATGGATGGAAGAAAGAATTTAAAAAGTGTTGTCTTTGTAGCATTAAAATTTTGTTTTTTGTGTCACTAAACATATAGATAGCGGGAACTATTATTTGATTCATAATGGTAAATAGAAAGTAAGGACCAGTTTGAATTTGATTTGAAACATATGGAAAAAATGGAATGCATTGTGCAGATGAAGAGAGTGATGCTTTTCAGGAAATGCCTCTAGTGTTTTTTCAACACGTTGCAATAATGCCTGTGCACCACACCATGGAGCCTTCCAACGAGTTTCTCTTCAAGTAGTTCCATTCCATTTCCTTCTCCCTTTGCAAAGTGCAGGTCTGGATTTGTGCTTGGAAAATTGAGACAGAGTTATGTGGAGGCACCCTACACCATTGTTCCTGTCATTGCAATACTGAACCCACATTAGCCCTTGGCTCTATTCTAATTAGCCTTGTGGCAACATTTTCCATGAAGACACAAAAGACATGCTCATTAGCTATTAGGGGGACACAAGGTCTGGGAGAGTAATAGGTGCATTTCAATGCCACTCGAGATGCTAGGTCTCCTTTACACTGGACTGCATTTTGGGTGGAATATTACTGAGGTCTCCTGGCTCAATACCTGGCTCTGTCTTTGCAGAGCACTAACTGTGTCCTTGTGGAGGTGGTGCATGAGTCTGACTATAACATATACAGAGTCAAGGTGCAGGTGCAACAGACAGACACCACAATCTGGTGAACATCTCAGGTGAAAGCTGGGCCAGTGATTCTCCACACACAGGAACCTGTGGTGACATGAAAGGGCCAAGCATCTAGTCTTAAATATGGGGGTGGCTTCCTCATGGCTCTCCCAGTCCTCTTTCTAAAGTGTCCCACTGTCCAATGCACATAGGAATCTCAAACTCTATTTCTCCTATCAGGCCTAATGGACAGGAAAAAGACATTCCTCACCTCTTTGTGAGAATATTAGAGAAAAATATATTTTACTTCACAGTAGAGCTCATGAACATTAGCATTTTGCTCTTTTCATTGATTTTACGACAACCCCAAGATTCTGCTGGGTGGCGAGCTCCGCTGTTCTTGCAGACCTCCAAATCTTAGACATCATCACAATGGATTTTGAGGGGTTGCACACAAATTTTACAGAAAATAATATGTAGGATTATTTGTCTGAACTTTTTCAGTTCACAGAGCAGAGCAAACCATTGTAATTTGGCCAATTTAGGAAATGTGACCTCACTCATATCTGTACTACATCATGAAAGTGGTAGTTTCCACACTATTCAGTCATTCACTGATTGTGAACTTTGATATTATTCAGCTCTGAATCTACTTCAGTATCTACTTCAGCAAGGCTACCAAAACATTCTCACTGTGTCACAATAGATTCTATCTGTTTGCCAGGGCTGCCATGAAGCAGAACCACAGGCTAGTTGGAGGGTTTTAGATGCTTATTGGCTGGGTACTGTGTTCATCTTTGTAGAGTTTTAATGAAGACATCCTGGAAGAACACATGAATGGGTTTAACTACCCTTCCATGCTAGACAAAAGGTGCCTCATTCCCTGACACAAGCACATGTTGCACAGAGGTGAGAGCTAGCCCAGGTGGGTCTCCATATCCATGACCCAAAGATTACATTCAGGTGGCCAGAAGCAGACTCAAATTAGGGACTCACCCAAGGAGACCCAATGGCATTCCATACACTGACCTGCGGTGCCATATATTCAGGAATCTAGACCTCATTTCCCCCATCCAGCTACAAGTGAGAATAGACAGAAAACACTTGTTGTAATAGGAATATTCATAAACAATTTTTGTCATAGGGGATCACAAGCATATTTGTACTTTTCTTATTCTTTTTTGATTCTTTTGGTTTTTTGCAACCTACCTGACCCACTTATCCTGCAGAGCAGAGAATTCAACAGTCATTGAAGTCTGTCTCCAATAATGAAGGTTGTTTGCCACAGGTATGCTGCCTCTCAGTACTGGTAGACATGGTGTCATTCACCTCAGGGGCCATGTCAACAGTCCTGCCAGATCACCTAACTTTGTCCCATGGAACTGTGTATATTGCTGAGGATGCCATAGCATAGAACTCCCTGGGTGATATAAAGAGCAGACACTTAATTTTTGACAATTCCAGAGACTAAGAAATAGAAGTGTGGTTGTGGGCATGCCTAGTTCCTTTTGGGTGGTGTCTCCCATGCTCGTACATCATTGTCCCTAACTCTCTGTCACACACAATCCCTTCTGTGCCTCCTTGTCTCTTCCCCTCATCTGTACAGTCACTGATCATATTATGTGAAGATTCATTTCACTTAATTCATTCGGACTTAATAATCTCCTTTAGGTGATACAAATATAGGCATACTTTGATGATCTAGGGGTGCCAAAGACATGGAATTTGGGTGACATTCTTAAGACCACAATGTTTGACTGTACTATCCTCAGCTGGAGGGACATGAACATGTAAAATTTTAGCAGGCAAAGCCAGATTCCAGGATTAATAGTGCACCATTACAGTGCCAACAGAAGTTTTGTGATGATGGCTGCTACCTTGCACCCACCGAGTGTGTTTCATTCATTTATATTTAGAGCAAGTGGGGAAAATACGGACAACTGTAACTGAACAATAAAACAAAAAATTACCAATCTGATTATAACGTGTCCAAGGACATCCCAGCAATCCCTAATATTCCTTTTTCCCCAGTGTAATTTTTGTCACCTTTAAGCTTGTCTTCATCTTCAGAATTGGGACCTCCTGAGTCTGCTGCTCAGAGTCCTGTCTGGTGACCAGATTTCTCCATTAAAGTATCACCAGATATTTGCTCTGTGCTGTTTCTCCATCTCAAGGTGACTTTTAACGTGCAAGAAAGGAAAACAAGTGTCTTTTTTGAAGTCACTGGTTTTCATAGGCTGTGTCTATCCATCTCATGCAAAATTCCCAAAGAGGAATGAACAGAGTTCCTCAACCTTTTCCATCTGTGGCAGGAACAGATAAGTCTCAGATAACTAAGAGGAAATGACATGCATCGCGTGCTTTGGACAGTTCTCAGTTCCAATCTGTGTGACCTTGATCAGCCATTTCACATGGTGAAGCCTGTGTGATTTCTTCCCTATGATAGTGCTGATTGATATTTCATGGATAGAAAGCTCTTCATAAGACTATGACTACCGAAGGTCTCTCACTCCTCACCTTGAAAAAATGCCTAGACAGGAAAAATTAAATCAATACTCTCATTCCACCAAAAATCAATGGTACTTTTAAAACCTATTGATAAAATCCTATTTAGCATGGGTGCTCCAGACCCTTCTCTGGCAATAGTCCTTGATGGTCTGGCAGTTTTGGATAGGCTCCAGACCTGAGTCCTCCTGCTGATTCATGGTGATGGCTCTGAAGAGATGACTATCCTGGTCCCACACAGGGTGCAGCTGAGTTCATTTTTAAATTGTGAGAACCCTGCAGAATGCGGGCCTTCCTTGGAGGCATACTGAAGAAGATGGAGGAATTTCTGACTCCAGCTGTTCGGGGTGGGGTGGAAACATCTCCCACCTATTCACCTTCAAGACCATGCTATCATCCTGCCCCCAAACTCTTATGCTCTGGGAAGATCTACTAACTCTTACTAAGCAAGTGCCCCCTTTTCAACACAGCTCTTATTCTGACCAAGGAAAGCAGTTTGCCATAAATATGTCACCACATCTCACTGGGCCTCAGTTAGCTACTTTGAAATGTGGGGCGACAGATGAAAAACCACATAATGTTCTCACAGGGACTACCTTGGGGACTGTCCATGAGGCTTTTAGCTGACATTTGGCTGTGCAGACAGGGTTTCTGGATGTGCTGTGGCAGTTCATGCCAATCATTTTTTTTCTGTCCACCATGAAAAATCTCCTGCCTCATTCATCATGACCTGTGGCATTTCTGTTTGGAAAAGCAAGTGGAAAATCACCTGTCAAGATATTGGGAAAGCACTTCACTGATCTTAACACTTGCTTTTGGTATTGCTACATTAGGAATTACTGGAGACAGCAGGGTACTCAAGCCCACTCAGATATCTGAGATGGTTCTGGTTGGACTTTATTTATTTGACAATTCGTATGAAGTACCTAGTAGAAGTAGGTCCTACTAGGGGCAGTTAACATAACTCAGTGAATGAAGCAGACAATTTCCCAGGGCCTCAGCTCTACTTGGTGAATCAGTCATTCACAATAGATATTTTTTTCAGGTCTTGTCTTTTATCTATTAGTTCTGATAGAATCAGATCTTCTGGGCACCTGAAGACCTCCCAGCTAATATTGACAATGGACAGGCCTTAGGGTATGAAATAAAAAGGTGGGTGGTGCTTGGTTCCAGAATGAAGCCCTCCTGGGTTGTGAGCACACTGGCCATGGCAGGGAGGTTCTGGCAACAATGAGATCTTATAGATCTGATTCCCAAGGGAGGCCTGAGCTCTGGTGGCTTCTATCCCAGGAGGACAGAATTAAGAAAAGATTGGATGGGGCTCTGCCCTCATAACATGAGAATGAAGCTAGGCTGTGTTTTGCCCTAGGGTCCCAAACCCACCACACTCCACTCCCACTCAGCCTGCCCTTCCTCAGAGTCAAATCTTCTGAACACCATCCCCAGCACCAAACAGGAGATGTGTTTAGAGCCTCCTCTGCAACCTACCTCTGCCTTCAGTGTAAATGAGCAGGTGATGAATGATTGTGGTAGGCAGTGTACAGACCTTTAGAAGAAACGTCAGTGGAAAGGATAGACTCACAGTGTCTCCATGCTAAACCTGCTGTGTTGCCAGGTCTGCTCCTCCCAGGACAACCATGCAGGTGTCAGGGTAGGTATTGGGCTGTCCCCTGGTTGGCCATGGGCTTGCACAGAGGCCCTGTGCCAAACAAGATTTCCCTGGGATGGTGCATTGAAGTAGAATTCCAGACCCTGACTCTAATACCCAACTGCCTCGTTCCAGGGCCATGTCTTCTACATTAAGAACCTGCCAGACCAGGTGCAAGGGTTGGTGAATCCCGTACATTTGTCCTTGTTCCAACTGAAGCAGGTCTTGGTGCAGGTCAACGTCTCTACTTCACAGCATCCGTACCAGGCCTAACTTCTTTGTGTGGATCTGGAGTATCCAGAGCCATAGGATGCAACACGAGAAGGTGAGGGGACTACAGCCAAGAAATATGATCTGGGAAAGGGTTATTCATGGGCAGGAATTATCTAAAAGGCACAGGCAACATTCCTGTCTCTGGAAAGGCAAGGGAAAATCAGGTGTGTGTTTCACTCTGTTTCTGTCTGATGCTCCACATCCACCTGCAGAGTTCAGACACACTGCACAGTTACAGGAAGGACCTGCTGAAGGGCTAGTGCCTTTTTCAGCTAGAGGCCTTGCCCTGGCTAGCCCTAGCATGAAATAGTAGCAGAAGCCAGGATGCAGGCATCTTTGCAAGGAGCTGGTCCTCAGGGAGCTGTGAAATGAGTTCAATTACTCTATCTCCCTGGACAAGTGGGAGATGCATGAGGCCAATGACTCCAGACAGTGCTATGCTGAGGGGTGAGCTAGCCCAGATGGGTCTCCATACCCATGACCTCGAGATTATATTCCAGTGTCCCAGAACAGACTCAATCTGGGGCCTCCCCCACTGACCATCAATTCTTTTCCCTATAGTGTCCCACAGTCCCAAGAAAAAACACACTGGAACTCCACTTCACCCTGCAGTTTCAAGTGTTGCAGAAAAAAAATAATGTATTTATAAGAATATTAGGAAACCCCTGTTGTTTTATTTCATAGTAGACAACAAGCATACTTGTACTTTTTTTATCTTTCTTTTTTTGTTTGTTTGTTTTTCTAGGGGTCATTTTTTTTTATGCTAGCCACCTCAGGCATTCTGCAGAAAAGTCAAGTGGACTGTCTTTGCAGACTATCTCCAATAATGCAGGTTGTTTGCCAGAGAGACACAGGCTCTCACTGCTGGTTGACATGGTGTCATTCACTTCTGGTTCTACCTCAACAGTGCTTCTGGGATCACAAAACACTGTCCAGGGATATAGAAGTTTTCTGGAGCTGCCATAACATAGGACGCCACTGGGTGGTGTATAGAGTAGACACTTAAATTTTGAGGATTGCAGAAACTAGTAGTTAGAAGTGTGGGAGTTGACAGAGCTGGTTCCTTTTGTGGCATTCCTCCATTGTTTATATACATGATCATCTTCTAACACTATGCCACATGGAATCCATCCTGCCCTTCCATGTGTCCTTCCATCCCCTTCCAAGGACACTGGCCATATGGGTGTAAGACCCACATCAGTGAATTCACTTAACTGTAATTAGTTCCTTGAGGACTGCCTGATGTTGGAAGCAGAATTAGTGATGGGAATGATCCAGAGTGGCAACACCCAGATAGACCATCAATGACATCTAACCCAGTACTTGGCTCAGTCTTTGCAGAATTCCAAGGAGGGCTTCATAGCACAGATGGCTGAATGTTTCACTTATGCCATCAGCTGCTACTAGGGACAAGTGTACTGGGCCAAGGACAACATCCAGTATCAGCCTAAGCTAAGAGTCAGACATACCAGAGCCCCGAGATGACTGAGGTGGGATCATAACCCAGACTCAAAACTGGGGTCTCGAGCATTTCACATGCCTGCTCCCAAATTAATCTGTACCTCCAATCCTACTTACTAGGTTTCTGATACAGTACAAGCCTCACATAGGTTAGAATGGTAGACAAAAATATTCTTCCTTTTTCCATTTTGATCGTTTCCATTGTTTAACTACCTGTGACATGTATCCTGCTGAGTAGTCAGCTCTGCTGGCCTCGGACCTCTTCAAGCTGCACGTCATCACACATAGAGGCTTCTTTTTATAAACAAACAAACAAACATGCATGGGCTGGAGTAACATACTTGATATATGTGTGTGTATCTTGGCATCTCACAGAGAATGCAAACCATTTTAAGCCAGCGGGGTCAGCAGCTGTGGCCTTATTCATCTACTCATATTGCTATCAACATGGTAAATTTCCTGAGTGACTCAGCCATTTAATATTGTTAGATCTTGACATGTTGCTATTCTGCTGCATTTTAGCAGGGTGACTGGGTCCATCCTAACTGTGTCCTGATAGACTGTGTACTAGTTTGCTAGGTCTCCCATTACATAGGACAACAGGATAGGTGGAAAGGTCCTGATTCCTTCTGACTCAGTACCCAGCTCTCTTTGCCAAGGTCCAAGACTGACATTGTGCACCAGTTGTTCAACAAGTACCACTCCTACTTTTACCAGGACAGAGTGCAGGTACACAAGGCCAACAAAATAGTCCAGTGCTGGTGTAAGGTGAGAGCTGGGCCAGGGCATGCTCCATACCCAAGAATCCAAGATGACCAGAAAGGCCCAGCATCTAGGCTGAAATACGGAGATGGCTTCCTCAGCACCCACCCAGGGCTTTTTATAGTGTCCCACAATCCCATGCCCATAGGAATCTGGACTTCCACTTCTCCCTCCAGCTACATTGGATGGAAGAAAGACACTCATCACATATTTCAAAGAATTTTGGAGAAAAAAATATGTGACACTTCATAGTAGAACACCTGAACTTCACATTGTGCAGTTTTGTTGTTTTTCCTACCACCCCAAGTTTCTGGTGGATTAGTCAGCTCCAATTTCCTTGCAGACCTCCAAGTCTTACAGACCACAACAATGGAATGGGGGTGGGAAGCTTTTGTACACAAGAATGAAGAGAAACTAAAGTGTTGGATTATTTCCCTGTAATATTTCAGTTCACAGACCAAGGCAAAGAGTTGTGGTGTAGCCAGGTCGAAGATGTCACCTTATTCATTCTTATATTATCTCTTAAAAGAGGTAGTTTCCACAGTGTTCAGCATTCAGTGATTTTAGACTTTGAGATCATTCTATTCTGATTCTACTTCAGCAGGACTGCCAGGAACATCTTCACAGTGTCCCATTAAATGTATTAGTTTGTCAGGGCTGCCATAAGGATGAAACAGAGGTGTTGGAGTGTTCCTGATGTCTACTGGCCTGGTAGTGGGTTTGTCTTTGCAGAATTTCAACGAACACATCCTGGAGGCACTTGTCAATGGGTTGAACTACTTTACCTGGCTAGACAAGGGTTAGGTGCATCAGGCCACTGACACTAGCACATGTTACACTGAGGTGAGATCTATCTCCAAAGGGTCTCCACACCCATGACCCAGCATTTACATTCTAGTGTCCATGACCAGACTCAATCTGTGATCACCCCTAGCACCTCCAATGCCTTTGCCCACTTTGTCCAACAATGTCATGTACAGAGGAATATGGACCTGAAATTCTCCCTTCAGCTACAAGTGAGGATAACAAAAAATACATTTTTCAATAGTAATATTAGGAAACATGTTTTTTTTTTTTGTTAGAGTAGACACATGCATATTTGTTTCTCTTGATCTTTTTTGATAGTTTGTGATCTTTAATTTTTTTATTTTTATTGATGTTCAAATACAGTTTTGTACATTTCTCAACCACCACTGTTTCCCACACCACCTTCCCCCACCTCCCGCCCTCAATTCCATCCCCCTTTGCCATTTTCCATGTGTCCTTTATACATGTTCATTTATGGCCCTTTCCCTTCTTTCCCATGTAATTTCTCTTTCCTCTCCCTTCTGGTTACTGTCAGTTTGTTTTTAATATCAGTATCTCTGGTTATATTTTACTTGCTTGTTGTTTTGTTATTGAGGTTCCACTTAAAAGTGAGATCACATGGTATTAGTCTTTCACCATCTGGCTTACTTTGCTTTGCATGATGCTCTCCAGTTCCATCCATGTTGTTGTGGAGGGTAGGAGGTTCCTCTTTCTTTCTGCTGCGTAGTATTCCACTGTTCAAATATTCTGCAGTTTATTGATCCACTCATTTACTGGTGGGCACCCAGGCTGCTTCCAGCACTTGGTTATTGTGAAGTGTGCTGCTGTGAAAATTGGGGTGCATAGGTTCTTTTGAATTAGGGTTTCAAGATTCTTAGGGTATATTCCCAGCTGTGAAGTATCTGGGTTAAAAGGCAATTCCATTTTCAGATTCTTGAGGAAATTCCATGCAGGTTTCCACAGAGGCTGCTCCAGTTTTCATTCCCACCAACAGTGCACTAGGGTTGCCTTTTCCACACATGCCCACCAGCACTTATTGTTTGTTGATTTGCTTATGGTGGCCATTCTGACCTGTGTGAAGTAGTGTCTCATTGTGCTTTTAATATGTATCTCTCTGGGGGCTAGTGATGCTGAGCATCCTTTCATACACCTCTGTGCCCTCTTTAAGCCTTCCTTGAGGAACTCTCTGCTCAGGTCCTTTGCCCATCTTGCAATTGGATTGTTGCTCTTCCTGGTGTAGAGTCACGTGAGTTGTTTATATATTTTGGAGATCAAACCCTTCTCCAAGATGTCATTGCCAAATATATTTTCCCATACAGCTAGTTCCCTTTTCGTTTTGGTAATGTTATCTTCAGTCATGAAGAAGCCTTTTATTTTGATGAGATCCCATTTGTTTATTCTTTCCTTTATGTCCATTACCCTAGGGGACATATCAGTGGCAAAATTGATGCATAGACTATCTGAGATTTTCTTGCCTATCTCTTCTCTAGGACTTTTGTGGTACCAAGACTGATATGTAAGTCTTTTATCCATCTTGAGTTTATTTTTGTGTATGGTGTAAGTTGGTGGTCGAGTTAATTTTTTTGTTTGCATGGAGCTGTCTAAGCCTCCCAACACCATTTGTTGATAAAGATATTTTTATTCCATTTACACTTCTGCTCCCTTTGTTGGATATTACTTGACCATAGAGACATGGGTTTATTCTGAGCTCTCTATTCTTCTCCATTGATCTATGTGTCTGTTCTTAGGCCAGGCCCAAACTCTATTCATTTCTGCAGCCTTGTAATGTAGTTTGATGTCAGGTTTGGTGTTCCCACCTACTTTTTCTTCTTTCTCAAAATTAATACAGCTCTTCTGGGTCATGTATTGTTCCATATAAATTTTAGAAATGTTTGTTTTATAACTGAAATATGTCATTAGATTTTAAAAGGATTTGCATTGAATCTATAAATTGCTTTGGGTAGTATGGTCATTTTGATGGTGTAAATTCTTCCAATCGATGAACATGGTTTATGCTTCCATTTGTTTGCGTCTTCCTTAATTTCTTTCCTCAGAATTGTGCAGTTTCCTGACTACAGGTTTCTACCTTCTTGGTTTGGTTTCTTCCTAGGTACTCTATTTTTCTTGTTGCTATAGCAAATGGGATTTATTTCCTGCCTTCTATTTTAGTTATTTCATTGTCAGTGTGTACAAAAATATCTTCAATTTCTGAATATTGACTTTGTATCCTGCTGTTTTGCCAAATTCACTTATTAGGTTGAGTAGTTTTTTTTTTTTTTTTTTTTTGAGTCTGTAGCATTTTCTTTGTACACTATGATGTCATCTGTAGACAATGACAGTTTTACTTTCTCCTTTCCAGTTTGTATGCCTTTTATTTCTTCTTCTTGTCTGATTGCTGTGGCTAGGACTTCTGATACTATGTTGAATTGAAATGGCAAAAGCGGACATCCTTCTGTTTTTGATGATCTTAGTGGGAAAGATTTTAGCTATCTCCTCCTGGGTATGATGTTGGCTGGAGGTCTCTCACATATGGCCTTTATTACATTGAGTAATCCCTTGATTCCCACTTTCCCAAATGTATTTTTATAAACAGGTGCTGCAGCTTATCAAATATTTTTTTCGCCTCTATTTATATGATCATTGATTTTTGCCTTTTCTTTTGTTGTTGTAATGTATTACCTTTATTGATCTGTGAATATTGTACCATGCTTGCATCCCTGGGATGAATCTCACTTCATCATGGTGTATGGCTTTTTAATGTATTGCTGGGTGCCGTTTCCCAATATTGTGTTGGAGATTTTATCATCTATGTTCATCAGTGATATTGGCTTGTAATTTTCTTACTTTGCTGTATCCTTATCTGGTTTTGTGATTAAGATAATGTTGGTTTTATAGAAAGAGTTTCGGTTTCTTCCATCTTCTTGGATCTTTTGGAATAGTCTGTGAAGGATGAGGGTTAGCTCTTCCTTAAATGTTTATAAAATTCTCCTGTGAAACCATGTGGTTCAGGGTTTTTGCGTGCTGGGAGTTTTTTTTATTACTGCCCCAATTTCATCAACTGTTATTAGTCTTTCCAGGTGTTCTACTTCTTCCTCATTCAGTTTTGGGAGATTATATTTTTATAGAAGCTTGTCCATTTCACCTAGGTTTTCAAATTTCTTGGCATATACTTCTTCATAGTACTTTCTTAAAATCCTTTGTATTTCTGTGTTGTCACTTGTAATCTCTCTACTTTCATTTGTGATTGTGATTCTTTTGGTCCTCTCTTTTTTTTTCCTTGATGAGTCTGCTGAAATGCTTGTTCATTTTCGTTATCTTTTCAAAGAACCAGCTCCTGGATTTACTGATTTTTGGAATTGTTCCTTTAGTCTCTCTGTCATTAAATTCTGCTGTGATATTGGGTATTTCCATCCTTCTGCTTTCTCTGGGCTATCTTTTTTATTGTTCCTCCAATTCTTGGAGATGTAGGTTTAGGTTGTTTATTTAAAACATTTCTATTTCTTTATGTATGCCTGTATTGCTGTGAACTTCCTTCTAAGGACTGCCTTGCCTGTGTCCCATGAGTTTTGTACTATTGTGAGTTCATTTCCAGAACCTTTTCGGTTTTGTCCTTGATCTCATTCTTAACCCATTCATTGTTCACTAGCATGCTATTCAATCTCCATGAGTTTGAGTATTTTTGAGTTTTTTCCTTAATGTTGGTTTGTAGTTTCCTGCCCTTGTGGTCTGAGAAGATGTTTGATATGATTTCAGTTTTCTTGAATGTTGACGCTTGCTTTGTGTCCTATTTCATGATCTATCTTTGAAAATGTTCAATGTGCATTTGAAAAGAATGTGTCTTTTGCTTCTTTAGGATGAAAGGTTACATGTATGTGTGTGTGTGTGTATGTGTGTGTGTATCTATCTTTCTATCTATCTATCTATCTATCTATCTATCTAATCAGTAAAATCCCTTTGATCTAGGGCATTTTTCAATGCCACAATATCCTTGTTGATATTTTGTTTGGAAGATCTATCCCTTTTTGACAGTGGGGTGCTAAAATCTCACAGTATATATGTATACTGTCTATATCTTTCTTGACTCCTCCAAAATTTTCCTTATGTATTTGGGTCTGCCCATGTTGGATGCATATATCTTTATAATGTTTATGACTTGTTGATGGATTCTTCCCCTGAGTATTTTGAAGTGTCCTTCTGGGTTTCCTTTTATTGCCTTTGTTTTGAAGTCCATTTTGTCAGATGTAAGTATTGCTAACCTGGCTGTTCCTGCCTGCCTGTTTACATGGAATATTTGTTTTCCAGCCCTTCACTTTCAGTCTGTATAGGTATGTTGTTCAGAGATGGGTCTCTTGTAGGCAACATATGTGTGGTTCATGTTCTCTTATCCATTCAGTCACGCTATTTGTTTTCACTAAAGCCTTTAATCCATTTACATTCAAGGTTATTATTGATCAGTTCTCATTCACTGCCATTTAATGCCCTTGGAACCTTTGTTCCTATTTCCCTCACTGTTTTTCTTTCTCGTCTTAAAGCAGTCTCTTGACATATTTTGCAGTGCTGCTTTGGTGGAGTTACTCTTTCATCCTACTTTAGTCTGGGAACTCCTTATTTGGCCTTCCATTTTAATGGAGAGCCTTACTGGACAAAGTAGTCTTGGCGGCAGGACTTTCTTTGCATTACTCAGAATATTTCTTGCCATTGCCTTCTGGTTACTAATGTTTCTGTTGACAAGTCAATTGCTAGCCTTATCTGGGCTCCCTTGCTGCCTTTAAGATCCTCTCTTTTTCTTTAAATTTTGCCATTTGCATTATAATATGTCTCACAGTGAGCCTCTTTGCATTCATCTTGATTGGGACCCTCTCTTCTTCCTGGACTTGAGTGGCTCTTCCCTCATCACATTAGGGAAGTTTTCCATTATAAGTTTTGCAGACAGGTTTTCTATTCCTTGCTTCTCTTTTTCTCCTCTGGTATCTCCATTATGTGGATATTATTCCATTTCATGTTTTCCTGCATTTCCGTTAACCACTGCTCATTCTTTTCCAATCTTTTTTCCTTTTCTTCCTGTTTTTGGGAGTTTTTTTTCTTTTTCTTATTCCAGCTCACTGACTAGATCCTCTGCTTCATCGAACCTCCTTTTGATTCCTTCTACTGTGTTTTTTAAATTAGAAATTGCATTCTTCATTACATCTTGGCCCTTGTTGATTGTTTCTATGTCCTTTTTTTCTGCTGATTTGCTTTGAAGTAAGTTCCTCATAATTTCCCTGTAGTTTCTGGTAATTCGCTCTGAGTTCATTCAGCTTCTTATAACCACTGTTTTGAACACAATATCTGAATGTTGTCTGGCCTTTATTTCATTTAGCATTCTTTCGAAGGATTCCTACTTTCCTTTTCACTGGGGCTTGATTTTTTTGTCTTGCCATTGTTAGTGTGACTCTTCTTTTTTACTTCTATTTCTTAAACTGATGTCTTTTGACTTTCTGATTTTGAGGTGTGAGATTCTACAGTGGGAGGCCTGTGAGATTTATTTGTGCAGTTTCCTTGATCTCCCGAACTTGAAGTTCTTTGGATGCCGCTTAAGCCTTTTATGCTGGTTTGTTGGATATAACTGGGTTTTGATTGTCATCGGGTCGTTCTTTCCTGGGTCCTTTCTTGCTGCTAGTTGACTGAGGGTCACTCTGCCCACCATGTCTTGTGTACTGCTGTGCAGACACTTTTCAAACAAAAGCACAGAGCCCAGGAAATACACCCACGCATACAAACACAGCTTCTTCCTCATAATCCCACTATCAACAGTAATGAACAGTACTAATAGTAGTGTAACAAGACTAAGACTATTACAAGAAAGGAGAGTGGATATGAGATGACCTACTGAAAGACAAATTATTTTGAGAGGGTAGAGGGAGGACCACTAAGAAGAGTTTGAATTTGGAGCAATGGAAGGAGACAAGGTAAAGTTTTCTTTATGAATAAATAAAGGAAATGAAGAGTGTCTAATGGAGTATGAGAAGGGAAGCATATAATATCAGGATTGAACAAAAATTAAAGTAATATATAATAAAATAATTGAGACAAAGGAAAAGATGAAATATTAATTAAAATATCGGAGCCAAGTTGGAGAGAAAGATCCACCAGAGTGCTATCCACAACACAAAAGCTAAAATTAATATAGGTGGCATGGGAGAAGGAGGAAGAAAAAGAAACAAAAAAAAAAGTCTAAGAGAAATTTAGAGGAATGAGAAGTGATTTTGTAATGATAGAGGGACAGGGAATACTAAGAATGAGAAACAAAAAATAGACAATGTGGGGGAAAATTAAAATTTTGAATTTAAAGAATAAAAAGAAAATAAAAAAAATAAGGGAAGGATGAAAGAGAAAAAGAATAAAGACAAACAGAAAAAGAAAGGAAAACCAGGCTAAGAGAGCAAAACTCAAATTTGAGTCAGAAAAAAAGGAGTAGGAGAGGGGTCCAGTAAAATTTGTTATTTGAAATGCAGAATTAGTGAAGCTCTAGGGATAACCTGGAGAAAACAGTGCAACAATGACCCTCCCCAGCTAGCAAAGATTTTTAAAGGTATAGAGACAATGAGGGTGTTTTAGGAGCTGGGCAAAAAGATGTCAAATGACCTTTGAGAAGAGAATTCATTTTAAGTGTCTGGACAGGGGAGAAACAATAAGAGTGTATAATGGGAACAATTTGTAGCTAGGGAGAAAACCAAAACTGAAATGAAAATACTGCAAAAGAAGAGAACCATAAAATAGGCTAAGGGAAGTGAGGGGCAAAATACACCCCTCCCTGTGAACTGAAATACACTGTAGTAGAAAATCGAGTGATTTCTTATATACTCCATGCAGGACAAGAAAGGAACGCTATAAAGCTATGCAGTAAAGAAAATATTGCAAATCATGAGGAAGACCACAGTGGCTTTCGTCTCGGTAGCCTCTTGTATTTACCACTTTTTTTTGTTTCTTTCTGAATCTGCCTCTGGGGATGTTGGATGTTGACCCCATCTGACCTTAGGCAGCCTGCTCCATACTTCCAGTCATCTTCTGTCTCTGGCTCTCTCCTGAAATTCTTAATCTGGTCACTCTTCACTCAGCAGTCTCGTTTTTTAGCACCTTAGGTTCAAGCCAATCCCCTCTTGGGGTGGGGACTATTGTTTCCCCTCAGGCTGCTGCTCCTCACAGGCCAATATTGGTCTGCCTGAGCAGGATGGTTGCTGCATGTGGGGTCTGGCTCAGCACTAGATCCGGGTGGGTACATTCTCTCCCCATAGCCTCCATCTCTCCTCAAGTCTCTGTAGTCCACTCTGCCCCACCTTTGCCAATAATATACTCTCTCCGCCTATCTGTGTCTGTTGTTCATCTGGTCTCTAGGACTCAGCAGTTAGGCTTAAGCACCAAAGGGCCAGTGCAGAGACCCTGCTGGGGTTGGGGCTATTGTTTTCCCTCAGGCTACTGCCACTCAGAGAGGAATGGTCTGCCTGAGCACAAAGGCTGCTGCCCTCTAGGGCAGAAGTGGCCAAGGCAAGGCCTGAGGGCCAAATCTGACCCTCCTCCTTGTTTTATCTTGCCTGACACCTTGTTTCTACCTGACAGCAGCACCAAGCTCCTTGCCCCTAGTTAAGGAGTAGTTACATTTATACAGTCTAAAATTACATTCCACCATTTATAGGTAACCTAGATGCTAGGTAGGCCCCAGTGAAAATGGGTTTGACACCTCCAGTGTAGGGGATGACTCAGCATGAGGATCCTAGCAGCTACTCTTTCAGTTTCCCCCCCAAGGCTTCGCTTCCCCTTCTTTCCTCAGGCATTACCAACCCACTAGTCCCCACCTTTGCCAGAGCCCTGGATAAGTGTCTGCAAATGAAAATTTGTGTTTTGGCCCTTTAAAGTGTCCTCATGTCTCCAAAAGTCTGTCTCTGGCAGAGAGCAACCCTGCCACTTTTGGTCGCTGGTTGTTATCTCTGTACTTTTGGGGCTATGCTTTTCTAGGCTGTGTATCCTAGCTTAGTGTTCAGACCTAAATCATCTGTGGCGGATCCAATAGGCTGCCTAATTATCCTGCCAGCCCTGCCACATAAGGAAGGCCAGACAGTCCTCTCCAGTCTGTACCTCACTTGTTACCAGACAGGTTGTGCCGAAGCTGGATTGCTAAAGTTATATGTTTCTCTCTGGCTACTGCTCAGTAGTTTGTTCTGGGTAGTATCTCCAGAACTCAGTTGTGATTCCAGTTTGGTTCTGGATGGAGTTCAGTGTGATTGACATTCAGTCTGCTGTCATCTTCCCTCTCAGTTTTTGCTCTTTTCAAACAACCTGCCCCAGATATCTGCAGAGCAGTGAGGTCAGCAGTCTTGCAGACCTTCTTCAATAATGGAGGTTGTTTGCCACAGTGATGCAGCCTCTCAGTGCTGGTAGACATGGTGTCATTCACTACTGGTGCCATGTCAGCATCCCTGTCTCGATAACTTAAGTGTGTCCGAGAAACTGAATAAGTTTTCAGGTGATGCCATAACATAGCCGCCGCCCCCCGCCCCCCCCCCCCGCCGCCCCCTGCCTCGGTTGGTGTAGATATCAGACATTTCATTTACAATTCCACTGGAGAGGTGTTAGAAGTGAGGTGTCAGAAGACCTGGTTCCTGGTTGAGGGATTTCTGCTTCGCTCATACATAGTGGGCTTCTCCCTCCTTGTCATATAGAATCCCCTCTGAGCTCCAAGGTGTCTTCCCATCCTCTAAGGTCACTGGTCATATTGTGTTCAGGGCCATATCGCTGAATTAACCTTAACTTTAATAACTTGCTTTATGACATACTCATTCAGGCATATTTTGAAGTTCTAGGATTTCTGAAGTCATGGATTTTGGTTGATACACTTAAGACCACAATATTCACCTGTACTCTCCTCATCAGAGAGGACACGCACACTTAAAATTTTATGAGCCATTCCCAGATTCCAAAATGGAAAGTCTGTTGCATGACACTGCCAACAGAACTTTTTTGATGATGGCTGTTGCCTTCAACCCAGCTTGGCCCATACGAGTCTTGTTCTGTTACACTTAGAGCAATGTAGGGAAAAGAAGGAAAAAATTCTAAATTTACAATGACATTTAAAAAAAGGAAAAAATTACCAATCCAATTTCAAGGGACCCAAGGCAATCTTAGTGTTGCTTGATTTTCACTTCCCCCAGCATCCTTTGTCTCACCTATCATCTTTTTCCATCCACAGAGATTGGACGTTCCTGAGTCATGTCCTCAGACTCCTGCCTAATGATGATCTTTCTGTAGTCAAGAATTACCAGGCATTTGCCCCTGTACACTTCTGCATCTCAAAATTACCTTTCATGTAAAAGAAATGGAAAGAACTTTCATTTTGGAAGTCACTGGTTTTCACAGGCTGTGTTTCTCCCTCTTATACACACTTCCCAAATAGAGAGGGACAGTGTTCCCCAAACCATTTCCATCCATGTGAGGAATAGGTAAGGCTCAGGTAACAAAGAGAAAATGCCATGCTTTCCCAGCTATGCCATACTTCTCTGATCTAACCTGTGTGACCTTGGAACGCCATTTGACATGCCCAAACCTGTGTGATTTCATCTCTGTAATGAGGGTGCTCCTTCAGTTCTTGTGGATATGAGCTCTTCATGCAGACTATGAGTATGGGAACTCTTATTATGCCTCATCTTAAATAAAAGGTCTAGAAATATGTTGTGGTTGGTGTGGCTCAGTGGTTGTGTGCCAGCCTGCGAATCAAAGAGAAATTGGTTCTATTTCCAGTCTAGGGCACATGCCTGGGTGGCCCGCCAATCCCCAGGGGGAGGGTAAAGGAGAAGCAGCCTCACATTGCTCTTTCTCTCCCTCTCTTTCTATCTCTCTTCCCCTCTCTAAAAAATAAAGTAAATAAAAATTTACAACAATGTCTAGAAAACAAAAATTGTATCAAGAGCCCCATCCACCAAAATTAGATGGTATTCTTAAAATGTGTTGATAAGTCCCTATTCAGTGTGGACACTCCTTACCCTTCTCTTGCACAAGTCCTTGAGGGACCAGGAATTTTGGATGAGCTCCAGAGTTCAGTATTCCTGATATTTCATGGTGATGCCACTGACGGGATATCTTACTGGTCCCACCAAGAGTGAAGCTGAGTTTATGCTTAACGTACATGAATCCTTCAAGTGGCAGGTCCTCAAGGGAGGCACACTGAAGAAGGTGGCAGATGTCCTGGCTCCAGCTTCCCTCAGTGGAAACATCCTCCACCTCACCACCTTCAGGTCCATGTACCAGCCTTTCTCCAGAGCCTAAATTTTCTTGGATGATCTGCTTTCTCAGTGAACACTGCCCACTTTTCAGCACAGCTGTGTTTCTGTCCTCTGATAGCTCTGTGTCATGAAAATGTCACCACATATCTCTGAGCTTCAGTTTATTCCCTTGCAATGTGGGTTGGCTGAGGACCAACCTCATGATGTTCTTACAGGGACTACAGTGGGGATAAGCCAGCCAGGTCACAGCTAGCATCAGACTCCACAGATATGGTTACTGGACATGCTGTTCTTATTCATGGCAATTATTTTTTTCTGTCCACCATGGAGAATCTCCTCCCTCCCCTGTAGGGGCCAGAGGCATTTCTGAGCTTGGAAAAGCAAGAGGAAAAATATCTGTCAAGAAGTTGGAAAAAGCACTTTGGTGATATTTGTACTTCTCTTTGGTGTTGCCCCTTTTTGGATTCTCTGGGGATAGCAGGGTTCTCTAGACTCACTGAAATATCTGGGATGGTCCTGGTTGGACTTCATTTATTTGACAATGTGTACGAAGCACCTACCATAAGAAGGCCCTACTAGGGGCACTTAGCATAACTCAGTGAATGAAGCAGACACAATCCCAGGGACTCGGTTCCACTCAATTAATCAGTCACAATAGATATCATTTGCAAGTCCTGTCCTCCATCCATTAGATCAGAGATGATTAAGGTGTTCTTGATACCCATAGGTCTAACTGCTTATAATGAAAATGGACACTCACCAAGGTACAAAATAAAAAGGTTGGTGTTTGTTGTTCAGTTCAGAAAGAAGACCGCCTTTGTTGAGAGCACACTGTCTGTGGCAAGGTTGGTCTCACATCAAGGAGATCTTATAGATCTGATTCCCAAGAGAAGCCTGAGCTCTGGTGGCTTCTACCTCAACAGCACAGCATAGAGAGAAGTGTGGATATGGCCCTTGGCCTCATAGAACGAGACAGAGGTTTGGCTGTATTTTGCCCTAGCATACCTAACCCACTGTAGTCCACTCCTGCTCACTCTGTCTCTCTGCAGAGTCAACTAATCTCAACACCATCTCCAGGCTCCAAACAGGAGATGTCGCCAGAACTTGTTCAGAAACCTACCTCTAACTTCAGTGTAGTTACCTGTCATTGGCTGACCACTCGTCCACCACAGTCAAGCAGGGTGATATGAGGAAAATACGTCTTCGTGCCAGGAGTAAATGTTCTGTCTTCTTAGTGGCTCATGGCCCCAAGACATTTTCACTCAGCCCTCACCATGGGACCTTTCCTTCTGTTAATGAGGCTACAGTGCCTGAAACCAGGCAGGTCAGCTCCCAACACCCTAGCCCTTTGACAAGCTCCACACCCAAAAAGCACCCAGAGCCCTGCAGTCCAGGAACCTTTCTCAAGTGTGCATGTGTCAGAAATTCCTGGAGAAAGTGGGATGGGTGGATGCAGGCCTATGTAGCCTTAACCTGAATCTTGATCAGTAAGCCCTGGGGGCAGAAGAGCAGGACAGTTAGAAACCAGCCAAGGGTTAAGGTTCTGCAGTAACTCCAATGAGATTTCCAAGCTAGTAAAGCTCAGGAAAATGCACCTTAATTGTACCCACAGGCAGGTGAGGTCTGGAGCTTAGCTGAAGGAACGAATATGGACCATTCTAAAGAAAACTCTTTATTCTCTTCACTTTTACACCATGATTCTAAGCTCCTGAAACCTGTTCATAGAAGGAAAGGAGGGGACATGTTCTGTCAGAAAAAGAAACTTACCTTAGATATTGAGAGCTTCAGTACAAAACAGCCCCAGCATTGCTTAGTTTCTGCTGGCAATTTTTCCCTCAACAGTATAATTTTGCACCCCTTGGTGACATGAGATCCCTCCCCCTGGTGAGTACTCAGACCAGGTGGTATAATAGAGTATTTACTCAGAGAGTAGGTAGGACAAGGCCGATGGAGTTTTTTCAAAACATCGATAGATCTGTTTGTGGGGTTCATCAAATTTGTTATCTTCAAGAGGTTTGTTATGTGTAGAAGAATCCCTCAGTAAATGTTTATTCAGGAAAGACATGAAGAATTTTCTTTCCTCTGTTGTTGACTTAGAACTTGGACTTAAACCTGACCATGTGGATGTAGCAGCGTTCTCCCTCTAAAGGAGCATTTGATCTTAGGAAACTGCTCCATTTTCTGGCCAGTGTTCATACACCTGAGACCAAGTTCTCTTTAGCTCTGACCTCTGTCTCATGCTATTTTTTTGTGGGCCATCACTTCAGTGGTGCTGCCTACTGCCGGCAGCTGTGCAGGGCCCTGGTACCCTCAGTGCTGCACTGTGGAGGGACTGCACTGGAGGAGGCTGGAGGGAGAGGTACAGTTTGGTGTCTGGGTGGTTTCTTAGCATGATGGGGCTGGAGTTTACACTGCAGTGTTTTCTGTATACATTGAACTTTGCATCATTTTTTGTTGTGACACACCATTGAAAATCAGACTTAGCATTGTGGTGATGTTGCTATTTTCTCCAGTCACAAGGTATGCTTTAGGTAAGAAAGCACTGAAGCAGTTTGCTGGAAACTTTTCCAAATATTTACTAAGCTACTAATGCTAATACAGGGACACTCTAGCGGGGATACTATCTTTCCATACTGATACTTTGTTAACAGCTTTCCATTATATTGTTTAAGAATTGAGAAAGATCATGAAGCAAGAGATTTTTAGCTGTGTTAAAATCTAGATTTAGAGAATTTAAGAGGATTATCTAAATTCCTGTACTGAAAGAGAAATTTCTGGTCCATATACATGAGCTCTTCTGACAAGATGTAAAACAATTAGATGAATAAATAAATACATAAATACACATAGGTTCAGTGCCTAATGCTTAATAAAATATTCTTCAGAACACTTCTAAATGATAGCTCAGAAATATTTTCTTCATTCCATAGATTAAGGGACAGTTTGGACAAGATAGAAATGAAATCATTTGCCTACAAGCATATTAACAGAAAAACAGTTTTTGGAGATTACGGTCTTCTGAATGATGTATTGAGATAGAGGAATATTGTTTCAGACAGACCTAAGTGCTCCACATGAGATAAAACAGGGTGACACGCTGTACAGTAACTGGGTAGGATAAGCCAATACTAACCATGGTGAACTCAAACACATTTTAGTGATATCAGAGCTGAGTTGATATCAACGCTGGGTTGAGGGACTTGTGTATTTTTAGGCAAAAATGGACTCAGTGTGTGCACACTCCTGGAATGGATCAGGACTAGTAAAGGAGAGACCAAACACAAGGCCAGCCCTGGCTGTTATAGCTCAGAGGATTGAGCACGGTCTACCAAACAGAGGGTTGTTGGTTTGATTTCCAATCAGGTCACATGTCTGGGTTGTGAGCCAGGTCCCCAGAGTGAACCACCTGATAGGCAATGACTCATTGATGTTTCTCTCCTTCTCTGTCTCCCTCCTTTCCCCATACTCTAAGAATAAATAAATACAAATAAAATAAATTGAAAAAATAAAAAATCAGGGCCTGTGTATTTTTATTTGTTGCACATAGCATTGTCTGAAACAATGTTACTGTGAAATTATGAACGGTCTATCACCCCTAGAAGAATGTAAACTCCAAATAGTCAGGGACTTTGCTTCACCTTTTGTAGTATTCTTTTCTAGCACCTAGCATGTTGTTTGGCAGATAATAGGTATATAGTAATTTTAATGAATGAAAGAAAATATATGTCAGGTCTATGAAATTCTCTCCAACCCAGTTCCTGACTTTGCAGTCAAGTTAAGAGACACCAAGCAGGGATGAAAAGGTTTCCAGGGGCAATGGGACCAGACCTAGGTTCTTGGCTGATGGACCTCTGATATTTCCCATGCACCATCCTGCCCTCTGCATCAATTGTCAAACACCAGTGAACGCTTTTAAAAAGCACAGGTTCTTCAAGGTAGAATTGTTTGATTTTGAATTTCACATTCTAAGGTCATATTGGGAAAATCTTGTATTTTCCAACTAAAGATAAATGAGAAAAAGAAAGAAAGATATTTTCAGCACTGAGGAGATGACCAAACAGAATGTACCCTTTCTCTAAGCATTAAAACCAATATGAGACTACAACTCACGACAAAGGGGAACAAAATAAAACTTGATTTTAAAATGGGCAGGAAGATGGTGGTGAAATAGTTGGCAGCAGACTCCACTTCACCCTACACATGGGAAAAACAGCTAGCTGATCTTCTGAGGGACAGAGTGAACAGCCAATGGTATCCCAGCATATATGAAGATTGGACCCAACAATTGTAGAGGACACTGAAAAATCAGACGGTAAGGAGAGTGCTTCAGGACAATAAGGTCCCTGAAACCAACGTGGAAACCATGGTTGCAGAAGCCCCAGGGCCAGGGCCCACAGGTTCTGCCGCTGGATTTTAGGGAGAGAGCCAGGTCAACGTCTCCCTCCCCTGTTAAACAAGGTTTCAGCAACAGCAAGAGGGACCTGGATGCTTGAACTCCCAGCAGGGGAATAAGGACAAAGTGCTAAATACACAGGGGAGGTGGGCACCTACTGAGGCTGTGGACACAGGCTGGGAAGGGTTGGGCAGTGACAGATCGTGACCTGGTCAGTCTCTGATCTGCTTGGAGAGTGGGGCTATGTGAGAGGCCAGGTGCTTGTTTGGAGCAACAGGCTTGGATAGGGATTTTTCAAAAGGCAAAGAGAAAAAAGAGGCACTCAGAGGCTGTTTGGGGAATTCTACACAGCAGGTGCCCCTCTGCCTCCAGAGCCTCTACCCTGACTGACCAAATGCTCACACGCAAAGCCCAGGAGACAGTGCACACCGGATCCTGTTGCCCTGAGGGTGACTGACCTTGTTCAGCAGTCCAGGCAGAGTGCTCAGGCCAGAGGCACCTCCCACAAGGCCCCTGTACCCAGGGTGCTGCAGGACCAACTGGCTATTTAAGAGAAAGGCAAAGACACACTTGCACAGACTTG
This sequence comes from Glossophaga mutica, assembly GCA_039655065.1. Classification (NCBI taxonomy): domain Eukaryota; kingdom Metazoa; phylum Chordata; class Mammalia; order Chiroptera; family Phyllostomidae; genus Glossophaga; species Glossophaga mutica. The sequence continues at coordinate 94,251,079 of CM077309.1, read as the reverse complement.
CAGAGAGCTGAGGGGTTCAGGGAGTTAGCAATCCCCAGAAAGGCAATTCAGTATGGGGGCTGAACTACCCAGAAGGGGCACTGAGTCGCCCTAGCATCTAGAACAGCAAAGAGTGAGAAGGTGATGTATGAGTTGTCCCAAAACTGGTACCACTCAAGGACAGCACAACAGGTGGACTGAAGGGGTAGGATGGACACAGAAGGGCAGTGGGGGCCCAGCACTGAACTGAAGACCTGGGCTGAAGACTGTTTAAAGCAGTCAAGGTTTTAAAGAGTACAGCTCAGGAAGGGAGCAAAGTGAAACCAATCCCCTCTCAGCATGCTACAGCCAGGAAGACCAGCAGAACTGTCTTGGCCAGTTTAAAACCATCAGAAGAATTTTTTAAAATTCATTCTTCGTTCCTTCCTTCTTTTCCTTTTTTTATTTCTTCTTCTTTCCTTTTATTTAAAAATTCTTACAAGTGAGGCAATAAAATCTGGAGCTGTGAAACACCCACAGTTAAACCGAAAGAGGGGTCACCCTAACAGCTGAAACAGTGAGACGAATTTCACTTTGCCATTCCGGAGAACAAATTTTCACTCTGCTATTCCAGAAAATATACAAGTATTTATATATATATATTTGTCATTATTTTGTATGCATTATTCTGACATCTTTCATTTTATTAGTATTTTTCATATTTCTCTTATTTCTGTTTAATCATCTTTGCTTGGCTGGTTAATTTGCATAGATTGACTGGATTCCTTTATTCTCTCATTCAGAGTGTATTTTCAATTTTCGATCTTTCACTGCACTTGTGTTCCAATACAACACAACTCTAGGCCCTGTACTTCCTATCCTTGTCATTCAGATCACATAAATTCCATGATATGATTGTTGCTGCATTACTGTTGTAAATAACTGCTGTACCATACAATTACAAACACTACACAGCTCCCCTCCCAAATTTAAGCTCACTTCACTGTTTCCTGAACTTTATTGCTGTGGTGGTTAACTCTATTCTCTCCCATACTACATCTATTTTCTATCCTTTACTATCACTTTACCTCATAATCTGACCTCCCACAAGCTCACTACTTTCTAAATTCAACTCAGAACCCTTCTCTGCCCCTAACCAAACTCTTATCTTTTTTCCACCTTTTCTGGTGGTTGAGAAATTACTCAGAGAAAACAACTGAACAGGAGGGAGAGAGTAGCCTCAAAACCTCATACACAAGAAAGAATCAACTTGAACAGAACCTGTCCACACCTGCACAACAGAATAGATGAAGTGGTAGATGAAGCGACCATCAATTAACTAACTGGAAAAAAAAAAAACCCACCAAAAAAGACCTAACAACAATCAGAACACAAAGACATACAGACAGCTAACAGAAATCACAGTCCAAGACCAGTGAGCTCAGGAGATCAAGGAGACTGCACCACTGAATCTCACAGGTCTTCTGTCATAGAAGTTCAAACCATAAACCCAGGGAGGCAGAACAGATCAATTTAAGAAGCAAAGGCTTACAAGAAGAGTCTAACAAACAATGGAAGACAAGCAAACGATCCCCAAATGCAAGGAAAGGTGGAAGCCTCAGAAAGAATGCTACATGAAACAGAGTCAAGTTGACTATCAGATATTGAGTTGAAAGCAATGGTTATAAGGAAGCTATTGAGCTCACGGAGCATTACTGAAAACTGCAGGGAAGCTACAATGAACTCACTGGAAACTATATCAACAAGAGAAAGGAAATAGAAACTAGCAACAAGGGCCAAGAGGAAATGAAAAAAACAAGTTCTGAACTGAAGAACACAGTGGAAGGAATCAAAAGCAGGCTCCATAAAGCACAGGATCCGATCAGTGTGCTGGAGGATCATGTTGGAAAAAGAAGGAAAAAGAAATCAGCCAGAATGAGCAAGAAAAGGAAAAGATGCTGAGAAAGAATGAAGAGGTGTTAAGGGAAATGCAGGACAATATGAAAGGTAAAAATATCCATATAATAGGGATACCAGAAGGAGAAGAAGAGGAGCAAGGAATAGAAAACCTGTTTGAAGAAGTAATGATGGAAAATATCCCTAATTTGATGAGAGGAAAAATAATACAAACCCAGAAAACATACAGAGTCCCAATCAAGAGGAAACCAAACAGGCCCACGTCAAGATACATCATAATTAAAATGGCAAAATTCCAAGATAAAGAGACCATCTTAAAGACAGCAAGGGAGAAATAGGAAGTCACATGCAAGGCAGTTCCAATAAGACTAGCTGCTGACTTCTCAATGGAAATGCTCCAAACCAGAAGAGAATGGCAAGAAATATTCCAAATAATGACAACCAGAGGCCTGCAAACAAGGCTACTTTACCCAGCAAGGCTCACAATGAAGATGGAAGGCCAAATAAGGAGCTTCCCAGAAGAAAGATGTCAAAAATGATTCACCTCCACAAAACCAGTTCTGAAAGACATGCTGAAGGAACTCCTTTAAGAAAAAGAAGGAAAAGAGTGAGAGAGAGAGGAACACAGGAATGAAAAGTGGCAATAAATAATAACCTTAAACATAAATTGATTAAATGCTCCAATCAAAAGACATAGAATAGCTGAATGGATAAGAAATCATGACCCACACATATGTTGCCTAGAAAAGACTTACCTCAGGAAAAAAGACCTACAGAGGCTGAAAGTGAAGGACTGGAAACAAATGTTCCAAGAAAATGGACAGGTAGAAAAGGCTGCGGTAGATTTCATATGAGAGAAAATAGACTAAAAAAAAAAAAAAAAGGGTCATAGAAAGAGACCCAGAAGGTCACTTCATAATACTCAAGGGAAAAATCCATCAAAAAGACATCAACATTGGAAATATATATGCACCCAACATAGGAGAATCCAAATAAATAAAGAAAATTTTGTCAGACTTCAAGAAAAATATTGAAAGCAACACAATTATAGAAAGGAATATCAACACCCCCCTGTCAAAAAATGGATAGATCTTCCAAGCCAAATATCAACAAGGATATAAACAGCATTGAACAATGTTCTATATGAAATGAACTTAACTGGTATATATAAAGCCTTTCATCCCAATGAAGCAAAATACACATTCTTTTCAAATGCACATGGAACATTCTCAAAAATAGACCACAGGATAAGACACAAAACAAGACTCAACAAATTCAAGAAAATTAAAATCATATCATGCATTTTCTCTGACTGCAACGAACTGAAACTGGAATCCAAACTTAGGGAAAAAACTCAAAAACACTCAAACTCATGGAGATTGAATAGCATGTTGTTAACCAATGAACGGGTCAAAAATGAGATCAAGGAAGAAATCAAAAAATTTCTGGAAACAAATGAAAATGAACTCACAACAACCCAAAAGTTACGGGACACAGCAAAGTCATGCCTGAGAGGGAAGTCCATAGAGATACAGGCCAATCTAAAAAAAATAGAAATATTTCAAATGAACAACCTAACCACACACGTACAAGAACATGAAGAGCAACAACAAAGACAGCCCAGAGCAAGTAGAAGGAAGGAAATAACCAAGATCAGAGCAGAATTCAATGACATAGAGACCAAAAACACAATTCTAAGGATCAATAAATTAAGGATCTGGTTGCTTCAAAGATAAACAAAATCAACAAGCCTTAAAGCAGACCCATCAAGAAAAAAGTAGAGAGGACCCAAAGAAACCTAATCAGAAATGAAAGAGGAGATACCACAGAGATACAAAGGAGTGAAAGAAATTACTAAAAAAAAAGAACTATATGCCAAGAAATTTGAAAACGTAGGTGAAATGGACAAATTTCTAGGAAAATATAATCTTCCAAACCTCAGTGAAGAAGAAACAGAAAGCCTGAACAGAACAATAACAGGAGGCAAAATTGAAGCAGTAATCAAAAAGCACCTGACATATGAAACCCCTGGACCAGAGGGTTGCACAGAAGAATTCTACAAAGCATTTAAGGAAGACATAATCTCTATCCTTCACAGACTACTCCAAAAAATTCAAGAAGATGGATGACTGCCATATTTTTATGAAGCCAGCAACATCCTAATCTCCAAACTGGAGAAAGACAACAAACAAAGACAAATTTGAGGCCAATATTGCTGATGAACATAGCCACTTAAATCCTAAATAACATGTTGGCAAACCTTATTCAACAATACATTAAAAAGATCATGTACCATGACTAAGTGGGTTCATCCCAGGGATGAAAGGATGCTACAGTATTCTCAAATCAATAAATGTAATACATCACATAAACAAAAACAAAGACTAAAATCACATGATCATATCAATAGATGGGCAAAGGACTTGAACAGACACTTCTACTAGGAGGACACAAAGGGGGTCCAGAGACATAGGAAAAGAGGCTCATCAGCAAATGAATGGATCAAAAAACTATGGTACATTTACACAATGGAATTCTATGCAGCAGAAAAAATGAAGAATCTCCTATCGTTTGCAACAGCATGGATGGAAATGGAAAGCATCATGCTAAGGGAAATAAGCCAGGCAGAGAAAGACAAATACCATGCAATCTCACCTTTAACAGGAATGTAGTCAACAAAACAAACAAACAAGCAAAATATAACCAGAACACTGAAATTTAGAACAGGCTGACAGTGACCAAAGGAAAGAGAGAATGGAATTTCATGGGAAAAGTGTGAAGGGTTTGCAGGAACAAGTATAAAGGATACATGGACAATAACAAGGTGGGGCGGTTGAAATGGGAGGGAGGTGGGGAGGTCTGGAGGGGTGGGATGGCATGGGGGTAAAAGGCAAAATACTGTACTTGAACAACAATGAAAAATGTTAAAATGTGAAAAATAAAATGGGCAAAACATGTAAAATGATATTTCTCTAGAAGCCACTGTGAAGGTTCCTAACACAAGGAACAACATGAGACAGTTGGTTTGTTTGTAAATTTAACAAAAGACCACTGGAAGGTTTTATGAAGGTGGAGGATAATAACTGATCTTTCTGTCGTTTCCTCTTCTTAAGGTTCATACCTAAAATAAGGCTAAGTTGAACACTCTGTTCCTAAGCTCACAAGGGGGTCCTTGGGCTAGTTCAGATTGGTGTTCCACACTATGTCCCACATGCCCTTGTAAATCTTTCATAACAGATTTTATTGACTTATTTTTGGAGAGAGGGGAAGAGAAGGTGAAAGAAGGGAGAGAAACATCAATGTGTGGTTAGCTCTCAAACATCCCCTACAGGGGACCTGGACCTGAACTCAGGCATGTGTCCTAGACTTGGAATCGATTCAGCCACCCTTTGGTTTGCAGGCACACACTCAACCCACTGAGCTACACCAGCCAGGACCTTTCCTGTAACTCTTTTACCTCTACTTTTCAACATCAGAGTCATGGGATGTCAGCCCTTGGATATTAAGATACATCATCTCATTCATATCTTAGGATGCCCTTAGGAAATGGATTCTAGATCATCCTCAATGTGTAACCTGGGAGGCTGGATGGTCCTGAAAGAACAAAGGCTTCCTCAGGACAAAAAACTAGTGAGAAAAAGGAGTTGTGAACTCAGCTTTATCTCTTAATCCATGGACCTAATATGTTCCCAGGAACCTGTGGGGTGGTCTGTGTTAGGTATCAGTGTACAGATACGTAGAGGACATGAAAATGGAGGGTGAGGACCCAACAGCCCACATGGGGACTTTGGTAGGGTCTGATTGGAGGAGAGGCTCAGGTCATAGAACCTTGAAGGGGTGACCTCACTTTCTTTGTGACAGACCTCCAAGGAAAATTAGAACTCTGGTAACTAGGCACCCCTGTTCTAGACACAACTGCCTATCCAGGTCAGTTGACTGTACACAGTCAGGAGACCAAGATGTCTCTGTGTTGTTTCCCGCTTTTTCGAGGCTCTAGGCTAAAGAAAGCCCAGAGTGAGAAAAGTTTCTCTTGCTTTAGACGCTGGCGCAAGAGCCGTCGTCAGCAACACCTCCCAACACCTGGCAAGATACACCCTCAGGTAATGGTGGGCAGTGAAGGGCTGGTCCATTTACACCAGGCTACCACTTGGATCCCACTTGGGCGGTATCACACCACTTACCCCTCTTCTTGCATGTATGTGTGTGTTGGAGGTGGGGAGGAATTCAGGAAGAAGGGTGCTTATTCTGGGTACAAGATGGATGTTAGGCACTAGAAACCTCAAGGGACTGTCATGGTCATACCCCAGGTCATGGCAGGCAGGATCGGAAAGTGAGTGTTGCAGATATGTTTCCTCTACTCACTGGGCCCTCAAGGTGTCATCTTAGTTCTTCCCAGACTAGAGGTGTTTTCAGGTTCTTCTCTGTGCCCATCTGACATGGGGAACAGAAATTGTGATGGGAATATGCCCCAGTGGCAATGTTGAGACAGTCCCCTTGACAACACCTGACCATTTACTGGGCTTGGTCTTGCAGAAGTCCAAAGAGGATATCATTGAGTTGGCTGATGAGTTCACTTATGCCATTAGCCGGTACGGCAGACCAGTGCACCAAGCCAGAAACACCATCCAGTGCCGGGCTGAGGTGAGACCTGTCCCATACCCAGGACCCTGAGATGAATGAGGCGAAATCATAAGCTAGAATCAAATCTGGGGCTTTGAGGATTTCACATGCCCACCCCCAAAATACTCTGTACCTCTAATTCTACTACCAGGTTTCTGCTAGGGGAGAAATCCATTCTTCACATTTGTAAAATTGTAGTGAAAATAAAAAGTTCTTCCTGTTCCATTATACTTGTTTTGAATGTTTAACTACCTGTAACATGTATCTTGTAGAGTAGTCACCTCTGCTCTCCTCGAATACCTTCATGTCTACATATCATCGCACATAGAGGGTGGTTTTTGTAAAACAGCAAAAAAGAAAAAAAAATCAACGTGGGAGGGATTTATATATTTAATAACATTTGTCTGCAACTTGGCATCTCACAGAACACACAACCCATTTTAAGCAAGACAGGTCAGAAGCTATGGAATTATGCATTTCCATATTACTCTGTAAAGAAGGTAATTTTTCTCAGTGGTACTGTTGTTAGACCTTGACATGATGCCATTCCACTATGATTTTGGCAGTGCAACAAGAAACAGCCTTACTGTCTCCTCACAGACTGTGTACTAGTTTTCCAGGTCCCCATTACACAAGACTGTGTTTTGTGTGGAACCTTACTGAGGACTCCTGGCTCAGTACACGATTCTGTCTTTGCAGAACTCAAGCGATGACATACTTGAGGAGCTAGTGCATAAGAAGGACTATGCCATCTACAAAGTCAAGGTACAGGTTCACCAGACCTATACCACCATCCAGCAACAGTGTAAGGTGAGAGCTGGGCCAGGGGTTCTGCACACCCAGGAACCCAAGGTGACATGAGAGGGCCAGGCATTTAAGCTCAAATATGGGGATGGTTTCCTCATGGCCCTCCCAGTGCTCTTTCTAAAGTGTCCCACTATCCCATACACAGAGGAATCTGGACGTCCCCTTCTCTCACCAACTATATAAGTTGGGAAAAAGAAATTCCTCACATGTTTGTGGGAATATTAGTGGGAAAATATTACACTTCACAGTAGAGATCGTGAACATAAGCATTTTCCTCTTTTCGTTGATTTTCCTACCAATCCCAAGTTTTTGGTGGAGTAGTCAGCTCCACTGTCCTTGTAGACCTCTAAATCTTACACATGATCACACTGGATTAGGGGTTTTGAACATAAATTAACAGAAAGTCAAATATAGGGTCATTTCTCTGCACCTTTTCAGGTCACAGAGCAGGGCAATCCATTGTAATTTGGCCAAATTCAGAAATGTGACCTCACTCATATCTGCACTATGTCATAAAGGAGGTATTTTCCACAGGGTTCAACCATTCACTGATTTTGGACTTGGACATTATTCAGTTCTGCATCTACTTCATCCAGGATGCCAGGAATATCCTCACCGTGTCACGAGAGCATGTATATGCTTGCAAGGCTGCCATAAGGAAGATCCACAGGATGGTTGGAGGGTTTCTGATGCTTACTGGCTGTGTATGGGGTTTGTCTTTGTAGAGTTTAAATGAAGACATCCTGGAAGAGCTTGTGAAGGGGTTTAACTACTCTACTGCGCTAGACAAGGGGAAGGTGCTTCGGTCCACTGACACCAGCACATGGTGCACTGAGGTGAGAGCTAGCTCAGGAGAGTCTCCACACCCATGATCCCAAGATCACATTCAGGTGCCCAGGAGCAGACCCAGTTTGGGGACTCCCCCAGCGACACCCAATGGCATTCCATACACTGACCCACAGTGCCATATACACAGGGATGTGGGCCTTATTTTCTCCCTCCAGCTACAAGTGACAGCAGAAAGAAAATATTGGTTGTAATAGGAATATTCAGAAACATATTTGTTGTCATAGTGGACCACAAGCATATTTGTATTTACCTGATTATTTTTGACTATTTTGTTTTTTAAACTACCTGACCCACTTATCCTGCAGAGCAGTGAGATCAACAGTCATTGAAGACCATCTCCAATAATGGAAGTTGTTTGCCACAGCTGTGCTGTGCAGCCTCTCAGTGCTGCTACAAATGGTGTCATTCACCTCAGGTGCCATGTCAGTAGTCCTGCCAGATCACTTAAGTGTGTTCCAGGGAACTGTCTATTGTTGAGGATGCCATAACATTGGGCCCCCTGGGTGATGTAAAGAGCAGACACTTGATTTTTTCACAAGTCCAGAGACTAAGGATTAGAGGTGGGACTGAGGGTACTGCAAGTTCCTTTAGACTGGTTTCCCCCTTGCTCGTGCATGGCTGTCCCTAACTCTGTGTCACATACAATCCCTTCTGTGCCTCCTTGTCTATGGTCACTGGTCATATTGGTTTAAGGCTCACATCACTGAATTTGTTCGACCGTAATATCCCCCTTTACATCATATATAGTCATATTTTGAAGCTCTAGAGGTTCCAAAGGCATGGAAGTTGGGTGACACTCTTCAGCCCACTATGTTTACCTGTACTATCCACAGCTGAAAGGACATGCACACGTAAAATTTTAGCAGCTTCAGCCAGATTCCAAAATGAAAACTACCATTACAGGGCCAACAGAACTGTTGTGATGATGGCTGCTCCCTTGAACCCACGGAGTCTTTCTCATTCAATTTTATTTAGAGCAAAGTGGGGAAAATAGGAACAACTGTAACTGAACAACAATAAAAAAAAAAGGAAAGCATCATCCAATCTGGTCATAACGTGTCCAAGGCAATCCCGGTATTCCTTGGTTTTCATTTTTTCCCAGTGTAATTTGACTCACCTGTCAGCTTGTCTCCATCCACAGAAATGGGACCTACCTGAGTCAGATTCAGTGTCCTGCCTGGTGGCCAGCTTTCTCCAGTCAGGTGTCACCAGGCATTTGCCTCAATGCTGTTTCTGCATCTCAAAGTGACTATTAATGTGCAAGGAAAGAAAATAAGTGCTGTTTTGGAAGTCACTGATTTTCATAGGCTGTGTCTGTCCATCCTATACACCCTTGTTCGATAGGGAGAGATAGTGTTCTCCAACCATTTCCATCCATGTGAGCAACAGATAAGTTGCTCACAGGTAGCAAAGAGGAAACGCCATGCATTGCTAGATTTGGACAGTTCTGAGTTCTAACCTGCATGACCTTGACCAGCCATTTGACATGAACAAACCTGTGTGATTTCTTCTCCATAATGATGGGGCTGTTAGATATTTCTGGTGTAGAAAGCTCTTTATAAGATTATGACTAGAGAAACTCTGTCACTCCTCATCTTACAGAAATGTCTAGAAAGGAAATATTAAATCAATATCCACATTCCACTAAAAATTGATAATACTTTTTCAACCTATTTATAAACTCCTGGTTAGCACAGGCACTCCTGACTCTTCTCTTGCACAAATCCCTGATGGTCCTGGCAGTTTGGCATGAACTCCATACTTCATGCCTCCTTTCGATTCACAATGATGCCACTGAGTAGATGGCTATCCTGGTCCCACACAGGCTGCAGCTGAGTTGATGTTGAAATTGAGAGAAGCCTGCAGAATACGGGCACTTCAGGAAGGCACACTGAAGATGTTGGCGGAGTTCCTGTCTCCAGCTATTAAGGGTAGAAACTTCTCCCACCTATCCACCTTCAGGACGATGCAGCCATCCTTCTCTCGAGCCCCAGTGCTTTTGGATGATCAGCTAACTTGGTGAGCAAGTCCCCCCTTTTCAGCCTAGCTCTGATTCTGCCTGCTGCAAGCAGAGAGCCATAAAAATGTCACTACATCTCCCTGTGCCTGAGTTAGTTCCTTTGAAATATGGGGTGACAGAGGACAAACCTCATAATTTTCTCACAGGGACTACTGTGGGAACAATCCAGGTAGGGGTTACCTGGCACCTGGCCCTGCAGAAAGGCTTCTGGATGTGCTGTGGTAGTTCATGCCAATTTTTTTCTGTCTGACCCGGAAAATCTCCTGCCTCATCCATCGTGGCCAGTGGCATTTCTGAGTTTAGAAAAGCAAGAGGAAAACAATCTGTCAAGATGTTGGGGAAAGTACTTCATGGATACTTGCACTTGTCTTTGATATTGCCACATTATGAATCTCTGGAGATAGCAGGGGTCCCCAGGCCAACTCAGCTATCTGGCATGGTTCTGGTTGGACTTCATTTATTCGACCATTTTTATGAAGTACGAAGTACTACTAAGTCCTACTAATTCCTACTAAGTCCTACTAGAGGCACTTAGCATAACTCAGTAAATGAAGCAGACACAATCCCAGAGCCTCAGTACTACTCAAAGGATCAGTCAGTCATAATCGATATATTTCAGGTCCTGTCCTTCATCCATTAGTTCTGATACAATCAACATCTTAGGTTTGCCTCTAGGCCTACTGGCTGATTATGACAATGGACACTCTTCAAGGTATGAAGGACACTCTTCAAGGTTGACATTTGGCTAGGTGTTGTTGTGTCCAGAGTGAAGATCTCCTTTTTTGAGAGCACACTTACTGAGGCAGAGATGTTCTGCCACCACAGACATATTATAGATCTGATTCTGAAGGGAGGCCTGAACTCTTGGGCTCCTATTCCAAGAGGACAGAATTAGGAGAACAATGGATGTGGCCTTTGCCCTCATACAACCAGAAGGAGGCGAGGATGCATTCTGCCCTGGCATCCCAAACCCACCACACTCCACTCCCACTCAGCCTGCCCATCTCTAGAGTCACCTCTCCTCACCACCATCCCCAGGCTCCAAACAGGTGATGTGGTGAGAGCCTGCTCAGCAAACTACGTCTAACTTCAGTGTACATGAGTAGGTGCATGAAGCGTTGGGATAGGGAGTGTATAGACTTTGAGAAGAAATATCATTATAAAGAATAGACTCACAGGGTGTCCCTACTGAACCCACCACATTGTGAGAACTGCTCCTCTCAGGCCAGCCACACAGAAGTCAGGGTTGACATTTGGCTGCTCCCTGATTGGACACGGACATTCAAAATGGCCCTTTCCAAAACAAGATTGCCCTGGGATGGTGCATTGAAGTAGGATTCCAGACTCTGACTCTGATGCCCAACTGTCTCTCCCCAGGGTCATGGCTTCTACAGTGGGAACCTGGCCAGACCAGGTGCAGAAGTTTGAAAAGCCCCTACATTTGTCCCTGTTCCATTGGAAGCAGACCCCATTGCAGGTCAACATCCTTACTTCACAGCAAGTGTGCGAGACCCCCCTTCTTTGTGTGGATCTGGAGTATCCGGAGCCCCAGGATGCAACACCAGAAGGTGAGGGACCTGCAGCCCAGGAAGGAGGTCTGGGAGGGTTTTTTTTTTTTTTTTTTTTTTATGGGCAGGACTTCCCTAAAAGGCACCAGCAGCATTCCTATCCCTGTAAAGGGAACTGGAAATCAGGTATGTGTTTAAATCTGTTTCTTTCTGATGCTCCAGATCCACCCGCAGAGCTCAGACTCCCTGCACAGTTACAGGAAGGACCTGCTCAAGGGCTAGTGCCTTTCTCAGCTGGAGGCCTCACCCTTGGTAGGCCTGGCATGAAGCAGGACCAGAAGCCAGGATGCAGACATCTTTCTAACGAGCACATCCTCAGGGAGCTATTGAATGAGTTGAATTACTCCACTTCCTTGGACATGTGGAAGATGCATGAGGCTAATGACACCAGACAGTGTGGCACGGAGGTGAGAGCTAGCCCAGATGGATCTCCATACCCTTAACCCCAAGAGTATATTCCAGGGCCCTGGGACAGTCTCAGTCCAAGGCTCCCAAAGGTACCTTCAGTTATTTTGCCTACACTGTCCCACAGCCCCAAGTAAAAAACTCTCTGCACTTCCACTTCACCCTGCAGTTTCAAGGGCTGTAGAAAGAAAATACTGTGTTAATAAGAATATTGGGAAACCTATGTTGTTTGATTTCATAGTAGAAAACAAGCATGTTTGCATTTTTCTTCACCTTTCTGATTTGGTTGTCTTTGGTTTCTGTCTTAAGCTAGCCACCCCAGACGTTCTGCCGAACACTCAGGTGGACTGTCCTTGCAGACATTCTCCAATAATGCCGGTTGTTCACCAGGGTGATGCAGGCTCTCACTGCTGGTTGACATGGTGTCATTCACTTCGAGTTCCATCCACATCAGCAGTGCTGCAGGGATTTCATAAGAATGTCCCAGGGATGTAAAACTTTCCTGAAGCTGCCATTAGATAGGACCCCACTGGGGGGTGTACAGAGAAGACACTTAATTTTTGACAATTGCAGAAATTAGTAGTTACAAGTGAGTGTGTCAGGGCTGCTTCCTTTGGAGGCTTTCCCCCCTTGGTTATTTACATGGCCATCTTCAAGTGCTGTGTTGCACAGAATCCCTTCTGTGCTTCCATGTGTCCTCCTCTCCCCTTCTAAGGACACTGGTCATATGGGTGTAAGACCCACATCACTGAAATCACTTAACCATAATCAGTTGTTTAGGGATTGCCTCATGTGGGGAGCAGAATTTGTGGTGGGAATCACCCATAGTGGCGGTGCCCAGACATGCTGCTGATAACACCTAGTGCGATATTGGGCTCAGCCTTTGCACAAGTTCAACGAGGGCTGATATCACAGTTGGCTGATGGGTTCAATTATGCCATCAGCCACTGAAAAGCCCAAGTATACCAGGGCAGAGACACCATCCAGTACTGGTCTGAGCTGAGAGAGAGCCCCAATATGACTGAGGTGGTATCATACCCTAGACTCCAATATGGGGCCTTGAGGTTTTCACAGGCCCACCCCAAATAAATCTGTACCTCCAATCCTACTAAGCAGGTTTCTGCATGGTAGAAGTACAGGTCTCACATAGGTTAGATCATAGAGAAAAAAATCCTCCCTTTTTCCATTTGGATCATTTCAATTGTTTAACTACATGTAACACATATCCAGCTAAGCAGCAATCTATACTGGACTTGAGCTTGTTCAAATCTGCACATCATTGCAGATAGAGGGTTTTCTAATAAACAAACAAACACTGGGTGGATTAACGTATGTGATATATGTGTCTGTATCTTGGCATCTTACAGAATATGCAAACCATCTTGCAAGTAAAATGTTGGATGATTTCCTGCAAATTTCCACTTCACACACCATTGAAAATCATTGTAATCCAGGCAGATTAGGAGCTGTGGCCTTATTCTTTTCCATGTTACCATATAAAGGCAGCAATTTCACAGAATGATTCAACCTTTCACTCTTGTTAGATGTAGACCTCATGCCATTCTTCTGTGAGTTCAGCAGTGCGACTGGAAACATTCTCCCTCTGTGTTGATAGACTATTAACTAGATTGTGAGGTGTGCCATTACATGGGACCATAGATTCTTGGAAGGCTCCTGATACCTTCCCTCTCAGTACCCTACTATATCTGTTCAGACTCCAGGTGGTGACATCATCCCACAGCTGGTCAAAGAGTCCCTTTACTTTTACTACGCAGTCAGGTTGCAAGTGCAGCTGTACAACTTTATCTCCTAGTGCTGGTCTAAGGTGAGAGTTAGGCTGGGACATTCTTCACAAACAGAAATGAAAGGAGACCTGAGAGGGCCAAGAATCTAGGCTTAAATATGGGGATGTTTCCTCAGAGCACTCCCAGGGATTTTCATACAGTGCCCCACAATCCCATGCAAATAGGACTCTGGACTTCCACTTCTCCCACCAGGTATATTGGCGGAAAGAAGACAGTCCTCATCTATTTCAAAGAATATTAGAGAAAAAATATATTGCACTTCAGAGTAGAACACTTGTACATTTCCTTTTTCCTGTTTGTGTTGTTTTTCCTACCAGTTCCAACTATCAGCTGCAGTAGTCAGTCCATTGTACTTGTACAGCACAACCTTTACACATCACCACTATAGAAGGGGGAGGGCACTATAGACCAAAATGAGAACAAAGTAAAATGTTGGGTATTTCCTGTATACTTTCACTTTACAGACCATAGCAAACTATTGTTATCCAGGCAGATTAGGAGCTATGGTCTTATTCATCTCCATGTAATCATATAATGATGGCAATTTTCCAGAGACATTCAGCCTTTTGCTGTTGTTAGATGTAGAAATGATGCCACCTGATGTGCTTTCACCAGTAAGCCTGAGAACATTCTCCCTATGTCATGATACAGCATGTACTAGATTGCTAAGTGCCGTACATGGGAACAGAGAATGGGTCAAATATTCCTGATGCCTTCTTCTAAGTACCCAGGTGCATTTTTGCAGACTTCAAGTGGTGACATCATCCACCAGGTAGTCAATGAGTCCCTGTACTATGATTAGCCAGAAGGGTGCAAGTGCACCACTACAATTCTATCTTGCACTACTAGTCTGAGGTGACAGCTCAGCTTGCACATTTTCCACACCCAGGAACACACAAAAACCTCAGAAGGCCAAGTGTCTAGGTTGAAGTATGGGGATGGCTCCTTAGGAACACTCCCAGGGCTTTTTATACAATGTCCCACAAGCCCATACAGATAGGACTCTGGACTTCCACTTGGACCACTAGCTTCATTGGATAGGAAAAATATACCCCTCATATATGTCAGTGAATATTAGAAAAGTATTATGTTGCACTTCATAGAACATGTGTACATTCACATTTTGCATTTTTTGTTGTTTTTTTCTACCAGTTACAACTTTCAACGACAGTAGTAATGTCCACTGTGCTGGTACAGCTCCACCTCCACACATCACCACTATAGAGTTGGGAGGGCATTATGCACCAATATGAGAAGAAAGTAAAATGTTGGATATTTCCTGCAAAATTTCACTTCATGGACCATAGAATCCTGTTGCTATCAGGGCATATTAGGATCTCTAGCCTTATTCCTATCCTTATTATAGTATGAAGATGGTAATTGTCCAGAGTGATTCAGCCTTTCACTGTTGTTAGATGTGGACAGCATTCCATTCTGCTCTGATTTCAGTAGTGCGACTGGGAACATTCTCTCCACGTCCTGATAGAGTGTGTACTAGTTTCCTAGGTTTGCCATGACCTGGGGCCACAGAACACATTTAAGATACTGATCCCTTCCCTCTCACTACCCAACTGTATCTTTGCAGACTGCAAGTGGCGACTTCATCCCCCAGCTGGTCAATGAGTCCCTGTATCACTATTAGGCAGACCGCTCGCAAGTACACCAGTACAAGTCTGCACTCCAGTGCTGCATTGAGTTGAGGTTTATTCTGGGGCATTCTCCACACCCAGGAACCCAATAACCTGACAAGGCCAAGCATTTAGGCTGACATATAGGGATGGCTTTCTCAGAGCACTCCCAGGGCTTTTAAGCAGTGTGCACAATATCATGCAGATAGAACTCTAGACTTCCATTTCTTCCAACAGCCTCAATGGATCAGAAGAGGACCCTCTTCACATATTTTGAAGAATATTAAACAAAAAACATGTTACATTTCACAGCAGAACATGTGAACATATACAATTCACTGTTTTCCTGGTTTTTCCTACTGGTTTCAAATTTCCTGGTCAGTACTAATGATAACTCCACTTGCACAGCACCGCCTTTACACATTACCCCAAAAGAAGGATGAGGGCAGGATACACCAAAATGATGACACAGGGAAATGTTGGATATTTCATGCACACTTTCATTTCAAAGACCATAGAAAATGCTTGTAGTCTGGGCAGATTACATACTGTGACTTTGTATAATGCCAAGTTATTGTACAAAGACAGTAATTTCCCAGAATGATTAAGACTTTCACTGTTGTTAGAGGTAAACATGAGGCTATCTACTGTGAATTCAGCAGTGAAACCGGGAGCATTCTCCCTGTGTTGTGATAGAGAATGAGGGCATGATACACCAAAATGATGACACAGTGAAATGTTGGATATTTCCTGTATCCAATATTTGGATATTACTGCATTTCATGTTGTCCTGCATTTCCATTGACTTCTCCTCATTCTTTTTTAGTCTTTTTTCCTCTTCTTACTCTTTTGAGGAGTTTTTTTCTCCTTTGTGTTCCAGCTCCCTGAGTGGATCCTGTACTACATCAAGCCTGCTACTTCTCCTATGTTCTTTCATTCAGACATTGTGTACTTCATTTCCTCTTGGCCCTGGTAGATTCTTTCTATGTCCTTCTTTATGCTGATTTCCTTTGAAGTAAGTTCCTCATCATTTCCCTGTAGTTTTTTGGTAATTTCTCTGAGTTCATTGAGCTTCCTTATAGTCATTGATTCTAACTCAATATCTGATTGTTGACTTGCCTCTATTTCATTTTGCTTTCTTTCTGAGGATTCCTACTTTCCTTTTGATTGGGGGCCATGTCTTTATCTTTGCACTGTTAGTTGGACTCTTCTTTTTTGCTTCTTTTTCTTAAATTGACCTGTTTTGTCTTTCTGACTTTCAGGTGTGAACTTCTATGGTGGGAGGCATGTGAGATTCAGTGGTACACTCATGATGATCACCTGAATTTGAGGTTCTTGGGATATGTTTTATGCTTTCTATGCAGTTTTTCTGGATGTAATTGGGTATTGTTTGTCATTGGTTCCTTCTTTCGTGGATCCTTCCCTGATGCTGGTTGACTGAGGATCACTATGCCCACCGCATCTTGTGTGCTGTTGTGCAGGTAGTGCCTGAACAAAAACCACAGAGCCCAAGAAACAAACCTACACCTGCAAATACAGCTCCTCCCAACTATCCCACTATCAATATCAAATGAAGCAGTATTAATAAGGGTGTAGCAAGATTGATACTCTTATATGAAAGAAGAGTGGATATGAGATGACCTCCTGAAAGAGAAATCTTTTTGAGAGGGTAGAGGGAGGAGCCCTGATAAGAGTTGGGAGTCGGAGCAAAGGCAGGAGACAAGGTAAAGTTTACTAAAGAGAATGGAATGGAGTATGAGAAGGGAAGCATATAATATCAGCATTAAACAGATGTTAATATCAAGTAAAATA
This sequence comes from Glossophaga mutica, assembly GCA_039655065.1. Classification (NCBI taxonomy): domain Eukaryota; kingdom Metazoa; phylum Chordata; class Mammalia; order Chiroptera; family Phyllostomidae; genus Glossophaga; species Glossophaga mutica. Next base: position 94,233,690 of record CM077309.1, on the reverse strand, counting down.
ATTGAGGAAAAGAAAAGGAAGGAAAAACATTAAATAATTTATTAAAATATACAAGCCAAATTGGACAGAATAACCGAAATGGCTCCTGTCGACAATATGAAAGCTAAAATTAATAGAGGTGGTATGGGAATGAGAGGGAAAAAAGAAACAAAGAAAACTCTAAGAGATATTTAGGGGAATGGGACATGATTTTTTTAATTAGAGAGGGAGAGGGAATACTAAGTTAGGAACAAAAACCAGACCAAGTATGGAAAAAATTAAAATTTTGGGATATATAAAGACAAAGAAGAATAAAGAAAAATAAGGGCAGGATGAAAGCGAAGATAAAAAGTAGAAAATAAATACAGACTAAAACAGAGGAATTCAAATTTGTCTAAAAAAAGAGTAGGAGAGGGGTCCAATAAAATTTGTTATTTGAAATGCAGAATTAGCAAAGCTCTAGAGATAACATTGAAAAAACAGTGAAACAACAACTGCCCTACCCAGAAACAACTAGCAAACTTTCTTAAAGGTGTAGAGAGAATGCCGGGGTTTTAAGAGCTGGGGAAAAGTATGTGCAATGATCAAAAATATGTGAAATGCCCCTTGAGAAGAGAATTAGTTTGAGTGTCTTGACAGGAAAGAAACAGTAAGAGTGTGGAATGAGAACAAGTTGTAGCTTGGGAGAAAACCAAATTTGAAATGAAAACATTATAAGGAAAGGGGATGGTAAAATGGGCTAAGAGATGGGAGGTGCAGAACATGTGAACTGAAATGCACTTTAGTATAAAATCGAGTGACTTCTTTTAAACAACCTGGATGTACAATAAATGAATGTGAAAAAGCTATGAAGGAAAGAAAATACTGCTAATCATGAAGATGACCATGGTAGCTATCATCTCGGTAGACTCCCATATTTACCACTGTATTTTCTTTCTGGATCTACCTCTGGTGATGTCAGATGTTGACCCCATCTGACCTTAGTCAGCCTGTTCAATACTTCCGGTAATCTGCTGTCACAGGCTGTCTCCTGCAATTGTCAGTCTGGTCACTCTGCATTCAGTAGTCAGATTTAAGCATCTTAAAAGATGGCAAACACCTCCTAGAATGGTGTCTATTGTTTCTCTTCAGGCTGCAGCATAATCTTGCTTCTCAGTTTTTCTTCTTTTAAAACAACCTGCCCTAAATGTCTGAAAAAAAGTGAGGTTGCTAGTCTTGCAGACCTTCTTAATAATGGAGGTTGTTTGCCACAGAGACATAGTCTATGTGCTGGTAGACATGGTGCCATTGACTTCTGGTGTCCTGTCAGGAGCCCTGCGTGGACCACTTAAGTGTGTCTGAGTGACTGAATAAATTTGCTGGGGATGCCATAACATAGAACCCCACTGAGTGGAGTATAGGGCAGACACCTGATTTTTCACAATTCCAGAGAAGAGTATTATTAGTGAGAGTGTCAGCAGGGCTGGTTCCTTTTGAAGGGGTTTCTGCCTTGCTCTTCCATGGCCATCTTCTCACTCTTTGTCACATGGACTCCACTCTGTACTCCCACATGTCCTCCCCTCCTCTTATATGGTCAATGGTCATATTGCGTTAAGACGCATTTCACTGAGTGCTCTTAACATCAATAACTCCCTTTAGCACATACTCATACAGGCACAGTTTGAAGTTGCAGGGTGTCTGAAGTCATGGAATTTGGTTGACAGCCTTCAGACTACAACGTTTACCTGCACTTGCTTCAGCAGAGAGGATATGCACAGGTAAAATTTTATCAGCCGCAGCCTGAAACCAAAAGGAAAATCTGTTCCATGGCAGTGCCAACGGAACTTTGGTGATGATGGCTGTTCCCTTGCATCCAGCCTGGCCAAAAGATAGCTCCTTTCTTTATATCTAGAGCAACGTGAGGAAAATAAGGACTATGGTAAACTTACAAGATGTAAAAGGAAGAAAAATTTACCAATCTGATCCCAACGTGCCCAAGGCATTCCCACACTGAAAATCAAGGAAAATGCTTGGTTTTTACTTCTTCAGCATCCTTTGACTCACCTGTCAGCTTTTTGCAGCCACAGGGACTGGACCTTTCTGAGCCATCTGCTCAGACTCCTGCCTAGTGACAAGCTTCCTCCACTCAGGAATTACCAGACGGGTGCTCCTGTGCCTTTTCTGCCTCTCGAAATTACCTTTCATGTAAAAGAAAGGGAAAGAAGTGTCATTTTGAAAATCACTGGTTTTCAAAGGCTGTGTTTCTCCATCTTGGGCACACTTGGGAAATGGAGAGGGACAGTATTCCCCAAACCATTGCCATCCATGTGAGGAATAAATTAGGCTCAGGTACCTACAAGAAAATGCCACACAACCCTACCTGCGTACAGTTCTCCGTTCTAACCTGTGTGACCTGGACCAAGCATTTGACATGGCCAAACCTGTGTGATTTCATCTCCATAATGAGGGTGTTGTTTGAGGTCTTGTGGGTACAAAGCTCTTCACACAGTCTAGGAGTATGGGGGTTCTATTAGGCCTCATCTTAAATACAATGTCTGGAACAGTGCCGTGGCTGGTGTGGCTCAGTGGTTGTGTGCCAGCCTGTGAATCAAAGGGCAGCTGGTTCGATTCCCAGTCTAGGCCCTATGCCTGGGATAGCCATCAGGTACCCAGTTGGGGGTGCACGAGAGGCAGCCACACATTGCCGTATCGCTCCCTCTCTTTGTCTCTCTCTTTTCCTCTCTGAAAAATAAAGTAAATAAGTTCTTTAAAACGATGCCTAGAAAATCAAAATTGTATCAAGAGCCCCATTCACCAAACTATGATGGGACTTGTAAAACCTAATGGTAATAGCCTATTCAGTATGAGCACTCCTCACCCTTCCCTTGCACAAGTCCTTGAGGGGCTAAGAGTTTTGGATGAGTTCCAGACCTCAGTACATCTGATGATTCATGCTGATGCCACTAATGGGATGTCTATATTGGCCCTACCCAGGATGCAGCTGAGTTCATTCGTAACCTCCATGAATCGTTCAAATGGCAGGCCCTCGAGGGAGGCACACTGAAGAAGGTGGCAGATGTCATGGATCCAGCTTTCCTCGGTGGAAACATCTCCCACCTCACCCACTTCAGGTCCATGCACCAGGCTTTCCCCAGAGCCCACATGTTCTCGGGTGATCTACTTCCATGGTGAGCATGGGCCCCCTTTTCAGCATAGCTGTGCTTCTGCCCTCTGGTAGCTGTATACCATAAAAATGTCGCCACATATCTCTGAGCCTCCATTTGTTCCTTTGAAATGCAGGGTGGTGACCAAGGACAAACCTCATAATGTTCTTGCAGGGACTACTGTGGGGACAATCCAGGCAGGTCTCAGCTGGCACCTGGCTCTGCAGATAGGGCTTCTGGATGTGCTGAGGCTGTTGGTGGCAATTATTATTATTATTTTTTTAACTATCCATGATGGAAAATCTCCTCCCTCACCCATAGTACCCTGTGGCTTTTCTGAGCTTGGAAAAGCAAGTGGAAAACAATGTATCAAGAAGTTGGGGAATGCACTTTGGTGATATTTGCCCCTGTCTTTGGTGTTGCCAAATTTAGATTCCCTAGGCAGAGTAGGGTTCCCGAGGCTCCATCAGATATCTGGGATGGTCCTGGTTGGACTTCATTTATTTGACAATATGCATGAGGCACCTACCACAAGTAGGCCCTACCAGAGGCGCTTGGCACAACTCAGGGCATGAAGGAGACACAATCCCGGGGACTCAGTTCTACTCAATGGATCAGTCAGTCAGAATAGATGCTTTTCTCAGGTCCGGACCTCTATCTAGAAGATCAGAGAGGATCAGGGTCTTCTGGACCCCGGAAGGTCTACCTGCTTGTACTGAACTTGGACACTCACCAAGGTATGAAGTGAAAAGTTGGGTAGTGTTGTGTCCAGAACGAAGACCTGGTTTGTTGAGAGCACACTGGCTGTGGCAGGGAGGGTATGGCACCACATCTTATAGTTCTGATTCCCAAGGCGGGGCCTGAGCTCTGGTAACTTCTATTACTAGAGTACACACAAAGAGAAGAGTGGATGGGGCCCCTGGCATCGTAGAAATGAGTTTGTCCTGGGAGGGCAGCGTAGGAGAATGCCAGACTCTGACTCTGATGCCCCAATGTTTCTCCCAGCGCCACGGCTTCTACAGTGGGACCCTGGCCAGACCAGGTGCAGAAGTTTGAAAAGCAACTACAGTTGTCCCTGTTCCATTGGAAGCAGGCCTCAGTGCAGGTCAACATCCTTACTTCACAGCAAGTGCGCGAGGTCCACCTTCTTTATGTGTGTCTGGAGTATTCGGAGGCCCAGGATGCACCACCAGAAGGTGAGGGAACTGCAGCCCAGGAAGGAGGTCTGGGAGGGTATTTTTTTTATGGGCAGGACTTCCCTAAAAGGCACCAGCAGCATTCCTATCTCTGTAAAGGGAACTGGAAATCAGGTATGTGTTTAAATCTGTTTCTTTCTGATGCTCCAGATCCACCCGCAGAGCTCAGACTCCCTGCACAGTTACAGGAAGGACCTGCTCAAGGGCTAGTGCCTTTCTCAGCTGGAGGCCTCACCCTTGGTAGGCCTGGCATGAAGCAGTACCAGAAGCCAGGATGCAGACATCTTTCTAACGAGCACATCCTCAGGGAGCTATTGAATGAGTTGAATTACTCCACTTCTTTGGACAAGTGGAAGATGCATGAGGCTAATGACACCAGACAGTGCGGCACCGAGGTGAGAGCTAGCCCAGATGGATCTCCATACCCTTAACCCCAAGAGTATATTCCAGGGCCCTGGGACAGTCTCAGTCCAAGGCTCCCAAAGGGACCTTCAGTTATTTTGCCTACACTGTCCCACAGCCCCAGGTAAAAACTCTGTGGACTTCCACTTCACCCTGCAGTATCAAGGGCTGTAGAAAGAAAATACTGTGTTAATAAGAATATTGGGAAGCCTATGTTGTTTGACTTCATAGTAGAAAACAAGCATGTTTGCATTTTTCTTCACCTTTCTGATTTGGTTGTCTTTGGTTTCTGTCTTAAGCTAGCCACCCCAGACGTTCTGCAGAACACTCAGGTGGACTGTCCTTGCAGACATTCTCCAATAATGCCGGTTGTTCACCAGGGTGATGCAGGCTCTCACTGCTGGTTGATATGGTGTCATTCACTTCGAGTTCCATCCACATCAGCAGTGCTGCAGGGATTTCATAAGAATGTCCCAGGGATGTAAAACTTTCCTGGAGCTGCCATAAGATAGGACCCCACTGGGGGGTGTACAGAGAAGACACTTAATTTTTGACAATTGCAGAAATTAGTAGGTACAAGTGAGTGTGTCAGGGCTGTTTCCTTTGGAGGCTTTCCCCCCTTGGTTATTTACATGGCCATCTTCAAGTGCTGTGTTGCACAGAATCCCTTCTGTGCTTCCATGTGTCCTACTCACCCCTTCTAAGGACACTGGTCATATTGCGTTAAGACCCATATCCCTGAGTGCGCTTAACATCAATAACTTCCTTTAGCACATACTCATACAGGCACAGTTTGAAGTTGCAGGGTGTCTGAAGTCATGGAATTTGGTTGACAGCCTTCAGACCACAACGTTTACCTGCACTTGCTTCAGCAGAGAGGGCGTGCACAGGTAAAATTTGATCAGCCGCAGCCTGAAACCAAAAGGAAAATCTGTTCCATGGCAGTGCCAACGGAACTTTGGTGATGATGGCTGTTCCCTTGCACCCAGCCGGGCCAAAAGATAGCTCCTTTCTTTATATCTAGAGCAACGTGAGGAAAATAAGGACAATGGTAAACTTACAAGATGTAAAAGGAAGAAAAATTTACCAATCTGATCCCAACGTGCCCAAGGCATTCCCACACTGAAAATCAAGGAAAATCCTTGATTTTTACTTCTTCAGCATCCTTTGACTCACCTGTCAGCCTTTTGCAGCCACAGGAACTGGACCTTTCTGAGCCATCTGCTCAGACTCCTGCCTAGTGACAAGGTTCCTCCACTCAGGAATTACCAGACGGGTGCTCCTGTGCCTTTTCTGCCTCTCGAAATTACCTTTCATGTAAAAGAAAGGGAAAGAAGTGTCATTTTGAAAATCACTGGTTTTCAAAGGCTGTGTTTCTCCATCTTGGGCACACTTGGCAAATGGAGAGGGACAGTATTCCCCAAACCATTGCCATCCATGTGAGGAATAAATTAGGCTCAGGTACCTACAAGAAAATGCCACACAACCCTACCTGCGTACAGTTCTCCGTTCTAACCTGTGTGACCTGGACCAAGCATTTGACATGGCCAAACCTGTGTGATTTCATCTCCATAATGAGGGTGTTGTTTGAGGTCTTGTGGGTACAAAGCTCTTCACACAGTCTAGGAGTATGGGGATTCTATTAGGCCTCATCTTAAATACAATGTCTGGAACAGTGCCGTGGCTGGTGTGGCTCAGTGGTTGTGTGCCAGCCTGTGAATCAAAGGGCAGCTGGTTCGATTCCCAGTCTAGGCCCTATGCCTGGGATAGCCATCAGGTACCCAGTTGGGGGTGCATGAGAGGCAGCCACACATTGCCGTATCGCTCCCTCTCTTTGTCTCTCTCTTTTCCTCTCTGAAAAATAAAGTAAATAAGATCTTTAAAACGATGCCTAGAAAATCAAAATTGTATCAAGAGCTCCAGTCACCAAACTATGATGGGACTTGTAAAACCTAATGGTAATAGCCTATTCAGTATGAGCACTCCTCACCCTTCCCTTGCACAAGTCCTTGAGGGGCTAAGAGTTTTGGATGAGTTCCAGACCTCAGTACATCTGATGATTCATGCTGATGCCACTAATGGGATGTCTATATTGGCCCTACCCAGGGTGCAGCTGAGTTCATTCGTAACCTTCATGTATCCTTCGAATGGCAGTCCCTCCAGGAAGGCACACTGAAGAAGGTGGTAGATGTCATGGATCCAGCTTTCCTCGGTGGAAACATCTCCCACCTCACCCACTTCAGGTCCATGCACCAGGCTTTCCCCAGAGCCCACATGTTCTCGGGTGATCTACTTTCATGGTGAGCATGGGCCCCCTTTTCAGCATAGCTGTGCTTCTGCCCTCTGGTAGCTGTATACCATAAAAATGTCGCCACATATCTCTGAGCCTCCATTTGTTCCTTTGAAATGCAGGGTGGTGACCAAGGACAAACCTCATAATGTTCTTGCAGGGACTACTGTGGGGACAATCCAGGCAGGTCTCAGCTGGCACCTGGCTCTGCAGATAGGGCTTCTGGATGTGCTGAGGCTGTTGGTGGCTATTATTATTATTTTTTTTTTTAACTATTCATGATGGAAAATCTCCTCCCTCACCCATGGTACCCTGTGGCTTTTCTGAGCTTGGAAAAGCAAGTGGAAAACAATGTATCAAGAAGTTGGGGAATGCACTTTGGTGATATTTGCCCCTGTCTTCGGTGTTGCCAAATTTAGATTCCCTAGGCAGAGTAGGGTTCCCGAGGCTCCATCAGATATCTGGGATGGTCCTGGTTGGACTTCATTTATTTGACAATATGCATGAGGCACCTACCATAAGTAGGCCCTACCAGAGGCACTTGGCACAACTCAGGGCATGAAGGAGACACAATCCTGGGGACTCAGTTCTACTCAATGGATCAGTCAGTCAGAATAGATGCTTTTCTCAGGTCCGGACCTCTATCTAGAAGATCAGAGAGGATCAGGGTCTTCTGGACCCCGGAAGGTCTACCTGCTTGTACTGAACTTGGACACTCACCAAGGTATGAAGTGAAAAGTTGGGTAGTGTTGTGTCCAGAAGGAAGGCCTGGTTTGTTGAGAGCACACTGGCTGTGGCAGGGAGTGTATGGCACCACATCTTATAGTTCTGATTCCCAAGGTGGGGACTGAGCTCTGGTAACTTCTATTACTAGAGTACACACAAAGAGAAGAGTGGATGGGGCCCCTGGCATCGTAGAAACGAGTTTGTCCTGGGAGGGCATCGTAGAAGGAGAATGCCGGACTCTGACTCTGATGCCCAACTGTCTCTCCCCAGGGCCACGGCTTCTACAGTGGGACCCTGGCCAGACCAGGTGCAGAAGTTTGAAAAGCAACTACATTTGTCCCTGTTCCATTGGAAGCAGGCCTCAGTGCAGGCCAACATCCTTACTTCACAGCAAGTGTGCGAGGCCCACCTTCTTTATGTGTGTCTGGAGTATCTGGAGGCCCAGGATGCACCACCAGAAGGTGAGGGAACTGCAGCCCAGGAAGGAGGTCTGGGAGGGTATTTTTTTTATGGGCAGGACTTCCCTAAAAGGCACCAGCAGCATTCCTATCCCTGTAAAGGGAACTGGAAATCAGGTATGTGTTTAAATCTGTTTCTTTCTGATGCTCCAGATCCACCCGCAGAGCTCAGACTCCCTGCACAGTTACAGGAAGGACCTGCTCAAGGGCTAGTGCCTTTCTCAGCTGGAGGCCTCGCCCTTGGTAGGCCTGGCATGAAGCAGTACCAGAAGCCAGGATGCAGACATCTTTCTAACGAGCACATCCTCAGGGAGCTATTGAATGAGTTGAATTACTCCACTTCCTTGGACAAGTGGAAGATGCATGAGGCTAATGACACCAGACAGTGCGGCACCGAGGTGAGAGCTAGCCCATATGGATCTCCATACCCTTAACCCCAAGAGTATATTCCAGGGCCCTGGGACAGTCTCAGTCCAAGGCTCCCAAAGGGACCTTCAGTCATTTTGCCTACACTGTCCCACAGCCCCAAGTAAAAAACTCTCTGCACTTCCACTTCACCCTGCAGTATCAAGGGCTGTAGAAAGAAAATACTGTGTTCATAAGATATTGGGAAGCCTATGTTGTTTGATTTCATAGTAGAAAACAAGCATGTTTGCATTTTTCTTCACCTTTCTGATTTGGTTGTCTTTGCTTTCTGTCTTAAGCTAGCCACCCCAGACGTTCTGCAGAACACTCAGGTGGACTGTCCTTGCAGACATTCTCCAATAATGCCGGTTGTTCACCAGGGTGATGCAGGCTCTCACTGCTGGTTGATATGGTGTCATTCACTTTGAGTTCCATCCACATCAGCAGTGCTGCAGGGATTTCATAAGAATGTCCCAGCGATGTAAAACTTTCCTGGAGCTGCCATAAGATAGGACCCCACTGGGGGGTGTATAGAGAAGACACTTAATTTTTGACAGTTGCAGAAATTAGTAGGTACAAGTGAGTGTGTCAGGGCTGTTTCCTTTGGAGGCTTTCCCCCCTTGGTTATTGACATGGCCATCTTCAAGTGCCTTGTTGCATAGAATTTCTTCTGTGTTTCCATGTGTGCTCCCCTCCCGTTCTAAGGACACTGGCCATTGGGTGTAATACCCACATCACTGAAATCACTTAACCATAATAGTTATTTAAGTATTGCCTCATGTGGGGAGCAAAATTTGTGGTGCGAATCACCCATAGTGGCGGTGCCCAGACATGCTGCTGATAACACCTAGTGTGATATTGTGCTCAGTCTTTGCACAAGTCCAAGGAGGGCTTCATATCACAGTTTTCTGATGGGTTCAATTATGCCATCAGCCACTGAAAGTCCCAAGTATACCAGGGCAGAATTATCATCTTGTACTGGTCTGAGCTTAGAAAGAGCCCCAGTATGACTGAGGTGGTATCATAACCCAGACTCAAATCTGGGTCCTCGAGGTTTTCACAGGCGCACCCCAAAATAAATCTGTACCTCCAGTCCTAATAAGTAGGTTTCTGTATGGTAGAAGTCCAGGTCTCACATAGATTAGATCATAGAGAAAAAAATCCTCCCTTTTTCCATTTGGATCATTTCAATTGTTTAACTACATGTAACACATATCCGGCTAAGCAGCAAGCTATACTGGACTTGAACTTGTTCATGTCTGTACATCATCACAGATAGAGGGTTTTCTAATAAACAAACAAACACTGGGTGGATTAACGTATGTGATATATGTGTCTGTACCTTGGCATCTTACAGAATATGCAAACCATCTTGCAAGTAAAATGTTGGATGATTTCCTGCAAATTTCCCCTTCACACACCATTGAAAATCATTGTAATCCAGGCAGATTAGGAGGTGTGCCCATTTCATATCCATGTTATCATATGAAGACAGCAATTTCACAGAATGATTCAACCTTTCACTCTTGTTAGATGTAGACCTCATGCCATTCTGCTGTGATTTCAGCAGTGCAACTGGAAACATTCTCCCTCTGTGCTGATGGACTATTGGCTAGGTTGTGAGGTATGCCATTACATGAGACTATAGATTGTTGGAGGGCTCCCGATACCTTTCCTCTCAGTACCCTACTATATCTGTTCAGACTCCAAGTGGTGACATCATCCCCCAGCTGGTCAAAGAGTCCCTTTACTTCTACTACGCAGGCAGGTTGCAAGTGCAGCTGTACAACTTTATCTCCTAGTGCTGGTCTAAGGTGAGAGTTAGGCTGGGACATTCTTCACAAACAGAAATGAAAGGAGACCTGAGAGGGCCAAGAATCTAGGCTTAAATATGGGAATGTTTCCTCAGAGCACTCCCACGGATTTTCATACAGTGTCCCACAATCCCATGCAAATAGGACTCTGGACTTCCACTTCTCCCACCAGGCATATTGGTGGAAAGAAGACAGTCCTCATCTATTTCAAAGAATATTAGAGAAAAAATATATTGCACTTCAGAGTAGAACACTTGTACATTTGCATTTTCCTGTTTGTGTTGTTTTTCCTACCAGTTCCAACTATCAGCTGCAGTTGTCAGGTCTATTGTACTTGTACAGCACAACCTTAACTCATCACCACTATAGAAGGGGGAGGGCATTATCCACCAAAATGAGAACAAAGTAAAATGTTGGGTATTTCCTGCACACTTTCACTTACGGACTATAGCAAACCATTGTTATCCAGGCAGATTAGGAGCTATGGTCTTATTCATCTCCATGTAATCGTATAATGATGGCAATTTTCCAGAGACATTCAGCCTTTTGCTGTTGTTAGATGTAGAAATGATGCCACCTGATGTGCTTTCACCAGTAAGCCTGAGAACATTCTCCCTGTGTCATGATACAGCACGTACTAGTTTCCTAGGTGCCATTACATGGGAACAGAGAATGGGTCAAAGATTCCTGATGCCTTCTCTTAAGTACCCAGGTGTATTTTTGCAGACTTCAAGTGGTGACATCATCCACCAGCTAGTCAATGAGTCCCTGTACTCCGTTTAGCCAGAAGGGTGCAAGTGCACCATTACAATTCTGTCATGCTCTACTGGTCTGAGGTGACAGCTCAGCTTGGGCATTCTCCACACCCAGGAACACACGAAAACCTCAGAAGGCCAAGTGTCTAGGATGAAGTATGGGGATGGCTCACTAAGAACACTCCCAGGGCTTTTTCTACAGTGTCCCACAAGCCCGTACAGATAGCACTCCGGACTTCCACTTTTTTCACTGGCTTCATTGGACAGGAAAAAGATACCCCTGACATATTTCAGTGAATATTAGATAGATATTATGTTGCACTTCATAGAACATGTGTACATTTACATTTTGCATTTTTGGTTGTTTTTTCCACCAGTTACAACTTCGAATAACAGTAGTAATGTCCACTGTCCTTGTATAGCACCAGCTTTATATATCACTATCCTGGAAGTGTGAGGGCATTATGCACCAAATTGGGGACAAAGTTAAATGTTGGATATTTTCTGCACAATGTCACTTCACAAAGCATAGCAAACCTTTGTAATTTGGGCAGATTAGGACCTGTGCCCTTATATAGTTCCATGCTATCATATAGAGATGGTAAATTTCCAGAGCGATTCAGCTTCTCAGTGTTGTTAGATGTAGATATGATGGTAACTGCTGTGATTTCACCAATGACACTGAGAACATTCTCCCTGGGTCTTGATACAGAAGGTAGTAGTTTCCTCGGTGCCATTACATGGGACCACAGAATGGGTCGAAGATTCCTGATGCCTTCCCTCTAAGTTTCAGGATACATTTTTGCAGACTGCAAGAGGTGACATCATCCACCAGCTAGTCAATGAGTCCCTGTTACATGAATAACCCAACAGAGTGCAATTGTACCAGTACAACACTATTGTCCAGTGCTAGTATTAGGGAAAAGCTATACTGAGAATACCCAGGAACCCAAGAAGACCAGAGAAGGTCAAGAATGTAGGCTGAAATATGGGGGTGTTTTCTGCAGTGCCCCCCTAGGACTTTTTATACAATGTCCCACATCACATGAAGATAGGACTCTGGACTTTCGCTTCTCCAACCAGCTACACTGTGCAGGAAGAATACACTCCTAACATATTTCAAAGAATATTAGAGAAAACATTATGTTGCACTTCACAGAAGAACATGTGTACATTTATATTTTGCTCTTTTTGTTGTTTTTCAGACCAATTCCAAATTTTACCGGCACTAGTCATGTGCAGTGTCCTTATACAGCACAACCTTAAAACATCAACACTACAAATGGTAGAGGACACTATACACCAAAATGAGGACAAAGTAAAATGTTGGATATTTCCTGAACACTTTCACTCACAGACGAGTGCAAACTGTTGTAATCTGGTCAGATTAGGAGCTGTGGCCTTATTCATTTCTATGTTATTGTATAAAGAAAGGAAATTTTCCAGAGTGATTCAGCCTTTCATTTTCATTAGATGTAGACATCATTCAATTCTGCTGTGATTTCAGTAGTGTGACTGGAAACATTCTCCCTGGATGCTGAGAGAGTGTATATATTTCCTATATGTTCCATTACATGGCACTGCAGAATGGGGGCAAGATTCCCGATGCCATCCTACTCTGCTACCAACTCAATGTTTGCAGACTGCAAGTGGTGACATCATCCACCATCTGGTCCATGAGTGCCTCTACTACTACCCAGACAGGGTACAAGTGCACCACAACAACTCCATAGTCCAGTGCTGGTCTAAGCTGAGACCTCTGTTGAGGCTTCCTCCACACCCAGGAAACCAAGAACCTGACAAGGCCAAGTGTTTAGCCTGAATATGGGGATGGCTTTCTCAGAGCACTCCCAGGGCTTTTAAGCAGTGTGCACAATATCACACAGATAGAACTCTAGACTTCCATTTCTTCCAACAGCCTCATTAGATCAGAAGAGGACACTCTTCTCATATTTCAAAGAATATTAGACAAAAATCGTGTTACACTTCACAGCAGAACATGTGAACATTTACAATTCACTTTTTTCCTTGTTTTTCTTACTGGTTTCAAATTTCCCTGGCAGTACTAATAGGCACTCCCCATGCACAGCACCGCCTTTACATTTTACCCCAAAAGAAGAATGAGGGCAATATACACCAAAATGATGACACAGTGAAATGTTGGATATTTCTTTTTTTTTTTTTTTTTCTCACGTAGAAAGGGTAGCATGTTTTGCAGTTGTACGTGATACAGTTATAGCAAGTTAGGTGCAAGTATGACTTCTTTATGATCATAATTTCAGATTAAGTGCAGTTTAAACTGTGTACAGATGCCACCTTAACAGGGGTTGGAATGTGGCAGCTTGTTGCTTTGGTTAGGTTGAATGCCATTTTTTAGAATTCTCTTCCATGTAAGTTTCTGATTAGGGTGGGACAGATCTGGAAACAGAAACATACAGATAGAGATATATAATTTTATCTATCTATCTATACCATATTTTGCCATGTATAATGCTCTCCCATGTGTAATACTCATCCACATTTTTGTTATTATTATTATACCCATGGTATATAATCATTATACCCATGTATAATGCACATCCTAATTTTCTTCTCAAAAATCTGGGCAAAAAAAGTATGCATTATACATGGCAAAATATGGTAGATATCTTTATATCTACCTATGTCTATATGTATTATTATATCTATATGGATATAGATATCTATAAATATATCCATAGAAATTTTTTTTTTAGTTGCTAGCTTTTTTTTTAAATCAGTATTTTTTAATTGTTGATATTGTACAGTTTTCTGTCTTTTACCCCGCCCCAGCCCACCACCCCAGCCCTCCCCACCTTCCTCCCATTTCCACCCCCCCATAGTTTTTGTCCATGAGTCCTTTATACTTGTTGCTCTAAACCGTTCCACTTTTCCCCTGAAATTCCCTCCCCTCCCACTCTGGACACTGTCAGACTGTTCTCATTGGATACATGAAATATCCAACATTTTCAGAGAACAGTCTGAAAATGTTGGATATTTCATGTATCCAATGTATGGATATTACTCCATTTCATGTTGTCCTGCATTTCCATTGACTTCTCCTCATTCTTTTTTAGTCTTTTTTCCTCTTCTTACTCTTTTGAGGAGTTTTTTTCTCCTTTGTGTTCCAGCTCCCTGAGTGGATCCTGTACTACATCAAGCCTGCTACTTCTCCTATGTTCTTTCATTCAGACATTGTGTACTTCATTTCCTCTTGGCCCTGGTAGATTCTTTCTATGTCCTTCTTTATGCTGATTTCCTTTGAAGTAAGTTCCTCATCATTTCCCTGTAGTTTTTTGGTAATTTCTCTGAGTTCATTGAGCTTCCTTATAGTCATTGATTCTAGCTCAATATCTGATTGTTGACTTGCCTCTATTTCATTTTGCTTTCTTTCTGAGGATTCCTACTTTCCTTTTGATTGGGGGCCATGTCTTTATCTTTGCACTGTTAGTTGGACTCTTCTTTTTTGCTTCTTTTTCTTAAATTGACCTGTTTTGTCTTTCTGACTTTCAGGTGTGAACTTCTATGGTGGGAGGCATGTGAGATTCAGTGGTACACTCATGATGATCACATGAATTTGAGGTTCTTGGGATATGTTTTATGCTTTCTATGAAGTTTTGCTGGATGTAATTGGGTATTGTTTGTCATTGGTTCCTTCTTTCGTGGATCCTTCCCTGATGCTGGTTGACTGAGGATCACTATGCCCACCGCATCTTGTGTGCTGCTGTGCAGGTAGTGCCTGAACAAAAACCACCAAGCCCAAGAAACAAACCTACACCTGCAAATACAGCTCCTCCCAACTATCCCACTATCAATATCAAATGAAGCAGTATTAATAAGGGTGTAGCAAGATTGATACTCTTATATGAAAGAAGAGTGGATATGAGATGACCTCCTGAAAGAGAAATCTTTTTTGAGAGTGTAGAGGGAGGAGCCCTGATAAGAGTTGGGAGTCGGAGCAAAGGCAGGAGACAAGGTAAAGTTTACTAAAGAGAATGGAATGGAGTATGAGAAGGGAAGCATATAATATCAGCATTAAACAGATGTTAATATCAAATAAAATAATTGAGGAAAAGAAAAGGAAGGAAAAACATTAAATAATTTATTAAAATATACAAGCCAAATTGGAGAGAATAACCCAAATGGCTCCTGTCGACAACATGAAAGCTAAAATTAATATAGGTGATATGGGAATGAGAGGGAAAAAAGAAACAAAGAAAAGTCTAAGAGATATTTAGGGGAATGGAAAGTGATTTTTCAATGATAGAGCGAGAGGGAATACTAAGAGTCAGGAATAAAAACCAGACCAATGAAGAAAAAAAATAAACATTTGGATATATAAAGACAAAGAAGAATAAAGAAAAATAAGGGTAGGATCAAAGAAAAAGGGAAGATAAAAAGAAGTAGAAAATAAATACAGGCTAAGACAGCAGAATTCAAATTTGACTAAAAAAAAAGAGTAGGAGTGGGATCGAGTAAAACTTTTTATTTGAAATGCAGATTTACCGAGGCTGTAGAGATAACCTTGAAAAAACAGTGCAACCACAACTGCCCTACCCAGAAACAACTAGCAAACTTTCTTAAAGTTGTAGAGAGAATGCCGGGGTTTTAAGAGCTGGGCAAAAGTATGTGCAATGATCAAAAATATGTGAAATGACCCTTGAGAAAAGAATTAGTTTGAGTGTATGGACAGGGGAGAAACAGTAAGAGTGTGGAATGGGGACAAGTTGTAGCTTGGGAGAAAAAAAAAACTTGAAATGAAAATATTATAAGGAAAGGGGATGGTAAAAGGAGCTAAGAGATGGGAGGTGCAGAACATGTGAACTGAAATGCACTTTAGTATAAAATCGAGTGACTTCTTATATACAACCTGGTTGTACAAGAAATGAATGTTATAAAGCTATGCAAGAAAGATAATACTGCGAATCATGAAGATGACCACAGTAGCTCTCATCTCGGTAGACTCCCATATTTACTACAGTTTTTTCTTTCTGGATCTGCCCTTGGTGATGTCAGATGTTGACCCCATCTGACCTTAGTCAGCCTGTTCAATACTTCCAGTAATATGCTGTCACTGGCTGTCTCCTGCAATTGTCAGTCTGGTCACTCTGCACTGAGTGGTCAGATTGAAGCATCTTACAAGATGGCAAACCCCTTCTAGAATGGTGTCTACTGTTTCTCTTCAGGCTGCAGAATCATCTTGCTTCTCAATTTTTGTTCTTTTTAAACAATCTGCCCCAAATGTCTGCAGAAATGTAAGGTTGCTAGTATTGCAGACCTCTTAATAATGGAGGTTGTTTGACACAGTGACATAGTCTCTCAGTGATGGTAGACATGGTGCCATTCACTTCTGATGTCCTGTAAGGAGCCCTGCATGGACCACTTAAGTGTGTCTGAGGGACTGAATACATTTTCTGGGGATGTCATAACAAAGGCCACACTGGGTGGAGTATAGGGCAGACACCTAATTTTTCATGGTTCCAGAGAAGAGAACTATTAGTGAGAGTGTCAGCAGGGCTGGTTCCTTTTGAAGGCATTTCTGCTTTGCTCTTCCATGGCCATCTTCTCACTCTTTGTCACATGGATCCCCCTCTCTGCTCCCATGTGTCCTCCTGTCCTCTTCTATGGTCACTGGTCCTATTGCGTTAAGACCCATTTCACTGAGTGCTCTTAACATCAATAACTTCCTCTAGAACATACTCATACAGGCACAGTTTGAAGTTTTAGGGTTTCTGAAGTCATGGAATTTGTTTGACACCCTTCTTTTTTTTTATTTTTTTATTTTTATTTATTTTTTTTCTTTTTTCCTTTTTTTTTTCAGCTTTCAGTTCTTTAATTGTTGATATTGTACAGTTTTCTGTCTTTTACCCTGCCCCAGCCCACCACCCCAGCCCTCCCCACCTTCCTCCCATTTCCACCCCCCATAGTTTTTGTCCATGAGTCCTTTATACTTGTTGCGCTAAACCATTCCCCTTTTCCCCTAAATTCCCTCCCCTCCCACTCTGGACACTGTTTGACACCCTTAAGACCACAATGTTTACCTGCACTTGCTTCAGCAGAGAGGACATGCACAGGTAAAATTTGATCAGCCACAGCCTGAAACCAAGAGGAAAATCTGTTCCATGACAGTGCCAGTGGAACTTTGGTGATGATGGCTGTCCCCTTGCACACAGTCTGGCCAAAAGATAGCTCATATCTTTATATTTAGAGCAACGTGAGGAAAATAAGGACAATGGTAAACTTACAAGATGTAAAAGGAAGAAAAATTTACCAATCTGATCCCAACGTGCCCAAGGCATTCCCACACTGAAAATCAAGGAAAATCCTTGATTTTTACTTCTTCAGCATCCTTTGACTCACCTGTCAGCTTTTTGCAGCCACAGGGATTGGACCTTTCTGAACCATCTGCTCAGACTCCTGCCTAGTGACAAGCTTCCTCCACTCAGGAATTACCAGACGGGCGCTCCTGTGCCCTTTCTGCATCTCAAAATTACCTTTCATGTAAAAGAAAGGGAAAGAAGTATCATTTTGAAAATCACTGGTTTTCAAAGGCTGTGTTTCTCCATCTTGGGCACACTTGGCAAATGGAGAGGGACAGTGTTCCCCAAACCATTGCCATCCATGTGAGGAATAAATTAGGCTCAGGTACCTACAAGAAAATGCCACACAACCCTACCTGCGTACAGTTCTCTGTTCTAACCTGTGTGACCTGAACCAAGCATTTGACATGGCCAAACCTGTGTGATTTCATCTCCATAATGAGGGTGTTGTTTGAGGTCTTGTGGGTACAAAGCTCTTCACACAGTCTAGGAGTATGGGGATTCTATTAGGCCTCATCTTAAATAAAATGTCTGGAGCAGTGCCGTGGCTGGTGTGGCTCAGTGGTTGTGTGCCAGCCTGTGAATCAAAGGGCAGCTGGTTCGATTCCCAGTCTAGGCCCTATGCCTGGGATAGCCATCAGGTACCCAGTTGGGGGTGCACGAGAGGCAGCCACACATTGCCGTATCGCTCCCTCTCTTTGTCTCTCTCTTTTCCTCTCTGAAAAATAAAGTAAATAAGATCTTTAAAACGATGCCTAGAAAATCAAAATTGTATCAAGAGCTCCAGTCACCAAACTATGATGGGATGTGTAAAACCTAATGGTAATAGCCTATTCAGTATGAGCACTCCTCACCCTTCCCTTGCACAAGTCCTTGAGGGGCTAAGAGTTTTGGATGAGTTCCAGACCTCAGTACATCTGATGATTCATGCTGATGCCACTAATGGGATGTCTATATTGGCCCTACCCAGGGTGCAGCTGAGTTCATTCGTAACCTTCATGTATCCTTGGAATGGCAGTCCCTCCAGGGAGGCACACTGAAGAAGGTGGTAGATGTCATGGATCCAGCTTTCCTCGGTGGAAACATCTCCCACCTCACCCACTTCAGGTCCATGCACCGGGCTTTCCCCAGAGCCCACATGTTCTCGGGTGATCTACTTTCATGGTGAGCATGGGCCCCCTTTTCAGCATAGCTGTGCTTCTGCTCTCTGGTAGCTGTATATCATAAAAATGTCATCACATATCTCTGAGCCTCCATTTGTTCCTTTGAAATGCGGGGTGAACAAATAATAAAGGAGAACTTCCCCAATCTGGCAAAGGAAATAGACTACCAGGAAGTCCAGGAAGCTCAGAGAGTCCCAAAGAAGTTGGACCCAAGGAGGAACACAGCAAAGCACATTTTAATTACATTAGCCAAGATTCAAATGTAGCAGAGAATTCTAGAAGCAGCAAGGGATAAGGGGACAGTCACCTACAAGGGAGTTCCCATCAGACTGTCAGCTGATTTCTCAAAAGAGACCTTGCAGGTAAGAAGGGGCTGGAAAGAAATATTTGAAATCTTGAAAATCAGGGACCTACATCCAAAATTGCTTTATCCAGCAAAGCTGTGATTTAGAATGGATGGACAGATAAAGCGCTTCTCAGATAAGGTCAAGTTCAAGGAGTTCATCATCACCAAGCCCTTATTATATGAAATGTTAAAGGGACTTATCTAAGAAAAAGAAGATAAAAATATGACAGTGAAAAGACAGCAAACTCACAGCTATTAACAACCATACCTAAAACAAAAGCATACTAAGCAAAGAGCTAGAACAGGAACAGAACCACAGAAATGGAGATCATATGGAGGGTTAGCAACAGGGGTGTGGGAGGAGGCGAGAGGGTGAAAAGTTACAGAGAATAAATAGCATAGACGGTGGGTAGAAAATAGACAGGGGGAGGGCAAGAATAGTATGGGAAATGTAGAAGCTAAAGAACTTGTGACACATGGACATGAACTAAAGGGGGGAATGTGGGTGGGAGAGGGTGTGTAGGGTGGAGGGGAATGATGGGGGAGAAATGGGACAACTGTAATAGAATAATCAATAAAATATATTTAAAAAATAAAAAAAGAGAAAAGAAATGCGGGGTGACCAAGGACAAAACTCATAATGTTCTTGCAGGGACTATTCTGGGGCCAATCCAGGCAGATTTCAGCTGGCACCTGGCTCTGCAGATAGGGCTTCTGGATGTGCTGTGGCTGACGGTGGCAATTATTTTTTTTTTAACTATCCATGATGGAAAATCTCCTCCCTCACCCATAGTAGCCTGTGGCTTTTCTGAGCTTGGAAAAGCAAGTGGAAAACAATGTATCAAGAAGTTGGGGAATGCACTTTGGTGATATTTGCCCCTGTCTTTGGTGTTTCCAAATTTAGATTCTCTAGGCAGAGTAGGTTTCCCTAGGCTCAATCAGATATCTGGGATGGCCATGGTTGGACTTCATTTATTTGACAATATGCATGAGGCACCTACCACAAGTAGGCCCTACCAGAGGCACTTGGCACAACTCAGGGCATGAAGGAGACACAGTCCCGGGGACTCAGTTCTACTCAATGGAGCAGTCAGTCACAATAGATGTTTTTTTCAGGTCCGGACCTCTATCTAGCAGATCAGACAAGATCAGGGTTTTCTGGACACCGGAAGGTCTACCTGCTTGTACTGAACATGGACACTCACCAAGGTATGAAATAAAAAGTTGGGTAGTGTTGTGTCCAGAAGGAAGACCTGGTTTGTTGAGAGCACACTGGCTGTGGCAGGGAGGGTATGGCACCACAATCTTATAGTTCTGATTCCCAAGGGAGGCCTGAGTTCTGTTTGCTTCTATTACTAGAGTATAGAACAAAGAGAAAAGTGGATGGGGTCCCTGGCATCGTAAAAACAGACAGAAGCTGGGCTGTGTTTGCCCTCGCATCCTTAACCCTCCACAGTCAAGTGCTGCTCAGCTGGCCCCTCTTTTGTGTCAAGTCTCCTCTCCACTATCCCCAGGCTCCAAATAGGAGATGTGGTCAAAACCTGAAAACTCAGTGTAGATGGGCAGGTGTGTGATTGGTTTGGGTAGGCAGTGTATATACTTTGAGAAGATGTCATTGGAAAGAAAAGACTCACAGGCTTTCCATGCTAAAACTGCTGCATTGTGATGGCTGCTTCTCCCAGGACAGCCACACAGGGGTTAGGGTTGCCATCTTACTTTCTCCTGGTCGGCCATGGGCATGCTCAGGGGCTCTGTCCCAAACAAGTTTCTCCTGGGAGGGCAGCGTAGAAGGAGAATGCCAGACTCTGACTATGCTGCATATCTGCCTCTCCCTAGCGCCATTGCTTCTACAGGGGAAACCAGGATGTATCAGGTGCAGGGGTTCAGCCAGCCCCTACAATTTCCCTTGCTCCATCTGAAGAAGGCCTTGGTGCCTGTCAAATTTCCTACTTCACAGCAGCTGTGCGAGGCCCAACTTCTTTGGGTCAATCTGAAATATCCAGAGCCCAAGGATGCATCACTGGAAGGTGAGGGATCTTCAGTATGGAAAGATGATCTGGGAAGGGGAGGTTCATCACACAAGGTCCCTTAAAGGCAGAGGCAGCTTGCCTGTGTCTGGAAAAGCAAGGAAAGCTCATGTGTGAATCCGTTTTTCCTCCTGCTCCTCCAGATCCACTTCCAGAGTTCAAGAGCAATGAACCTCCACAGGAAATACTTGCCAATTGGTTAATGCCTGGTCCAGCTAGAGGTCTTTCTTTGGCCTGGCCCGGCCTGATGCAGTGCCTGAAACCAGGATGGAGGCATCTGTTGTGCTTTTTCTTTCTTGTGCTCTTAGGAGTTCTAAGCTTTATCCTAAATAAATAAGAGGAGTGTACCCTAACAAAACATATATAATAGAACAATAATTTTGAACATTACCAGTTTGTTTCTATAAAATATGTTTCATGAAATAAGATATTGTAAAATATATAGAAATAAAGTTTTTAATTAAAAAGAGGTGTGGACATTATGTACTCATATACATATACATAGTATAATGTGTGTGTGTATGTGTGTGTGTATACAAATATGTATGAGGTGGATTGTAAAAAATGTCTACTACACCATATATTCTCAAAATAACTTCTTAAACAGATTTAAATTTTATCCTTCAACAAATATAAAGTGATGCAACCATTAAATCTAATTGGAAATGTATGCACCTATGTATTACCAGTAGTAACTATCGAAATTGGATCAAATAGAAGTGACCGCTCCTTCCCTTTTTTCTATGTAACTTTTCTGGTTTTTGTACAAGAATTATAATTTACAATAACACATTTTAATACTAAATATTGTTATGTATGACACTTAAGAGTCTTTACATTCAATAATGTGACTCTTACAAATAATATCTTTCTAAATTTTCCCTAGCACCATGTTATACCTTGAAATGATCACTTTAGATGCTAAATTACTTAATGGACTACATTTTATGTCCTCAACTTTTAGTTGAATTTACGATTTGAGCAATCATATCCGCTCTACTTTGCTCTTACCATCTCTGGGGATAGAGCCTGCATTTCTTTGGTTGTAACTACACTCATTCAAAAGAAGTCGCTCCATCAAACACTCATTCTCCTTCTTTTTTTTTGGCCTAGAATTTATCATAACAGTCCAATGCAACTTAAGAATAGGCAATGATTGTTTTATGGAACTGGGTTGGAAATGGAGCAGGTATGTCTCAGGCTGGCCTGTAGTGTGTGGGTTCTTGCTTTCCTATAGAAATAATTTCAGGACCAGGTCCAGGTAGTTTTGAGAGTGTGTTCATTGAAGTTTAGACAATTGAAACAAAGGAAGTACTTAAGGTAGAGGAAGCATCAGGTGATAGCATACGCGGTACTCTGCTTTGGTTCCCTAGAAACTTTAGAGAAAAGAAGTGAGCCAAGAAAAGTCTGCCTTTAGCTCACTGGCCAGTCAGACACAGGATCAGAGGTAAGCTCAGGATGAGCTGCCGCTTTCAGATGCACCCCTGGTTGCAAGTCTGGCAGGGACCCTTACAGTTCAGAAGGAATAAAATATTCAGGCCCATAAAGAGGCATGGCAATGCTCTAGAGTGACTCCACACTGGCTCTTTGTCTTGGGGTTTTTATCAGTTTTCTCCCTGTTAAAATTTTGTGGGAGGGTTTCAGTCGAATAAAGCTTTCAGGTGAGTTTTTCTTTAGTTGATGCATCAAAATGTGCTTATAGGTGAGTTTGGGATTATTCTTTGGTCTGTTTTATGGTTTTACTTTCCTCTTGGGTCTGTCTGGCTTCAATCAGGTGTTTGTTATTTGTTTCCCTGACTTTGTTTGTCCTTGCGTTCAGGTGGTGCAAATGGCATACATTGGGTCTCTCCTCTCTCTCTCTTCTTGCCTGAGGTGATTTATGCTATGTATTCTGTGTTTAGAGTGGAAAGGTATAACCCATTTGCTCTCAAACATCCTTGGTTAGGGAAGGTAAGGTCTCATGATTGAGTATCTGGCTGTTAGTTTTTTAAGTTTTTTGCCTTAATTTTCTCGTCTCAATTTTCCCATTCCACTTGTCCAGTCACTACCTAGCTTCTCACTATCCTGTCTCTCTTCAACAAAATAAATTTGTACTGATGCTGCATATTCATTTCTGGTCCTATGTGTAGGGCCATAGTTCACCCACACAACTGAAACCATCTATAACTAAATGCAAGTCCAACCCATCAACAATGATAAGCTAATAAACAACATTGGAATGCAGTTTGTGGCCAAGTGTTTGAAAGCAAATTGTGTTGTGTCAAATGAAGTCAAATCCCATAAAAGCATAAAGTCGTGGCTGAAACACAAAGGCAGTCACTCTTACATGTGTACTCTTGCTCTGAGGGGAGACCTGTATTCTATCTCCTGATTCTTCTCTGCTTTGAATGAAAACCAGCTAGCTTGTCTATAAACCAAGCCAACACTCCTCAGGTATCCAAGATGAAAACCTAATTATTTAAAAGAACTTCATTTTAAATTTTACTTAATTAAATTTACAAAAACAATTTTAAACAGTTGTATATGGGTTCTGATGAGCATATTGGACAGAGTCTTTCCAGCCCAATGATTTCAAATTAAGAGAACTAGCCACTGGATTTGAAATCTTTACCCCTGAATTTCAGGATAGTTCTCCTCCACTAGTTCCATAGAGAAGAAATTACAGGGCCATCAGTGTTCACAGTATCAACAAATAGCAAGATCCCGATCAGACACTTTCCACCTGCTGATTCTGGATCTCTGCCTTCTGTGCAGAGGCAGCCTCTTTCATTAGCAGTTTGATACTAAACTTCTCTTTTTCCTGGACAGTTAGGACAGTTCAGGCCAATGGCTTATTAAAGGGAGTCTCATAGTTAATTTCTGAGGCAATACTTTCTTCTCTGATAAAAAGAACGGTAGTGAAGAGAAGACTTTTTTTCTCTTTTCATGCTGGGATCTATTGTCACCTTCTGGTTTTTGGCAGTTATCTTGTGACCATGAGGGAATAATGAAGAAGAAGAATCTTACCTTAACATCATTGAGTAGCTGAATTCTAATGTGGAACCACCTACATGTGGATTTGTTACTTTATGAGAAAAAAAAAAAAAAAAACGCCTACGGTTTAAGCAATGTTTCATCATTATTTTGTTGCTCACAATCCTCAATCCATGCTGAATGATATCCTTAAACTTCTGATGGTGGACAAGTTTGCATCATTTCATGGTGTTTCAAGAAATGTGTAAATGTGGGAGCAGGGAGGAGGGCACAGGAAAGATGGGAGTTTCTTGAAAGAAGTATCCACTCTCTTCCATCTATTCTGGCAGGGAACTGTGAGACACAGATTTCAGCTGGGACGAAAGGGTCTGAAGTCAATGAGGATCTCAAAGTGTGACCAGACAAAAGTGGTGAAGCAGGGGTAAGTCAGGAAAAACGAGCCAGTCAGATCATAGAGAGCCTGAAGGAACACATTAATGGTTTTGGACTTGTTTCTAAAGGCCTTAAGAAAACATTGTAAGTTTTAAGTAAATGATAGGATCACATTTACATTTTCAAAAGATCAACCAGGATTCAGGTAGGGTAGAGAATGGCTTGAAATGGGGCAAAACTAGACATTGAGAAATCAGATAGAGCACGTCCTACCAAGAGGCCAATGCACTGTTCTGTATGAAATGTTCTTTTACCATCTATGGATACAATCACATGATTTGTGTCTGTCTTTTTGTTTACGTGATTTATTATGTTTATTGATTTCGAAATATTGTGTCACCCTTGCATTTCTGGCCCTAAATGTGTTTATCAAGTCAAGATTATTTAGACACACATTGAAGACATGTGTCTGTTCCTGTTTTTGAAAGGTCCTCTTGGTCCTAGGTGTCTTCAATCCTACTAGGAAATACCAATATGTGCAGCTGGGAAGGCAGCATCATCTGACATTTAGAAGAGGTAGGACCCAGCTGAGAGCAATGCAGGCCTGAATGGCTGGGCATCATGGTATATTCAGTACTTTAAGATTAGGAGCAAGCTACTGGGCCAGCCTAATGAAGCACTCCTACTCCCTTTACTGATGCCAAGCATTAAATTCAGCATTCCCTAAAGATAATCCCAAATGATGACCAAAAGAAAAGACAATTTTTATTTATGCTTGGGAGAAAGTATTTGAAAAATGTTCTCTTGGTGCCATTAAAAATTTATTTTCTGTGCCATTAATCAAATATATGTGATGTTACAATTACCTGATTCATGATGGTGAATAGAAAGAAAGGGTCAGTCTGAATTTCTTTTGAGACTTAGGAAAACATGGGATTGATTGTGCAGATGAAGAGAGTGAGGCTTTTCAGGAAATGCCTCCAGCATTTTGTCCTCAAGGTGTAATAATGCCTGTGCACCACGCCATGGAGCCTTCCAAACAGTTTCTCTTCCAGTGTTTTCATTCCACTTCCTTCACCCTTTGGAAAGTGCAGGTCTCCATTTGTGCTTGGGAAGTTGAGAAAAAGTAATGTGGAAGTGCACAGCCTTTGAGGGCCCCGAGACCATTGTTCTTGTCATTGTTATACTGAACACCCATCAGTCCTTGGCTCTGTCCTGGTTAGCCTTGTATCAGCATTTTCCATGAAAACACAAAAGACATGCTCGGTCGGTGTATATGGGGGACACAAAGCCAGCAATGCTAATTGGTGCATTTGGATGGCACTCTAAAGTTTCTAAAAACTTAGAACGTGCTGAAATCAACAAGATGAAAATGTAGAGGCCTAAATGTACAAGTTTACCTATGCTGGAGTAGGAAAAAAGCCCTTCGGACACTGAAAGAGGAGATCTGAATATATTTCTCAGAGAATACTAACATGATCATGATGCCTGTGATGATTATAGCACTATCACCGAACTCAGTGCTACTCCGAGTGTGGTCCAGAGACCAGCAGTTGCTTGTTGTTGGCTGTGCTTCTGCCAAGTTGCCAGTGAACGTCATCAGAAAGCACATCGTGTAGTAGAGCCAAACTAGCAAAACTTCCCTGGTGAAGGAAGCAGGGCATCAACCTACATACCAGCCTGAACACCTCATGTGTTGGAGGGCCCACCCTTTGTTTGGCATTGAATTTTAAAGGCTCCTTGTGTCAATATTTAAGACTAGTTGTGCTAAGCACTCTAAATGTGTCATCAAAAGTATGCCATAGTGTACTTAGGTCAAGTGTAGTGAAATGTAGAAATACAGATGAGTAGACCAAATGGCCTCAAGTTTCCTTGTTTGATGATGGATAACAATATCAAACTTAAAGGTTTCTCTTGGTCACTAATGCAGGTAAAGTTCATGTAATGAATCTTGGTACATGGTGTGAGCTTAGAAACTGGAAGTGAGTATTACTGTGTTTCTCACTAACACCTCTTTAACTTAACTACTGTTGTCACCCACCTTTTGCAGATGAGGAAGTGAGCTACGTTTCAATCAAGGTTAATAGGATTCTGTGTTCATGTGATTCCAAAGTGGCAGAACCCAGACTTAAAACCAGGAATTCTCTGACTCAAAATTTCAAGCAGATGCTTACGTATTACAGCATAATGCTAGTCCCTGGTTAGATTAGATGAGTGGCTTTTAAATTTTGACCAAACTCAATGATGGGATGAGCATAACCTAGTAGACATGCAAAATCACACATACATAAGCTGAATCGAACGTTCCATGACATAATTCTCACCCCTCATGAATGCAATGCACTGTGCTATTTTTCTCTCTGTTTTACTTCATTGATAAAGGTAAAGGTTGCAGTGACATCTGAAATGGACTTCATGGTCCACAAATGAGCTGTAACTCACAACTTGAAGACATTGTGGCAGCAATTTCTATGGGTCCTTTGGTGCGGGGGACCCTGTCCTGGGTGCCAGATGTGGGGGGGCTCCACCCGCAGAGCCCCATCCCTCCATCATGGATGAAAATAAAAACTACCTAGACATGACTGCTTGGGGAGGAAAGGGGTCAAACTCTCATTGGAGAATGACCTAGAGCCCCATCCTCACTAGGCTTTTATTGGGCTCAAATACATGGGAATACAGGTTTAACATGTCAAAGAAATCTGAGGGCTTAATCCGAGCCAGTGTTTGTCAGGAAAGGGGGTTGCCAAACTTTGGGAGACAAACTCATTTCCTCCTGGGACACTTATCACCTAAGGAAGAGCACTCTTAGCAAAGCAGGTTTCACAGGACTTTAGGAATTCTTTCTTATGCCTGATCACCCAGGGAGCCATCCTGGCCAGCACAGGGCTGCACTGCTCACCCCCACAGTTTGAGGCTTTAAGCCGATTAGGAAGCAGGAGACATCTCCGAGATGGAAATGAGGACTCGGGCTATGTCAGAATAGCCCGGGGGTGAGGGTCCATCACATCCTCTTTGCTGCAACCCCGAGTCCTTCCATGAGGCCTCCCAAGTGGTTGCGTCTGGCTTGGTCATGTCTGGCTTAGGTTGCCCCTCCCATGAGGAGTCTTACCCGTCATTGACTGCCAACCAAGCATTGGGGGCTAGAGATGGGTGAGGCAGAAGCAGCACTCCTGCCAGGGAGATAAGCTTTGTCTCCTTAGTAGCTCATCTCCTCTTGACAGAACAGACCCAGATGAAGTGGGTTCCTTGGCTCTTACACAGCCCATCATGGGGTGAGGGTTACAACTCCTGCAATCAGGCTGAATGGTCCGCAACGTCAACCTACATAGCAGCCTGAATGCTTCATGTGTTGGAGGGCCCACCCTTTGAGTGGCATTGAATTTTAAAGGCTCCCTGTGTCAATACTTAAGACTAGTTGTGCTAAGCACTCTAAATGTGTCATCAAATGTATGTCATAGTGTACTTAGGTCAAATGAAGTGAAACGTATAAATGCAGATGCCTAGACCAAATGGCCTCAAGTTTCCTCGTTTGATGATGGATAACAGTATCAAACTTAAAGGTTTCTCTTGGTCAATAATGCAGGTAAAGTTCATGTAATGAATCTTGGTACATGGTGTGAGCTTAGAAACTGGAAGTGAGTATTACTGTGTTTCTCACTAACACCTCTTTAACTTAACTACTGTTGTCACCCACCTTTTGCAGATGAGGAAGTGAGCTACGTTTCAATCAAGGTTAATAGGATTCTGTGTTCATGCGATTCCAAAGTGGCAGAACCCAGACTTAAAACCAGGAATTCTCTGACTCAAAATTTCAAGCAGATGCTTACGTATTACAGCATAATGCTAGTCCCTGGTTAGATTAGATGAGTGGCTTTTAAATTTTGACCAAACTCAATGATGGGATGAGCATAACCTAGTAGACATGCAAAATCACACATACATAAGCTGAATCGAAAGTTCCATGACATAATTCTCATCCCTCATGAATGCAATGCACTGTGCTATTTTCCTCTGTTTTATTTCTTTGATAAAGGTAAAGGTGGCAGTGACCGCTGAAATGGA
This sequence comes from Glossophaga mutica, assembly GCA_039655065.1. NCBI lineage: Eukaryota > Metazoa > Chordata > Mammalia > Chiroptera > Phyllostomidae > Glossophaga > Glossophaga mutica. The sequence goes on along the minus strand of CM077309.1, from coordinate 94,205,241 downwards.
TTTCATGGTCCACAAATGAGCTGTAACTCACAACTTGAAGACATTGTGGCAGCAATTTCCATGGGTCCTTTGGTTCTCATTTTCTCTGATACTCCAAAAAACCAAAGACACAAACAAAAGCCTTCAACCACATTTTGTTAATACAGAAGAGAACACTTGGATTTGGAGCAGTTCATGTTTTAAAAAAGTAAGGTTTTAGCCAAGGTCAACATCAGGAAACATTGAAATCTTGGGCATAAAAGCTGACTTTTCAGCCCACAACCCTCAGGAATACTGCATTCCCCCTTGGGTGCTATGTTAAGGGTAATAAAAAACCGAAATCATGTTCTGAGAAGGACAGTCAAGATGGGGAAGGGTCTGAGATTATTTAGAGAAACAGGAATGTTTCATATGATTTTGAATGAAAACAGTCTCTAAACCGTTTTAAAGAAATAAGGACCTCTTGATAACAATTCTTGAAGATGGGAGCATTATCCATCAGGACTGACTGTCTTGTATGATACACTCTTTTACTTAAATCTTATTTCTGTTAGAATTTTAGATCTTTAGATCCTTTAGTCTAAAGGGAGAATCATTTTTTAAGTTACTTGTTATTCAATTATAGTTGTCTGCATTTTCTCCAGACCACTAACCCCACCCCAGCCAAACCCATCTCCCTCCCTTACTGCCACCCAACCCTACCCTTGGTTTTGTTCCTGTGACCTTTATACTAGTTCCTGGAAACTCTTCTCCACACTGTACCCTCCCCTTATCCCTCTGGCTTTTGTTAGATTATGTTTAATTTCAATGTCTCTGGTTATATTTTGTTTGTCTTTTTCTTTTGTTGATTATGTTCCATTGAAAGGTGAGATCATATGGTGTTTGTCCCTCACCTCCTGGCTTATTTCACTTAGCATAATGCCCTCCACTTCCATCCATGCCTGTTGCAAAGGATAGGAGCTCCTTCTTTGTCTGTGCTGCATAGAATTCCATTGTGTAAGTGTACCATTGTTTTTTTCTTCCACTCATTTGCTGATTGACACTTAGGTTGCTTACAGCACTTGGCTATTGTAAATTGTGCTGCTATGAACATTGGGAGCATAGGTTCTTTTGGATTGGTGTTTCAGGGCTCCACTGTAGGGTATAATCCCAGCAGTAAAATTGCTGGGTCAAAAGCAGTTCCACTTTTAGTTTTCGGAGGAAATTCCAAACTGTTTTCCACAGTGGCTGCACAAGTGTGCATTCCCAACAAGAGTGCACTAGGGTTCCCTTTTCTCTGCATCCTCTCCAACACTTATTTGTTGATTGATTTACGACGGCAATTCAGAGTGGTGTGAGGTGGTATCTCATTGTGGTTTCTTTTTGCATCTCTCTGATGGCTAGTGATGCTGGGCATCTTTTAAAATGTCTCTGGGCCCTCTGTATGTCCTCCTTGGAGAAGTTTCTATTCAAGCCCTTTGCCCATTTTTTAAAATTGGGTTTTTTGTCATCCTGGAGTGGAGAGATGTGAGCTCGTCATATATTTTGGAGATTAAACTTTTGTCCAACTTATCATTGGCAAATATTTTTTCTTATATAGTTGGTTGTCTTTTCATTTTAATGCTATTTTCTTTAGCCACGCAGAATCTTTTTAAGTTGATGAGGTCCCATTTGTTTATTCTTTCCTTTATGTCCCTTGCCTTAGGGGACATATCAGTGAAGATGTTGCTGCGTGGAATGTCTGAGATTTTCCTGCCTATGTTCTCCTCTAGGACTTTTATGGTGTCATGACTTATATTTACATCTTTTATCCACCTTGAATTTATTTTTGTGTTAGATGTAAGTTGGTGATTGAGTTTCATTTTTTCACATGTAGCTTTCCAGATCACCCAACACCATTTGTTGAAGATGCTATTTTTACTCTATTGTATGCTTCTTCCCTCTTTGTCAAGTTTTAATTGCCTGGAGAGACTTGGGTTTATTTCTGGACTCACTGTATTTTTCTGTTGGCCTATATGCCTGTTTTTATGTCAGTACCAAGCTGTTTTGATTACAGTGACCTTGTAATACATTTTGCTGTCAGATATTATGATCTCTCCTGCTTTTTTCTTCTTTCTCACAAGTGCTGCAGCTTTTTGGAGTTGTTTATGGTTCCATATAAATTTCTGCCATGTTTGTTCTATAGCTGTGAAATATGTCACTGGCACTTTCATAAGGATTGCATTGAATGTATAAATTTCTTTGGGTAGTATGGCCATTTTGATGATATTAATTCTTCCAATTTATGAGCATGGTTCATGTTTCCATTTGTTTTTGTCTTCCTTGATTTCATTCTTCAGTGTTGTGTAGTTTTCTGAGTACAGGTTCTTTACCTCCTTGGCTAGGTGTATTCCTAGGTACATTATTTTTCTTGTTGCTCTATCAAATGGGAATTTTTTCCTGATTTCTGTTTCTGACATTTCATTGTTGGTGTACAGACATACCTCGGATTTCTGAGTATTAACATTGTATCCTGCTGTTTTGCCAAATACATTGATTTTGTCTAGTAGTTTTTGGGTGGAGTCTATTGGAGTTTATATGTACTCTATCATGTCATCTGAAAACAATGACAGTTTTACTTCCTCCTTTCCTATTTGTATGCCTTTTATTTCTTTTTCTTTCCTTATTACTGTGGCTAGGACTTCCAGTACTATGTTGAACAGGAGTGGAAAAGTGGGGATCCTTATCTTACTCCTAAACTTAGAGAGAAAGCTCTAATTTTTTGTCCTTTGAGTATGATGCTTGCTGTAGGTCTCTCATATATAGCCTTTTTTATGTTGAGGAGTGCTTCCTCTATTCCCACTTGCTGAGCGTTTTTATCATAAATGTGTGCTGTACATTACAAATGCTTTTTCCCACATCTATTGATATGATCACGTGATTTTCTCATTCATTTTCTTTATGTGGGGTATTATATTCATTGACTTGCAAATATCGTACCATCCTTGCTTCCTTGGGATGATTCCCACTTGATCATTGTGTATGATCTTTTTGAAGTATTGCTGGTTGCAGTTTGCCAATTTTTTTTTTTTTTTTTTTTTTAGCATTTTAGTGTCTGTGTTCATCAGAGATATTGGCCTGAAGTTTTCTTTGTTTTTGATGTCTTTATCTGGTTTGGGGGATAGGATGATGATGGCTTCATAAAAAAAGGTTATGAGTCTTCCATCTTCTTGATTTTTTGGAATAATCTGTGGAGGATGGGGGTTAGCTCTCACTTAAATGCTTTGTAAAATTCTCCTGTGAAACTGTCTGTTCCAGGGGTTTTTTGTATCAGAAGCTTTTTGATTACTGCTTCAATTTCATCTGCTGTTATTGGTCTGTTCAGACTTTCTGCTCCATCTTCATTGAGTTTTGAAATATTACATTTTTCTAGAAATTTCTCCATTTCACCTTGGTTTTCAAATTTCTTGGCATACAGTTCTTTGTAGTAATTTCTTGTAATTCTTTGTATTTCTGTGGTATCAGTTATAGTTTCTCCTCTTTCATTTCTGGATGTGTTTCTTTGGGTCCTCTCTCTTTTTTTCTTCATGACTCTGCTGAAAGACCTGTTAATTTTCTTCACTTTTTCAAAGAACCCACTCTTAGATTCATTTCTCTGAAGAATTGTGCTTTTAGTCTCTATGTCATTTACTTCTGCTCCAATCTTCTTTATTTCTCTACTTCTATTTGCTCTGGGTTGTCTTTGTTGTTGTTCCTCAAGTTCTTGTAGGCAAAGGGTTAGGTTGTTTATTTGAAATGTTTCTATTTTTTTAGGTAGGCCTGTGTAGCTATGATATTCCCTCTCAGGATTGCCTTCGCTTTGTCCCATAAGTTTTGGATTGTTGTGAGTTCATTTTCATTTGTTTCCAGGAACTTTTTGATTTCTTCCCTAATCTATTTCTGGACCATTCATTGTTTAATAGCATGTTATTATATCTTCATGAGTTTGAGTGTTTTGACATTTTCCCTTGATGTTGGTTTCTACTTTCAGTCCCTTGTGGTCAGAGAAAATACTTAATATGATTTCAATTTTCTTGAATTTGTTGAGGCTTTTTTTGTGTGTCCGGAGATATGGATTAGTTTTGAAAAGGTTCCATGTGCATTTGAAAAAATGTGTACTTATTTTATTTGGGATGAAAGGTTCTATACATAGCAATTAAGTCCTTTTCATCTAGGGCTTTGTTCAATACCACAATACCTTTGTTCATATTTCATTTGGAAGATCTGTCCATTTTTGACAGTGCAGCGTTGAAATCCCCTAGTATAATTGTGCTGCTGTCAATATATTTCTCGAAGTCCTCCAAGGTTTTCTTTATGTATTTTGGTAGTCTTATGTTGGGTGCATATATATTTCAAATGTTTATATCTTCTTGATGGATTCTTCCCTCTAGTATTATGATGTGACCTTCCGGGTCTCTTTATTGCTCTTTTTTTGAAGTTCATCTTGTCCGATATGAATACTGCTAACCCGGCTTTTTCTTTTCCTCTCCATTTACTGGGAATATGTGTTTCCAGCTCTTCACTTTCAGTCTGTGTATGTCTTTTATTTTGAGGTGGGTCTCTTGTAGGCACCATATGTGTAGGCCATGATTTCTTATCCATTCTGCTATTCTGTGGCTCTTGATTGGAATATTTAATCCTTTTACATTTAAGGTTATTATTGATAGGTACTTACTCATTGTCATTTTTTCATACTGTGTCCCTCTCTCTTTCACTGTTTTTCTTCCTGTTCTTAAAGGAAACCCTTTAGCATCTCTTCCAGAGGTGGTTTGGAGGAGGTATAATCTTTGAGGCTTCTTTTGTCAGGGAAGCTCCATATTTGGCCTTCCATTTTAATTGAGAGCCTTGCTGGGTAAAGTAACATTGGTTGCAAGCCTCTGGTTCTCATTACTTGGAATATTTCTTGCCATTCCCCTCTGGCTTAGAGATTTTCCATTGAGAACTCAACACCTAGTCTTATCGGAGCTTCCATGTATGCTAGTTCTTTTTTCTCCCTTGCTACCTTTAAAATTGTCTCTTTATCTTGAAATTTTGCCATTTTGATTATGACGTGTCTTGACGTGGGTCTGTCTGGGTTCCTTTTGATTGGGACTGTCGGTGTTTCCTAGGTTTGTGTGACTTTTTCTCTCTTCAAATTAGGGAAGGTTTCCATCATTACTTTTCTAAACAGGTTTTCTATTACTCGGTCTTCTTATTCTCATTCTGTAATCTCTATTATATGGATATTGTTATGTTCCAGTTTTCTTGCATTTCCGTTAATCTGTTTTCATTCTTTTTAGCCCCCCTTTTTTCTTGCCCATTCTTCTTGTTTTTTTTTTCTACCTTGTTTTCCATCTCGCTGATCTGATCCTCTGCTTAATTGATCTTGCTTTTCATTCCTTCTCCTGTGTTCTTCAGTTCAGAAATTGTACTCTTCATTTCCTCTTGGTGCTTGTTGATAGTTTCTATGAACTTGTTCTTGTTGATATGGATTACAGTGAGTTCATTGTAGTTTCCCTGCAGTTTTTGGTAATTCTTTGTGAGCTCATTAAGTTTCCTGATAACCATTGTTTTGAACTCAATATGTGATAGTCGACTTGCCTCTATTTCATGTAGTGTTCTTTCCGAGGCTTCCTTTTTTTCCTTTCATTTGGGGATCATTTCTGTGACTTTCATTGTTTGTGAGGCTCTTTTTGTTAGCCTCTGCTTCTTAAATTGATCTGTTCTGCCTCCCTGGATTTATTGTGTTAGCTTCTGTGGTAAAAGGCCTGTGAGATTCAGTGGTTCAGTCTAAGTGATCTACTCCATTTTGGAACCTGTCTGCAGCTGGCAAAATTTATATGGTGCAGGTCCTCCCAGTTGAGGAGAGTGTAGCTAAGCATTGTGGTCTCCTGGGTTTATTGTGTTAGCTTCTGTGGTAAAAGGCCTGTGAGATTCAGTGGTTCAGTCTAAATGATCTACTCCATTTTGGAACCTGTCTGCAGCTGGCAAAATTTACATGGTGCAGGTCCTCCCAGTTGAGGAGAGTGTAGGTAAGCATTGTGGTCTTAAGTCTGTCAACCAAATTGCATGACTTGGGAAATCTTAGAACTTCAAAATATGCCTGTATGAGTATGTTTTAAAGCAAGTTATTAAGGTTAAGGCTAATTCAGTGATATGGCCTTTAACACAATATGACCAGTGACCTTAGAAGAGGACCAGAGGACACATGGAAGCACAAAGCAGATTCCATGTGAAAAAGAGGGAGAAGACATCCACGTATGAACAAGCCTCAAGCCCCTCAACCAGAATCCAGCTCTTCTGACACCCTCACTTCTAACTCCTCTTCAGCGGAATTGTGAAAAAAATAATGTCTGTTCTCTACACCAACCAGCGGGGTCCTATGTTATGGCATCCCCTGCAAACTAATTCAGTCTCTGGAAAACACTGAAGTGTTCTAGGCCGGGATGCTGACATGACACCTGTAGTGAATGACACCATATCTACCAGCAGCGAGAGGCTGCATCTCTGTGGCAAACAACCTCCACTATTGAACAAGGTCTGCAAGACTGGTGACCTCACTCCTCTGCAGATATCAGGGGCAGGCTGATTACGTCTCCTTGATCTAGTATGACAGTGTGAAGTGAACTTTTGTGATGATGGTTGTTACTTTGCACCCAGCCTGGCCCAGAGATTTCTCATTCCTTCATATTTAGAGCCATGTGAGAAAAATAAGGATAATGGTAAATGTACAACAATAATATATAAAAAAAGAAAAAAATTTAAAAATCTGATTTCAATGTGGCCAAGGCAGTCCCAGTATTCCTTGATTTTCTTTTCCCCCCACTTCCTTTGACTCACCTGTCAGCTTTTTCCATCCACAGGGATTGGACCTTCCTGAGTCATCTGCTCAGACTCCTGCCTGGTGACAAAATTTCTCGAGTCAGGAATGACCAGGCATTTGCCCTTGTGTACTTTCTGCATCTCAAAATTACCTTCCATGTAAATGAAAGGGAAAGAATTGTCACTTTGGAAGTCACTGGTTTTTGTAGGCTGTGTTTCTCCCTCTTGTAAACACTTCCTAAATCATGTGGGGCCGTGTTTTCCAAATGTTTTCCATCCATGGAAGTTATAGATAAGGCTCAGGAAACTAAGGGGAAATGCCGTGCATCCCCAGCTTTGGTCAGTTCCCCATTTAACCTGTGTGACTTTGAACAGCCATTTGACACGCCCAATCCTGTGTGATTTCATCTGTATAATGAGGGTGCTCCTTAAGGTCTTGTGGGTACAAAGCTTTTCATACAGACTATGAATATATAAAGTCTATTATACTTCATCTTAAATAAAATGTCAAGAAATACGCCCTGGCTGATGTTGTTCAGTGGTTGTGTGCCAGTCTGTGAATCAAAGTGAAGGCTATCCGATTACCAGTGTAGGGCGCATGCCTGCGTTGTCCGCCAAGACCCAAGTGGGAGGGCACAGGAGAGGCAGCCTCAAGTTGCTGTTTCTCTCCCTTTCTTCCCTCTCCCTTCCCCTCTCTGAAAAACAAAGTAAATGAAATCTTTAAAACAATGTCTAGGAAATAAAAATTGCATCAAATGTCCCATCCACCAAACTTACATGATACTTTTAAAACCTACTGATAAAACCCTATTCCATGTGGGCACTCCTCACCCTTTGTCTTGCACGACTCTTTGAGGGGGCAGGAGGTTTGGATGAGCTTCAGATCTCAGTACGCTTGATGATTCACAGTGATGCCACTGATGAGATGTGTATGCTGGTCTCACCCAGGGTGCAGCTGAGTTCTTGCATAACCTACATGAATCCTTCAAATGGCAGGCCCTGAAGGGAGGTACGCTGAAGAAGGTGGCAGATGTCCTGGCTCCAGCTTCCCTGGGTAGAGACATCTTCCACCTCACTAACTTCAGGTCCATGTACCAGGCTTTCACAGAGCCCAAATGTTCTTGGAAAACCTGCGTTCTCAGTGAGCCTGTGCCCCCTTTGCAGCACAGGTGTGTTTCTGTCCTGTGCTAGCTCTGTGCCATGAAAATTTCACCACATATCTGTGGGCACCACATTCCCTTGAAATGGGTGGTGACCGAGGACAAACCTCATAATGTTCTTGCCGGGACTACAATGGGAATAATCCAGGCAGGTTACAGGTGGCACCTGGCTCCACAGATAGGGATTCTGGATGTGCTGTGGCTATCCATGGCAATTATTTTATTTTTCTGTCCACCATATAAAATCTCGTGCCCCACCCGTTTTGGCCTGCGGCATTTCTGAGCTTAGAAGAGCAAAACGGAAAAAAAAAAATTGTCGAGAACATAGGGAAAGCACTTGGTGACATTTGCCCTAGTCTTTCGTGTTGTCACTTTTGGATTCTCTGGGGATAGCAGGGTTCCTAAACCCACTCAAATATCTCACCTTGTTCTGGTTGGACTTTGTTTATTTGACAATGTGTATGAAGAACCTACCACAAGTATATCCTACCAGGGGCACTTAGCATAACTCAGTGAATGAAGCAGACACAACCCCAAGGACTCCATTCCACTCAATTAATCAATCAGTCACAAAAAACATCATTCACAGGTCCTGTCCTCTATCCATTAGATCAGAGACAATCAATGTCTTCCCGACACCTGACCATCTAACTGCTTATAATGAAAATGGACACTCACCAAGGTATGAAATAAAAAGGTAGGAGGTGTTCGGTTCAGAAGGAAGACCTCCTTTGTTGAGGACACACTGGTTTTGACAGGGAGGATCTGACATCAAGGAGATCTTCTAGATGTGATCCCCAAGAGAGGCCTTAGCTCTGGTGGCTTGTATCTCAACAGGACAGCAAAGAGAGAACAGTGGTTGTGGCCCCTGGCCTTATAGAATTGGATGGAGGCTGGGCTGTGTTTGTCCCAGCATCCTTAACCCACAATAGTCCACACCAGCTCAACGTGCACCTCTGCAGAGTTAACTCTCCTCAGCACCTTCTGTAGGTTCCACACAGTAGATGTGGTCAGCGCCTGTTCAGAAATCTACCACTAACGTCAGTGTAGATGAGGAAGTGCCTGAAGGTTTGGGGAAGGCAGTGTATAGACCATGAGAAGAAATGTCATTGGAAAGAAAAGACTCACAGGGTGTCCATGCTAAACCTGCTGCATTGCCTGACCTCCTCCTCACAAGACAGCCACACTGGGGTCATGGTTGCCTTTGGGCTGTCCTCTGGTTGGCCATGGGCATGCTCAGGGACACTATGCCAAACAATTTTTGCCCTGGGAGAACCGTGTAAAAGGAGAATTCCAGACTGTGACTCTGATGCCCATCTGCCTCTCCCAGGGCCATTGCTTTTACAGGGGGAACCTGGCTGGACCAGGTATAGTTCTTCAGCCAGCCCTTATGTTTCCCCTTGTTCTGTCTGAAGCAGGCCTTGGTGTAGGTCAACTTTCCTACTTCACAGCTGCTGTGAGAGGCCCAAATTCTTTGGGTCAATCTGAAATATCCAGAGTTCAAGGATGCAATTCCAAATGGTGAGGGATCTTCAGTCTGGAAAGATGATCTGGGAAGTGGAGGTTCATCAGCAGGAACTCCCTTAAAGGCAGGAACATTTTCCTGTCTCTTGAAAAGCAAGGAAAAATCAGGTGTGTGTGTGTGTGTGTGTGTGTGTGTGTGTGAATCTGTTTTTTTCCTCCTGCTCCTCCAGATCCACTTCCAGAGATTGAGAGCAATGCACGTCCACAGGAAGTACATGCTCTTTGGATATAGCCTGGTCCAGCTACAGGCCATCCTCTGGCCTGACCTGGCCTGATGCAGTGCCTGAAATCATGATGGAGACAAATGTTCTGTTTTTTTTTCTTGCACTTTTACATATTCGAAGCTTTATACTAAATAAATAAGAGGAATGTACCCCAACAATAGATCTGTAATAGATAAAAGATTAATTTTCAACAATACCAGCTTGTTTATATAAAATATATTTCATGAAATAACATTGTAAAATAAATAGAAATAAAGTTGTTGATTAAAAGAATGTGTGGACAATACATACTCATGTAAATATACAGAATATAATTTTTATATATATTTACTTATATATGGTGGATTGTAAAAAGTGTTCAATATACCATACATTCTTAAAAACTTCTAAAACATATTTAAATTTCATCCTTCAACAAGTATAGAGTAATACAATGATGAAATCCAATTGGAAATGCATGCATCAATATGTTACTAGTGGTAACTGCAGGGAACGGAACCCATCGAAGTGGCTGCTCCTTCCCTTTTTGCTAAGTGATTCTTCTGGTTCCTGTACAAGGATCATATTTTTACAATAATACATTTTAATATTAAATATTTTATATTACACTGAAGAGTCTTTACATTCAATAATGTGACCATTATCAATAATACCTTACTAAATTGCCCTTAGCATCATTTTATAGCTGAAACGGTCACAATAAATGCTGAATTACTTAATGGGCTTCATTTTACTTCACTCAACATATAGCTGAATTTGCTATTGGAGCAGCAATAACCACTCTAATTAGCTCTTACCATCACTGGGGATAGAGACTGCATTGCTTTGGTTGTGACTAAACCCATTCGAAAGAAGCGGCTCAACAGAACACTCATTCTCCTTCTTTTCTGATCCTAGAATTTAACATAACAGTCCAATTCAACTTAGGAATAGGCAATGGTTGCTTTATGGAACTGGCCTGGGAATGGAGTGGGGATGCCTCAGGCAGGATGGTAGTGTACAGGTACTTTCCTTCATATGAAATCGATTTCACAACAACGTCCAGGTGACTTTGAGGGTGTGTTCATTAAAGCCGAAAAGAGTGAAAGGAAGGAAGCACTTAGGGTAGAGGAAGCAACAGCAGAGGGCATATGCAGTGCTCTGCTTTGGTTCCCTGGAAACTTTATAGAAAAGCAGAGAGCCAAGGCAGGGTTCTCATGGGCTCACCAACAAGTCAGAGACAGGATCAGAGGTAAGCCCAGGACCAGCTGCTGCTGTGAGGTGCAACCCTGATTGCAAGTCTCATGGGGACCCTTCAGTTTAGAAGGAAGTAGAATGTGCAGGCCCAAGAAAAGGCATGGAGTGCTCTAGAGGGAGCACAGACTGGCTCTTTGTCTTCAGGGTTTTTCTCAGTCTTCTGCCAGGGAAAATTTTGTGGGAGGATTTCAGTAGAATAAAGCTTTCAGGTGTGTTTTTCTAAAGCTGGTGCATGGAGATGAGCTTATAGGGGAATTTTAGATTATTCTTTGGTCTGTTTTACAATTTTACTTCTGCCTTGAGTCTGTCTGTCTTTAATCGGGTGATATTTGTTCCCCTGACTTTATGTGTCCTTGGGGTTTTGTGGTACAAATGGCATAAATTCTCTCTTTCTCTTTCTCTGTCTGTCTTTTTCTCTGTTTAGAGAACAGAGTTATAAACCATTTTCTTTGAAGCATCCTTACTTAGGAAATATAAGGCTTTATAATTCACAAGATGGCTGTAAGTTTTTGAAATTGTTTGTCCTTGTTTCATTTTCTTGTTCAGTTTCCCCATTCCATTTGCCCAGAAATTTTCCTAACTTCTCACTATCCTGTCTCGGTTCCATGAAATGGATCTGTACTGATGCCACGTGTTCATTTCTAGTCTTATGTGTAGGGCCATATCACAGACAAAACTGAAATAATCTATCATTAAATTGATGTCCAACACATCAAAAATTATAAGCTAATAAATAACATTGGAATACAACCTGTATGCAAGTATTTGAAAGCAAATTGTGCTGTGCAAAATGAAGTCACATCACATACAAGCATAAAGTCGTGGCTGAAACACAAAAGCAGTCATTCTCTCATCTGTACTCTTACTCTGAGGGGAGACCTATATTCTATCTTGTGATTCTTATCTGCTTTGAATGAAAACCAGCTGGCTTGTCTATAAACCAAGCCCATATACCTAGGTATCCAAGATGAAAACCTATTTATCTACATGACCTTAATTTTAAATTTTACTTAATTTAAACTAATAAAAACATTTTAATTTGTATGTGGCTAATGGTGACCATATTCGACAGAGTAGTTCCAGATACTAGCCTGCATATTTGAAACCTTCATCCCTGACTTCCACATTACCTCTCCTCCACCTCTTCCATATAGAAAAAATAACAGGGCCACCAGTGTTCACAGTATCAACAGGAAGATCCTGATCAGACATTTTCCACCTGCTATTTTCAGGACTCCACCTTGTGGCTAGAGGCAGTCACTATAAGTAGCAGTTTGATGCTAAATTTCCCCTTTTTCCAGGCATTTAGGACAGTCCAGGCCAATGGCTCATGAAAAAGTGTCTAATAGTTAATTTCTGAGGCAATATTTTTTTCACTGACAAAAAGAACAATAGTGAAGCAAAGACATATTTCTTTTGATGCTGGGAGCTATTGTCACCTTCTGGTTGCTGGCAATTATCTTGTGACCTCCAGGAAACAGTAAAGAAGACAAAGCTTACTGGAACATCATTGAGTAGCTAAATTCCATTCTGAAACCACCTACATATGGATTTATTATTTTGTGAGAAGAACAAACACCTATTGCTTATGCTGTGTTTCATCAGTGTTCTGTTCCTTACAATCCTGAGCTCCTACACTGAATGAGATCCTTAAACTTCTGATGGCAGTCAAGGTTGCATCATTTCATCGTGTTTCAAGAAATGTGTAAATGTGGCAGCATGGAGGAGGACACAGGAAAGATGAAAGTTACTTAAAAGAAGTATCAACTCTCTTCCAACTATTCCTGTGGGGAACTGTGGGGCACAAGGCATGACATAGCTCTCAGCTGGGATGGAAAAGTATGTGGACATTGAGGATCTGAAAGTGTGACCAGACAAAAGCAGTGAAGGAGGGTAAGACAGGAAAACTAAGCCAGGCAGATGATGGAGGGCCTGAAGGGACACACTAAGGCTTTGGACTTGTTTCTAAAGGCCTTCAGAAACCTTTGGAAGTTTTATGTAAACGGCAGGATCACATTTGCGTTTTCAAAAGATCAATCAGCCTTCATGTAGGCTAGAGAATGTTTTGAAATGGAGAAAAACTAGAGGTTGAGATATCAGAAAGAGATAATCCTATCAAGAGACCAGGGTGGTGTCCTGTATCAAAAGTTTTTTTCACCATCTATTAATACAATCACATGGTTTTTATTTTTCCTTTTGTTCATGTGATGTACTACATTTATTTATTTACAAATATTCTGGGACCAAATGAGTTTATTAAGTCAAGATTATGTAAACACATGTTGAAGATTTGTTCCTGTTTCTGTTTTTGAAAAGTCCCCTTAGTGTCGGCTGTCTTGCATCTTAGTAGAAAATACAAATATGAGTAGTTCTGAAGGCACCATTACCTGACATTTACTGGAGGTAAGACCCAGGTGAAGACAAAGCAGGCCAGAGTGGCTAAGTATCTTGAGATTATCAGTACTTTAAGATGATGAGCAAGCTACTTGGCCAGCCAAATGTTGCATTGCCACCCACTTTACTGATGCCCACCATTAAATTCACAATTCCCCAAAGATAATCCCAAATCATGAGCAAACGAAAATGGAATTTTTATTTATGGATGGAAGAAAGAATTAAAAAAATGTTCTTGTGGTGCCATTAAACATTTATTTTCTTGGCCAATAAGCAAATAGATGCGGTGTTATAATTATTTGATTCATAATGGTGAATAGAAAGAAAGGGCCAGTCTCAATTTCATTTGAAATATATGAAAAGTTGGGATTCATTGTGCAAATGAAGAGAGTGATGCCTTTTAATAAATGCCTGCAGCATTTCATCACCAACGTGCAACAATACCTGTGACACAACCTGAAGCCTCCCAAACAGTTTCTTTTCCAGTGGTTTCATTCCATTTCCTTGACCTTTTGCAAAGTGCAGGTCTAGGTTTGTGCTTGGGAAGTTGAGACAGTTTAATGTGGAGGTACACAGGCTTTGAGGGCAGGAAACAAATTGTTCTTGTCATTGTTATACTGAATGCCCATCAGCCCTTGGCTCTATCCTCATTAGCCTTACATCAGCATTTACCATGAAGACAGAAAAGTCAAGTTCAGTGTGTGTGTGGGCCACAGAAGCCTGAACACTTCATGTCTTGGAGGGTCCACCTTTGAGTGGCATCAAATTATAAAGTCTCCTTTCTGTCAATACTTAATGCTAGTTGTGCTAAGTACTCTGAATGTGTCATCAAATTTATATCGAGCCATAGTGTTCTCAGGGCCAATGTAGTGAAATGTACAAATAAAGCAGCGTAGACCAAATGGCCTCAGTTTCCTTGTTTGATGAGTGATAACACTATCGAACTTAAAGGGTTCTTTTGGTTGATAATGCAGCTAAAGTTCATGTCATGAATCCTGGCACATGGTGTGAGCTTAGAAATTGGAAGAGAGTATTACTGTGTTTTTCACTAACAACTCCTTGAGGAAAATACTGTTGTCACCGCCCCTCCTCTTTTGCACCTGAGGAAGTGAGCTCAGTTTCAATCAAGCTTAATAGGATCCTATGTTCCTGCACTTCTGAAGTGGCAGAGTCGAGACTTGAAACTAGGAATTCTCTGAATCTAAATTTCAAGCAAATGCTTATGCCTATGGTGCTAGCACACTGCTAGTCCCTGGTTACACCAGATCAGTTGCTTTTACTTTTCTGACCAAACTCAATGATGGGATGACCATAATCTAGTAGACAGGCAAACTTACACGTATAGAAGCTGAGTCAAAATGTCATGACATAATTCTTGACCCTCATGAATGCAATGCACAGTGATAATCTCCTCTCTGTTTTATTTCATTTGGAAAAGTAAAGGTGGCAGTGATCTCTGAAATGGATTTCATAATCCTAAAATGAGCTGTAACTCACAACTTGAAAACACTGTGCCAGCAATTTCTAAGGGTCCTTTGGTTCTCATCTTCCTTGATACTCCTAAAAACCAAAGAAACAAACAAAAGCCTTCAACCCCATTTTGATAGTACAGTACAGAACACTTGGTTTAGGAGCAGGTCATGTGAAAAAGAAGGGAAGGTTTTAGCCAAAGTCAATATCAGGAAACATTGAAATCTTGGACATGAAAGCTGAGCTTCCAGCCACACCCCTCAGGAATGCTGCATTCTTTCTTGGGGGCCACGTTAAGAAAAATAAAAATTCTGAAATACATTCAGAGAAGGACAATCAAGATGGGGATGGTTGGAGATTATTTAAGGAGCCAGGAATGTTTCATCTGATTTTGAAAGAAAACAGTCTCTAAACCATTCTTTAAAATAAAAATGTCTTGATAAAAAGTCCTTAAGATGGGAGCCTTCTCCTTCAGGACTGAATGTCATGTATGATGCATTATCTTAATGAAATCTTAGCAGGATTTTAGATTTTGCTGTCTAAAGGGAGAATCTTGTAAAATGATTGTTCTTCCAATTCCCTCATTGCCTGCTGGTAAAAGACCAGGACAAAGCCACTGCTGTCAGGCTAAGAAGAAAAGCCTCAAGCTTGGTGTTGGCAAGATTTTGGCAAAGCTGGAACGGTAGTTAAAAGGGGGCTGAAGATCTCCTGCCAGGCTGTATCGGAGAACTCAGACATTCCTTTGCCTGGAAACTGGCCCTGCTTTGAAGGAATGAGCGCAGTTCCTGAAGCCGTGGACAGGGAGAAAGTACTTGCCCAGTTGTTTTCCTCCCTTGTGAGCTCTGTCTGAGGGCGGTTTCTCCCTATGATCAGAACAGGAGGCAGTGAAAGGCTGGAGCAATCCCTCCCTAGGTTTCCGCTGGGTCCTCCCATGCCTGTAGCTGGAATTCCTCCTCTATGCTGGGTACAACAATAGAACTCTGCACTATTGCTGCTGGGGAAGACATATTATTGCAACAAGAGCAGTGGATTTGCTGGTAGTTTATTAAATTCAGGAAGGAAGAGCAAAAGAGGTGTTGATAATGACTCAGAGTTTACGTGATTGGGAAAACGGGGAAGAAAACAGGATCACTGAAACCAAGGGGCCAAACAGAAGTGCTATAAATGCTGGGGGAAATGTATGTGTGTTTCTGATGATATCCCATGGCTAGAGTCACAGCCATGTTCATGAAAGTTGGAAATGATGCTGGAGTCATTACATTATATTGATCTTGCTGCTCAAGTGATTATGATCCAGGTTACATCTAGATAGTTGCAGAAAAAACCTGATGCCAATTGAGAGTGAAGTTGATCTTAAGAAGGTTGAAAATTCACTGTAGTCCTGAAAATCATATTAACTGATTCATTTATCTCTTGACACCTCCCATTGAGTTCAACTTTTAGAATGACAATAACACATTTTGTTTTGGTGATTCTTTCAGTAGACTTAAAATGACCAGATTAATTCTGAAAATGATTTTTGTACTTTCTGATTTTGAAGACATTGAGAGTCCAACAGCACCTCTATGATTCTACATACCTTGTTGTTTGAAGGGATGTGAAAGGAGATGCTGTGGAAACGGAGGAAATTTTGTGCATGTGTCCCTCAAGGATGGAGTGGGAAGAGATAAATGGATACACATGATGATGAAAAAAGCAGCAGTTAACATGTATCAGGTGCTCACTACACACTGACTGGTATTCTTAGCACTCCACATAATGATCTAATTTGATCTTCAGCTGCCCAATTAAATAATAATTATTATATTTTAAACATTTATATTGCTTTTGGAGAAATACAAAAGGAGAGACAATGAGAAATGCATTTGTTGTTCTGTTTATTTATGCATTCATTGGTTAATCAGGCCAGGGATGGAAGCTGCAACCTCAATGTATCTGGACTACACTCCAGTCAAATTAGTTGTCTGGCTAGGGCTAATAATAATTATGAATACTTTCTTTGTCATAAAGGAAGCTAATGTATACAGAAGCTAGCAGATTTTCCCAAGATTGCAAGCTGGGAAGGACTAACCATAGAGGAGCTGTGAACACTTCTGAGGAAGGTATTGTTTTTGCCTAATTTGCCAAATTGGCAGTAGAGTCAGAAGCTGGGGGAACTGTGTCCTTGGAGACAGTGTTCCCTTGAGTGCCAAGTGACAATATGGGACACAACATCAGGAAAAGAGATATTCTCCTCCCATTTCCTGAAACCAAAGGGAAGCCACAGGCTTTCGGTGGCTTCCACAAGGAACCCAGTGTGGGGGATCCAGCTACAGAGCTCCCCCACTGCCACGGATGAAAACAAAACTACCAAGATGTGATCTTCTGGGAGAAGAAAGGATGCCAATGTCTCCAAAAAGAAGGATCTTGAAGACCTCCTTCCATGCACTTTATTAAGTTCAGCTCACACAGAGATAGGTAGTACGCAGGCAAAACTTATCAATTACTATTCAAAAAGCTACAGTCCTGAAAAACTGGCATCATTTACAGTGACAGTTGAAGAAACCCAGGGATTGTCTCTGGTCAGGATCAACTTTACCTCAAGTGTCTGACTTACAGCAACAGGGCAGAGCAAGCCTCAAAGAATCAATGAATAGTCTTTCTCTGGCCAGATTTGCGCTGGGAGCCATCTCTTCCTTTGGTAGTGTTTTTAGGCTGAGTCAGATGAGGAGAGCAAAGAAGCCAAGAGATTAGGAGACATTTTCCAGATGGAGTGAAGACTCAAGCTAGGATAAAGCCAAGGGGTGAGGGTCTTTCTGCCTCTTCTTTATAGACCCATAGGACCTTCCCTTTTGGACCTGTATGAATGTGCCTGTCTTAGGTTGTCCCTCCCTTAAGGAATATTACCAGTCATTGGCTAATCAGTCATCTGCTCTTGCCAAGCAGGGGGATATGAGGAATGCAGAGGCTGTGCTCCTACCAGGAGGAAATACTCTGTCTCCTTAGTAGCTCATGGCCCCAAGACATTTTCACTCAGCACTAGCCATGGTACCTTTCTGTCAGTTCAAGAGGCTACAGTCCCTGAAACCAAGCACGACACTTCCCAGCACCATAACACATTTAAAAGCTCCACACCCAAAGAGAACCCAGAGCCCTGCAGTCCAGAAGCCTTTCTCAAGTGAGCATGTGCACTAAATGCCTTCAGAAAGAAGAATGAGTAGCTTCAGGCCTATGTGCCCTTAACCTGGATCTCGCACAGTAAGCCCCAGGGAACAGCAGAGAAGGGCATTTAGAAACTAGCCAAGGGTTAAGGCTCTGCTGTAACTCAAATTAAAATTCCAAGCTTGAGAAGCTCAGGAATATGCAACTTCATAGTTCCTACAGTCTGATGAGGTCTAGAGATCTACTGAAGGAATGAAGGCTGACCATTCTAAAGAAAACTCTTTATTCTCTTCACTATTACTCCATGATTCTAAGGTCCCAAAACCTGTTCATAGAAAGAAAGACTTTTCATTAGAACTAGGGACACTTTCAATCAGAAAAACTTATGTTAGATATTGAGTGTTCTAAAGATGGGGGTTTTACTTCTGAGCTTCAGTACAAAACAGCCTGAACATTGCTTTGTTTCTGCTGATGATCTTACACTAAATAATATAATTTTGCATCCTTTGACGACATGAGGTACCTACACCTGGGGAAGACTGAGGGCAGATGATATAATATAGTAATTACTCTGAAAGTAAAACAAGGCTGATGGAAAACTTTGAAACACCTGTTGATCTCTTTGGTGGGCTCATCAAAATTGTATCATTAAAATGTTTGCATTCAGACAACAGACCTTGAAGAAATGTTTACCAAGAAATGAAATGAAGAATTCCCTTTGCTCTGTTGTTTACTAAGGCCTTGGACTTAATCCTGACTATGTGGGTGTAGCAGCATTCTCCCTCTAAAGGAGCATTTGATCTTAGGAAACTGCTCCTTTCTGGGCCAATGTTCATATGTCTGAGAGCAAGTTCCCTTTAGCTCTGATCTCTGTCTCAAGCTGTTCTTCTCTTGACCAGGTCAGCAGTGATGCTTCCTACTGCCAGCAGCTATGCAGGGCCCCACTACCCTCAGTGCTGGCACTGTGGTGGGACTGCACTGGAGGAGGCTGGAGGGAATGGTACAGTTTGGTGTCTGTGCGGTTTCCTTGGTTGATGGGCTGAAGTATAGACTGCAATGTTTTCTGTTTACATTTCACTTTGAATTACTCTTTGTTGTGACACACCATTGAGAATCTGACTGAATAGGGTGGTGATATTGATATTTTCTCCAGTCACAAGTTCTGCCTTTGGTGAGAGAAACACAGAAGAAGTTTGCTGGAAACATTTTTAAATCTTCACCTAACTACTACTGCTAATGCAATGAAACTCTAGTAGGCCTACTGTCCTTCTATACTGATACTTTGTTAGTAGCTTTCAATTCTATCGACAAAGAATCAGAAAAAAAAAAAAAAAAACAAGCAGGCAGGAGATTATTAACTCTGTTAAAATGCAGATTTAAAGATATAAGGAACATTGTCTAAGTTCCTGTACTGAAAGAGACATTTCTGATCCATATATGTGAGCTTTTCTAACAAGATAGATCGATAAATAAATACATAAATACAAGAACGTTCAGTACCTAATACTTATTGAAATATTCCTCAGAACACTTATAAAAGATACCTCAGAAATATTTTCATCATTCTATAGATTCTGGGACAGTTTGGACAAGGTAAAAATGAAACCACTCCTCTACCAGCAAATTAAATGAAAAACTGTTTTTGGAGATCACATTCTTCTAAATGATATATTGAGATTGAAGAATGTTGTTTCTACTGACCTAAGTGCTCAGAATGAGATGAAACACGGTGACCTGCCTCTATACAGACACTGGAGTAGGATGAGCCAACATTAGCCATGGTTGCCTCAAAATGGCTTTTAGTGTGGTCAGAGCTGAGACCTAAAAGGGTGGTGGGAAAGTCTTGTTCATGTTTATGAAAAAATTGATTAAGTGTGTGCAAATTCCTGGACTATCGAAGAAGAGGACAGAAACAGGACCTTTGGTTTTTTGTTTGTGGCACTGGGCAGCTGCTGAAGTAATGTTACTTGTGAAAATATGAATTGTCTACCACCCCTGCAAGAATATAAACTCCAAATTATTAGGGATGTTGTTTCTACCTTGTTCTCTCTTTTTCAGAACCTAGCACATAGTCTGGCAGATAGTAAGTATATATTAATATTACTGAATGAAAGAAAAATATGCGAGCTCTATGAAATTTCTCAAACACAGCTCCTGCCTTGCAAGCGAGTTAAGAGACACCCAGCAGAACTGACGTGTTTTCCAGGAGAAGGGAACCAGGCCTAGGCTTTTGGATCACGTGCCTCTGATTTTTCCCCTGCACCAGCCTAGTCTTCTCTGCTTCAATGGTGAAGCAGCGGTGGAGAGGTTTTAAAAAGCACAGGTTCTTCCAGAAGTTCTTACTTTCTAGATTTCACATTCTAACATTATATTTGAACAATCTTTCAACTTTATAAGTTCCAACACTATGACTACCCATTAAAAAAAAGAGAGAAAGAAAAAAGATATTATCAGCACAGAGGACAAAACCAAAGAGAAAGTGCCTTTTCTATAAGCATTCCAACCAATATGACAGTACAACTTAGAGCAAAAGAAAAAAAAACCTGATTTTAAAATGGGCAAAAGAACTGAAGAGATAATTCACTGGAATCCACTGTGAAAGTTCCCAAAACAAGAAACAATAGGAGACACTTGGTTTGTTTCTGAGTTTAACAAAAGACTCCGGGAAAGTTTGCCCCAGGTGGAGGACAATAACTGAACTTTTTGTAATTTCATCCCCTTAAGGTGCATACCGGAAAAGGGGGCTAAGTTGAGCACTGTGTTTTCACCTCACAAGCCAAACCTTAGGCCTGTCAGACTGGTGTTCCATACTTTGCCCCACTTCATTCTGTAACTCTTGTTTTAAACATTGGATTGATTTATTTTTCAGAGAGGGGAAGGGAAGGAGAAAGAAGGGACTGAAACATTCATTTGCGGTTGCCTCTCTAGCATCCGCGTACTGGGGACCTGGCCCACAACTCAGGCATGTGTCCTAGACTTGGAATGGAAGCAGGGACCTTTTGGTTTGAAGACCCAAGCTCTCTCCACGGAGCTACACCAGTCAGGATAATCCTGGTAACTCTTCTACATCTCTTTTTCATCATCACATCCATGGGATGTCAGACTACGGGTGTTAAGAGACATTTTTTCATTCAAACTTTAGGATGCCCTTAGGAAATG
Organism: Glossophaga mutica; assembly: GCA_039655065.1. Lineage (NCBI taxonomy): Eukaryota > Metazoa > Chordata > Mammalia > Chiroptera > Phyllostomidae > Glossophaga > Glossophaga mutica. The sequence continues at coordinate 94,184,156 of CM077309.1, read as the reverse complement.
GTTTCTAGGATGATCCTCATTGTGCAGCCTTTGTGAAAGGCACAAAGGCTTCCTCAGGGGGAAAAAAAAAAAAAAAAAACTGGTAAGAGAAGGAGTTCTGAACTCAGCGTACTTCCCTAAGACGTGGACCTGATACATTCCCAGGCAGCTGTGGAGAGGACCGTGTTTGGTATCAGTGTACAGATACGGAGATGACATAAGAGAGGAGGGTGAGTACTCTACAGCCCACAGGGGACATGGGAGGCTCTGATTGGAGAAAGGGGCTCAAGTACATGAACCTATAAGGGGTGACCTCACTTCCCTGGTGACAGAACTCCAAGGAAAATTAGAACTCTGGTAACTAGGCACCCACATTCTAGAGACAACTGCCTGTCCAGGGCAGTTGACTGTACACAGTCAGGAGACTAGGATGTCTCTGTGTTGTGTCCCGCTTTTTCAAAGGTCTAAGCCAAAGAAATTCCAGAAAGAGAAAAGTTTCTCTTGCTTTAGAGGCTGGCGCGACAATGGACGTCATAAACCCCTCCGGCCACCTGCCAAGATGCACCCTGAGGTAACGATGGTCAACACAGGGCAGGCCCATCTCAGTCAGGCCCCCACTGGGATCCCACTTGGGCCTCATCACACCACTTGTCCCTCTTCCTGCTTGTATCTATGTGTTTGGGGTGGTAAGCTTATCAGGATCAGGGGTGCTCATTCTGGGTACAAAATGGTAGTTAGATGCTAGAAATCTAGAGCGACACTCATGGTCCTACCCCAGGTTATGGCAGGCAGGATGGGAAGGTGAGGGTTGGAGAACAAGCTCCTCTACTCATTGGGCCCTCAAGGTGTCATTTCATTTCTAGCAGGATTGGAGGTGTTCTCAGGGGCTTCTTAGTGCCAGCCAGATGGGGGGAGCAGAAATTGTGGTGGGAATCACCCTCAGTGGCAATGTCCAGACAGGCCCCTGGAAACATGTGATGCTCTATTTTGCTCAGTCTCTGCAGAAATCCAAAGAGAACATCCCAGAGTTGGCTGATGGGTTCATTTATGTCACCAAGCCCTACATTGGACAAGTGCACCAGGCAAGAAGCACAGTCCAGTGCCAGTCTGAGGTGAGAGGTGGGCCGCTCTGAGGTTCCCGAGATGAATGGGGTGGGATCAAAATCTAGAATCAAATCTGGGGCTTTGAGGATTTCATATGCACACTTGCAAATTACTCTGTGCCTCCAATCCTACTACCAGGTTTCTGGAAGGGTAGAAATCTATGCTCCACATTTGTTACAGACATGGAGGTAAAAAAATCATTTTGTTCCATTTCACTTGTTTTTATTTTTTAACTATCTCTGTAACATGTATCTTGTGGAGGAGTCACTTCTGCTGTCCTTGAACATCTTCTAGTCTACACATCATCACACATACAGGGTAGATTTTTTTTTTGGAAACATCAAACAAACCAACAAGGGAGGGATGTACATATTCGATATATTTGTCTGCAACTTGGCATCTCACAAAACACGCAAACCATTTTAATCTAGCCAGGTAAGCAGCTAAAGCCCTACACATCTCCACATTAGCCTATAAAGAAGCTAATTTTCCTCAGTGATTCAGCCTTTTACTGTTGTGACACCTTGACATGACACCATTCTTCTGTGATTTCAGGAGTGTGGCCTGGAACAGCCTCACTGTATCCCTGATAGACTGTGTCCTAGTTTGCTAGGTCTCCATCATACAGGACCATAAATTGTGTGGAAGGTTGCTGAGGACTCCTGGCTCAGTAACCGGCTCTGTCTTTGCAGATCCTTGATGGTGACATCCTTGAGGTGCTGGAGCACCACACCCACTTTAACATCTACAAGGTCAAGGTGCAGGTGCACCAGACCAACACAACCATCAAAGGATGGTCTCAGGTGAGAGCTGGGCCAGGGTTTCTCCACTCCCAGGAACCCAAGATGACCCGGGAGATCCAAGAATCTAGGCACAAATATGGGCATGGCTTCCACTTTCCCCTTGCAGTGCTCTTTCCAAAGTGTCTCACTATCCCATACACAAAGGAATCTGAATCTGCACTTCTCCCACCAGCTAAGTAGGACAGGAAAAAGGCATTCTTCACATTTTTGTGGGAATTTTAGAGAAAAATTATGTTACACTTCACAGTGGAGTTCATGAACATTAGCATTTTGCTATTTTCCTTGATTTTCCTACCAGCGCCAAGATTCTGGTGGAACAGTAAACTGCACTGACGTTGCACACCTCCAAATCTAGCACATCATCACACTGGATTAGAGGGTATTGCACACAAAATTAAGAGCAAGTCAAATATAGGATTAATTCTATACAATTTATCCTGTAATAGACCAGTGAAAGCTGTTGTAATCTGGCCAATTTAGGAAATGTGCCTTAGTGATATCCATACTATCTAATGAAGGAAGTAGTTTCCACAGTTTTGTACCATTCACTGATGTTGGACATTGACATTAGTCACTTCTGCCTCTACTTCAGCAGGGCTGAAATGAACATCTTCACTGTGTCCCAGTAGAATATTATGAGTTTCCCAGGACTGCCATAAGGCTGAAGCAGAGTTTGGTTGGATGGGTCCTGATGCTTATTGCCTGGGTGCTGGGTTTGTCTTTGTAGAGTTTGAATGAAGACATCCTGGAGGAGATGGTGAGTGGGTATACCTATTCTACAGTGCTAAACAAGAGGAAGGTGCATCGGGCCATTGACAACAAGACATGTTTCACTGAGGTGAGAGATAGCTCAGGAGGGTCTCCACACCCATGACCCAGAGATTAAATTCTAGTGCCCAGGACCAGGCACAATCTGGGGACTGCCCCAAAAACCTAAATGGTGTTCCCTACACTCTCCCACAGAGCCATAAACTGAGGACTCAAGACCTCAATTTCTCCCTCCAGCTATAAGTGAGAGTAGAAAGAAAATACTTGTACTAATAGGAATACTTGGAACCATATTCATTTTGATTATAGAAGATCACAAGCATATTTGTAATTTTCTTATTCCTTTGTGATTGTTCTCTAACTCCCTTCTGCACATATTCTGCAGAGCAGTGAGGTCAACAGTCATTGAAGATCTTTTCCAGTAATGGAGGTTGTTTGCCACTTCAGTGCAGCCTCTCAGTGCTGGTGGACATGGTGTCATTCACTTCAGGTGCCATATCAGCAGTCCTGCTGGATCACTAAAGTGTATCCCAAGGAACTGTGTATTGCTGGGGATGCCATAACTTGGGCCCCACTGAGTGATGGAAAGAACAGACACTTAATTTTCCACAATTGCAAAGACTAGGAGCTCAAAGTGAGGGATTCAACAGGACTGGTTCCGTTGAGGGGATTTTCCCTTCCTGATAAGTGACCCTCTTCTCACTCGGGGTCACAAGGAATCACTTCTGTGTCCAGTTGTCTGCTGGCCTCTTCCTCTACGGTGACTGGTCATATTAGGGTAAAACTCACATCTTTCAATTCACTTAACGTTAATAACCACCTTTAGGACAATCTCATACACATGTATTTTGATGTTCTTGCGCTTCCAGAGTCATGGCATTTGGGTGACACTTTAGACCACAATGTTTAGCTCTACTGTACCCAGCTAGAAGGACATGTAAAATTTTAGAAGCTGCACCCAGATTCCAAAATGAAAAGTCTATAGGATTACAGTGCCAACAGAATTTCTGATGATGGCTGCTGCCTTGCTCTTGGCCTGGCCTGGCCAAAGTGGTTCTCACTTGTTTTTATTTAGAGCAATGCAGGGAAAATAGGGACAACTGCAGCTGAAGAGCAATAAAAAAGTAAAAAAAAAAAAAAATTACCAATTCCATTATAATGTGTCCCAGGCAATCCCACTCTTCCTTGGCTTTCATTTGTACCCACTGTACTTTCACTCACCGGTCAGCTTGTGTCCATCCTCAGGGCTTGAACCTTCCTGAGTCACCTGCTCAGACTGCTGCCTGGTGACCAGCTTTCTCCAATCCGGTGTCACCAGGTCTCTGCCCCTGTGCTGCTTCCACATCTCAAAATGACTTTAATTGCAAGAAAAGGAAATAAGTGCCATTCTGGAAGTCCTGGTTTTCATAAGCTGCATCTATCCATCTTGCACTTGCTTCCCAAATAAGGAGGGAGAGTATTCCCCAATCTTTTCTATCCATGTCAGGAACAGATAAGTCTCAGGTAGCTAAGAGGAAATGCCATACATTACTAGCTTTGGACAGTTCTCCATTCTAACCTGCATGACTTTGAGCAGTCATTCGACATCCCTAAGGGTGTGTGGTATCATCTCTATAATAATGGTACTGTTTGATGGTTCTTGGGTAGAAAGCTCTTCATAAGATGATGGGTATGGCAAGTCCATTATTCCTCATCTTTAAGAAATGCCTGGAGAGGAAAATTGTACCATTACACCCGACCACCAAAAGTGATGGTCCTTTTAAAAACCTCTTGGTAAATCCCTATTTAGCATGGACACTCCTCATCCTTCTCTTACACTACTACTTGATGGGCTGGGAGTTTTGGATGAGCTCCAGACCTAAGTCTTTCTGGTGATTCATGGTGATTCCACTGATTGTATGTCTATTTTGATCCCCCACAGGATACAGCTGAGGTCAACTATGAATTCAGTGAAACCTGTAGAATCCGGTCCCTCCAGGGAGGCATACTGAAGAGGTTGGAGAAGTTCATGACTCCAGATTTCTTGAGTGGAAACATCACCCACTTATCCACCTTCAGGACCAGGCACCTGGCTGTCTCCAGAGCCGAAATCCTCTTGCATGATCTGCTAACTCAGTGAGACATGCCCCCTCTCCATCAAAGCTCTGATTATGCCCACTGCAAGCAGTGTGCCTTAAAAATGTCACCACATCTTCCTGAGCCTCAGTTAGCTCCCTTCGAACATGAGGTGACAGAAAACAAACCTCATGAAGTTTTCTCTGGGACTCCGGTGGAGACAATCCAGCAAGGTCTTAGCTGGAACCTGGCTCAATAGGCAGGGCTTCTCGAAGTGCTGTGGCAGTTTGTGGCATTTATTTTGTATTTCTGTTCACTACGGAAATTCTCCACCCTCACCCACTATGGCCTCTGCCATCTCTGAGTTTGGAATAGTAATTGGAAAAGAATCAGTCAAGTGCAGGGAAGCACATCACTGATCTTGGTGCTGGTCTTTGCATTGCCACATTAAGAATCTCTGGGGATAGCAGGGATCCCCAGGCCCACTCAGATATCTGGGATCGTTCTGGTTAGACTTCAGTTATTCAACAATATGTGTGAAGCACCTACCACAAGTAGGCCCTACTAGAAGCACTCAGCATAACTCAGTGAAGGAAGTAGACACAATCCCAAGGCCTCAGGTTTAGTCAACAAATCAGTCAGTCACAATAGATGCTATTTGCAGGTCGTGTCCTCTATCCATCACATCAGAGACCATCAAGGTCTTCTCAATGCCTGAAGGGCTACCTGCTTATGATGACAATGGACACTCACCAAGGGATCAAATAGAGGTGTGCATGGCGTTTGGGTCCTGAAGGAAGACATCCTGTGTGGAGAGCACACTAGGAGTGGCAGGGAGGATCTGGCACAAAGGATATCTTACAGTTGTGATTCCCTAGGAAAGCCTGAGTTCTGGTGGCTTCTGTGTCAACAGAGCAGCATAGAGAGAATGGTGGATGGAGCCTATGGTCTCATACCACCGGACTGAGGCTAGGTTGCAATTTGCCTAAGGTCCAAAACCCACCATAGTCTTGTCCCACTCAGCCTGCCCCTCTCCATTGTCAGCTCTTCTCACCAACATCTCCAGGGTGCAAACAGTAGATGTTGTCACAGCCTACTCACCAATATAACTCAGACATCAGTGTAGATGAGCAGGTGTATGAAGGCTTGGGTGGGAAGTGTACAGAACCCTGAGAAGAAATATAATTGGACGAAAGTACTCATTGGGTCTCCACGTTAAACCTCCTGCATTGCTAGGCCTGCTACTCCCAGGTCAGCCACACAGGGGTCAGGGTTGGCATTGGGCTGCCCCCTGGTTGCATATGGGCATGCACAGTGGCGCTGTCCCAAACAAGATTTTGTGGGAGGGCACAATAGAAGACTTCCAGACTGTGACTCTGCTGCCCAACTGCCTCTCCCCAGGGCCAGTGCTTCTATAGTGGGAACCTGGTCAGACCAGGTTCAGGTGTTGGGTCTGCCTCTACATTTCCTTTTGTTCCGGCTGAAGCTGGCCTTGGTGCACGTCAGCTTCCCTACTTCACAGCAGCTGTGCCAGGCCCACTTTCCTTGGGTCATTCTGGAGAACCTAGAGACAACTGCTGCATCTCTGGAAGGTGAGGGAACTTCAGTGTGGGAGGATGTTCTTGGGAGGGGAGGTGCATCATCAAGAGCTCCCTTAGAGACAGTGGCAGCTTTCCCATCTCTGGAAAGGCAAGAAAGAATCAGGCATGTGTTTTTCAATCCATTCTTTCCCCCCTGCTCCCACAGAATCCCCTGCACAGTTCAAGAGCAACGCACAACCTGAGGGAGGTCCTGCTCAAGGGCTTGTGCCTGGTCCAGCCAGAGGCCTCTCCCTGGCCTTGCCTGGCCTGAAGCTGTACATGAAGCTCTACTTGAAGCCAGGATGGAGGTGTCTTTTTGAGCCTTTTTTCTTGCTCTCTTAGAAGTTCTAAGTTTCATCCTAAGTATATGAGAGGACTATAACCCAACAACATATTGATAGTTACAGAATGGATGATTTTCCACAATGACATATTGTTTATATAAAATATATTTCCTGAATAAACTGTTGTAAAGGAAATAAAGTTGCCTATTAAAACTATGTGTGGATCATATGTACTCATATATGTAAAATAGAATTCAATACATATACATGCCTGGTTTTTAAAACACTGTAAAACATGTTTATCATAACTTGTAACAGAGACTTAAAGTTTAGCATACATTCACAGATAGAAAGTAATGTTGAAAGCAAATTTGGAAATGCATATACCAAAATGTTCCACTAGGGAACTCTAGAAAGTGGGACTACTACAAGTGACTGTGTCTTCTTTTTGGCGTAGTATATTTTCTTGTTTTCGTACAATTATCAAGTATTCAGCACAACATAATAAGATATAACATTTTTATTTATTACATCTAAGAATCTCTGATGTTCCACTTTATAACTTCACTCAACCCTTGCATACTCAATTTTCATCTTTGTAGAGCTAAGAACTCAACATATAAAACACATTCAACCTAAAAACTATGGGGGGTTAAAATGGAGGGAGGTGGGGAGGACTGGGGTGGTGGGCTGAGGTGGGAGTAAAAGAAAGAAAACTACAAGATCAACAACTAAAATAAAAAATTAGAAAGAAAAAGAATAGGAAATGTTTGTGTTACTGAGCTGTCCTGGGACTGGTTCAGGCCACAAACCAGCTTGTGTTGTGTGGTTTCTTGACTTCCTAAAGAAAATATTTCACAACATAGGTTCAGGTGCTGTTTTAAGTGTGTCTATTAAAGCCAAAGATGGGGAAAGGAAAGAATTTCTTAGTCCACAGGAAGTAACAGGAGAAACTGTATGTGATGCTTTTCTTTGGTTCCCTACAAAGGTCATAGAAAACAAGTGAGCCAAGGCAATGCTGCCTTTAGTTAATGACAAAGCCAAATGCAAAATCACATATCAGCCCAAGAGGAGATGCCACTGTCAGATGCTCCCCTGGGTGCACATCTCATGGGGACCCTTACAGTTTAGGAGGAAGTAAAATGTTCAAGCCTGAAAAGAGGCCTTGGCGTGCTCTAGAGGGAACCTACACTGGCTCTTTGTCCACAGGGTTTTTCTCTCTCTCTCTGCAGCTGACACTATTTTAGGAGGCATTCAGTAACACACACACACACACACACACACACACGCACTCACACACATATATATACACATATATATGATAATATATATAACTAATTTAAATTAGTTATATATATAAAACTAATTTAATTTAGTTTATATATATAAAACTAATTTAATTTATATAAACTAAAATAATTTATATATATTTACATATATGTGTGTGTATATATATATTAGTTTTCCTGATGAATTTCTAATATGCTGATGCAACCGAAAGAGTTCATAGGGGAGTTTGGCAGTTTTTCTTTGTCCTGCTTTACTTTTCTATTTTATCGAGGTTCTGTCTGGGTTTAGTTGGCTTTTTGTTATTTATTCCCGTGACTTCTTTCATCCGTGGACTTGGGTGGCACAAATGGCATTAATTGGGTCTTGTTCCAGGTCTTAGCAACAGGGAGTAGATCTATGTATTATCTCTTTAGGGAAGAGAGGTGAAAACCAAGTGCTCTGAAGCATCCTTGGTTGGGAAAGATAAGGCTTTTTGATTCACCAACTTCCTGTAAGTTGTGAAAATTGTTTGGCTTTTCAAAATTTTCTTGTCTCAGTTTTCCCAACCACTTACCCAGGAATTCTCCTAGCTTCTCCCTACTCTGCCTCATGTCCACTGGAACACAATTGTATGAAAATGAGGTAACCTTTTGCGGACCATTCAGCCTGGATTGAGGAATTGTAACGCTCACCCCATGGTAGGCTGTGTAAGAGCCTAGGGACCCACTTCATCTGGGTCTGTTCTGTCAAGAGGTTGTGACCTACTAAGGAGACAAAGCTTATCTCCCTGGCAGGACCACTGCTTCTGCCTCATCCATCTGTGGCCCCAACACTTAGTCACTTGGTCAGTAGTCAATGACAGGTAAGACTCCTCATGGGAGGGGCAACCTAAGCCAGACAGGACCACTTGGGAGGCCCTCATGGAAGGACTTGGGGGGCTGCAGCAAAGAAGGGGTGATGGACCCTCGCCTCCTGGATATTCTGACATAGCCCGAGTTCTCATTTCCATCTGGGAGATGTCTTCTGCTTCCTGAGTCTAATTGACTTAAAGCCTGAAACTATGAGGGCAAGTGCTGTAGTCCTGTGCCGGCCAGGATGGTTCCCTGGGTGATTGGGCATGGTTCCCAGGGTGACCGGGCATAAGAAAGATTTTGTAAAGTCATGTGAATCCTGCTTTGCTAACAGGGCACTCATTTAACTGATAAGGGTCCGAGGAGGAAATGAGTATGTCTCCCAAAGTTTGGCAATCCCCTTTCCTGACAGACACTGACTCAGATTAAGCCCTCAGATTTCTTTGACATGTTAAACCTGTATTCCTGTGTATTGGAACCCAATAAAAGTCTAGTGAGGAAAGGGCTCTGGGTCATTCTCTTCTGAGAGATTGTCCACCTCTCCTCCCCAAGCAGATCATGTCTTGGTACTTTTATTTTCATCCATGACGGAGGGATGGGGCTCTGCAGGTGGAGCACCTCCACCTCTGGCACCCAGGACAGGGGCCCCCCGCACAGAAGACTTTGACAGACACTTCTCCAAGGAAAACATACAGAAGGCCCAGAGACATATGAAAAGATGCTCAGCATCACTAGCCATCAGAGACATGCAAATTAAAATCACAATGAGATGCCACCTCACACCACTCAGAATGGCCAACATAAGTAAATCAAGAAACAAGTGTTGGAGAGGTTGTGGAGAAAAGGGAACCCTACTGCACTATTGATGGGAATGCAGACTGGTACAGCCACTATGGAAAACAGTATGGAATTTCCTCAGAAAACTAAAAATGGAACTGCCTTTTGACCCAGCAATTCCACTGCTAGGATTACACCCTTAGAGCCCTGAAACAACAGTCCATAAGAACCTATGCACCCCAATGTCCATAGCAGCACAATTGATAATAGCCAAGTGCTGGGAGCAACCTAAGTGCCCATGAGCAAATGAGTGGATCAAAAAAGTATGGCACACTTACACAATGGAATTCATTAAAGCAGAGAGAAAGAAGGAGCTTATACCCTTTCAGACAGCATGGATGAGACTGGAGAGCATTATGCTAAGTGAAGTAAGCAAGGATGTGAGGGACAAATACCATATGATCTCACCTTTAAATGGAACATAATTAACAAAACAAAAAAGCAAATAAAATATAAGCAGAGTCATTGAAATTAAGAACAATCTAACACCAGCCAGCTGGGAGGGGGGATGGGAAAGTGGGGATAAGGGTTTTCAGGAACTACTATAAAGGACACATGGACCGTACCAAGAGGAAGGGTGGAAGCAAGGGGGGAGGTGGTTTTGGAGGTCGTGGTGGGGAGGGGTCGGGAGAAAATACAGACTACTCTAAATGAACATCAATAAAATGATTAAAAAGAAAACAATGAAAATTATGAAGGAGAATAAAGTAAATCAAATAATGAAGACCATGGGGGAATTTGTTTCAGCAGAGTCTAGTGTTTGCTACTGTCTTGTGTCCTAGTCTAGCCTTAGCCACCGTTCCTTCAGGGTGACACTTTCTTTTCTTCAGGTGCAGCTGAACCCAGTGGGAGCAAACTGGGCTTTCTCTCTGGTTACTTTGTTGGCAGAATTGCTTTGTGTGCAGACATGCAATCTTATGGTCACTGTCCAGCCTCGCTTCAGCCCCTCTTTAAAAAGAGTCTCTATGTGCCCCAACCCACACTCCCTCCCGCTGCAGTACCTAGGCAGGTTCTTTGTGCATACCACCTCTCCAAAAAGCACAAAATGTCTCTCGGCTAGGGCTGTCCATAGCCTGCCAGTGGCTGTAACATAGTTTCTCCCTGGAACTCTCCTGATTGGTGCTGCAGCTATGGATGTGCTTCTCCCTCTGTGTGTGTAGCCTAAATCTCCCAGACTTTGTCTGTCTTTCCACGTGTCTCCCAGTTAGGGTTGGTGGTTTCCCTGTGTGGGACCAGAATCTCACTCTAGGAGGGGAGGGAGCTACTAAATTGCATTTTCTGTCTACTCTGTCCTGTGCTTCAGGTGCCTGGCATGGAGCATTTCCCCTCAACTTACAAAAATCTCTTACTGGTGGTGCAAAGCATCCTTTGTACCCATTGGCTTCAAAAATTGATATCAGCTGTGATTCCATTGATTGTTCAGGTCACTTGTCAGAAGATTAAATTAGCTGAAAATTCATGTTGGGGGCACAAGCAAGTGGGCTCGGCTTCCTCCTACTCGACCACCATTTTCTGAATCCCTCGATTGTTCTATATTCTACGTGTAATTTTGATTTGATTGTGTGAGGTAATGAGCCAATGTCTACCTGTGCTGTCATCTTGACTGGAAGTATCTGTAATCATGCAACAGTAAATCTATTCATTTAATAAATAACAGTAAACAGTATTATTTATTAACCAAATAAGTGTATAATTTCCAACTATGATCATCGCTAAAGAGAAAGCAGTGTGAAAGTGTGAAAGAATGAAGAGCAATGTGAGTAGCTACTTGTGTTATTCTTGAGAGCAGTTACTGAAGGGCTCTCTCCATAAATGATCACACAGAAGTTATTCGAATCACTAAAGAAGTTCATACAGAGCTCCTCCAGCTGAGCATGAGGCCTGGGGTCTGGAGCTTGCAGCCTGGGCTAGTGGATGTTGGCCTGTGGGAGGAAAGGTCAATGGTCTCTCTTAGAGGCCTTAAGCATAGGGCCAGTTTGGAAACACACACACACACACACACACACACACACACACACACACAATTTACTGTAACTGGAATGTCTTGAATTAGTCATGAGATCCTAGAAGCAGAGAGGGGAAAGATCCTGAAGTGATCTAATTATGAAATGACAAGATTTTATTTTATTTTAATTAGAGTTGGCAACTTTTGAAAGGTTTTAAGAACTACAATGCCAATTTGCATGGCATTGCCAAATAGAAGTCATATGATTTATTTCAAAAGACCAATTTTAATGTTTAGGGATAAAGGGAATCATGTGTGCAGCTCACTGTCAAAACTGGATGAGAGCCCTGGCTGGTGTAGCTCAGTGGATTGAGCGCGGGCCTGCGAACCAAAGGATCGCGGTTCGATTCCCAGTCAGGGCACATGCCTGGGTTGCAGGCCAGTTCCCAGCATGGGACACACAAGAGGCAACCATACATTGATATTTCTCTCCCTCTTCCTCTCTCCTACTCTTTCCCTCTAAAGATAAATAAATAAAAAATCTTAAAGAAAAAACAAAAAGGAAAACTATGTTAAAAAAAAAAAAACTGGATGAGAAATGATATGTTTACAGAGCCCTAGACTCTCTCCCCTCAAGATACTTAAAATCACAGAGGGAAAAATAGTAATTTAAAATTAAGAAATCTGATAGGCCGCACTTCTCACAGGTGATCAAGGTTAAGCTCATCAGTAAAGGGTCAGGTTTACTGGTCCTCCTTTGATGTATTGAGGACACAGCAGCACTGAATTCCTGCCAAAAATGGATATTCAGAGCCTAATCATAAAGACATGAGACAAACCCAAATGGAGGGACATTTCACAAAAAAAATGACTGGCCTGTGCTCTTTAAAAATGTTAAGGTCATGAAAAGATAAGAAAAGTCTGAGGAATATGTCTCTGGTCTCCTCCAGACTGAAGAAAACTACAGACACATATGCCAATGCAATTTGCTTTCTAGAAACAGAAATGTGTATATGTGTGTGTACACACACACACATTTTTTGGTATGAAGAATACTGTTGAGACAATTGATGAGACTTGAATGTCTGCCAGTTAGGAAGTCTGAATATTAGAAAGGAAGATGAAAACAAAAGAAAGCAGAGGGAAGGAAGGGAGAGTGGGTGGGAAAATCATCACACACCAGGGAGAGAATACTGGTTTGGGAATTTTCTCAAAGTGATGGTGTTACTGAGAATGCAGCTCTATTTGTTCCTGAGTTTCCTCATCTCTTTCTCAGCAAATCTGAGTTAAATATAATTTCTTGGTTTATAAATATATATTGAATCAGATAATGTATGTCAACGTACTTTAGAAAACAAACTGAGCCCTTTTTGATGTGGCTTGCTTGGGCTCTGTCCCACAAAGGGGAAGGTTGCTGGTTTGATCCACAGTCAGGGCACATGCCTGGGTTGCAGGTTTGGTCCCTTTGGAGCACATGCAAAAGGCAAACCATCGATGTTTCTCTGTCACATCAATGATGTTTTTCTCCCTCTTCTCCTTTCACTAAAAATAAAATATAAAAAATGTTTTAAAAATTGATATGTACATGAAATACTTTTGTAATTATTATGATCAAGCCAGTTCATGTGTTTCTGGTTTCAATTGTTCCTTACTCAACCCTTCATTTAACTTGGGGGTGAAAAAAAAAAGACAAAAAAACTAAAATTCTCATATTCTCCATAAGTCATTACAACCAACTACTAATCTTTTTCCCTTTGGCAAAACATTCCAAATATTACACAGCTCTTCAAAATGAAAAATCTTTTATTGTTATAGTGACACCTTCATACAAAAACATCTTCCAAATGGCACTCATCCAAAATCTTCAAGTACACTAATCTGCAAGGCTTGAAAATGTTTTATTGGCTTGCAAACATTCAGACCTTCTGTTTATCATGAGCACAAGACTGCTAAATCTTATGATTACCGGTACCTGCAGAAGTTTACTTACATGGAACTTCATTTTGTTAGGTCCTTCCATATTAGCCAATTCTAAATCACAAGAACCCTGAATCACCCATCCGAAAGAACCTATGCACCCCAACGTTCATAGCAGCACAATTTATAATAGCCAAGTGTCGGAAGCAACCTAGGTGCCCATCAGTAAATGAATGGATCAAAAACTATGGTACATTTACACAATGGAATTCTATGCAGCAGAAAGAAAGAAGGAGCTCCTACCCTTCACAACAGCAAGGATGAAACTGGAGAGCATCATGCTAAGGGAAATAAGCCAGGCAGTGAAAGACAAATACCATCTGATTTCACCTTTAACAGGAACCTAATTAAAACAAACAAACAAGCAAAATATAACCAAAGACATTGAAATTGAGAACAGGCTGACAGACACCAGAGGGGAGAAGGGAGGGAACTTCAGGGGGAAAGGGGAAGGGTTTAGAGCAAGAAGTATAAAAGATGTAGGGACAAAACCTAGGGAGGGTGGAAATGGGAGGGAAATGGGGAGGGCTGGGCAGTGGGCCGGGATGGGAGTAAAAGACAGAAAACTACAAGAACAACAATTAAAATAAAGGAAAAAAAGATTAAAAATAAATAAATAAATCACAGAGCAGGTGCTCATCCCCTTAGGGTCCTTTCTCTTCCTGAGAGTTTCATCTGGAAACAGTAAAGCCACATCAGAAGAGGGACAGTGCTGGGGGAAGGACTCCCTGGATCTATAAAAGGATAGAGGTGTTCAATGGAATCTATCTTCAGAGTCAAATATGGCTTTTGGGGCTTATCACTTTTTTGTGTCATCCACATCTGTATTCAGATGTGTCATCCACATCTGTATTCTGTTCCTGTTGGGGACCACTCCGTGTAGTTTTGGAGATTGTAGCCCTGAGACAGAAAGCTCTGAAAGGGCCTGGTAAGTCTCCCTGGGAAACCAGGTCATAACGCAGGTGGCAGGCATGACTCGATCCTGACACCAAGGGTGCCATGGGAATCAGGGCTAAAATGTACAGTTTTTGTACTTTGAAGCCATCTCTGCCCAGTAATAAGCCCTGTCAGTGTAACCGAGATGTCTGAGTTCAAGACATAAGGAGTGAAACTCCCTACTTCATGATATACGCCTTTACAGTCATCTGGTGTCAGCATGTCTCACAGACCCCAACCTGAAAACATTTCTGTGTTTGTTCAATTGTTATCTATTGATAGTGTTAGTTTTTTATGTCTATAGCCTTGTTGGACATTGACTGATAAGCAATGCACCTGTGCTGTATCCCCCTACACTTACCAATCCTAATAAAAGCCATGTAGGAGGAAGGCTCAGGACATTTTCCATGAGAGGGAATGGCCACCCCTTTTCTTGCCACAGCAACAAGATTGAGTCTAGGACTACTCTTTATTCTCACCTGCAGTGGCCTGGGGAACTTTGCTGGCTGGAGTTCCCCTCATGTTACCTCAGCTTGGATAATGGAGATTCAACCCCATTTCAAATTCCACCCCATCCATTCTAACTAGAATTCCACCCACATCACTAAGTTGAAACTGCTTTCTGGTGCCCAAGTCAGCAAGATTTGAGAATCTGGGAAAACAGAGATAAACAACTACTTCTGACCTTGAAGACTTTGTGGACCCCTGGGAAAGAAAAAGATAAACAGTGTAGCAGACATAGGAAAGGCTTCAGCAGGTGTTTTGGAGATCACAAAGGGCACCTACTCAGCCATCTGACATTGGTATCTGATTGTATCCCCCATAAGTGTCTTGCACGTCACATCCCATCAGGCTGTCTTCTTCTTAGAGGACACAGATGACATAAGTCACCACCCTGCCCTCTGGCATTGGCTTTTAAAGAGGTTTCCTAGAGGCAGTAGGTGTCAACCAAGTAAGCGAATGTCCACGAGTGGAGCTGCAGGATTAGTGGCTGCCATTTGGGAGCCTTCGTGTGCTATGGGACTGTTGATGGCTTATTTCCAAGGCTGCCCAGGCCAATGCACTTCTTGCCTCAGCAGACGTGCTCATGTTCTACTTGGGTTAATATGTGTCAAATGCCACAGGCTGTGGTAAGAGCCAGGGTTTTGGAGTCAGATGGATTGGATTCAGATCCTGCATCTGCCATTTATTAGCTACATAACCTTACCTCCTGGTAAATAAATATAAGGTGTGCAGCATACAGTAAGTGTCCCAAACTTGCAGCTAATAGTAGCATTATTCTTCTGCCTAAATGAAAGAAAAATGTCAAAGATACCTTTCAAATATACTAATATGAGAGGAGTATGAAAAGACTAAGCTTTCCTTACTACAAAAGAGCTGAGATGTGAGGTTGTTGAGAGCTTCTGGGCAAGATGGAAGCATAGGTAGATACACTTCACTTCCTCACAGAAACAAAGGAAGGATAACAACCGATTTAAAAACAGAAAAGTAAAAACAACAAACTGACAGAAAAGCGAACTGTATGGAAATCCAACAACTACAGACTTCAAAAAACGTTCATCCAGACTGGAAGGAGAGGCTGAAACAAGAAGCCCGGTGAAGAGGATGTGTGGCAAGGCTGGGCCTGGCAGACCAGGATATTCCATATTCAGGTGGGAGGCAGAATTGGGGAGCGAGACCGTCCACACAACCCAGGGTTCCAATGTGTGGAAGTAAAGCCTCAAATCCTATGGCTTTAAAAACCTGTAAGGTTTGCAATGGGAGAAACACCCAGCTTCGCAGAATAGCATTTTGGAGGGGCCCACAGAATCTTGGAATATCCACAAGCCCACCCACCCAGTAATCATCACCTGAAAGGGCAGTATCCACTGGAGGGAAGTGAGGGAAGTGACTGAAAGTGGGGTCAGAGATAAGCAAGCAGCACTGTTCCCTCTCTGACCCCCCCCTCACATACCATGGAACAGTGCAGTGAAGTGCGTTGCCCCACCCCAGCAAATACCCAAGACTCCACCCCCTACAGTATAACAAGTGTACCAGATAAAAAAAAAATATGGCACAAATGAAAGAACAGTCCAAAACTTCAGAAAAAGAACTGAGTGACGAGGAGAGAGCCAACCTATCCAATGTAGAGTTCAAAACACTGGTGGTCATCTGAATGATCACACTAATGATTGAGTACAACTGCAAAATAAAGGAACAAGTGAAGGCTATTTCAAGTGAAATGTAGAAAAATACACAGAGACCAACAGTGAAGGGAAGGAAACCAGGACTCAACTCAATGATCTGGAATAGAAGGAAGAAATAAACATTCAACCAGAACAGAATGAAGAAACAAAACAAAAATTTCAAAAGGAGATTTCAGGAACGTCTGGGACAACTTCAAATGTTCCAATATCAGAATCATAAGGGAGCCAGAAGGAGAAGAGGAAGAGAAAGAAATTTGAAAACTTATTTGAAAAAATAATGAAATAAAACTTCCCCAATTGGGTGAAGAAAATAGACATCCAAGCCCAAAAAGCTCAAAGAACCCCAATAAATTGGACCCAAAGAGCAACACACCAAGACACATCATGATTACATTACCCAAGATGAAAGAGAAGGAGAGAACCTTAAAAGCAGCAAGGGAAAGAAGAGAGTTACTTACAAATGAGTTCCCATAAGCCTATGAGCTGATTTCTCAAAAGAAACCTTGCAGGCAACAAAGGGCTGGAAAGACATATTCAAAGTCATGAAAAGCAAGGACCTACAACCTAGATTACTCTATCCAACAAAGCTATCATTTAGAATGGGAATGGCAGATAAAGTGCTTCCCAGGTAAGGTCAAAGTATAGGAGTCCATCATCACCAAGCCCTTATCATATGAAATGTTCAAGGGACTTATCTAAGAAATAAAAGAAGTTCTAAACTATGAACAGTATAATGACAACAAATTCACAATTGTCAACAACTGAACCTAAAACAAAAACAAACACAAATATGCAAACAACAAGAATAGGAACATAATCACACAAATGGAGATCAAATGGAGGGTTATCAGTGGGAAGACAGAGGGGAATAATGGGAGGAAACATGTAGGAAATACAAAGGATAATTGGTAGGCACAGAATAGACAGGGGCAGGTTAAGAACAGTGTAAAAAATGGAGTAGCCAACAAACTCATATGTATGATCCGTGGACATGAAGGAAGGGGTGCAGGGCCCACGGGATGAAAGGGATCGAAAAATGGGACAACGGTAAGAGCATAATCCATAACATATACTTAAAAAAGATTTTGATCTATAGTCTTTTAGACTTCCATCTATTGAATGAGATAAAATTTGATTTTATTAAAAAGAAAGAAAGAAAGGCTGTAATAAAAGCAATGTTTAAGTCCTGGCCAGGTAGCTCATTTGGTTAGGACTTCCTTCCAATTCGCCAAGGTTGTGAGTTTGATTCCAGAGCACATACAAAAGGCAACCAATGAATGCATCCATAGGTGGGACAAAAAATTGATGTTTCTCTCTCAAAAAAAAATTAACAAATAAAACAAAGAGTTTTTTAAAAAAGCAATCTTTAAGATACCTTGATATTCAGGATAGGTTACCTCAGAGGCGTTTGCAATCTAGTAATATAGAAATTGAGGAGATAAACTTGGGGATAGTATAGTTAATAATGTGATCCTTTTTTTTTATACTGGTAAGAAATTGTATTCAGGTTATTGTGTCAGGCTCTTCTGTCACATATTGGTTCTCGCTATAAGGGTAATCTATTAGTTTTCTATAGCTCTATTATCAGTGATCACAAACTTGGTGGCTGAAATAGCACACATTTATTTTTTACAGTGTCTGTGGGTGAAGAGTCTGGGCAGGTGTCAATTTAGAGTTTGTGATCTCATTGCAAGGCTCGACTGGGGAGGGAGCTGCTTCCGGCTTATGTGGTTGTTGGCAGCATTCAGCTCCTTGCAGGCTGTCAGACTGAGCACCTCAATCTGGCTATCGCTGGCTGTCAGCCAGAGGCCACCCTCAGTTTCTGTTCTCACGGCCCTCTCCAAAATGAAGATGGCAGCATGGCTGCTTGCTTCTGAAGTCCAGAAAAAAAAGTAAAACATCAAAAAGACTTTCTCGCATGATGGGAATTAAAATAGTTTCCTAATTGCACAAGTGCCATCCCATCACTTTGTCACATTTTACTGTTTAAAAACAAGTCACAGTACAGTCACTATAAATAATAATATAGACATAGAGATACTTCAAAAAATTAAAAACAGAACCACCTGTTCTGGGTACATGCCAAAAAGGATAAAAATCACTATATTTCAAAATATCTGTTTTTTAAATATTTTTTATTTCAGTTACAGTTGACATTCAATATTATATGAATTTCAGGTGTACAATGTAGTGTTTAGATATTCACATGACTTATGAAGTGACACTCTGATTAACCTAGTAGCCACCTGATGCCATATACAGTTATTTGAATACTGACTGCATTCCCTATGATGTACTCTACCTCCCTCTGACTAATTTTAAATCTAGCAATTTGTACTTCTTGATCCTTTCTCATTTGTTTACCCATCACCCCAAACCTCATCTTATATGACAACCTGTGGGGGGGGGGCTCCGCCCGCAAAGCCCCATCCCTCCATCACAGATGGAAGTAAAACTACCAAGACACGATCTGCTTGGGGAGGAGAGGTGGTCAAATTTTCAAAGGAGAAGGACCCAGAGCCCCTTTCTCACTGGGCTTTTATTGGGTTCCAATACACCAGAATACAGGTATGTGAGGTGGCAAGGATCAAAGAATGGTTAACATTTCAAAGAAATCTTAGGGCTTAATCTGAGTCAGTGTCTGTCAGGAAAGGGGGTTGCAAAACTTTGGAAGACATACCCATTTCCTCCTCGGACCCTTATCATTTAAATGAGAGCACTCTTAGTAAACAAAGTAGGTTTCACAGGACTTTATGAATTCTTTCTTATGCCTGATCACCTGGGGAACCGCTCTGGCCTGCACAGGGCTGCACTGCTCGCCCTCATAGTTTCAGGCTTTAAGCCAATTAGGCCCAGGAAGCAAGAGATAAGGAAGACATCTCCCAGATGGAAATGGGGACTCGGACTATGTCCAAATAGCCAGGGGTTAAGGGTCCATCACCCCCTCTTTGCTGCAGCCCCCGAGTCCTTCCATGAGGGCCTCACAAGTGGTCATTTCTGGCTTAGGTTACCTCTCCCGTGAGGAGTCTTACCTGTCATTGACTAACTGACTAAGCATTGGGGCCAGACATGGATGAGGCAGAAGAGGTGCTCCTGCCAAGGAGATACACTTTGTCTCCTTAGTAGCTCATGTCCTCTTAACAGAACAGACCCAGATGATGTGGGTCCCTTGGTTCTTACTCAGCCCACCATGGGGAGAGGGTTACAACTCCTGAAACCAGGCTGAACAGTCTGCAACAACAGCCATAAACTTGTTATCTGTATTATGAGATTGTTTCTGATTGGTATATTTATTATTAAATTATTCATTAATTAATTAGTTCATTCATTCAATTTCACATAAAATGAAATTATATGGTACTTGTCTTTCTCCACCTGACTTATTTCATTTTGCATAATAACTTCTAGATCCATCCATGTTGTGGCAGATGGTTAATTCTTTTTCATGGCTAACTCATACTCCAGTGTATACATGCACAAAGTTTTCTTTATCCATTCATCTATCAATGGACACTTAGGTGGTTGCTTCCATATCTTGGCCATTGTAAATACTACTGCAAAGAACACAGGAAGTGTTTTACATGTTACACCTTGACCACATTTGTTTGAGAAAAAGATTAGTGTGCTTCCACTAGAATATATGATAGGACATTTTTTGCTTAGGATAGGAGTATAAAATGACACATTCCAGGAACTGGCAATGTACTGATTATGGAGAAATCAAAAACCTTTTAACAATTTAACAGTTTATTAACACTATCTTTCTAAAGAAGAAAATTTATGTTCCTTTATATAATTTACAGAGATATATTAAATGCCATTATAAGTAAGCAAGTAAGTATGAAATATAAAGGAGAAATAGAAAACAAGGGAACTGAGAGCTGAATTCAGAACATACATTATATGCCATATTTACTAGAGATTCAGCTTTGCATTTCTTAGAAGCCACAGACAAGAGTAAAAGACAAAACTACTATAAATTTTTTTTGCCTGAATAAAAAGAATAGCTTTCTCCTAGGATTTAATCATAAGAATTGCAACCATTTACTTGCTTTTTTATTTTATTGATTTGGGAGAGAGACAGACAGACAGACAGACATTGATTTGCTATTCTACCCATTCATGCATTCATTGGTTGATTCTTCTATGTGCCCTTCCTGGGGACCAAACCTGCAGCTTTGGCACATCAGCATGATGCTCCAGTCAAATGAGCTACCCAACCAGGGATGATGGCAATCTTTTATGGTGCAAATTTGCCATTCCAGACAATGTTAAGTGTATTAAGTATAAATCTTACTTATTCTTACTTGAAATGGGTGATTACCCCCATTTCACTGGTGATAAAATAGAGATTAAATACCTTTTGTGAGGTCACAAGTAAACAAATTGTTGGACTCACTCTCTCTGGCTCCAAATCCACCACCTTTCTTCATTATACACTCACGACTTGAGTAAGCTGTGCTGGGACAACAATGGGGAGATCTCTACTCCTTGAGCACCTTGGCCTTTACTGCCTCTGCTGCATCCTTGAGGTTTTCACATTGCCCCTTGCCTTGTGCTATTACCCCACAGACACTAGGTTTGGCTTGCACAGTTGTTCTTCGATGGCTTCTGTCTAAAACTCCAGATATCTTTGGAATCACTTCTTTCTGCAATTACAATTCTATACTGACCAAAGTTTTATTAGTTTGGGAATTTTTTTATTTCTGTGATTTTCTTCCTCTTTCATCTATTTTTTTCTGGTTACTTCTGTTTTTTGTTTGTCTCCCAAGTTTCTAAAGCAATTTTCAACCCTACTTATTCTTGGCTGGCACCGAGGCTTGTTACTTTACATACTATTGACAATAAGCAGAAATTGAACATTTTGTTCCTCATGTTTCACAAAATCTGACCTCTTTTCATTTATTGTAATTTACTTTTCAAAGTCCAATGCATAGAAAGATGATCAGATCACTACCAACTTGGTGAGTTTTTTAAAAAATATAAAGAAAATATTTATGTATTTTGTTATTAAAATGCAAACATGTCCTAAGAAAATATTTACAGTTTGTAAAGTAGAACTGAATCTGGGCAATGGTTTGCCAGCTGTTAATTTTTATTTTATGTGCGGGGTGGAAGGATAATCTTTACACTTGGCATTACCCATCAGTCTGCCCTAATACAGTGATAAATATATGTTAATAGAGGTTCATCAACAGCCAGGAGCAATTGGGTTGGACATTTGTGAAAAGTGTATAATAATGATTACTAAAACAATATTTGTAAACTTAGCCAGTGTTCAATAACAGTTAATTGGGAGATTGTACTAGATTCTTATCGCTGCATCAATAATTATTCCAAACTTGCTTGACTGAAACAGCAACCATCTGTTATTTCATTATTCTTGGGACAGGACTGGGCATGCCTTAGCTGGGTCCCTTGGCCTCAAGGTCTCCAGCAGAGTGGCAACCAAGGTGTGGACCAGGACTGCAGTGTCATCTGAAGATTTGACTGGTGGGGGTTCTGAGGTTCTTTCAACCTCAGTCCCATGATTGCTGACAGGATTCACTTCTCCATGGATGATGAACTGAGGGTCTCACTTCCTTGAAGGTTGTTGGCCAGAGGTTAATCTCAGTTCCTTGTCATATGGGATTGTCTATAGGGCATCTCTCAGTATCACAGCTGCCTTCCCTCAGAGGGAGCAAAAGAGCAAAAAAAACACTGCAGATGGAATTCAGTCCTAAGTTTTGTACTTGAGTTACCAGATAGGGGACCTGGCCCTGAGTGGGTCTGCCTAAGTCCAGCATGTAGTGTGTGGATTCTTGACTTCATGTAGGAATAATTTCACAACAGAAGTCCAGGTGACTAAAATGTTTATTCAAGCTGGGGACAATGAAACAAGGAAGAACTCAGTACAGAAGAAGCAACATAAGAGCCCAGGCTGGCTGCCTCAACTAACTGAAAAATCAGAGAAAATGGGGCCCTGGGGACAGGTTCAGGGATTATCGGGGATGAGCTGCCACAGCCCATTACTCCTCAGGTTGAAAGTCTTTTGGGGACCCCTAGAGTTGAGAATATGTGTGCCTGTGGAGACAGAAAAGAGGGGAAAAGAGTGACAAGTGAATGGAACAGGTGACGTCCCTGAGGGACAATATGCTGGGTACTTTGTCTTGAGGCTTTTGTCTCTTAACAGGTAGAAATTTAAGGGGAGGTCTCAGGGGATGGTTTTGGCAGAATATTGATCAGTTTTCTAGGTGTACTGTTCCAGGGTCATGGTGTTCACTGATTGGTCAGTACCAGGGTAACTGAACAGGAAACAGTTCAGGTTTAGCTACCTGTCGCCACAGAAGCCAAAATTGTGAGGCACATGCTGATGCAACAGGAGACTGGCTTGAAGTGGATCCTGGCTCCTGGGGTCCGAGGCATTGTGGATGAGATAAGAGACAAATTCACATGGACTACTGAGTCCTGTGGGAAAAAAGGGATGTTTTGACCACTCTCTCAAGGGGAGAGTGCCCTGACCCTTTCCTTGACAGCCTTTTATTGGGTTCAATTTTCACAGGAATGAAGCTCATCAATCATTGTCAGGCAGAAATGGTTAAACAATAGGTAACATTTAGAGAACTCTGAGGGTTTATTCTGAGTCAGAGTCAGATAGTTAAAGGGCCATAAAACTTTGGGAAACAAACTCACTTCCTGCTTGGTCCATTATTTAAATTGAGGGTATTAGCGAAGTAGTTTCACAGGATTTTATGCATTCTTTCTTAGGCCTGATCGCCCTAGGGAACTCACTCTTTCCAACACACCTCCAGCATTGTTTCAGACTGAAGGCATTGTTTCATGCTTAAGTCAGGCAGGGAAAGTAAGGCGGTCAAGACATGAGGAGACTTACTTCAGACAGAATGAGGAATCAGGCTATGTCAAAGCCAAGGGGTGAGGGTCCATCACCCCCTTTTCCTATAGCCCCTCCCCCAAGTCCTTCCCCGGGGGCCACTTGTGATCATGCCTGTCTTAGGTCGTCCCTCCCTTGAGGAATCTTATCCATCACTGGCTAACTGATCAAGCACTGGGGGCCAGGCAGGGTGAAGTAAAAGGAGCAGAGGGGATGTCCCCTCCAAGGAGATAAGCTTTGTCTCCTTAGTGGTGTATGATCCCAAGGTCACTCACTCAGCCTTAGCCATGGGGGGTTACAGCTCCTGAAATCAGGCAGAGCAGTTCCCATCAGTGGTTTTATTCAGGTGTTGTGTGATCTGGGAGAATGGCATATTCTCATCTCAAAGTCTATCTCCTCAGCAACACAAAGATAAATGCCTGTGTGTGCAGAGTTCCTGCTCCAATTTAAAGTACAGTGCTTGAGAGCCCACAAGTGGTTGTTAAGCAGTCATAGTCCCCATCCAGGTAGCTCAATTTGTTCCTGGCTGCTGTTCATCTCAGGCTCCCTCCAGGATCCTGCATGTGGATCTTGCATGGCCATGGGCCATGTGGCTTCTAGGGCTCCACGTCACTGTCAGGAGAGCACATGAAAGTATTGCTCAGTGAATCAGCAGGTGGGCAAGAGTGAGTGAGAGGTATCCTTCTGGAGGCCATGGGCAACGTGGCCTTAGCAGGTGAGTGCACTGTGGGAGTTCAGATAATGAGCAAGTGGGAGTCACATACCAGACAGCCTCTTTGTTTCCTTGAGATTTGATATGTTTTGGTGTGGGATGGACCAGGCACTGTCTCAAAATGACCAGTCAACTTCCCACACTTTGATGGGATTTCCATGGGTCCACATCCCAACCAATCCTTTTTCCCCCCAGGCCCCACTGACAGGCCTCTTGGGTACAGCAACACCCCTGAGCCATTTTGACTCCTGTGATGCATGTACCTGCCTTCCCTTGGTCCCACCACCAATCTGGTATGGGGAGAAGGGTGTTTTATCTATCTAATTATCTTTCTAGGTTTTCATGGGCTCAGGCCCAGCTCATTGATATTTCCAGCTTTCTGTGCACTCATTTTAAGAACCTCCCCTTGCAGCCATCTTGGCCAATGGGGGAGATCGCTCCATGCTCCTCCTGACTGTTTTACAGTGATATCAGAGCAGGAGGTCATTTGTCATCGCAGCTGGTCCTGGCATTGCCCACCTGATTTCGCTGCTTTTCTGGGCCTGGAGCTGAAATATAACTGCAGCCTGGATATTATTATTATATCTAGGGAGGTGACAGGAAATAACAAAATAGTAAACTTACATTTGTTTAGTATACCATACTTCAAACACTAGAGATATTAAGAAGTAGTGTTTTATGTCTTTATAAACTTCTCAAGTGCAGTTTGAACAATGCTTGCCTTTTTCTTCTGATTAGACAGCTTGTGATGCAGCACACACATATCCTCCATGCTTTGGTGAATTCTCAGACTCTTAAGTTGAGATCAGCCTCCAATGTTGTATCCTTTGTGCTTTCACTGTTAGGAAACCTCTCTGAGAGTTTATTCTGAAGTTTTCCACTTCCTCTGGAAGATTGTCATCCTTTCTTCACAGTTTCTTCCCTCATTTCCGTATAGAAACTCACCTTCACCCCGTTCCACTGGCTGCTCCTCTGGAGTCTCAAACATTCAGGTGGTGGGGTATTTCTTCTGTAACTATTTCCATTTGGTTTATAGTTCACTTCCAGCATTACCAGTTTTTGTTTCTTTCCTCCATGTTCATCTTTGCGGGCTGATTTTCTTGTTTGACCATTTTTATAGAATGTCGCATGGCTTCATTTACCACGGTTAGTCCAGGAGGCAGCACTACTACATGCTTTGCTGTCTAAGTGAACCGAGTGACAAACGTGCAGTGACTCATCATCAGACAGACTTTGAAGGACATGAAGCGATTCGTCACCTGTGGTGCTCAACTCTTGTTCACATAGTGATTTCTGGACTGAAGAAACAGCTGCAAAGTTGGTACTTTATTCAGTAACTCATTGTCAATGTATGGTGGTACTGACGTCTGAACTGTGTTATTGGGAAACTGATGTTATTTAACTAAACCATGGTTACTGGAATCATGCACAATAAAAACTGTGGAAAGCAAAGATTTCCCAGATGTGGAAACTTCCACATTGCCATTGTTTGGGGTGATGTTTGACACAAAACTTGGGAGAACCAGATATGAGGCATGTAGATTGGAATAAATACACTAAAATTTTATGTTTGAAAGCTTGTTTTAAAGGGAGTTGACTTTTTATTATTTATTTATTTATTTAGATAGTGAAACATCTTTATTGAGGGTATTTTATATGCCAGGTACTATAAAGATATTTTATAGATCACAACAGCCTTGTGATTTAGGAATCAGTATCCCTCTTACAGTTGAGAAGACTACAGGCAAGAATTTTTATATATACAAGGTACGGCACAAACAACGCCCCTTTTCATTACAAACTCTCTCTTTTTTTTTACAGTTCAATTTTTAGTTCTTTCTCTTTTTTTAATTTTTATTTTAACTGTTGATCTTGTACAGTTTTCTTTTATTCTCACCCCAACCCACCACCCCGGCCCTCCCCACCTCCCTCCCATTTCCACCCCCCATAGTTTTTGTCCATGTGTCCTTTATACTTGTTCCTGTATATCTTTCCCCTTTTCCCCTGAATTTCCCTCCCCTCTCCCCTCTGGTGACTTTCAGCCTGTTCTCAATTTCCATGTCTTTGGTTATAGTATGCTTGTTTGTTTGTTTTGTTGATCAGATTCCTGTTAAAGGTGAAATCATATGGTATTTGTCTTTCACTGCCTGGCTTATTTCGCTTAGCATGATGCTCTCTAGTTCCATCCATGCTGTTGCAAAGAGAGCTCATACCCTTTGCAACAGGAGTTGACTTTTTAAAGAGCAAATGTATTTTTAAATATATTCTTTGATTATGTTATTACCATTGTCCCATCTTTTCCTTCCTTTATTCCCCTTTCTTCTGTACCCCCCACCTCTAGCATCCCCCCATGTTTTCATAAATTTGATACATTTTGGATATTATGCCCTTATCAGATATATCAGCCTATAAGTTCTTTCATTCTGTGGGCTATCTTTATTTTTTGATGGTTTTCTTTGCTGTGCAAAAACATTTAGTTTGATGTAGTCCCATTTTTTTAATTTATTTTTTTTTCTTTCCACTGTCTGAGGATATACAGGATTCAGCAGAGGCAAAAACTGCTTCAGTGTGGTCGGTAGGGTAATAATATGGATGTGTGAATTTATAGTTTTAATTTGAATATTTCGCCTAAAACATCAGAGCATGTGCTTGAATGTGAGACTGTTATGTTACAGAATTCCATGCTTACAACTTTGTAATAAACTATTTTGTAGTAAAAAAGGGGTGTTGTTTCTGTTGGACCCTGTATATCGGAGAAAATATTGCTATGAGCAGTATGTGAGATTTTACTCCCTGTATTTTCTTCTGGGAGTTTTACGGTTTGGGGTGTAACATTAAAGTGTTTATTCATTTTGAATTTATTCTTGTGTGTGGTGTAAAATGGTCTTGTAGTTCCATCTCTGCACATATTTGTCCCTTTTTCCAATACCATTTATTAAGTGAACTATCTTTAGCCCATTGTATGTGCTTGCTTCTTCTGCAAATATTAACAGACTATAAATTGTGGTTTCATTTCTGGGATCTCTCCTCTGTTGCATGGAACTGGTTCTGTTTTTATGCCAGCACCATGCTGTTTTGATTACTATGGCCTTATAGTATAGTTTGATATTAAGTAGTGCGATTCTTTCAACTTTGTTCTTCTTTCTCAGGATCAATGCTGTCATGTGGGACTTTTTGTGCATCATATAAATTTTTCAAATATTTGTTCTAGTTGTGTGAAATAAGTCATTGTACTCTTGATAGGAATTGTGTTGAGTCTGTAGATTGCTTTGGGTAGCATGGACATTTAACAAACTTAATTCTTCCTAGCTTTATACATGGAATGCGCTTCCAATTATTTGTGTCTTGTTCAATTTCTTTCTTCATGGCTTGTAATTTTCCTAGTACAGGTCTTTTACAACCTTGGTTAGATTTATTCCTGGGTGTTTTATTTATTTTAAAGCAATTGTGAATGGGTTTGTGTTTTTAATTGCCCTTTCCGATAGTTCTTTATTGATACATAAAAATGCAACTGTTTTTTGGATGTTAAGTTTGTATCCTGCTATTTTGCTGATTTCATTTATCTGTTCTAGCAGTTCCTTCATAGAATCTTTAGGGTTCTGTATGTAGAATATTATGTCATCTTCAAATAAAGACAGCTTGACTTCTTTCTTTCGAATATGAATGCCTTTCATTTCTCCTTTTCTGGTTGCTGTGGTTAGGACTTCCAGTACTGTGTTGAATGAGAAACTGAATTGAGAAAGTGAATGAGAAAGCGAATGAGAAAGTGAAAGTGGACCTCCACGTCTTGTGCAGATATTAACGGGAACACTTCCACTTTTTGCCAACTGAGTATGATGTTGGGATTATGTTTGGCACTTATGATCTTTATTATGTTTAGGTATACTCCCATTTGGCTGAGAGTTTTTATCATAAGTGGGTGCTGGATTTCATCCACTGCTTTTTCTGCAACTGTTGATACCATCATATGGTTTTTATCCTTCCTTTTGTTTCTGTGGTGAATCCCATTTATTGATTTACAAATGTTGTACCAACCTTGCTTTCTTGGAATAAATAGCACTTGATCATGGTGTATGATCTATTTGCTGCATTGCTGTATTTGGTTTGCTAATATTTTGTTGAGGATTTCAGCATCTATATTCATCAAGAATAATGGCTTACAGTTTTGTGGGGGGTATTTTTTTTTTATCTGGCTTTGGAGTTAAGATAGGACAGACCTCATAAAATGACTTTGAGGATCTTCCTTGCTCTTGAAATTTGGAAATGGTTTGAGAAGGAGAGGGGTTGGTTCTTTTTGGAATGTTTGGAAACATCTACATGTAGAGCCATCTAGTCTAGGGCTTTTGTTTGTTGAGAATTTTTTGATTACCACTTTAATTATACTAGGTATAATCTATCTATTCAGATTCTCTTATTCTTCCTGATTTTATTCGGAAAATTATATGTTTCTAGGAATTTATTCATTCTATCCAGGTTGCCCAATTTGTTGGCATATACCAGGTGTTCATAATATTTTCTTAACAATCCTTTGTATTTTCTTTTTGTTTCAGTCTCTATTTATGCTCTTGCATTTCTGATTTTATTTATTTGGGTCCTTTTGCTTTTTTCTTGATGATTCTGCTTAAAGGTTTTCAATCTTATTTATCTTTTCAGTGAACCAGCTCTTGGATTCTTTGATCTTTGGCCTCATTTTTTTAAGGCTCTATTTTGTTTATTTCTACTCAAATCTTTATTATTTCCTTCCTTCTACTCACTTTGAACTTTGTTTTTTTTTTTTTTTTACAAGTTCCTTTAAGTGTCAAGTTAGTTTGTTTCTTTGAGGTGTTTCTAGAGATAAGCCAGTAATTCTATAAATTTCCCTCTCAAGATTGCTTCCCCTGTGTCCCACATATTTTGAGTTGTTGTGTTCTCATTTTCATGTATTTTATGGTATCATTTGATTTTTCCTTGATCTCAGTTGTTGACTTATTCATTGCTTAAAAACATTATTTAGCTTCCATGTCTTTACTTGTTTCTCAGTGTTTTTCTTGATTGCTTTCTAGTTTTATAGCATTGTGATCTGAGAAAATGCTTAATATGATTTCAGTCTTCTTAAGTTTATTGAGACCTGTTTTCTGTCCTAACATGTAGTCTTATCCTAGAAAACGTTCCATGTGCACTTGAAAAGTATGTACATTCTGTGGATATGGGTTGAAATGCTCAGAAGATATCAACTAAATCCATTTTTCTAGTGTGTCATTTAAGGCTGCTGTCTCCATGTTGATTCTCTGCCTGCAAGGTCTATCCATTGTAGTCAGTGGAGTGTGAAAATCCCTGACTCTGACCATATTTCTGTTGATCTCTCCGTTTATGTTCCATCAAGAGTTCCCTTACATACTTAGGTATTCCTTTTGGATGCATAAATGTTTACTAGGGTCCTGGCAGGTGTGGCTCAGGGGATTGAGTGCTGGCCTGCATTCCAAATGGCTGTTGGTTCAATCCCTAGTCAGGGCATATGCCTGGGTTGTGGAACATGTCCCTAGGTGGAGATGTGTGAGACATAGACAGAAACTGATCAATGTATCTCTCTCACATTGATGTTTCTGTCCCTCTCTCCCCACTTCCCTTCTCTCTAAAAGTAAATAAATAAAATCTTTAAAAACTATTTACTAGGGTTTTATGCTCTTGTTGGATTGTTCCCAATATCATTAAGTAGTGTCCTTTTTTTGTCCCTTTCTATATATAGCCTTGGTTTAAAAGTCTGTTTTGTTGGGTATAAGTACTGCTACCCCAGCTTTATTTTGTTTTGTTTGGAGGAAATAACTTTTTCCATCCCTTAACTGTTAGTCTGTGTGTATCTTTTGATCTAAGGTTTGTCTCTTGGAGAGAGCATGTATACGGGTCTTCTTTCTTGTCCTTTCAACTACCCTGTCTTTTGGTTACAGCATTTAAGCCACTTACATTTAAGGTGATAATTCACAGGTATATATTTGTTACCATTTTATTTTTTAACTATTTTTCTCATCCCCCCTTTTTCCTCCTTTTAAAGCATGCCCTTTAACATTTGTTGCAGTACTGATTCGGTGTTAACAAACTCTTTTGGCTTTTTCTTGTCAGGGAAGTTCATTATTTCTCCTTGAATTTTAAATGATAGACCTGCTGGGTAAAGTAGTCTTGGTTTTAGGTCCTTGCATTTCATCACCTTGAATATTTCATGCCAGTCCCTTCTAGTCTGAATTGTTTCTGTTCAGAAAAAAGGCAACAGTCTAATTGGAGCTTCTTGTAGGTAAGTGCTTTTTCTCTTGCAGCTTCAGGATTCTCTCCTTGTCTCTAAGCTTTGCCATTTTAATCATGATGTGTCTGGGTGTAGGCCTCTTTGGGTCCAACTTGTTTGGGGCTCTGAGCTTCTGTACTTTTATGTCTTTTTCCTTCAGCAGATTAGGGAAGTTTTTATCATTATTTCTTCAAATAGGTTCTCAATCCCTTGCTCGGTCTCTTCTCCTTCTGGTATTTCCATGATGCAGATGTTGTCATACTTCATGTTGTCCAAAACAGTTCTTAAGCAATCCTCATTTTCTAAATTCTTTTTTTCTTTTTGCTGCTCTTCCTGGGTGCTTTTTCTGCTTACACTTCCAAATGACTGATTTCATCCCCTTCTTCATCTAACCTACTGTTTATTCCTTCCAGTGTATTATTTATTTCAAATATTGCATTCTTTATTTCTGACTGGCCCTTTTTATGATTCCTATGCCTTTTTTCATGCTGTTAAGAAACCTGATACTCATTACTCTAAAGTCTGTCTCTATAAATTGTCTGCCTTCGTTTGATCTAGCTCTTCTCCTGGAGAATCCTCTTTCTTTCATTTGGGATCTGTTTTTGTGTTTCCATTTTGGCTGTTTCTTTCAATTTGTTTATGTATTAGGAGGATCTGCAAAGACTACTGCAGACCCATGTGAGGCACTTCCTGTCACTGGACCTGGGCTTCTTGTTTGGAGCATCAGCGATTTGCAGTAGGTGGCTCCCTCTACTGGGCCTGTGTGTGTGCAGGAAGAACTAGGTTGTGCACCAAGGCAGGATTTTAAAAGCACCAGGCCTGGGAGATGGTCAACTAAAGTCTCAGAGCTCCCACAGGTCTGCATTAGCTGCTAGACTTGATCACTGAACAGCCTCCAGCTGTAGCTTCACAAGGTAGAGCAGTAGGGTTTCCCATGGGTGGAGCTATTGCTTCTCCCCACGCTGATGCCATGTAGAGGGGAGTGCTCTGAACCAGAAAGATGGTCTCTGCATTGTTGGGAATGACTCGGCTCAGAGTTCCTGGTGGCTGACAATTCCAATCCTTCCCAGATCCACAAACCCCAGGCTCTTGCATCTCTAGTCCACTCTGCCATCCCTTTGCAGGTGTCCAGGGTAAGTGGCTGCAAGTGCAGTGTGGTCTGTTGTCCCTTTAAGAGGCTCATTGTGTCTCTAGTTGTCTCTCCTTGGTGGACAGAAAACCCGAAGCTTTTCACAGTCAGATGGTATTTGGGTTCCTTTTCCAGTTCTGGTGCTCTAGTCTGGGGAGCCCAGCTTGGGGTGTAGACATCACACTTCTCAGGGGGAACCTGCCTGGCTGCTGAGGTATCCCTCCAGCAAGTTAGCTGCTGCTCCTGGAACCCCAGCCAGTCCTCTAGCGCCTCCCCCACACTCCCTACCAGTCAGGTTGTCGTGGCATGGTTTCTTTTCTTCATGTCCAGCTAGTGTTCAGGTATTTCTTTTCTTTTTTTTCTTTTTCTTTTTTTTTTTTAATGATGGTTTCTTTAATTTGGTTGTAGTTCCAGTTTGGTCTTGGGGGGACGTTGGTGTAACTTCCCCTCAGTTTTCTGCCATCTTGAGTGCATCCCAGAGGAAGTTTCTTAATTCCAAGTTTTGATTTTCCTTCTGTGTCTGATTGTATTCTACAAACTTTCTGGTTGCTTTCCTTTAGTGGGAACCCAATGTTACTTCACAAACAAATGCCTTGAAGAATCAAGAGAAGACACTTGGTAGAGTCTAAAGTCATTTTACGTAAATAAAATTACAAGCGCTTGTAAGGACTGAATTAATGTTGAATAACAAATATTTTAGGAAAAGTGATTTTAGTGGCTAAATGTTTTCTAAGATTTTATGTATTTATTTTTAGACAGAGAGGAAGTGAAGGAGAAAGAAAGGGGAGTAGACATCCATGTGTGGTTGCCTCTCACATGCCCCTACTGGACACCAGTCAGCAACCCAGGCATGTGCCCTGATTGGGGATCAATCCAGAAACCCTTTGGTTCACAGGTATAGTTAGCAAAATATACCCAATGTCCTAGATATTTCTGACTTTTGTCTCCCAGGAGGAACTTAAAGAGCCTTTCACTTCTTGTGTTATAAGTGTTTGTACTCCCTGGGAAAGCCTTAGAAAGTATACTGTTTGAGCATATCAAAAACAAAATGACCTCCTCTGATATGGATAATTGGGGACCAGTGGTAACTATAAAGCACAGGGAAAAGTTTTCATGGAAGGTTGCTAATGGACCCCAGCTAGAACATGTGCAACTTTTGTCAACTGTACTAAAAACTGTTTGGTGCTCTCAGAGGTGTGAAAATGAATTGCACCACCATCAGTGATGTATCTTATGCTTTTGCTCCCATTAAATTGCCCACAGGATGGCTTCTAATATGTGGAAGGACTGTTTATTCCTATGTTCCAGCAAACAGTTCTGGGGGACCATGCTCTCTAGGAAGACTGATGGTGTTTATGCCCCAGAAGCCCCGTCCCACCTGATTGTAAGAGTGATTCACACCTTTTTAGCCCTGCTGAACATGTGTCTTTAACCATATTTGTAATACCAGCCATGGTAACCTATTTGAATGTAGAAATAAATAGATTAGCCTGCACTATGGCAAAAGCTTTAAATGCCACCTCACAAGCCATCCGTGCCATTAGTTAAGAACAAGGACAAGTTAGAGGATCAGTATTAGTGAGTCATGGACCTATAGACTACCTCCTCTTAAGACATAACTGTGGATGTGGAGAATTTAAAGGATTCTACTGTTTCAAGCTAAGTGACCTTATAGAAGAAGATAGTTTGAAACTACAGTGGGGGAATGATAGAGGGCTCAAATTTAGTTCAAAGTAAATAGTTAGTACGCCTAGTAGGTAATGCATATGTTAAAGTTATTGTTTCGGGATCTAGAGGTACTGTAGCTCACCACCTCTGGGGAACAGGGGGCCATGGCCTGGGACACAGCTGCAGACATAGGAGCCATTGTGTTACAGGGAGAGACAGACTACTGCCCACCCAGCCCCTGGAACAACTAACCACTCAGGGTGAAAATCCTGCAGTTATTTTCATCTAATTTTCTCTGAATTTCGAAGCCACTGGATCCCTTTGTTCTCTATTGTACAAAAAAGGCTGGCTGGAGAGGAAATGTAGGACTGTCCCTTAGGGTACAAACCTGCCTTCTCAGATTGCCAGCCATCTTAATAAAGCACCAGAAAGATTCAATCCCTGTCTCTGCTTCTTGGGTGTGGTATGTGACACAAAGTCCAGCTCTTCTGGTTTCAGTTTCACTAGAAGCCACTGGGAATGTTCCCAACACAATGAACAACTTTAGGCACTTGGTTTGCTTCTCAGTTGAACAAAAGAGCAGAAGCAGGTTATTAGCTGGTGGAGAACAATGAATGAATTTTCAGTAATTTCATCCCCTTAATGTGCATACCTGAAAATGAGGCCAAGGTGGGCACTGAGTTCCCAAGCTCCAAAGCAGGACCTTAGGCTTGTTTAGATTGGTGTTCCACACTTTACGCCACTTATTCTTGTAACACTTCTACCTCTATTTTTCTGCACCCAAGTCATGGGAGGACAGCCCATGGGCATTAAGAGACATATGTCATTCACACCTCAGGATGCCCTTAGGAAATGGTATCTAGCCTCATCCTCATTGTGCAGCTTGGGAGACTGTTGACACCCTGAAAGGCTTCCTCGGGACACAAAACTGGTAAGAAAAAGGACTTCTAAACTCTGCTTTCTCCCCCAAGACAAGGACCTGATACATGCCCGGGGAGCTGTGGAGAGGACTGTGTGAGGTATCAGTGTGCAGATATGGAGATGCCATGGGACAGGAGGGTGAGGACTCAACAGCCCATGAGGACTTTGGGAGGCTCTGATTGGACAAAGGGGCTCAGGTCATAGGACCTTGAAGAGCTTGACTTCATTTCCTTGGTGACAGATCCAAAACAGAGTTTATAACTCTGGTAACTAGGCACCCACATGCTAGAGGCATGTTCCTATCCAAGTCACTTCATTGCACACAGTCAGGAGACTAAGATTCCTTTGTGTTTGTTCCTTCTTCTTCCAGGCTCTAGGCTAAAAAAAGCCCACAGTCAGAAATGTTTCTCTTGCTTTAGACATTAGTGCAAGAGCCTTCATCATCAACACCTCCCACCACCTGGCAAGATACACCCTCAGGGTAAGGGTGCACAACCCAAGGCGGGTCCATCCAGGCCTGGCCCCACTCAGGTCCCACTTGGGCCACACCACACCACTTACCCCTCTTCCTGCATATATGTGTGTCTTGGGGACAGTGAGGGAAGCAGGATGAGGGTTGCTCATTCTGGGTCCAAGATGGTGGTTAGGTGCTAGAAACCTGAAGGGACTGTCATGTTCATTACCCTGGTCCTGGCAGGCAGGATGGGAAGGTGAGTGCTGTCAACCAAGCTCCTCTACTCACGGGGCCCTAAAAGTGTCATTCCATTCCTTCCCTGACTGGAAGTATTTTCAGGTGCCTCTCTGTGCCTGCTGGCTGTGGGGAGCAGCAATTGAAGGAATCTCCGCCAGTGGCAATGCCCCAACAGGCCCATGACTATACCTGTCTCTGTGCTGGAACTGATTTTTCCAGAACTCCAGCGATGAAATTGTGGAGGAGTTGTCTCAAGGGTTCAGTTATGCCTTCAACTGTGGAAAGGGACAAGTGTTCCAAGCCAGGGACCCTTTCCACTACCAGTGTGAAGTGAGAGTGGACCCACACTCAGGACCCTGAGATGACAAGTGTAACCATAACCTAAATTCAAATCTGGGGCTCAAGATTTTCATTTCACATGCCCACTACCAAATTAATCTGTACTTGCAATCTTACCAAGTAGGTTTCTTTCAGAGTAGAAATCCAGTCCTCGCATATTTTAGAACTATAAAAAAATTCTCACTATGCAAATTTTTTGCATTGTTTAACAACTGTAACATGCATCCTGTGGAGTAGTCGGCTCTACTGGCCCTGAAACTCTTCAAGTCTGCACATTATCACACATACAGGGTGGTTTTTCTAAAACACCAAACATTGTAGGGATTAACATATTTGATACATTTGTCTGTAATGTGACATCTCACAGAGCACACAGCATTCTCAGCCAGCCAGGTTAGGATCTGTGACCTTACTCTTCTCCATGTTACCCTATAAAGAAGGGCATTTTTGTCAGTGATTCAGCCTTTTACTGTTTTTAGAACTTGATGTCATTCTGTTGCGTTTCAGCAGGGTGACTGGGTCCAAGCTCACTGCGTCTTGATAGACTGTACTAGTTTGCTAGGTCTGCCATTGTATGGGACCACAGATTGGGAGGAAAGTTCTGGATGCCTTCTGACTTAGTACCCAGCTCTCTCTTTCCAGAGCTCCAATGACAACATTGTGCAGGAGCTGCTCCACAATTCCCACTACGCCAAATACCACGACAGGGTGCAGGTGCTTCAGGACAACACCTCCATCCAATGCAGGTCTCAGATGAGAGCTGAGCTGGGGAATTGTTTAAACCCAGAAACCCAGGAAGACCTGAGAGGACTAAGATCTAGGCTCCAATATGGAGATGGCTTCTGTAGGGCCCTCCCAGTACCTTTATAAATTTCCCACAATCTCATGCACAAAGAAATTTGGACCTCCATTTTTCCCACCAAGTACATTGGATGGGGAAAAGACACTCCTCACATACTGGAAGGAATATTAGAGGGAAAACATATGTTGCACTTCACGGTAGGCTACATGAACAATTACATGTTGCTGTTTTTGTTGTTCTTACTACCTGCCCCAAGTTTCAGGTGGAGTAGTCATCTCCACTCTCCTTGTAGACCTTCAAAACTGGCACATTATGACACTGGTTAGGGGATGTTGTACACAAAACTGAGGAGAATGTAAGATGTTCAATTGTTTCTCTGCAACATTTCATGCACCAATCAGGGAAAACTATTGTCATCCGGCCAGGTTAGGAGATGTGACCTTATTCATCTCCATAATATCTCATAAAGGAGGTTGTTTTCTCAATGTTCAGTCATTCACTGAACTTGGACTTTGACATTTGTCAATTCTGCTTCAGCAGAGCTGCCAGCAACATCCTCATTGTGTCTTGTAGACTGTTTTCTAGGGCTTCCATAAGACAGAACCACAGATTGATTGAAGGGTTCCTGATTCTGTTTTGCTTAGTATGGGATTTGTCTTTATAGAGTTTCAATGAAGACAGCATCTGGGACCTCATGAATGGATTGAGCTACTGTACCTCCATCCAAGAAGGGAAGGTGCAACAGACCACTAACAAGATGAGCCAGTACAGCAGGGAGGTGAGGACTAGCCCAGAAGGGTCTCTACCCCCATGACCCTGAGATTACATTCTAGTGCCCAGGACCAGCCTGAATCTGGGGACTCCCCCAGAGACCTGAAATTGGTTTTCCTATGGACTTCCACAGTCCCATGAACAAAGGTCTCAGGACCTCCACTTCTCCCTCCAGCTACAAGTGAGGGTTGAAAGAAAATACTGGTATTAGTAAGAACATTAGGAATCATACGTTGCTTCATTTCACAGCAGACCATAAGTATATTTGTATTTTTCTTGATCTTGTTTGTCTGTCTACCTTTTTTTTTTAACTACCTTCACCAGATATCCCACAGAGCGGTCAAGTAAACTGTCCTTGCAGACCTTCTCCAGCAGTGGAGGTTGTTCTCCAGAGCAATGCAGCCTCTCAGTGCTGGTGGACATGGTGTCATTCACTACCGGTGCCAGGTCAGCAGTGCTGCTGGGATCACTTAAGTGTGTCCAAGTGACTATAAGTTTGCTGCAGCTGCCATAACATAGGACCCCACTGGGTGGTGTGTAGAGCAGACACTTAAGTTTTTACAATTGCAGAGACAAGGAGTTACAAGTGAGGGTGTCCCCAACACAGATTCCTTTTGAGAGGTTTTTCCCATGCTCATACATGGCCATCTTCTGACTCTGTGTCACACAGAATTCTCTCTGCTTCCGTGTATCCTCCCCTCCCATTTTAAGGATACTGGTTGTATTGGGGTAAGACCCACATCACTGAATTCACTTCATCTTAGATACTTGCTTAAGGATGCTTTATGTGGGGAGCAGAATGTGTGGTGGGAATCTCCTCTAGAGGCAATTCACAGACAGGCCCTTGACCACACTTGGCCCAACAATGGGCTCGTTCCTTGTAGAACTCTAACAACAACTTCATAGAGGAGTTGACTAATAGATATACCTATGCCATCAACAGCTACAAGGAAGAAGTGCATCAGGGCAGGGACATCGTCTAGTGCCTGTCTGAGCAAAGAGTGGCCCCATAGCTATAGCCCTGTGATAACTTGGGGTGGGATCATAAAACAGACTCAAATCTGGGGCCTCAAGGTTTTCACATGCCCACTCCCAAATTAATCTATATGTGCAGTCCTACTAATCAGGTTTCTGGGAGGGTAGAAATCCAATCGTCACATATGTTAGAATCTTGGAGAAAAAAATTCTTGCTATCCTCATTTTGCTTGTTTCCTTTCTTTATCAACCTGTAACATGAACCCTGTGGAGTAGTCAGCTCTACTGGCCTTGAACCATTTCAAGTGTATATATCATCACACAATGAGGGTAGTTTTTATGAAACACCAAACCAACACTGCAGGAATTAACGTATTTGATACATTTTTCAGTAACTTGGCATCTTACAGGGCACACAAACCATTCTCAGTGAGCGAGGTCAGGAGATCTGGCCTTACTCATCTCCATGTTATTCTATAAAGAAGGGACTTTACTGCAGTAATTAGGCTTTTACTGTTGTTAGAACTTGACATGATGCCATTCTGCTCTGATTTCTGCAGTGTGACAGGGAATGGCCTCACTGTGTCCTGATAGACAGTGCTTGTTTGCTAGGTCTCCATTACACAGGAGCACAGATTGTGTGGAAGGTTACTGAGGACTCCTGATTCAGTATCTGCCTTTGTCTTTGCAGACCTCCAATGATAACACACTTGAGGAGCTGGTGCAGGAGTCCCACTACAGCACCCACAGGGTCAAGGTGCAGGTGCACCAGGCTGACACCACTGTCCAGTGCTGGTCTAAAGTGAGCGCTAGGCCAAGCGATTCTTCATACCCAGGAACCCAAGATGACCTAAAAGGGCCAAGAATCTAGGCTCCAATATGGGGATGGCTTCCTCAGGGCCCCCCTAGTGCTCTTGTAAACTGTCCCACTATGCCATGCAGATAGAAATCTGGACCTCCACTTCAACCACCAGCTACGTTGGATGGGGAAAAAAACACTCCTCATATATTTGAAGGAATATTAGAGAAAAAAAATGTTGAACTTCACAGTAGACTACATAAACACTTAATTTTGAAATTTTTGTTGTTGTTGTTTTTACTACCTGACCCAGCTTTCTGTTGTAGGAGAACTTTCCATCCACATGAGGAGCAGATAAGTCTCAGCCAGCTAAGAGGAAATGCCAACATCCCTACCTTTGGACAGTTCTCAGTACTAACCTGCATGATCTTGAGCACCCATTTGAGATGCCCCAACCAGACTGATTTCATGTTGATAATGAGGAAGCTTTAAAATGAGCATGAGAAAAAAAGCTCTTCATACCGACTATTAGTGTGCAAAGTCTGTTGTCCCACCTCTAAAAAGTACCTAGAAACTCAAAGTAGTATCAACACCCCTCCATCCACCAAACTTAGATGGTACTTTTAAAACCTATGATAAATCCTCATTCTGCATAGACACTCCAGACCCTTCTCTTGCACATGTCCGTGAGGGGCTGAGTGTTTTGGGTGTGCTCCAGACCTGTTTTCCTGGTTTTTCATGGTGATGCCACTGACAGGATATCCATCTTTGTCCCCCTCATGGTGCAGCTGAGTTCATCTTTAAATTGTGAGAAGCCTGTAGAATGTGGTCCTTCTAGGAAGGCATACTGCAGAGAGTCCTGGTATCCATGTCACCAGCTTCCCCAGGTGGAATCATCTCCCACTGCACTGCCTTCAAATCCATGCACCCAGCCTTCTTCAGAGCCCAGCAGTACCTGGATGAGCTGATTACTCGGTGAGCACATGCCCCCTTTTCAGTACCATGCTGAAGCATTTTTGATTTCTGCCAGCTACTAACTCTGTGTCTTTAAAAGGTCACCACATCTATCTGAGCCTCAGTGTTCTTGCCTGAAAAGGGGAATACGGAGGATCAATGTCATTATGTTCTTCAGGGACTACTGTGGGGAGATTCCAGGCAGATCTTACCTGGTATCTGAATCTACAGACAGGGCTACTGGATGTGCTGTGGCTGTTCATGGCAATGATTTCTTTGTTCACCATGGAAATTTGCCAGCGAAACCCATCAGAGGTCAGTGCCATTTCTGAGTGTGAAGAAGCACAAGGAAAACAACCTGTCAAGAAGCTTGTGAGCACTTGGCTAATCCTTGTGCTTGTCTTTGGTGTTGTCACAACAGGAATCTCTAGGGGTAACAGAAGTCCTCAGTCCCACCCATGTATCTAGAATAGCTGTGGTTGGGGTTCATTTATTCACGAATGTGTATGAAGTGCCAAGTACAAGTAGGTCCTACTAGTGGCACTTAGCATAATTCAGAGAATGAAGTAGACACAATTGCAGGGTATCAGTTCTACTCAGTGAATCAGACAGTCACAATAGACATCAATCACTGGCCCTGTCCTCCATCTATCAGATCTGACGCCATCAAGGTCTTCTCCACATCAAGAAGCATACCTCTAAGGGGGACACACCACAAGACCCAATAAAAAGGAGAGAGGTGTTTGGGTCCACAAGGAAGATCTCTTGTGTCGAGAGCGCAGAGGCTGTGGGTGGGGATGGTCTGGCAAAAAATGAGGTCTTACACGTCTAATTCCCAAGGGAGGCCAGAGCTCTGGTGTCTTCCATTTCAAGAGGACCTGATTCAGAAGAGAACTGAGGTTGAGGTCTCTCACCTGGTAGAATCAGACAGGCGGCTCAGCTGCTTTGTGCTGTAGAGTCTCAAACCCACTGCAGTCCAGTCCTGTGCTGACTGCGCCTCTCCATCGTCTTCTTTCCTGACCACTACTCCCAGCTTCAAAACAGGAAATGTGATTAAAAACAAAAAACTCTGCACAAATCTGTCTAATCCTCAGTCAAGGTGAGCAGGCAAATGGCAGTTTGGAATGGGCAGTGTTCAGGACTTTCAGGAGAGAATGTCAGTGGGAATAAAAGACTCACACAGTCTCTATGTTAAACCTGCTGTTATCATCCAGCCTGCGACTCCCAGGACAGCCACATAGGAGTCAGGGGTGGCATGGGTCTGTCCCCTAGATGGGCAGGGGCAGGCAGAGAGGCTCTGTCCCAAACCATGGTGCCATGGGAAGGCAGTT
This sequence comes from Glossophaga mutica, assembly GCA_039655065.1. Taxonomy (NCBI): domain Eukaryota; kingdom Metazoa; phylum Chordata; class Mammalia; order Chiroptera; family Phyllostomidae; genus Glossophaga; species Glossophaga mutica. Next base: position 94,143,366 of record CM077309.1, on the reverse strand, counting down.
TGGAAGGAGAATTCCAGAACTCCGACTCTGCTGCCCAACTGCCTCTCACCAGGGCCTTTGCCTCTGCGGTGGGAGACTCCATGCAGAACCAGGTTAGGAGTTCGGCCAGCCCCTGCATTTCGCCTTGTTCCGGCTAAAGCAAACTTTGATGCAGGTCAACTTCCCCACTTCACTGCCTCTGTACCGGGCCCAACTTTCTCGGGTTGTTCTGGAGAACCTAGAGACAATTTAGGCATACCTGAAAGGTGAGGGGACTTCAGTCTGGGAAGATCATCTGGGGAGGGGGTGTCATGGGCAGGATTTCCCCTAAAGGCAGCAGCACCTTTTCCTGTTTCTGGATAAGGACACCAGGCCAGGGTTACAGTCCACTGCGGATCTGAGGTGAGAGCTCGGCTAGTGGATTCTCCACTCCTAGAAACTCAGGATGACCTGACAGAGCCAAGTATCTATGCTCACGTACAAGGATGGGCTCCACAAGGCCATCCCAGTGCTTGTGATAAAGTGTCTCATGTCCCATGCGCATATGAATCTGGACCTCCATTTCTACCACCACTTACATTGTACAGGAAAAAAAAAAACACTCCTTTCATATATGAAGGAATATTAGAGAAAGAAATATGTCCCCCTTCACAGTAGACCACATGAACACTTATATTTTGCTGTTTTTGCTGTTTTTCCTACCAGCCCCAAGTTTCTGGTAGAGTAGTCATCTTCACTGTCCTTGTAGACCTCCAAATTTTCCATATCATCGGACTGGATTAGGGGGTGTTGTACACAAAAATGAGGAGAGAGTAAAATATTGAATTATTTCTTCGCAACATTTCAGCTCACAGATCAGAGAAAACCATTGTAATCTGGCCAGCTTAGGAGATGTGACCTTATTCATCTCCATAATAGTTCATAAAGGAGGTAGTTTCCTCAATGTTCAGCTGTTCAATGATTTTAGACATTGACATCATTCAATTCTGCTTCTCACTAGCAGAACTGCCTTGTACATCCTCACTCTGTCTCAAAAGAAATTATCAGTTTGCTAGCCCTGCCAATAGACAGAACCACAGTTTGATTGGATGGTTCCTGATTCTGTTTTGCTTGGTATGGCGTTTGCCTTTGTAGAGTTTCAACGGAGATAGCATGCAGGACCTGGTTAACAGGTTCAACAACTCTACTTCCCCTGAAGAAGGTGCATCAGGCCCCTGACAACAGATAGTGCCACACTGAGATGAGACCTAGCCCACAAGGGACTCCTCACTCATGACCCCAAGATTACATTGTATTGCCAGCACCCGACTCAATCTGGGGGCTCCACCAGGGACCTGCAGGGGCTTTCTTACACTGTGTCACAGTCCCATGTACAAAGGGCTCTGGACTTCCATTTCTCCCTCCAGCTACAAGTGGGAGTTGAAAGAAATTACTGGTATTAGTAAGAATATTACGAATCATATGTTGTTTTATTTCACAGCAGACCACAAGTATATATGTACTTTTCTTGATCTTTTCTGTTTGTTATTTTTGTTTGTTTGTTTTTAGCTACCCACTCCAGATATCCTGCAGAGAAGTCAGGTTGAATATGCTTTCAGGCCTTCTTCAGTAATGGAGGTTATTCACCACAGTGATGCAGCCTCTCAGCGCTAGTGGACATGGTACCAGTGCCGTGTCAGCAGTGCTCCTGAGATCACTTAAGTGTGTCCCTGTGATGTAAAAGTTTGCTGGGGCAACCATAACATAGGAGCACACTGGGTGGTATATACAGCAGGCACTTAATTTTTTACAATTCCAGAGATGAGGAGTTGCACGTGAGGGTGTCCTGAGGATGGGTTCCTTTTGAGGAGTTTCTGCAATGTTCATACATGGCTATCTTCTCACTCTTTGTCACACAGAATCCCCTTTATGCTTCCCTATGTCCTCCCCTCTTGTTTTAAGAAAACTGGTCATATTGCGGTAAGACCCACATGACTGAATTCACTTCACTTTAGTTACTTTCTTAAGGACACCTTATGTGGGGAACACCACGTGTGATTGGAATCTTCCCCCATGACAATGCCCAAACAGGCCTCTGACCATACCTGGCCTGACAATGGGCTCATTCTTTGCAGAACTCAATTATTACTTCATGGAGGAGTTGGCTGATGGATTCACCTATGGCATCAACAGTTAAAAGGGAGAAGTGCACCAGGGCAGGGACATTGTGGAGTGCCTGACTGCAGTGACAGCAGTCCCACACCCAGGGACACGAGATGTCTAGGTGGGACAATAACCCTGATTCAAATCTAGGGCCTCAAGATTTTCATATGCCCACTCCCAAATTAATCTGCAATTCTACTTGTCAGGATTCTTTTAGGGTAAAAATCCATTCTTTACCTTTGTTAGAATCATAGAGAAAAACACATCTTGCTATTCTCATTTTCCTTGTTTCCTTTCTTTGCCAACCTGTAACATGCACCCTGTGGAGTAGTCAGCTCTACTGGCCTTAAACCTCTTCATGTCTACACATCATCATGCATAGAGGGTAGTTTTGATAAAACACCAAACCAACACTGCAGGAATTAACGTATTTGATACATTTGTCAGTAACTTGGCATCTCACAGAGCACACAAACCATTTTCAGTCAGCCAGGTCAGCAGCTCTGGCCTTACTCATCTCCATGTTATCCTATAAAGAAGGGAATTTTCTGCAGTAATTAGGCCTTTTCTGTTGTTAGAACTTGACATGATGCCATTCTGCTCTGATTTCTGCAGTATGACAGGGAATGGCCTCACTGTGTCCTGATAGACTGTGCTAGTTTGGTAGGTCTTCACTACACAGGAGCACAGATTGTGTGGAAGGTTACTGAGGACTCCGTATCTGCCTTTGTCTTTGCAGAGCTCCAATGATGACATCCTTGAGGAGCTGGTGCAGGAGTCCCACTAAAGCACCCACAGGGTCAAGGTGCAGGTGCACCAGGCTGACACCACTGTCCAGTGCTGGTCTAAAGTGAGAGTTTGGCTGACGAATTCTTCACACCCAGGAACCCAAGATGACCTGAGCGGGCCAAGCATCTAGGCTCCAATATGGGGATGGCTTCCTCAGGGCCCTCCCAGTGCTCTTGTAAACTGTCCAACTATCCCATGCACATAGAAATCTGGACCTCCACTTCGACCACCAGCTACATTGGACGCGGAAAAAACACTCCTCATATATTTGAAGGAATATTATTGAAAAAAGATGTTGCACTTCACGGTAGACCACGTGAACACTTGTTTTGCTCTTTTGTTTTTACTAGCTGCACCAAGTTTCTGGTAAAGCAGTCATCTCCACTGTCCTCAAAGGCCTCCAAATCTTCCACATCATTACACTGGACTAGGAGGTTTTGTACACAAATATGTGCAGTAATTAAAATGTTGGATTATTTCCCTGTAACCTTTCTGCTCACTGACCAGGGCAAACCTTTGTAATCTGGTCAGGTTAGGAGATGTGATCTTACTCATCTTCATAATATCTCATAAAGGAGGAAATTTCTACAGTGTTTAGCCATTCATTGATTTTGGACTTTGATATTGTTCAGTTCTGCTTCAACTTCAGCATGGCTGCCAGGAAAGACCTCACTGTGTCACTATGTCCTAATAGACAGTCTCAGTTTGCCAGGTCTGCCATGAGACAGAATCACAGGTTAGTTGGAGGGTTTCTGATGCCTGCTGGCTTGGTACAGGGTTTGCCTTTGTACTGTTTCAACGAAGACACCATCAAGGGCCCAGTGAACAGGTTCAACTACTCTACCTCTCTTGTGGAGGAGGTGCATCAGGCCACTGAGGACTGCCAGTGCAGAACTGAGGTGAGAGCTAGCCCAGAAGCATCTCTACAACTGTAACTCCAAGATAACATTCTAGTGTCCATAACCTGACTCAATCTGGGGACACCACAGAAACCCCCAATGGTTTTACCTGCAGTGTCCCACAGTGCCGTGTACAGAAGATTCTGATCCTCCACTTTTCACTCCAGCTACAAGTGAGGATAAAAATATAATACTTGTATTAATAGGAATATTAGGAAACATTTTTGTCATAGTAGATGAAAAACACATTTATATTTTCTTGATCTTTTTTGATAGTTTTTGTTCTTTTTAAACTACTTGCCCCAGATATTCTGCACAGTGGTGAGATCAACAGTCTTGCAGACCTTCTACAATAATGGAGGTTGTTTGTCACACTATGCAGCCTCTCAGTGCTGGTGGACATGGTGTCTTTGACTACCGGTGCCATGCCAGCAGTGTTGCTGGGATCACTTATGTGTGTCCAGTTGACTAAAAGTTTGCTAGGGCAGCCATGATATAGGACCCCACTGGGTGGTGGTTAGGGCAGACAGTTAATTTTTCACAATTCCGGAGAAGAAGAGTTGGAAGTGAGGGTGTCAGCAGGGCTAGATCCTTTTGCCGGATTTATCCCTTGTTCGTACATGGCCATCTTCTAACTCTGTCATGTGGAATCCTCTCTGTGGTTCCATGTGTCCTCCCTTCTTCTTCTAAGCTCTGTGGTCATATTAGGCTAAGACCCATATCACTGAATTCTCTTAACCTTAATAACCTGCTTATAGACATACAGAGATATAGGCATGTTCTGAAGTTCTAGGGGTTTCAAAATCATGGAACTTGAGTGGCTCTCTAAAGACCACACTGTTTACCTGTACTACCACAGCTGGAAGTACAACACAGGTTAAATTTGAGCAGCTGCATCCAGATTCCAAAATGAAAAGTCTGTAGCATAACAGCACCAACAGAACTATTTTGATGATGGCTGCTGCCTTGCACCCAGCCTGGCCAGAGGGTTTCTCATCCCTTTAAATTTAGAGTAATTCGGGGGAAACAGAGGCAACTGTAACTGAACAACAAAATTAGAAAAAGAAAAAAATTAAACAATCTGATTTCAACATGGCCAAGGCAATCCCAGTGTTCCTTGGTTTTCATTTGCAGCCAGCATCCCTTGACTCACCGATCCCTTGTCTCCATGCACAGGGATTGGACCTACCTCAGTCATCTGCTCAGACTCCTGCCTGGTGATTAGCTTTCTCTAGTCAGGTGTCAGCAGGCATTTGCCCTGTGCAGTTTCTGCATCTCAAAATGCCCTTTAATGTAAAACAAAGGGAAAATAGTGTGATTTCAGAAGTCACTGGATTTCATAGGCTGTGTTTATCCATCTTGCACACAATTCCCAATTGGGTGCAACAGTGTTTCCCATACCATTTCCATCCATGTCAGGAACAGGTAAGTCTCAGGTAGCTAAGAGGCAATGTCATGCATCCCTAGCTTTGGGCAGTTCTCAGTTCTAACATAAGTGACCTTGAGCAGCCATTTTATGTGACCAAACCTGTGTGCTTTCATCTTTCTAATGAGGATGCTGTTGAGGTCCCATTGATACAAAGCTATTCATCATCTTTGTATGGAAAGTCCTGTATTCCTCCTCTGAAAAATTGCCTAGAAAGTAAAAATTGTATCAACAGCCCTATCCACCAAACTTATATGGTACTTTATAACCTATTGATTAAAACTTATTCAACGTGAGTACTCCTGACCCTTCTCTTGCACATGTGCCAGAGGAGCTGGGAGTTTGGGGTGAGCTCCTAACCTCAGTACTCATGATTCATGGTGATACCACTGACAGGATGCCTATTCTGGTCCCACCCAGAGTGCAGCTGAGTTCATGCTTAATTTACATGAATCCTTCAAAATGTGGGCCCTCCAGAGAGGCATGCTGAAGAAGGTGGTGGATTTTGTAGCTGCAACTTTCCTGGGTGGAAATATCACCCACGTTACCACCTTCAGGTCCATGCACCCGGCCCTCACTAGAGCCCAAATATTCCAGGATGAACTGCTAATTCAGTGAGAATGTGCCCTCTTTTCAGGACAGCTGTGATTCAACCCTCTGCTAGCTGTATGTTGTAAAAAGGTCCCCATATATCTCTGAGCGTCAGTTTGTTTCTTGGATATGTGGGCTGACAGAGGACACAAGTCAACCTTCTCACAGGGACTACCTTGGAGAATATCCAGGCAGATCTTAGTTGGCACCTGGCTCTGCAAACAGGGCTTCTGGATATGCTGTGGCTGTTCATGGCAGTTTTTGTTTTTTGTCCATGGAAATTCACCACCCTCACACATTGTGGCCTGTGGCATTTCTGAGCATGGAAAACAATCTGTCGAGAAGTTGGGGAAAGCACTTGCTGGACTTTGCTTGTGACTTTAGTATTGCCACATTAATAATCTCTGGGGATAAGAGGGGTCCCCAGGCCCACTCAGATATCTGGGATGGTTGTTGTTGGGCTTCATTTATTTGACAATGTGTATGAAGCACCTAACACAAGTAGGCCATACTAGGGGCACTTAGCATAACTCAGTGAATGAAGCAGACACAATCCCAGGGCCTCAGTTTTACTCAATAAATCCATCACAATGGATACCATTTGCACATCCTGTCATCTATCCATTAGCTCTGATACAGTCAAGGTTTTCTCCACAACTGAAGGCCTTCCTGCTGATAATGACAGTGGACACTCACCAAGGGATCAAATAAAAAGGTGGGTGGTGTTTGGATTCAGAAGGAAGACACCCTGTTTAGAGAGCACACAAGCTGTATCAGGGAGGGTCTGGCCCCAACGAGCTCTTACAGATCTGATTCCCAAGGGAGGCCTGAGCTCTGGTGTCTCCAACCCCAAGAGGACAGCAGAGAGAACTGTGGACAGGGCCTCTGTCCTCACAGAACTGGACTGAGGCTGCAATGCATTTTGCCCTAGCATCCTTAACCCACCGAAGTCCTCTCCTGCACAACACCATCCCAGGCTCTGAACAGGAGATGTGGTGGTTAGAGCCTTCTCAGCAACCTACCTCCAACCTTTGTCCAGATGAGCAGGAGCATGAAGGGTTAGCAGTGTACAGGGCCTTGAGAAGAAAGGTGGTTGGAAAGAAAAGTCACAGGGTCTTCATGCTAAACCCACTGAATTGCCCATCCTGCTCCTCCCAGGACAGCCACATGGGGATCGGGGTTGGCATTGGGCTGTCTTCTGGTTAGGCATGTGCATGCACACAGGCCCTGTCCCAAATAAGTTTGTCCTGGGAAGGCAGCATGGAATCCAAGACTCTGGTTCTGCCGCCCAAACTCCTCTCCCCAGGGCCTTTGCTTCTGCAGTGGGAACCTGGCCAGACCAGGTTCAGGGGTTCAGCCAACCTCTATGTTTCCTCTCGTTCCATCTGAAGCAGGCCTTGGTGCAGGTCAATTCTATACTTAACAGCATCTGTGCCAGGTGCACCATCTTTGGGTTTTTTTTTTTTTTTTTTTTTTTTTGAGAAGCTAGAGACAACTGCAGCATCCGTGGAAGATGAGGGGACAGAAGTTGATACGATGATCTTGGGAGGGGAAGTGAATGGCCAGGAGTTCACTTAAGGGCAGTGCCACCTTCCCTCTCCCTGGAAACGCAAGGAAAAATCAGGTACGTGCTTGTCAATCTTCTTTTCTTTCCCGCTCCTCCAGATCCATGTCCAGAGTTTGAGAGCAACCCACAGCCACATGAGGGTCCTGCTCAAGGGCTTGTTCCTGAACCAGCTGGAGGCCATACCCTGGCTTTGCCTGGCCTGAAGCTGTACCTCTAGCCAGGATGGAGGTATCTTTTTGAGACTTTTATCTTGTTCTCTTAGAAGTTCTAAGTTTTATCCTAAATACATGAGAGGAATACAACCCAACAACATATTTATAGTAAAAAAAAGGATAATTTTCAACAATACCACATTGTTTATATAAAATATATTGCATACAATAAAATACTGTAAAAAGAAAAAAAATTGTAAATTAAAAATATGCATACATAATAAGTACTCATGTAAAATATAATTCAATACATATATATGCTGGATTTTGAAAATGCTCTCTATGCAATATATTTTTAAAATAATATCTAAAACAGACCTACATTTTGGTGATGTGGACTCTGTCCAGTGGGGTCCATTTGTTGTGAATGCAATGAACAAATTCACACAGACTATGACAGAAGTCCTATGGAGGATTAGGGAGGCCACGGCCACTCCCTGAGAGAGAGAAGGCCTCGACCCTTGCCTGGACAAGCTTTTATTTGCTTTCTAACATACCTCAGAGAAGGTTCTCATTCATTATGCTCAGATTTGCATTAGGTGATTACTTTTTACAGATAACAAAGGAAAGTATGTTACTGATTCCTTCTTACAGATTAACAAGGAAAAAGGTTGCAAATGCAAGGGAACAATATGTGTGATTGGTCTGGTTACACTCCATCTTTGGGAGAATTAGAATAGACTTTAGGAAGTTACTTTAAAGATATTCAGTAAGCATTTGCAGCTTCAACTGAGGGTGAGGGAGGTTTAGCAAGATCAAGCCTCAGAGCAGCCTAGGTATAATGCAGGCCTGCTTCCTCACCAGACAGCCAATCTATGGGTTTGTCTTACACATGCCTATAGGCCTTCTAGTAGGGCTGGGCTACATTTACCCTTCCATGTGGATACGTTCCCTATATTTTGGGATCCTAATACAAATATAAAGTAATGGTAAAAGCAAATTTGGAAATGTATACATCAAAATGTTCCACTACTAAACTCTAGAAAGTGGGACTACTACAAGTTGCTGTCCTTTCTTTTTTGCTTATTGTATTTTCTAGCTTTTGTACAACTATCAAGTATTGAAAATAACATATAGTAAGATGAAACATTTGTGTTTATTACACCTAAGAGTCTTTAAAGTTCCATTTTATACCTTACAATGGTTTCATTAAAAGCCAAAATTACCTGTTGGATTACATTCTGCTTTCCTCAGTGTTTAGATTATTTGAGCAACAAAAACCACTAGAGTAGCTATTACCAATATTTATTTATTTTTTTTCAAGCATAGTTTTATAATTTGTATTTTTATTCTTTCCCCCCCTTTATACAAGCAACCTTTAAATTATACTATGGAAATGCATTTCTTCATGTTTATTTCTATCATTGTCTCTAGACTAGCATAGGTTATCATTCTTTGTCCTTCAATTCCTTTACAATCCTCTTACGCAGCTCCTTAAATTCTTTTTCTTATCAGTATTTTTTAATTGTTGATATTGTACAGTTTTCTGTCTTTTACCCCGCCCCAGCCCACCACCCCAGCCCTCCCCACCTTCCTCCCATTTCCACCCCCCATAGTTTTTGTCCATGAGTCCTTTATACTTGTTGCTCTAAACTGTTTCCCTTTTCCCCTGAAATTCCCTCCCCTCCCACTCTGGACACTGTCAGACTGTTCTCAAATTCAGTGTCTTTGTTTATTATGCTTGTTTCTTTGTTTTGTTGATTAGCTTCCTGTTAAAGGTGAGATCATATGGTATTTGTCTTTCACTGCCTGGCTTATTTCGCTCAGCATGATACCCTCCAATTCCTTCCATGCTGTCGCAAAGGGTAGGAGCTCCTTCTTTCTTTCTGCTTCATAGAATTTCATTGTGTAAATGTACCACAGTTTTTTGATCCATTCATTAACTGATGGGCACCTAGGTTGCTTCCAGCACTTGGCTATTGTAAATTGTGCTGCTATGAACATAGGGGTGCATAGATTCTTTTGGATTGGTGTTTCAGGGTTCTTAGGATATAATCCAAGCAGTGGAATTGGTGGGTCAAAAGGTATGTCCATTTTTAGTTTTCTTAGAAAATTCCATACTGTTTTCCATAGTGGTTGTACCAATCTGCAATCCCACCAACAGTGCACTAGGGTCCCCTTTTCTCCACAACCTCTCCAACACTTGCTGTTTGTTGCTTTGTTTATGAAGGCCATTCTGACTGGTGTCAAGTGGTATCTCACTGTAGTTTTAATTTGCATCTCTCTGATAGCTAGAGATGTGGAGCATCTTTTCATGTGTCTCTGGATCCTCTGTATGTCCTCCTTGGAGAAGTGTCTGTTCAAATCCTTTGCCCATTTTTTAATTGGGTTGCTTGTCTTCTTAGAGTAGAGTCTTGTAAGTTTTTTATATATTTTGGAGATTAATCCCTTGTCTGAGGTATCATTTCAAATATGTTTTCCCATACAGTTGGTTCTCTTTTTATTTTAATACTGTTTTCTTTAGCTGTGCAGAAGCTTTTTATTTTGATGAGATCCCATTTGTTTATTCTTTCCTTTATGTCCCTTGCTCTAGGGGACGTATCAGTGAAAATATTGCTGCGTGAAATATCTGAGATTTTCCTGCCTATATTATCCTCTAGAATTTTAATGGTGTCATGGCTTATATTTAAATCTTTTATCCACCTTGAATTTATTTTTGTGTATGGTGTAAGTTGGTGCTCGAGTTTCATTTTTTTGCATGTAGCTGTCCAGTTCTCCCAGCACCACTTATTGAAGAGGCTATTTTTGCTCCATTTTATGTCGCTGCCCCCTTTGTCGAATATTAATTGACTGTAGAGACTTGGGTTTATTTCTGGGCTCTCTGTTTTATGCCACTGGTCCACGTGTCTGTTCTTGTGCCAGTACCAGGCTGTTTTGATTACAGTGGTTTTGTAATACAGTTTGGTATCAGGTATTGTGATCCCTCCTACTTTGCTCTTCTTTCTCAAAATTGCTGTCGCTATCCGGGGTCGTTTATGAGTCCATATAAATTTTTGAAGTGTTTGTTCTATGTCTGTGAAATATGCCATTGAAACTTTAATAGGTATTGCATTGAATCTGTAAATTGCTTTGGGTAATATGGACATTTTGATAATATTAATTCTTCCGATCCATGAACATGGTATATGCTTCCATTTGTTTGTGTCTTCCTTGATTTCATTCTTCAGTGTTGTGTAGTTTTCTGCATACAGGTCTTTTACCTCCTTGGTTAGGTTTATTCCTAGGTATTTTATTTTTCTTTTTGCTATATCGAATGGGATTGTTTTTCTTGATTTCTGCTTCTACTGTTTCACTGTTGGTATACAAAAATGCCTTTGATTTTTGGATATTGACTTTGTATCCAGCTATTTGGCCAAATTCATTTATTACGTCGAGCAGCTTTTTGGCCGATTCTATAGGATTTTCTATGTACACTATCATGTCATCTGCAAACAATGATAGTTTTGTTTCTTCCTTTCCAAGTTGGATGACTTTTATTTCCTTTTCTTGTCTAATTGCTGTGGCTAAGACTTCCAATACTATATTGAATAGAAGTGGTGAAAGTGGACAGCCTTGTCTGGTTCCTGATCTTAGTGGGAAAGATTTCAGTTTTTGCCCATTGAGTATGATGTTGGCTGTAGGTCTCTCATATATGGCTTTTATTATGTTGAGGAATGCTCCCTCTATTCCCACTTTGCTGAGTGTTTTTATCATAAATGGGTGTTGTACTTTATCAAAAGCTTTTTCCACATCTATTGATATGATCATGTGATTTTTGTCTTTGCTTTATTTTATGTGATGTATTACGGTCATTGATTTGCGAATGTTAAACCATCCTTTCATCCCTGGGATGAATCCCACTTGGTCATGGTGTATGAACTTTTTAATGTATTGTTGGATGCGGTTTGCCAGTATTTTGTTGAGGATTTTAGCGTCTACATTCATCAGTGATATTGGCCTGAAGTTTTCTTTCTTTGTTATGTCTTTATCTGGTTTTGGGATTAGGATGATGCTGGCTTCATAAAAAGAATTTGGGAGTCTTCCATCATTTTGGATTTTTTGGAAGAGTCTGTGAAGGATAGGGGTTAGCTCTTCCTTAAATGTTTTGTAGAATTCTTCTGTGAAACCATCTGGTCCAGGGCTTTTTTGTGCCAGGAGTGTTTTGATTACTGATTCAATTTCAACAGCTGTTATTGGTCTGTTCAGTCTTTCTGTTTCTTTCTCATTGAGTTTTGGAAGGTTATGTTTTTCTAGAAACTTGTCCATTCCACCTAGGTTTACAAATTTCTTGGCATACAGTTCTTCATAGTAATTTCTTACAATCCTTTTTATTTCTGTGGTGTCAGTCGTAATCTCTCCTCTTTCATTTCTGATTGTGTTTATTTGAGTCCTCTCTCTTTTTTTCTTGATGAGCCTGCTTAAAGGCTTGTCGGTTTTGTTGATCTTTTCAAAGAACCAGCTCCTGGATTCATTGATCCTTAGGATTGTGCTTTTAGTCTCTATGTCATTTAATTCTGCTCTGATCTTGGTTATTTCCTTCCTTCTACTTGCCCTGGGCTGTCTTTGTTGTTGTTCCTCGAGTTCTTGTAGGCGTAGGGTTAAGTCGTTTGTTAGAAATGTTTCTGTCTTCTTTAGGTAGGCCTGTATTGCTATGAACTTCCCTCTGAGGACTGCCTTCCTTGTGTCCCATAAGTTTTGGGTTGTTGTGAGTTCATTTTCATTTGTTTCCAGAAACTTTTTGATTTCCTCCTTAATTTCATTCTTTACCCATTCATTGTTTAATAGCATGCTATTCAATCTCCATGATTTTGATGATTTGGGGATTTTCCCCATCAAGTCGGTTTCTAGTTTTAGTCCCTTGCGGTCAGAGAAAATGCTTGGTATGATATCAATTTTCTTGAATTTGTTGAGGCTTGTTTTGTGTCCTATCATGTGGTCTATCTTTGAAAATGTTCCATGTGCGTTTGAAAAAAATGTGTATTTAGTTTCTTTGGGATGGAGGGCCCTATATATATCAGCTAAGTCCAATTCGTCTAGAGTACTGTTCAATGCCACAATATCTTTGTTGATAATTTGTTTGGAAGATCTGTCCATTTTTGACAGTGGGGTGTTAAAATCTCCTACTATAATTGTGTTGCTGTCAATATCTTTCTTGAAGTCCTCTAAGATTTTCTTGATGTATTTAGGTGCTCCTATGTTGGGTGCATATATATTTACAATGTTTATGTCTTCTTGGTGGATTCTTCCCTTGAGTATTATGAAGTGACCTTCTGGGTCTCTCTTTATAGCTCTTCTTTTGAAGTCTATTTTGTCTGATATGAGTATTGCTACCCCGGCCTTTTTTTCCTGTCCATTTGCTTGGAAAATTTGTTTCCAGCCTTTCACTTTAAGTCTGTGTAGGTCTTTTGTCCTGAGGTGGGTCTCTTGTAGGCAGCATATGTGTGGGTCATGCTTTCTTATCCAGTCAGCTACTCTATGTCTTTTGATTGGAGCATTTAATCCATTCACATTTAAGGTTACTATTGATAGGTACTGATTCATTGCCATTTTCGTATCTGTGTTCCTCACTCTCTCTTTTCCTTTCTTTCCTTAAAGCAGTCCCTTTAGTATCTCTTGTAGTACTGGTTTGGTAGAGGTGTATTCTTTTAGACTTCTTTTGTCTGGGAAGCTCCTTATTTGTCCTTCTATCTTGATTGAAAGCCTTGCTGGATAAAGTAGTCTTGGTTGTAGGCCTTTGGTTCTCATTACTTGGAATATTTCTTGTCATTGTCTTCTGGCTTGGAGCGTTTCCATTGAGAAGTCAGTTGCTAACCTTATCGGGGCTCCCTTGTATGTTACTTCCTTTTTCTCCCTTGCTGCCTTTAAGATTCTCTCTTTGTCTTGGAAGTTTGCCATTTTAATGATGATGTGTCTTGAAGTGGGCCTGTTTGGGTTCCTCTTGATAGGGACTCTCTGTGTTTCCTGGATTTGTGTGACTTTTTCTCTCACCAAATTAGGGAAGTTTTCCATCATTACTTTTTCAAATAGGTTTTCTATCCCTTGCTCTTCTTCTTCTCCTTCTGGTATTCCTATTATACGGATATTATTATGTTTCATGTTGTCTTGCATTTCTCTTAAACCCTCTTCATTCTCTCTGAGCCTCTTTTCCTTTTCTTGCTCTATCTGGCTGTTTTTTTCTACTTTGTCCTCCAACTCACTGATCCGATCTTCTGCTTCATCGATTCTGCTTCTCATTCCTTCTACTGTGTTCTTCAGTTCAGAGATTGTGTTCTTCATTTCCTCTTGGCCCTTGTTGATAGTTTCTATTTCCTTTTTCATGTTGATATAGTTTGCACTGAGTTCATCGTAGCTTCCCTGTAGTTTCTGGTAGCTCATTGAGAGCTCATGGAGCTTCCTGACAACCATTTCTTTGAACTCCTTATCTGATAGTTGAGTTGCCTCTGTTTCATTTAGCATTCTTTCTGGGGCTTCCACCTTTTCTTTCATTTGGGGATTGTTTCTTTGTCTTCTCATTGTTGGTGAGACTCTTCTTGTAAACCTCTGCTTCTTAAGTTGATCTGTTCTGGCTACCTGCGTTTATGGTGTGAACTTCTGTGGTGGAATACCTGAGAGATTCAGTGTTATAGTCTTCTTCAGGTATCCTGGTGTTCACAGCTTCCACTGTCTCAGCTGTGGGAATACCCCCTCTTTTGGTCAAACTCTGGTTTTTCCACAGTTCTAGGATTTCTTTGCCTCACTCGTGGGTATTCAAAAAGAGAAAAGAATAAAGTGAAAAAAGAAGAGAGAGAAAAAAGAAAAAAAAAGAGGAGGGAAGGAGAGATAGAATTGGAAAGAAAGGAAGAAGGAATAAAGCCAGAAAGAAGTAAAGAGAAGCAAAAGGAATTGAGGGATAAAAAAGGTAGAAGTAATAAAAAAATAAAAAATATATAATCAAAACAAAACAAAAAGAACCCCACAAAAACGAAAAACGAACCAAAACAAACAAACAAACAGAAAACCCAACTAAACAGACAAAAAACAACTATCAAAAAAACCCCACAAAACAAAATGAAACAAAACACCCCCCCCCCCGCAAAAAAAAAGAAGAAGAAAAAAAAAAATCTCTTGCTATTTTCACACAGGCCAACCTGGATTTTCTGGACTTGCTGGCTGTAGCAGGCTGCGAGGCGACTCGTACCGCTTTTCTCCCTGTTCCTCACTCAGTCAGCTTTGGGCTACTGTCCTCAGTGCCAGCCAGCACTGTCCCCAGGGCTAATGGCGTACTCTCCATGCAGGGCCTTGGGTGTGATTTCTGAGCCTCCTGCAGGGGGCGAGCTTTCCAGAGTTTATGGGTTTCAGCTGGAATCTCTTACAGATCCATCCCTCCCCGAGCCTATTGCTGTGAGCTCCGGTATCCTACAGGGCGCAGGCGCCCGCCTGAGACTACGGGCGTGGGCTCCGAGAGTTTCCCGAGTTGTGCACACTCACCCCAGGATCACAGATGTGAGCTCCGGGTCTTCCAGAGTCCTCTTCTCTAGTTGCAGGGTCGCCTCTGGCCGCAGGGCTGCTTCCAATCTGGTCGCAGAACCGCCTCCGGTCGTGCGGCCTCCTCCGGTCCGTTGCAGAGCCCCCTCCGGTTGCGCGGCCGCCTCCGGTTGTTTGCAGGACCGCCTCCGGTCGCCGGGCCGCCTCCGGTCGGTTGCAGAGCTGCCTCCGGTCGCCGGGTCGCCTCTGTCCCGTCTCAGGGCCACCTCCGGTCACTCGGCTGCCACGTCTAGTTTTCCAATGTCTGCTACAGATTTTGATCTCCTATTTTCATATATACTGTGGTATTGTTCGCTATCTGCTCTGTTCCTCTGTAGATCAGTTAGGTTTTTCTCCCATGTGCATGAGGAAGGACAATCTGCGTCCTCCTACCATGCCTCCATCTTGAACCCCCTGCTATTACCAATATTTAAAATCACTAGGGATGAAAGAACATTTCTTTGGATGTAACTAAAATGATGCAAAAGAACCTCCTCCAGTCAACTCTCACATAGTCAATTTTCTTCTTTGTTGAGCCCATAAATTAATAGGAAAAACTATTAACTTAAGAATAGGCAATGTTTGAGGTGGCCTGACACTGGGGCAGGTTGGTCTCCGGCCAATCTGTGCTGTGTGGCTTCTTGACTTTATAAAGGAAATATTTCACAAAAGAAGTTCAGGTGCTTTTTAAAATGTGTATATTAAAGCCAAAGACAGTGAAAGAAAGGAACTACTTAGGCCACAGGAAGTAACAGGAGAAAGCATATGTGTTGCTCTTCTTTGGTTCCCTACAAAGGTCATAGAAAAGAAGTGAGCCAAGGCGATGCTGACTTTAGTTCACGGGGAAGCCAAATGCAGAATCACATATCAGCCCAAGAGGAGTTGCCACTGTCAGATGCTCCCCTGGTTCCAAGTCTCATGCGGACCCTCACGGTTTAGGAGAAAGTAAAATGTTCAGGCCTGAGAAGAGGCCTGGGAGTGCTCTAGAGGGAACCTACACTGGCTCTTTGTCCACAGGGTCTTTCTCTCTCTCTGCAGGTGAGAATCTTCTTGGAGGTGTTCAGTAATATGTATATTAGCTTTCCTGGTGAGTTTCTAATATGTTGATGCAACTGAAGGAGTGCATAGGGGAGTTTGGGGTTTTTTTTATGTCCTGTTTTACCGTTCTACTTTTATCTTGGGTCTGTCTGGGTTTAATTGGATTTTTGTTATTTATTCCCCTGACTTCTTTCATCCTTCGGGTTGCACAAATGGCATTAATTAGGTCTGTGTTCTGGGTCTTAGGAATATGGATTAGAGCTATGTATCATCTTGTTAGGGAAGTGAGGAAAAAACCAGGTGCTCTCCCGGGTCCTTGGTTAGGGAAGACAAGGCCTTATGATTCACTACCTCCCTGTATGTTTTTCAAATTCTTTGGCTTTTTAAAAATTTTTTGTCTCAGTTTCCCCATTCCACTTACCCAGGAATGTTCCTATCTTCTCCCTCTCCTGCCTCATTTCCGTTGGAACACATGTATGGAAACGAGGTAAACATCCCTATTCTTACTGCAGAGCCATTATTCAGTGACCCTCTGAAACATTCTATAAATAAAATTAAGACCAACATGTCAAACAATTTAACGAAAAGAAAGAATTTGAGGGAAATCTCTAGGTGAGTATTTCAAAAGAAAGTGTTCTGTGTAAAATAAAGGCTCTTCATGTATGTCCATATGAATATGAGGCTAGATAATTCAAAGGTAGTCACTCTGATGTTTATATTTTGATCTGAGTGGGGACGCATTTCTTATCTTTTGATTCTTATTTATTTTTTTATGAAAACTGGAGGGTCTATAAACCAAGCCAACACTCTGTTCTCCATGGAAGGAGTGGCCTATCTTCCACTCAGAAAGGCCAGTAGAAATCAAGGTCTGGTATACAGGACCCAGGCCCATGGATAGGTCCTCCTGTGGGAAATCAGGCCTGCATTGTACCTAGGGGGCTTTGAGACTTACTTTTTGCTAAAATGTCCTCACCGTGAATTGAGGCAGCAAACCTTTACTGCATATCTTTAAAGTAACTTCCTAAAATCTATGTTAACCCTTCCAAGGACGAGTGTAACCAGTTCAACCATTTTCCCTTTATATTTGCAAATATCCTTCTTTTTGATGTAATTAGCAACATGCTCTCCTTTTTTTTTCTGGAAAAGGTAACCACCTAAAGTGAACCTGTGCATAGTAAATGAGGACCATCTTCAGTGCTATGTGCCCAGAAAAGCCATAAAAGTTTTTCAAGGCAAGTGTGGGCCTGCTCCCCCTTGAGAGAGTGGCTGTGCCATCCCTTGTCCTCCACAAGACTCGGTAGTCCATGTGAATTTGTCTTGTCTCAGCCAAAACACAGCCGACGCTGTGAGCTGGTGTCTGTATCAGCTGGCACCCTAGAACAGGCACCCAAGGTTATGAGCTATCATTGTCCACAACACAACAACTTGGTTGGAGTCCCAGTGCATCAGCCCAGGTAAGAGCCAGTGACACCAAGTGCTTTTAGGTTAGGTCATTGGCTGTGTTGGATTTCAGAGGAAAGGGTTTTGTTTTTTTTTTTTTTTTCCCTACATCGCCCTCTCTCGCAACCGCTTTGCAACCGTACCTTCTTCAGTAAGTAGAAGCCTTGCTCTCTCTCCCATGAATGTGCTGCAATCTCTCGGGCACAGGTTGAGCAGGTAAGAGGCACAGGGTGTCCCATTAGTGGATTAGCTGGATATAGACTGGGACAGAACTCTAGGTTTCTCACCAGCTGCAAGCAAAAGTCCACGCAATGAGAGGCACACTATAAAAACACTCACAAGCCCATCACCATGACACAACCCACAAGTAGATCTAGGCTTGGAGGAAAGAGCAAAGATTTTCCCTTTAATAGGCTTTAAACACATCAACTAGTTACGGGACATTTTACAAGTATCTCAGCAAATTCTTTTCAGCTGCCTCTTGAGGCCCCTTCAATTTTGCCTTTTCCCTCTGTCTTCCTGCATAAGGATTTAAAGGTGCAGGTGGAGAAAAAGCAAAATTGAGACTAGTTTTGTAATTGCCATGCTTTCAGTTGGAGAAATTTCAGAACAAGTTTCTCTTATTTGTTAAAAAATGTCTTCAGGACTTCCGGCCAAGATGGAGGCATAGGTGGACACACTGTGCCTCTTCTCACAACCAAAATTAATGACAACAAATATTTAGGAACAAGAAACCACCAGAACGGATAGAAAATTGAACTGTACGGAAGTCCAACAATCATTCATTGAGAACGGTAAGAGGGGTGGAGTCCCGGCAGGACAACGTGGAGGTGCAGACCTGGGCAGGCAGGCAGCAAAGCCTGGAAATTCCCAGGAGTACAGGAGGAAGCTAGCAGACCCCAGGCACACAGGTGGCAGCTAGAGGGCCCCGGGCACAGGGTGGCAACTGTGCAGACCCAGTGAGGCCGAGCAAGGTGGCTGGCTGACCAGGTGGTGCCACATTGGCACACAGATAATCCAGGCGAAGGGGAAGCAGCGGAAGGGACTGGAATCCAAGAGAGAACAGAGCAAGCACCATTGTTCCTTCTTGGACCCCTCCCCCACATACAGCGTCACTACCCAGCAACTGAGCTCCCCGCACTGGGGAACACCTAAAGCTCCATCCCTTGCTACATAACAGCCAAAACCAGACCAAAACAAAAAAACAAAACAAAAACAAAAACAAACACAAACAAACAAACAAACAAAACACCAAAAATGGCTGAAACCAGAGAACAAGTCAAAGTTCCAGAACCAATTCCTCTAAGTGAGGAAGAGATAGCCAACCTATCAGATGCACAGTTCAAAGCTCTGGTGATCAGGATGTTCACAGAATTGCTTGATTTTACTCACAAATTAGATGAAAGTATGCAGGCTACAATACATGAAATGAAGGAAAACACATGGGGAACCAATAGAGATGGGAGGAAAACTGGGACTCAAATCAATGGAGTGGATGAGAAGGAAGAAACAAACAACCAAAAAGAAAAGAATGAAGAACCCAGAATTCAAAAAAATTAGGAGAGGCTTACGAACATCCAGGACATCTTTAAATGTTCCAACATCCGGATTATAGGGGTACCAGAAGGGGAAGAAGGAGAGCAACAAGTAGAAAACCTATTTGAACAAATAATAAAGGAGAACTTCCCCAATCTGGCAAAGGAAACAGACTGTCAGGAAGTTCAGGAAGCTCAGAGAGTCCAAAAGAAGTTGGACCCAAGGAGGAACACCATCGTAATTACATTAGCCAAGATTCAAATGAAGGAGAGAATTCTAGAAGGAGGGAGAGGTAAGGGGACAGTCACCTCTAAAGGAGTTCCCATAAGACTGTCAGCAGATTTCTCAAAAGAGACCTTCCAGGCAAGAAGGGGCTGGAAAGAAGAATTCCAAGTCATGAAAAGCAAGGATCTACACCCAAGATTACTCCATCCAGCAAAGCTATAATTTATAATGGAAGGGAAAATAAAGTGCTTCCCAGAGAAGGTCAAGTTAACGGAGTTCATCATCACCAAGCACTTATTATAGGAAATGTTAAAGGGACTTATCTAAGAAAAAGAAGATAAAAAAAATGAACAGTAAAAAGACAGCAAACACACAGTTATTAACAACCACACCTGATACAGAAGCAAACTAAGCAAACAGCTAGAACAAGAACAGAACCACAGAAATGGAGATCATATGGAGGGTTAGCAATAGGGGAGTGGGAGGAGGAGAGAGGGGGAAAAGGTATAGAGAATACTTAGCATAGATGGTGCGTAGAAAATAGACGGGGGAGGGCAAGAATAGTGTGGGAAATGTACAAGCTGAAGAACTTATGACACATGGACATGAACTAACGGGGGAATGTGGGTGGGAGGGGGTGTGCAGGGTGGAGGGGAATGATAGGGGAGAAATGGGACAACTGTATTAGCATAATCAATCACATTTATTTTAAAAAAGAAAAAATTCTCAGATCTGTAGGTTGACTTAAGCTATTTTTAGTATATTGTTACACAAGTCAGGTAGAAACTTCTTGTGCACAGAGCTCCTATTGAGCTTCAAAATCATAATAAGTAGAGAGATACAACCACAAAGCCAATAAAATTTAAGTTAACAGTAAAAAAAATTCTTTAAAGTTTTCTGTGAATGCTCAACCATGAGAAATGGGCTCTCTAAAGAACAAGAACAGTGATTTAAGCTAATTCCGCAGCTTTTTAAGGCTGGTAGATGTCTTCCTGATAAGGGATCTTTAGACGTAGTTATAGGAAAAGGTTGGGCAGAAGTTGAAATGACACCAGGTGGTGTGAGATAAGATTCTAAGGCTAGTGTCTCACTCCCTCCTTTAGAGGACTTAATTTGAGAATACTGGTTTGCTTGAATTTTGTTTTTGTTTCTGAATGGCTCAGTCTCAAAATATCTTGCTAAACCTCGGGTAAATAGACTAAGATCTCTAATGTTGGTACATCATAAGGATTCCACTCAGAAAGAATTCAAATGGATTGTTGAACAAAAAAATTCACTTCCCTCAGACAGTAAATAAAAAACAGAGGAAGATAAGTCATGAGAAAATGTGTGTTTTAACCAGTCTGAATCCTCCTTCTGAAGGCCCAGGGACTGCTTCAGTCCTCGGAACAGACTGTGCCAAAATTAGTATCCTCCCTCCCGCTTCTCTAGCCTCCCTAAAGTTCTCAAGGGCACTGGATGAGACAGCTCACTTTTGAGCACATTCAAGGAATGCAGTAATCAATAAAAATTAACAACAACAAAAAAAGTAAATATATTTGCCAGTGGAAAAAAACTGTTTCTGAAAGTTATGAATGTGTTCATAAATTTGTCAATCCAGAGCTTGCTATAAGTGGGATGGGGGGTGTGACCTACTACAGAAATATTAAGAATCCTCCTTGGTTATGCTGGAGCTGTGACTTTTCATTGTAAAAATGATATATAGGTGTACTGTCTCCCAGGGAGAACTAGCCCTCCTCCATGGAAGACTAAGCACCGTTTTTTAACTCAGTATCTGTAAACACTGATCCTTTCCTTGCGGAAGAACTGGCTATTCTCCTGGAGGGAACGGTTAGTCAATAGAGTCACAAAAGGCCCTTGGTGTGTAACCACTTTTGTCTAAATCATATTTGAGTTGAGCACCACCCATCTTTCCCACTTTACTTGAAAACTCTGAACCTAGGAGTTACCAGGTCCTGAGAACAACAGGGCAAGTAACTTGCTGCTTAAACTCAGTGCAGCTTCCGGAAACAGCACGGTGTCTTTCTTCCCAAGCACAGAAAAAAAAATGGCACTTTTAAAACTGAGGCTATTTTTCAGCCAACACTTGGAGCTTCCTTTGCACTACTCCCCTGCCACTTACCTGGCTCTCCAATAAGCTGGTATGGGTTGACCAGTGGCCAGTTGATCAAGGAGAGCGACTTGAACACACCTGCCTTTTAGTTAACAATTAGAAGCAGATCATATTGAACACTCTAACTGCCCTTGGAATATGCCTATTTTTGTTGTACTAAAGAAGTCTGGCAAATGGAGGTTTATTCATGATCTAGGAAAAAATTAATGAATCCCTCCTACCTATTGGCCCCCTACAACCAGGAGTCCCCAATCCAGCTTGCATTCCAAAGGATTGGCCACTTTTAGTAATTGACCTAAAGGATGCTTTCTTTACATTTCCTTTAACAGAAAACTATCAGGAACATTTTGCATTTGCCCTCACAGTCATTAACAATTCTCAACCTTTACAGAGGTTTCAATGGGAGAGTTTTGCCTCAGGGAATGCTTAAGAGCCCAACTATCTGCTAGCATTTTGTACCTTACAGCCATTCAGCCAGTAAGAGATCAGTTTCCTAATTCAATTATCTATCATTTTATGGATGACACCCTGATTACAGCTCCTTCACAAGATATTTTAGCAAAAAAACTGCTTCCTTTCTTAACAATTCTGTAGCCTCTGCTGAGCTAATAAAAAATCCAGCATTCAGAACCTTGGAAATATTTAGAATATACTCCTTTTCATAGGACAATTCAGCCTCAAGTCCTTCAAATTAATCCACCCAAGGATGTAAGACTTTTTTTTACCACCTGTAGTATGTATTTTATTATTTTTTATTTTTAAATTTATTTTAATTGTTGTTCTTGTACAGTTTTCTGTCTTTTACTCCCATCTCAGCCCACCATGTCAGCCCTCCCCACCTCCCTCCCATTTCCACCTGCCCTGGTTTTTGTCCATGTGTCCTTTATACTTGTTCCTGTAAACCCTTCCCCTTTTCCCCTGAAACTCCCTCCCCTCCCCGTCTAGTGACTGTCAGCCTGTTCACAATTTCAGTGTCTTTGGTTACATTTTGCTTGTTTGTTTGTTTGTTTTGTTGATAAGGTTCCTGTTAAAGGTGAGATCATATGGTATTACTCTTTCACCGCCTGGCTTATTTCCCTTAGCATGATGCTCTCCAGTTCCATCCATGCTATTGTGAAGAGTAGGAGCTCCTTGTTTCTTTCTGCTGCATAGAATTCCATTATTTAAATGTATCATAGTTTTTTGACACATTTCATGTTTTGATACATTTTTATTTTTGATACAATTCATTTACTGATGGGCACCTAGGTTGCTTCCAAAACTTGCCTATTGTAAATTGTGCTGCTATGAACATTCGGGTGCATAGGTTCTTTTGGACTGGTGTTTCAGGGTTCTTAGGATATAATTCTAGCAGTGGAATTGCTGGGTCAAAAGGCAGATCCATTTTTGGTTTTCTTAGAAAATACCATACTGCTTTCCATAGTGGTTGGACCAGTCTACAATCCCACCAACAGTGCACTAGGGTTCCCTTTTCTCCACAACCTCTCCAACACCTCCAACACTTGTTATTGCTTTGTTTATGATGGTCATTCTGACTGGTATCAAGTGGTATCTCATTGTGGTTTTAATTTGCATCTCTCTGATACCTAGCAATACTGAGCATCTTTTCATGTGTCTCTGGATCCTCTGTATGTCCTCCTTGGAGAAGTGTCTGTTCAAGTCCTTTGCCCATTTTTTAATTGGGTTGCTTGTCTTCTTAGAGTAGAGTCTTGTAAGTTTTTTATATATTTTGGAGATTAATCCCTTGTCTGAGGTATCATTTCCAAATATGTTTTCCCATATAGTCAGTTCTCCTCGTATTTTAATATTGTTTTCTTTAGCTGTGCAGAAGCTTTTTATTTTGATGAGACCCATTTGTTTATTCTTTCCTTTATGTCCATTGCTTTAGGGGACATATCAGTAAACATATTGCTACATGAAATATCTGACATTTTCCTGCCTATGTTCATCTCTAGGACTTTAATGGTGTCATGGCTTATATTTAATCTTTTTTTTTAAGTTTTTTTTTATCAGTATTTTTTTCTTAAAGATTTTATTTATTTATTTTTAAAGAGAGGGGACGGAAAGTAGAGAAATATTGATGTGTGAGAGAAAGAAACATCAATTGGTTGTCTCTCACACCCCCCACTATCCATGCATGCGCCCTGACTGGGAATTGAACCAGTGACCGAAGTGGTTCGGTCACTGAACGGTGACTTTGTGAGATGACACCCAACTGAGCCACACTGGTTGGGGCAGAATTTCCTTCTTTTTAATGGATGAATAATATTTCATTATTTCTTTATCCATTCATCCATTGATGGACACTTAGGTTGTTTCCATGCCTTGACTATTTTTAATTTTTAATTTTTGAGGAACTTCTATAGTGGCTGCTGCATTCCCAACAGTGTACAATTGTACAAGAGTCTCCTTTTCTCAACATCTTTGCTAATTTTTATTATATTTTATCTTATTGATGATAGCCACTCTAACAGGTGTGAGGTCATATCTCACTATGCTTCTGATTTGCATTTCTCTGGTGGTTAGTGATGTTGAGCACCTTTTCATGTACCTCTCAGCCACCTGTATGTCTTCTTTGGAAAACTGTCTATTCAGATCCTCTGCCCATTTTTTAATCGTATTTTTTAATTGTTGATATTGTACAGTTTTCTATCTTTTACCCCACCCCCAGCCCACCACCCCAGCCCTCCCCACCTTCCTCCCATTTCCACCCCCCATAGTTTTTGTCCATGAGTCCTTTATACTTGTTGCTCTAAACCATTCCCCTTTTCCCCTGAAATTCCCTCCCCTCCCCCTCTGGTTACTGTCAGACTGTTCTCAAGTTCAGTGTCTTTGTTTATATTATGATTATTTTTTTGTTTTGTTGATTAGATTCCTGTTAAAGGTGAGGTCATATGGTATTTGTCTTTCACTTCCTGGCTCATTTCGCTTAGCATGATGCTCTCCAATTCCATCCATGCTGTCGCAAAGGGTAGGAGATCCTTCTTTCTTTCTGCTTCATAGAATTTCATTGTGTAAATGTACCACAGTTTTTTGATCCATTCATTAACTGATGGGCACCTAGGTTGCTTCCAGCACTTGGCTATTGTAAATTGTGCTGCTATGAACATAGGAGTGCATAGGTTCTTTTGGATTGGTGTTTCAGGGTTCTTAGGATATAATCCAAGCAGTGGAATTGCTGGGTCAAAAGGTATGTCCATTTTTAGTTTTCTTAGAAAATTCCATACTGTTTTCCATAGTGGTTGTACCAATCTGCAATCCCACCAACAGTGCACTAGGGTCCCCTTTTCTCCACAACCTCTCCAACACTTGCTGTTTGTTGCTTTGTTTATGAAGGCCATTCTGACTGGTGTCAAGTGGTATCTCACTGTAGTTTTAATTTGCATCTCTCTGATAGCTAGAGATGTGGAGCATCTTTTCATGTGTCTCTGGATCCTCTGTATGTCCTCCTTGGAGAAGTGTCTGTTCAAATCCTTTGCCCATTTTTTAATTGGGTTGCTTGTCTTCTTAGAGTAGAGTCTTGTAAGTTCTTTATATATTTTGGAGATTAATCCCTTGTCTGAGGTATCATTGTCAAATATGTTTTCCCATACAGTTGGTTCTCCTTTTATTTTAATACTGTTTAGCTGTGCAGAAGCTTTTTATTTTGATGAAATCCCATTTGTTTATTCTTTCCTTTATGTCCCTTGCTCTAGGGGACATATCAGTAAAAATATTGCTGCGTTAAATATCTGAGATTTTCCTGCCTATGTTCATCTCTAGGTCTTTAATGGTGTCACGGCTTATATTTAAATCTTTTATTCACCTTGAATTTATTTTTGTGTATGGTTTAAGTTGGTGCTCGAGTTTCATTTTTTTGCATGTAGCTGTCCAATTCTCCCAGCACCACTTGTTGAAGAGGCTATTTTTACTCCAGTTTATGTTGCTGCCCCCTTTGTCGAATATTAATTGACTGTAGTGACTTGGGTTTATTTCTGGGTTCTCTGTTCTATTCCACTGGTCCATCTGTCTGTTCTTGTGCCAGTACCAGGCTGTTTTGATTACTGTGGCTTTGCAATACAGTTTGGTATCAGGTATTGTGATCCCTCCTACTTTGCTCTTCTTTCTCAAAATTGCTGCCGCTATCTGGGGTCATTTATAATTCCATATAAATTTTTGAAGTGTTTGTTCTATGTCTGTGAAATATGCCATTGGAACTTTAATAGGTATTGCATTGAATCTGTAAATTGCTTTGGGTAGTATGGACATTTTGATGATATTAATTATTCCGATCCATGAACACGGTATATGCTTCCATTTGTTTGTGTCTTCCTTGATTTCTTTCTTCAGTGTTGTGTAGTTTACTGCATACAGGTTTTTTATCTCCTTGGTTAGGTTTATACCTAGGTATTTTGTTTCTCTTTTTACTATATCAAATGGAATTTTTTTTTTTTTTTGATTTCTGCTTCTGCTGTTTCATTGTTGGTATACAAAAATGCCTTTGATTTCTGGATCTGGATGGAATACTTTTTTTTTTTTTTTTTTTTAAGATTTTATTTACTTATCTTCAGAGGGGAAGGGAAGGAGAGAGGGAGAGAAACATCAATGTGCGGTTGCCTCTTGTATGTCCCCTGCCGGGAACTGGCCTGGCAACCCAGGCATGTGCCCTGACTGGGAATCAAACCGCGATCCTCTGGTTCGCAGGTCCGCGCTCAATCCACTGAGCTACACCAGCCAGGTGGATGGAATACTTTTTATCCTACTGTTTTGTGAAATTCATTTATTAGGTCAAGGAGCTTTTTGGCTGAGTCTAAAGAATTTTCTATGTACACTATCATGCCATCTGCAAACAATGATAATTTTGTTTCCTCCTTTCAGAGCTGAATGCCATTTATTTCCGTTTCTTGTCTAATCACTGTTGCTAAGACTTCCAATACTGTATTGAATAGAAGTAGTGAAAGTGGACATCCTTGTCTTGTTCCTGATCTTAGTGGAAAAGAATTTAGTTTTTGCCCATTGAGAGTGATGTTGGCAGTAGGTTTCTCATAAATTGCCTTTATTATGTTGAGAAATGCTCCCTCTATTCCCACTTTGCTAAGTGTTTTTATCGTAAATGGGTATTGTACCGCATCAAATGCTTTTTCTGCATCTATTGATATGATTATGTGATTTTTATCTTTGCTTTTATTTATGTGATGTATTACATTTACTTATTTGTGAATATTGAATCATCCTCTTATCCTTGGGATGAATCCCACCTGGTCATGGTGTATTAATTTTTTAATGTATTGTTGGATGCAGTTTGCCAATATTTTGTTGAGGAATTTAGTGTCTATATTCATTAGCGATATAGGCCCGAGGTTTTTTTTTTGTTTTGTTTTGTTTTTTTGTTTTGTTTTGTTTTGTTTTGTTTTTTTCTTTTTCTTCTTGTTGTGCCTTTATCTGGTTTTGGGATTAGGATGATGCTGGCTTCATAAAACGAGTTTGGGAGTCTTCCATTATTTTGAATTTTTTGGAATAGTCTGTGAAGGATAGCGGTTAGCTCTTCCTTAACTGCTTTGTAGAATTCTCCTGTTAAACCATCTGGTCCAGTTGTTTTGTGTGTCGGGAGTTTTCTGATTACTGCTTCAATTTCATCTGCTGTTATTGGTCTGTTCAGGCTTTCTGTTTCTTCTTCATTGTGTTTTGGAAGATTATATTTTCCTAGAAATTTATCCATTTCATCTAGGGATTCAAATTTCTTAGCATACAGTCTTTCATAGTAATTTCTTACAATCCTTTGTATTTCTATGGTATCAGTCATAATCTCTCCTCTTTCATTTTTGTTTGTGTTTATTTGGGTCCTCTCTCTTTTTTCCTTGATTACAGTTCTTCAAAGCTTGTTGATTTTTTTTTTAAATCTTTTTAAAGAACCAGCTCCTGGATACATTGATCCTTAGAACTGTGCTTTTAGTCTCTATGGCATTTAATTCTGTTCTGATCTTGGTTATTTTCTTCCTTCAACTTGCACTGGGCTGCTTTTGTTGTTGTCCCTGGAGTTCTTGTAGGCATAGAGTTAGGTTGTTTGTTTCAAATGTTTATATCTTTTTTAGTTAGGCATGTATCACTATGAACTTCCCTCTCAGGACTGCCTTCACTGTGTCCCATAAGTTTTGGGTTGTTGTGACTTCGTTTTATTCGTTGCCATAAACTTTTTCATTTCTTCCCTAATTTCATTCTTGACACATTCATTGTTTAATTGCAAGCTATTCAATCCCCATGATTTTGAGGGTTTGGGATTTTCCCCCTTGGGGTTTGTTTCTAGTTTCAGTCCCTTGTTGTCAGAGAAAACACTTGGTATGATTTCAATTTTCTTGAATTTGTTGAGGCTTGTTTTGTGTCCTATCATGTGGCCTATCTTTGAAAATGCTCCATGTGCATTGGAAAACAATATGTATTTAGTTTCTTTGGGACGAAGGGCTCTATATACATCAGTTAAGTCCATTTCTTCTAGGGTGTTGTTTAATGCCACAATATCTTTGTTGATATTTTGTTTGGAACATCTGTCCATTTTTGACAGTGGTGTTTTGAAATTCCCTACTATAATTGTGTTGCTGTCAATATCTTTCTTGAAGTCCTCTAAGATTTTCTTGATGTATATAGGTGCTCCTATGTTGGGTGCACATATATTTGCAATGTTTATGTCTTCTTGGTGGATTCTTCCCTTGCATATTATGAAGTGACCTTCTGGGTCTTTATGGCCCTTCTTTTGAAGTCTATTTTGTCTTGTATGAGTATTGCTACTCCAGCTTTTTTTCCCTTGTCCATTTGCTTGGAAAATTTGTTTCCAGCCCTTCACTTTCAGTCTGTGTATGTCTTTGGTCCTGAGGTGGGTCTGTTGTAGGAAGCATATGTGTGAGCAATGCTTTCTTATCCATTCAGCTATTCTATGTCTTTTGATTGGAGCATTTAATCCATTTACGCTTAAGGTTATTATTGATAGGTACTTATTCATTGCCATTTTTGTACCTGTGCTCCTCTCTCTCTCTCTCTCTCTCTCTCTCTCTCTCTCTCTCTCTCTCTCTCTCCCTTTCCTTAAAGCAGTCCCTTTAGCATCTCTTGAAGAAGTCGTTTGGTAGAGGTGTATTCTTTTAGACTTCTTTTGTCTGGGAAGCTCCTTATTTGGCCTTCTATGTTGATTGAAAGCCTTGCTGGGTAAAGTAGTCTTGGTTGTAGACCTTTGGTTCTCATTAGGTGGAATATTTCTTACCATTCTCTTCTGGCTTGGAGCGTTTCCACTGAGAAGTCAGCCTCTAACCTTATCAGGGCTCCCTTGTATGTTACTTTCTTTTTCTCCCTTGCTGTCTGTTAAGAGTCTCTCTTTTTTTTGGAATTCTCCTATTTTAATTATGATGTGTCTTAAAGTGGGCCTCTTTGGGTTCCTCTTGATTAGGACTCTCTGTGTTTCCTGGATTTGTATGACTTTTTCTCTCATCAAATTAGGGAAGTTTTCCATCATTACTTTTCAAATAGGTTTTCTATCCCTTAATCTTCTTCTTCTCTTTCTGGTATCCCTAATATATGGATATTAGTACATTTACTATTCTCTTGCATTTCTCTAAATCCCTCTTCATTCTTTCTGAGCCTCTTCTTTCTTTTTTTTTTTTTTTTTTTTTTTGCTCTTTCTGGGTGTGTTTTTCTTTTTTTTTTTTTCACTTTGTCCTCCAACTCACTGATCCAGTCTTCTGCTTCATCAATTCTGCTTTTGATTCCTTCTACTGTGTTCTTTGTTGTTGTCCCTCGAGTTCTTGTAGTCGTAAAGTTAAGTTGTTTGTTTCAAATGTTTCTATCCTTTTTTAGTTAGGCATGTATCCCTTGTATGTTACTTCCTTTTTCTCCCTTGCTGTCTTTAAGATTCTCTCTTTGTCTTAGAATTTTGCTATTTTAATTATGAGGTGTCTTGAAGTGGGCCTCTTTGGGTTCCTCTTAATTAGGACTGTCTGTGTTTCCTGGATTTGTGACTTTTTCTCTCATCAAATTAGGGTACAATTTTGTTCCAAAATTGTATTCTTTATTTCCTCTTGGCCCTTGTTGATAGTTCCTACTTCCTTTTTCATGATGATATAGTTTCCAGTGAGTTCATCATAGCTTCCCTGTAGTTTCTGGTAGCTCATTGTGAGCTCATGGAGCTTCCTGACAACCATTGCTTTGAACTCAGTGTCTGAGAGTTGACTTGCCTCTGTCATTTAGGCTTCTTTCTGGGGCTTCCTCCTTTCCTTCCATTTAGGGATTGTTTCTTTATCTTCCCATTGTTTGTGAGATTCTTCTTGTTAGCCTCAGCTTCTTAAATTGATCTGTTCTGGCTTCCTGGTTTTATGAGGAATTCTGTGGTAGAATACCTGTGACATTCAGTGGTGCAGTCTCCTTCGGGTACCCTGGTGTTTGCAGGTTCCACTGTCTCAGCTGTTCGGATGCCCCCTCTTTGGGTCAACTCTGGTTTTTTCACAGCAGGGTTTTTTTTTTTTTTAATCTCACTCATGGGTATTTAAAAAGAGAAAAGAAAAAATATATATATAAAGAAGGGGAAGGAGGCAGAGAAAAAATGGAAATTATGGAAAAGGAAATAAAACAAGAAAGAAGCAAAGAGAAGCAAAAGGAATTGAGGGATAAAAAATAAAAAATAATAATGAATAATAATAATAAATATATTTAAATTAAAAACAAAATAACAAAAAAAAAAAAATCTCTTGGCCAAACGGGTTTTTCTTGTCTTGCTGGCTGCAATGGGCTGAGAGGCAACTGGTATCGCTTTTCTCCCTGTTCAGCATTCTTTCCGCTTTGGGCTACTCTCCTCAGGGCTATCTGTGCACTCTCCCCAGAGCTAGCCTGGTGCCTCTCTGCTCAGGGCCATGGGCATGGTTTCTGAGCCTCCTGAAGAGCATGTGCTTTCTTGACTTTATGGATGTGACCTGGGATCTCCTACGGATTGAGCACTCCCTGAGTTTGTGGGTGTGAGCTCAAGGTCTCCTACGGGGCTCACACACCAGCCCAATTTTACAGGTGTGTGTTCCGTGGGTTTCCTGTGTTGGGTGCACTCCCCCTAGGTTCATAGATATGAGAGCCGGGTCTTCTGCAAAGCTCCCTCCTCTGGTCACTGGGCCACCTCTAGACACTCGGCCGCCTCCGGTTGTAGGGGCTTCAGTGTGTACTCCTCCCAGGGCTATGCGTGGGTGCTCACAGCCCCTGCAAGTTTGCCACTGAGACCTTAACACACCTCCCTCTGACCTCAAGAAACCAGGTCTCTCCCAGTGCTGCTCAAACCTTGTTTGGCTAGGGAGGGAGCAGTTGACCCAATTTCCCTCCCTAAAGCCCTGTGGCAGACCCAGCGAGCGCAGGGCTGGGACTTCAGCTGCCCTGGTAACCGCTGACACCTGAGCCGTTGCTGTCCTGAAAAACTCTCCTTACTGTCTGGTTTTTCAATGTGTGCTACAATTTTTGATCTCCTATTTTCATCTATGCTGTGGCACTGCTGGCTCTTTTCTCTGCTCCTCCATAGATTGGCTAGGTTTTTCTCCCATGTTTAGAGGGAAGTGGAATCTGCTCCCTCCTACCATGCTGCCATCTTCCTCTCCACCGGATTTAACTCTTAATAGCCTGCAACAACTTCTGGGAGCATTAACTGGGTACACACCAGGCTTGGAATATGTACCCAACAATTAACTTATTTATTTAATGCCCGCAAAGGGGATCCAGATATTCACATCCCCTTAACTCAGGTATTTACAGGAATTGACAGCTCAGTCTTTAGAATTTCAGTGTGCTGTGGCTGATTTTGTAGGAAGAATAGAACTTAATCTGCCCTCAGATAAATTGCATCAAAGCATTCCATTCCTTCAAATAAGGGTAGCAGGAAAGTTCAACCCAATGCCAATAACTGGCATGAGAACTGTGTTTCTTCACAGGTCTACACAAAATGGACAGGCTGCTATTACTTGGCAAGAGGGCAAAAGCTGGAGAAGTTTTGTATTCTCAGGACATTCCTCTATT
Source organism: Glossophaga mutica (assembly GCA_039655065.1). Lineage (NCBI taxonomy): Eukaryota > Metazoa > Chordata > Mammalia > Chiroptera > Phyllostomidae > Glossophaga > Glossophaga mutica. Next base: position 94,111,922 of record CM077309.1, on the reverse strand, counting down.
CAAAGGGCTGAGCTTTTCTCTGTAATCATGGCCCTGCATCAATGGCCCCAGGAACCTAGGAATATAGTCTGGGACTCAGGATATACTGTTTATACTATTCTGTATCTAGATCAGGCATTAATTAAGACTTCTATTGACCCCAATCTACTGAACCTATTTTGGACCCTACAGTCCCTCCTTGACAAGAGAGTACACCTCCTCTTCATTACTCATATTCAATCCCATTCTGGCTTACCTGACCCCCTGGTGGAAAGTAACAATAAGGCAGAGGCCTTAGTCAGTGTCCTTACTGCCTTCCAGCAAGCAACAGTTTATCATCAGTATTTTCATCAAAATAGCCAGGCACTCTGAAAACAACTTAATATTCTTTGCTTCCAAGCTTAGCAAATTAGTAAAGAATGTCCTGATCACCAAGCCCTTAGGAAGGATACCCCATCTATAGCAGTTAATCCTTGAGGACTAAGTTCTCAAATAAGTTGGCAAACAGATGTCACTCATTGTGCTCCCTTGGGAAAAATCAAATATGTTCATATTTCTACTGATACTTAGTCTGGTGCCCTAAATGTATCTGCTTTAACAGGAGAATCTGCTAAAAATATACAAGCCCATTCATTGGCTTGAGGCCTTTAGTTATTAAGACAGCCTCAGCAAATTGAAACAGATAATGGCCCTGGATACCTAGCCCATTCTATTCAGGTTTTTATTCATCCTTAGAATATCCAACATAAAATGGGAATAACTTACAATCCAACAGGTCAGGCAACTGTAGAAAAGGCTCATCGTACTTTTAAAAATCTTCAAATACAAAAAAGGGGGAGGCATGAGTCCTCCCCGCAAAATTTGATTATGTTAGCCATGTTTACATATAATTTTCTAAAATGTGATAAATCACACTGTACTGCAATTGAGAAGCATTTTCAGAGAAAAGAATCAAAACCGCCTTACCCTCAGGTTTTATATAGAGATCCACTGGGAGATGGCTCTTGGCAAGGCCCTCTAGACCTCTTAACATGGAGAAGAGGGTATGTGTGTGTTTCCATCCCTAGAGGTCCTGTCTGGCTGCCAGCCAAAAGAGTAAAGCCTCATCATGAGTAGGACAGATGCCAAGACAAGGCTTATTATGAGTGGAATGGACGTCAAGCTCTGCTACCTAGAGGCAGGAACCGATCAAAGTAGGCCAAGTCGCCCAGCTGACACGGAACAACCGAAAGGAAAACAGACACCCACACTGTCACTCACGAGCCTTGGTTAACCAATGAAAGAGGATGGGTCCTGCCCCCATGACCAGGGCAGAGGCACAAGTGCTTCCTGCAGAGGGCAACAACCTCTCAGTGCCACATAATGTTTCCTTTAGGCATATCCCCACCACATTGGGGCCATCAAGTCTCTTAATGCTCAAGGTAATGCCTTACCAAACAAAAAGTGTTCCAGACCCTCCACAATAATCCACAGTAATTGAACCCTAAAAATTGGTTCAATGGACTAAATTTACAATTTTGGGTCACGGGAGCCCTTGGATGCCTCTTTGTCTTAATCCTTATCTGTGCTTTATGATGTATATGAAGGTTGTTTGCTCAAGATTGCATTCAGGAACAGCAAACATTAGGTTTCTTGGGCTTACCAGCTGCAATTGCATTCACAAACAAAAAAGGGGGAGAGATAATGTTGGGTACCACCCTGCCTAGTTTCAGAATCTGTAACCCTTCCATGGCTAAGACTGAATGAGAGACCTTAGACCATAAGACACTGGGGAGACAAAGTTTGTCTTCCTGGCAGGAGCACCACCTCTGCCCACCTTACTTCACCCTGCCTGGCACCCAGTGCATGACAGGTTAGCCAATGATGGGTAAGATTCATCAAGGGAATGACAACCTAAGACAGGCATGGTCCTGAGGGGGCCTCGGGGAAGGACTTAGGGGGTATAGAAAAAGGGAGTGGTGGACCCTGGCCTCTCAGTTTGGACATAGCCTGAGTTCCTGTTCTGTTTGAAGAAGTCTCCTAATTTCTTGGCTGCCTTACTTCCATTGCTTGACCTACGCCTGAAACAATGCTGGCAGTGAGTGCAGCCCTGTGCTGGAAAGGGCAGGTTCCCCTGGGCAATCAGGCCTAAAAAAGAATGCACACAATCCTGTGAAACCTGCTTTTCTAATACCCCCATTTAAATAGGGGTCCAAGCCTGGAATGAGTTTGTTTCCCCAAAGTTTTATGGCCCTTTAGATATCTGATCCTGACTCTAAATAAGCCCTCATAGTTTTTTGAATCTTTTCTGTTGTTTGGTCATTAAAGCCTGACAATGACTGATGGGCTTAATTTGAGAATGTGGGTCTTTGGAGCTGCATGTTGCTTACTGGTTATAATAATGCACTGCGTACTGTGGCACATTTTCAAATAATTTTCTCAGGGTCGTGTGAGAGACCAGCAAATAACAACCTTTGTGGGATCTATAGCAGTCCTAACTAAAAACAAGGGGTGCAATATAGGAGATCATTCAGGGTGGCACGGGCCCAGCTACCACTTGATCAGAACCAGTGGAAAGCAAGGTTCAGTACACAGGATCCAAGCTCATGGATAGGTTTTCCTGTGGGGAATCAGGCCTGCATCATACCTAGGCTGCTTTGAGACTTGCTTTTCGCTAAAACTCCTTCACCGTGAGTGGAGGCAGCAAATGTTTACTGCGTATCATTAAAGTAACTTCCTAAAATCTATACCAAACCTTCCAAGGGCAAGTTTAACCGGTTCAACCACATTTCTCTTTACATTTGCAAATATCCTTCTTTTTGATGTAATTAGCAACATCCTCTCTCTTTTTTTTTTTCTGTAAAAGGTAACCACCTAAAGCAAACCTGTGCATAGTAAATGAGAACCATCCTCAATGTAACATGCCCAGAAAAGCAATAAAAGCTTGTCAAAGCAAGAGTGGCCATGCTCTTCTCTTAAGAGAATGTCCAAGGCACTCCAAGGCACTCTTCCCTTGAGATAGTGGCTGTGCCATCTCTTTACCTCAACAGGCTCAGTAATTCGTGTGAATTTGTCTTGTCTCAGCCACAATGCTGCAGACACTGCTTGCAGTATGTGCATCAACAAAGAAAACATTAACTGCAAACTCAAGCACAATTTCAAAACTCACTTAATTTTAATTCATGAAATGTTAATTTTGAAAAGTTATGTGGCTAATGGTGAGCATAATGGACAGAGTAGTTCTAGATCCTAGGAAACAGATGGGAAATGGTCTCTCTGGATTTCATGATATATTTTCTCCACAATTCCATATAGAAAAATTACAGGTCATCATTATTCACAATATAAACAAAAAGATCATGATTATACACTTTCCACTGGACATGCCCAGACCTCTTCATGGTGGGCAGAGACAGCCCCTTTCAATAGCAGTTTGATAGCAAAGTCCACCATGTCCCTTGCTGTTGGCACTGTTTTGGCCTGGGGCTCCTGTAAGAGACTCTCAGAGCAGATTTCTGAGGCAGTTTTTCTTCCCTGGTATAAAGAACAGTAATGAAGACAAGACTTGCCCCAAAATTTATGCTGGGAGCTGCTGTCACCTTCTGATGTCTGGCAGCAATTGTGACTATGAGGGAACAGTGAAGAGGAATAAGCCTACCTTAGCATCATGGAGCAGCTGAATTCTATTCTGGGACCATCTACCTGTGGATTTGTTATTTTGTCATACAAACAAATCCCTAATGTTTAAGCCTCTTTTCATCAGTATTGTGTTGCTTACAATACTACTTACAATGCTCAGCTTCCATGCTGAATGGGATCCAAAACCTTCTCATGGTGGGCACAGTTGTACCATTTACTGATATTTCAAGAAATGCGTAAATGACAGAGCAAACAGGAGGACAGTGAAAAGATGGGAGATGCTTGAAAGAAGTATCAACACCCTTTCAACTATTCCAGAAGGAAACTTTAGAACACAGGGTACGCAACAACTGTAAGATGATGTTAAAGAGCATGATCCAAAGGCAATGGTAAAGTGTGACCAGATTAATGAGAGGAAAGGAGAGACAGGAATGGAAGAAGCAGCAAAAGTCAGATTATGCATAGCCTGAAGGATGTACTAAGGATTTTGTACTTATTTCTAAAGGCCACAGGAAACCTTTGTAAGTTTCGAATAAACAGCATTACACTTACATATTCAAAAGATCAACTAGGCTTCAGGTAGGCAAAGAATGTTTTGAAAGAGGGAAAAACTAGAGGATGACAGAATAGAGAGAATACATCCTATCAAGAGGCCATGATGTCATCATGGATTAGTACTCTAAATGCTAAATCTATGGTGGTGTTTGTAGCAAGTGGGTTCAGCTTGTACTTACTCAGCCATCATTTCTTTCTTTTTTAAAACAGATTTGTTTACTTATTTATTTCAGAGAGAGAGAGAGAGAGAGAGAGAGAGAGAGAGAGAAATAGAGAGAGAGAAATAGAGAGAGACAGAAACATTGATTTGTTCCAAAGAATTATGCTTTCATTGCTCGAGTCTCATATGTGTCCTGATTGGGGATTGAACCCCCAACCTTCTTGTATAGGGACAAAGCTCTAACAAACTCAGATACTTGGTCTAGGTCTTCCCACCGTGATCTTAACCTAAATTCATAGAAAAGCATATATCTCTGGACTCTCTTCATTACTAGGCCTATATAGCCAGTATAAAAAAAAATTAATCATCCAGAAATTAACTCATTTCACTAATGAGCTGGATGGTGAAATCAGCCATAGGTGTTGTCCTCTGTACCTAACCATAAAAGAAGTAAAGTCTCTAGGCTCCTCGGTCCTGGCAATGACTTGATTTGGTCTCTGGAAATAAGTAGCTCAACTACAATGATAGAAACCTATGGGTTGTTAGCACTTTACACAGTGCATAAAAACTGATGATTACATCTCCCAACACTCTTTCAGTGACTTAATAAGCTTTCATGACTGTACCAGTTGTGCATTCAAAAATGGAAATGGTAATGCGGCTCCCACATTCTGTTGAAGAGATCTGTGACTCTGAGTCCAAACACCTGACTCCATGAGAGTCACCACAACTTTTTATTGGAAATTTCTACCTCTGTAGTAGAGAAATAGATGTTTCTACATATCCCCTCAGTCTTTTATACTCTTCCTACTTCAGATGTTAGAACACTTCACTGTGTTTCTCTCTGCTGTTTCTTATTTTATGATTCTCTCTAAACTTCTACTTTGTTTGGTTGTTCACTAAGAGAAATTACCATATGTACACAGAGATGGACTTCCTTCCAAAGCAAGAAAATCTGCACCAGAAGGATCTCCCACAGTTTTCACCAAGAACCAAACAACAAGGGGCAGAATGTGTTGTCAGAGATATAGCTACTTCCGGTATACTAAGGAGTTGAAAACCCTGTTGTGGAGGGCAATTTGATTTGTTATAGCTCTCAATCCCATAATCTTTTCTGGAATGTGGTTTAATGTTCTTTTTCCCACAATATTACCACTTAATTACCTTTATTGGGATAGCTGGGAACTCCAACAAGACTTTATAACATTTTTGATACGGAGAAAATGCAATTCAATTTCTTATTTCATTGTATTATTTTCTCGACCTTAGCTCAGTTTTATTCCCTGCAGCAGACAATACTGAAGCACCAGTGAAACCAAGAAGGCAGGGAGTGCTCAAGGGACAGTACTGACAAAATATTAGGACATGCAATAAAGTGGCAACCGTGGAAAAAGTTGTAATGCTGAGAAAGGGTGCCCTACAAACGACAAGGCACCCTTCTGGTTTTAACAACCATGTTCAAGATGACACTTGACAAGAAAGAAGGGTACAAAAGGCTGCATAGTTTGAACATTAATAGAAAACTAGTTGAGCAGGGGCATGGCAGAACTTTGCAGGAAGACAGTCGTCAACAGGGAATCCAATAACCAGGTCACTGACAGTCACTATGTACTTCCAAAGCAAGGAACTGTGAGAGGATTCAGCACATGGGGCCAGGTACTGGAGAGCCACCTTGGCATCCATGTAGGGCAAGAAAGGTATCCTGGGTGCAAACTCCATCACATGGTTTCTGGGGCTTTGCCCAAGGCTGGGGCATCTCCAGCCTGCATAGTCTAGAGATGCCCCCTCACCTGATGAGTTCCATTATCAGCAACACTTTCCACTCCAGTGCTTCTCCAGTCAGTCCCCATGTTCCAGTGGGCCCCATGGCCCACTATTTAACGTGCACCCCCTCCCACCCTGTCACCCGTTGCAAACTCCACCACACTTTGCTGCCCACTACTGAGAGACCAGGGTTCTCCCACAAAGCCCCCAAATGTTGTTACTTCTAATGAGCATTTTCAAACCACGTTGTCACTGCACTAGTCGGTGTATACATCTATAGCAACTTATAACCATGTCCCACAGAGTATAAGCTCACAAATATTTTACGAATGAACAAGTGACCACAGCAATGATTTGTGCAATGTGATATAATTAATAGGGATTTTGAGGATGTGAAATTATACCCTAATGACAACCTTAGTTCAGGTACTTACTAGACTCTTTTGCCTTTTACATGATTTGTCAAATGGTTTCACATTTAATGGATTTTATTGGTATACATCTGTTGTTGAAGGTGATAACTCTTCTGTCATTTCACCTTTGAGTAATTAATTTCTATCAAGAAGGGGTTTTAGAAGTTAAGTAGGGAATAAAGGCCTTTTCCATCAATAAAAATCTGACTTAAGAACTTGCAGAGGCTGTAAAGAATCAGCTCTGTCATAATAATATTTGACATGAGAGTGAGGAACAGCATGTAGATCTCAGAGTTTCCAGTGTAGAGGTGATGCCACTCTTAAACATGTCTCCCCATCCTGAAGTACCTGGTGTTCTTCTCAGAAAGTCCACCTTTCCTTTCCACAGAGTGCAGACCTGGGTTAGATTGAAGTATATGGCCCAGACACCCACCCATCAGGCAGACCAGGTTCTGAAAGAAGGGATTTAACCTGCATCTACATTGCTAAAAAATATCAGAATTACTTGCACACATGAAAATACACACGTGCACACACGACAGGGAAAAATTAGCTGCTGGAGATGTGACATCATAGAAATGTTCCATCAGCAGATACGTCTTTTTTGATCAAGGAAAGCTCTTTTGCTCTGCATGTTCTTGGAAGCTGTTACAATAGTAGGCCCAAGCAGAGGGAGCATCAGGCTCCTCAGACAGTTCCCTGAAGAGTTCTGAATTCTGGTGATAGTGTTGTGAGCACTGTTCCTCCAGCAGGAGCAGCACCCAGACCCATTCCACCCTGGACATGTCCCTGAAGTGAAGCACTCATCACAATCTCCATCCTAGTACCTCAACTGCCATTTGGACCTGTTGGCAGAGTCCCTGACCAGAAAGACAAGAAACATGGCCTGCAGGATGAGCGGCCAGACCTGGTGAGACCAAGTCTATGGGACAGTCCGCATGAGGAACTGCTCCTGTGGAATACAGCCATGGGCAAAATTCTTTGTTACTTCTACAATATGTTAGGAGACTTGTCAGTTTCTTGAAAAAATATGGTTACTATCATGATTAGGATAGCATCAGATTTATGGGACTATGTGGAAAAAGTGCGTTTGTTAGGATTTTTTTCCCCCTATACTTGACTGTAACATATTATTCTCACTATTTCTATTCAAGCCTTTAAAATGTAATGTAATTTTTGTCTAGGCATACATTACACTTATTAAATTACATTTTTTTAAATGTAATTCTAGGTACTTTAATTTTGTTGTACTTTGAATGGGTGTTTTAAAAGATTAGTTTGCTACAATAATTATATATTTATATCCATTAAATATATAACTTATTTTATTATATGTTATATAATTATGTACCACTATATATAACTTATAATATGTACATAAATAGCCTGTGACATAATTGTATATATAAATATTCATTTATATTCACTCATATTTATATATTTATATACATAACCACATTATATTTTACATGTCAATACAGATAAAGATATATATATATTTATAAGTATTTATAAATATATGCTGATATATAAGTATATATTTATATATAGAGAAAAATACATTTACATCAATGTATATTTATATTCAATATATAACATATATGTGTATATATACAGTATTATATATATAAATATATACATACATCTAAGCTGTCTATATCTCCTTGTTTAAGTTAGGATTCTTGTAAAATACATTTGGTAGGGTCATCAGAGTTTCTTTAAACTGTCTTGATCAGTCGCATTTCCACTGTTTCATCTTAATGACAGATTAAAGTTACCAGTTAAAATCTTGCTGTTTTCTATTTGTTTCATTTATTTTTTATTTCTTTCCTTGTTAAATGACTTCTCAGTCTTTATTTGAGCACATTTTACTTCTTCCATCTTATCTTTTTTCCTTTAAGATCTTATACATCTACATTTAATTAAGTTCTAAACTTAGGGTTTATAATAAATAATAGTATATCCTCAATTGCTGGTTAGTAGCCTTTGTGTTATTGTTGAGAAGTATTTTACTTTTATGTAAGCTTTATGGAAGTACAGAGTACATTGTTAAGATTATTTAAAAATTAAATTTCCTTTTATAGCTATTAAAATAAAAATAAATTTTCTTTAAGCTCACTTTTTTCATTTCTAATACTTCATTTCTCTATGAGGATACGAGTTTCTGACTTTCTTTTTTCTACAGTAAGCTGAAATGTATCTTTTTAATAGTTACCTTCAGAATTTTCCCTTTTCTATTTATTCATTCAATCATTCATTCATTTTAAAGAGAGTGGAAGGGACAGAGGAAGGAAAGAATCATCAATTGGTTGCATCTCATTCATCCCCACTGGGCACCTGACCCACAACTCAGGCACGTGCTCTGACAGGAAATTTTACCAGTGATCCTTCACTTTGAAGGGCAATACCAAACACACTGAGTCATACTAGTCAGGGCTTTTTGTTATTTAAGAGTGTTAATTCTTCATGTATGGATTCTGCTCATCTCTCTCTCATGGTGGCTCCTCATGGAGTTTGGATGGTGAATGCATGTAGTGTTTTGATTATGTCAACTTGAGTTTTGGTTCATTTTTTGCAGGCCTGCCCTTTCTATGTGGCACCCCTATGCTCATGGTTGTGAAAGTGTTCCTAAGGAACAGCTTTACATTTGCTTCTGTCATGGTCTCTAGTATTCTGGACCAATCTTCATGTTTAATTTCCAAGCTGAGGTTCCTGCTCCCTGGAGGTGCTATAAATTCACCTCTGCACATTGTAGAGACTGAGGTGGGTATTCTTGTAGGGAACTTTCTTTTTAATTCAGGGCACCTATTCAATGAAACTTTTCTTGCTGCTACCTAGACCAAGTGCACAGAATTTTGTTACATGCTCTTTAGCTCTTGAACACATTTGCCCGTTAGGCAGGCAGATCAGTTCCAGCCTACTTCGCTCTTTTCTTCTCCTCCTCTAGATCTAAAATTCTCAGCTTGGGGACCAAATCTAAAAACCATGTGGAGTCCCACAGCAAGAGCTTCTGTTCCATGTTTGGAGTGTTCTCTTCATTTCTGAAGCCTAAGGGCTTCCATCACACATTGTTAACAGCATGTGACTTTATATCATACAATTCTATTACTTTGCTTCTGGAGGGTCTCTCCACCCATCACCCTTAATTGCTTTTTCAGTCAGCTTGATTGGCCATGTTGCTTGAAAGGTATGAAATACAACTCACATATGACCAGAATTTTGGTGGTAGCAAAAGACCAGACTCTCCTTTCCATTTCTTTAAGAAACAGACAGTTCAGTCAAAGTCCATTTGATCCATCACCTTCATTAGTTACTGGAACTGATGATAAGGAATTTAGTGAGGAGTCCTTCCAGCCAAGATAGAGGCATATGTAGATCCACTTTGCCTTCTGGCACAAGTGAAAGAAGGACACACACACAAAATTAAAAACCAAGAAGAACCAGACCTGCCAGGAAACCAAAGTATATAGAGGTCCCACAACCAAGTAATGAAAGAGAAAACATTCATACAGATCATTAGGAAGGGTGGAGGTGGGCAGATGGGACAGAGAACTTGCAGCAAGGTGTGAGCTGGAAGCCCATGGCAGGCAATGGTCCTACTGGTGCACTGAGTGAGGTGGTGGGGTGGAGAGTGGGCAGACTCACATTTGTGTGCAGCTAAATTGGGAGGAACAATTTGGGAGTTACACAGACCACACAACTCACGTTTTCCATGTGGGCTAGTCAAGCAGCAAAGCCTCTGAATGAAAAACCTTTGACATTTTCGTCATTGGGAAAATCTCCCAGCCTCACAGGAGAGTTCCTTGGAGAGACCCACAGGGTATTAGAATGTACACAATACCATCCACCAGGGAAACAGTTCCAGAAGTGTCCAATATGCTCGTAGGTAGCAGAGGAAGTGAGTGAAAGCCAGCTGAGAAATGAGCAAGCCCCATTATTCTCTCTCAGACCCCTCCCCCATATCCAACACCAAAGTTTAGCCAGGTGAGTTGCCCCACCCTGGCAAATACCTAAGGCTCCACAACTTACTTCACAACAGGCACACTGAGAAAAAAATGTGGCCAAAATGAAAGAAAAGTTCAAAGCTTCAGAAAAAAAATACAACTAAGTAATGAAAAGATAACCAAGCTATTGGATGAAGATTTCATAACAACAGTAATCAGGATGTTCACAGAAATGGTTGAGTATGTTCACAAAATAGAGGAAAAAGTAAAGGCTATGAAAAGTGAAATAAAGCAAAATGTACAGGGAACCCACAGTGATTGGAAGGAAACAGGTACTCAAATGAATGGTTTGGAGCAGAAGGAAGAAATAAACACCCAGCTAGAAGAGAACAAATAGAAAAAAAAAATTATATGAGGAGAGGTTTAGGAATCTCTGGGGCAGCTTCCAACATTCCAACATCAGAATAATGTTGGTGCCAGAACAAGAGGAGGAAGAGCAAGAAATTGTAAACTTATTTGAAAACACAATGAAGGAGGTCATCTCTATTCTTAAAAAGGAAATAGATTTCTGGGAAGTCCAGGAAGCTCAGAGAGTTCCCAAACAGTTGGACCCAAGGAAGCACATACCCAAGGCACATCATAATTACATCACCCAAGATGAAAGATTAGGAGAGAATCTTAAAAGCAGCAAGACTTAAGGAGATAGTTCCCTACAAAGGAATTGCCATGAGATTATCAACTGATTTGTCCAAAGAAACCTGGCAGGTAAGAATTGTCTGGAAAGAAGGATTAGAAGTCAAGAAAAGCAAGGATCTCTATCCAAGATTACTCTATCCTGCACAGCTATCATTTAGAAGGGAAGGGCAAAAGTGCAGAAGGGCTTCCAAGATAAGGTCAAGTTCAAGAAGTTCATCATCACCAAGTGCTTATTATATGAAAAGTTAAAGGGACTTGTCTAAGATAAAAAAAAAAAAAGAACATAAGAAATACCAACAGTAAAATGCCAAAAAACTTACAACTTTCAACATCTGAACCTAAAAAAAGGGAACTAAGGAAATAACTAGAACAGGAACAGATTCAAAGAAATAGAGATCACATTGAGGTTTATTAGTGGCGAGGGAGAGGGGGAGAATGGGGAAAAAGTACAAGGGACAAGAAGCATAAATGGTAGGGACCAAATAGACAGAGGGATCTTAAGAAAACTATGGGAATTAAGAACCCAAAGAACTTATATGTATGATGCACAGACATGAATGAAGGTAGGGGAATGATACTGGGAGGAGGGTACAGAGTAGAGGGAAATAGAGAGGAGAGAAAAATAGGACAACTGTAATAGCATAATCAATTAAATCTGTGTCATAAAACAAGTTAGCAATATTGTATTTCTCTTCTTAACCACCTGAAAAATTTGTGAATACAAGGGCTACACCTAGTTTGACTTGTCCACCTTGCTGACCCCTGAAAGCAGTGTCTCCCAGTAATAAGGTTGGAGAAAAAGGTGACTGTCAGCTGGAATGGCTTTGCATGAAGACTGTTTCATTAGCCAGGTTTCTCTCATCTGTACAAGCAAGGTGTTCTATTAAATTAGCTCTAAGCTTGTTTCCATGTTATAAAAATAACTATAAACATAAATCCAAATTCCAGAGGCATTATGGGGTTGAGATACTATAATTTTGAGGTTGATAAATTAAATGGATTGTAAGGAGGATTGTTAGACACTATATCTCTGCTTGGGTCTGGACAGGAAGTAAGAAAACTGGCCAGACCCCATATCTGCCTACTCTTCTGTTTTTGTTTTTGTTTTTTTCAGAGAGCCCATGGCAAGAATTTAGGAACATATATAATTACTTATTTAGATAACAGCCACCCATCTTAACAGTGAACTTCTGAAGAGGATTCAGGTTTCACTATTTTCTTGATTCTCAAAATTCACTATGAGTACAGGTTTTTTGTCCAAATAAATAATGATGCTCTTTTTCTCATGTTTGCCCTTTGAGACGGTGAGTTTTGAGTTTGGTTTGGGAAACAAGGTCATATTCCTGATACTGGAATGCCAGGTGATTACTGTTCCTCATTTGCATACTAGAACTTTCAGCCCTTTCATACCATCCTCAACTCCAAGAGGCCATACATACAGCAAGGAGGAAGCTAACCAGTTTCCTCCATTAATAAATAAAAAAATATTTATTTCTATTTTTGTTTCTTTTTATTTTTTAAATTAATTTATCATGACAGTTCAATTACAATTGTCCCATTTTCCACCATTACTCCCCCCTGCCCTGCCCACCACCCATCTTCCACATCCAATCCTCCCTATACTTTTCTTTGTCCATGGGTCCTTTACACATGTTCCTTCACTACACCCTTCCTCTTCCTTCACATGTTATTCCTTTCCCCACTCTCCTCCCATTACTATCAGTTTGTTCTTTATTTCCATGTCCCCTGTTTTATTTTGCTCAGTTGTTTGTTTTGTTGATGAGGTTCCATTTATAGGTAACATCATATGGAATTTGTCTTTCACTGTCTGGCTTATTTCACTTAGCATAATGTTTTCCAGATCCATTGAAGCTGTCAGAAAGGGTAAGAGTTTCTTCATTTTCTCTGCTGCATCGTATCCCATTGTGAAAATGCACACCATTTTTTTATGCACTCATTTGCTGATGGGCACTTAGGCTCTCTCCAGGACTTGGTTATTGTAAATTGTGCTACTATGAACACGGGGGTGCATGGGTTCTTGGGATTGGTGTTGCAGGGTTCTTAGGGTATAATCCCAACTGTGGAATTGCCATGTCAAAAAGCTGTTACATTTTTAGTTTGTTCAGGATGTTTATACTGTTTTCCTGAGTGTCTTCACCAGTCTGCATTTCCACTGACAGGACACTCAGGTTTGCTTTGCTTCACATCATTGCTAGTACTTGTTGATTATTGGTTTGTTTACGATGGCCATTCTGACCAGTGTGAAGTGGTATCTCATTATTATTTTACTTTGAATTTCTGTGATGGCTATTGATGCTGAGCATCTTTCACAGGCCTCTAGGCCCTCTGTATGTCCTCCTTGGAGAAGGTCCTATTCAGGCTGTTGGGCCATTTTTAAATTGGATTGTTTTTCTTCTTGATTTGGGTCATGTGAGTTCTTTACATATTTTGGAGATCAAACTCTTGTCTGGAGTTTCACTGGCCAATGTGTTTTCCCATATGGTTTGTCCCCTTTTCATGTTGCTGATGTTTTCTTTAGGTGTGCAGAAGATTTTAATTTGATGAAGTTCCATGTGTTTATTTTTTCCATTATATCCCTTGCCCTGGGTGTGTTTTGGTGAAAATATTACTGTGTGGGATATTTGAAATATTTCTATCTATGTTCTCCTCTAGATCTTTTATGATGTTATAACTTATAATTAAGTCTTTTCTCTATCTTGAGCTTATTTAAATGTATGGTGTAAGTTCATCATCTAGTTTCATTTCTTTGCATGTACCTGTCCAGATCTCCAAACACCATTTCATGAAGAGGTTATTCGTACTCCTCATTGTGCTCCTGATCCCTTAAACTAATATTAGTTGAACATAGAGACATAGCTTTATGTCTGGTTTCTCTGTTGTCTTCCATTGATCTATGTGTTTGTTTTTATGCCAGTACCAGACTCTTTTGACCTCAGTGCCTTTGTAATAGAGTTTGAGCTAAAGTATTATGCTTCCTCCCACTTTGTTCTTCTTTCTCAAAAATGCTGAGGCTATTTGAGGTTGTTAAAGGTACCATATAAATGTTTGAAATATTTGTTCTCTATCTGTGAAATATGTCATTGGTATCTTAATAGAGATTGTTTTGAATCTATTAGTTGCTTTGGATAGTATGGACTTTTTAACAATGTTAATTCTTCTAATGCATGAATACCATATATTCTTCCACTGATTTGTGACTTCCTTAATGGCTTACTTCAGAGTTGTGTGGATTTGTGAGTACAGATTTCTACCTTCTTGGTTAAGTTTATTCCTAGGGTCTTTATTTTCCTTGTTGCTATAGTAAATGGGATATTTTCCTAATTTCTGTTTCTGATAGTACATTGTTGCTATAAAAAGTGCTTTTGATTTCTGACTATTGTCTTTGTATTCTGTGGTTTTGAAAAATTATCTTATTAAGTTGAGTAGTTTTTTGGTCATCTGTTATAGAGTTTTCTGTGTAAACTACCATTTCATCTTCAAATGAGTTTTGTTTCCTCCTTTTCAATTTCAATGCCTTTTATTTCTTTGTCGTGCCTGATTGGTGGTTAGAATGCCCAATACAAGTTAAACAGAAGTGGTGAAAGTGGACACCCTTGCCTTGTACCGAATTTAGTAGGAAAGTTTTTCAATTTTCCCTTTGACTATGATGTTGGCTGTAGGTTTCCCATATATGACCTTTATCATGATGAGGTATGGTTCCTCTACTTCCACTGAGTGTTTTTTTATCATAAATGTGTGCTGTCTTGTATGAAATGCCTTTTCTGCATCTACTGACAAAATAACATGATTTTTTTCTTTCCTTTCTTATGTGATAAATTGTGTGTCTTGATTTCCAAATATTGTACTATCCTGCATTTCTGGGACCAAATGAGTTTATCAAATCTAGATTATTTAAACACACATTGAAGATGTGCACCATTTCTTATATTTGAAAGAGCTTGTTGGTCCGTGTTCTCTAGCATCCTATTAGGAAATACAAATCTGAGCAGCTGGGAAGGCAGCATCACCTGATACTTGGAAGAGGTAAGACCCAGCTGAGGACAAAGCAGGCCAGAGTGGCTGGGCATCATGCTAACATCACTCCTTTAAGATTATTAGAAAGCCTCTGGCCAGTCTAATGTAGGATTCCCTCCCAATTTACTGATGCCCATAATTAAATCCAGATTGCCCTAAAGATAATTCCAAATCATGAGCAAAAGAAAAGAGAATTTTTAGGTATGGATGGAAGAAAAAATTTAAAAAGTGTTGTCTTTGTAGCATTAAAATTTTGTTTTTTGTGCCACTAAACATATAGATGGTGGGTTACTATTATTTGATTCATAATGGTAAATAGAAAGTAAGGACCAGTTTGAATTTGATTTGAAACATATGGAAAAAAAGGAAATCATTGTGCAGATGAAGAGAGTGATGCTTTTCAGGAAATGCCTCTAGTGTTTTTTCAACACGTTGCAGTAATGCCTGTGCACCACACCATGGAGCCTTCCAAAGAGTTTCTCTTCCAGTATTTCCACTCCATTTCCTTCACCCTTTGCAAAGTGCAGATCTGGATTTGTGCTTGGGAAGTTGAGACAGAGTTATGTGCAGGCATACTACACCATTGTTCCTGTCATTGTAATACTGAACTCACATTAGCCCTTGGCTCTATCCTGATTAGCCTTGTGTCAACATTTTCCATGAAGACACAAAAGACATGCTCATTAGCTATTTAGGGGGACAGAAGATCAGGGAGAGTAACAGGTGCATTTCCATGGCACTCGAGATTCTAGGTCTCCATTACACTGGACTGCATTTCGTGTGGAATATTACTGAGGTCTCCTGGCTCAACACCTGGCTCTGTCTTGCAGAGCACTAATGGTGTCCTTGTGGAGTTTGTGCACTAGTCTGACTATAACATGTACAGAGTCAAGGTGCAGGTGCACCAGACAGACACCACAATCCGGCAAACATCTCAGGTGAATTCTGGGCCAAGGATTCTCCACACACAGGAACCTGTGGTGACATGAAAGGGACAAGAAATTAGTCTCAGATATGGGGGTGGCTTCCTCATGGCCCTCCCAGTCCTCTTTCTAAAGTGTCCCACTGTCCCATGCATATAGGAATCTCAAACTCCATTTCTCCTACCAGGTCTAATGGACAGGAAAAAGACATTCTTCACCTGTTTGTGAGAATATTAGAGAAAAATATATTTCACTTCACAGTAGAGCTCATGAACATTAGCATTTTGCTATTTTCATTGATTTTACGACAACCCCAGGATTCTGCTGGGTTGCGAGCTCCACTGTTCTTGCAGACCTCCAAATCTTAGACATCATCACAATGGATTTTGAGGGGTTGCACACAAATTTTAAAGAAAATAATATGTAGGATCATTTTTCTGCACCTTTTCATTTCACAGAGCAGAGCGAACCATTGTAATTTGGCCAATTTAGGAAATGTGACCTCACTCATATCTGTACTACATCATGAAAGTGGTAGTTTCCACACTATTCAGTCATTCACTGATTTTGAACTTTGATATTATTCAGCTCTGAATCTACTTCAGTATCTACTTCAGCAGGGCTACCAAAACATTCTCACTGTGTCACAATAGATTCTATCTGTTTTCCAGGGCTGCCATGAAGCAGAACCTTAGGCTAGTTGGAGGATTTTTGATGCTTATTGGCTGGGTACTGTGTTCATCTTTGTAGAGTTTTAATGAAGACATCCTGGAAGAACACATGAATGGGTTTAACTACCCTTCCATGCTAGACAAAAGGTGCCTCATTCCCTGACACAAGCACATGTTGCAGAGAGGTGAGAGCTAGTTCAGGTGGGTCTCCATATCCATGACCCAAAGATTACATTCAGGTGGCCAGAAGCAGACTCAATTTAGGGACTCACCCAAGTGGACCCAATAGCATTCCATACACTGACCTGTGGTGCCATATACTCAGGAATCTAGACCTCATTTCCCCCATCCAGCTGCAAATGAGAATAGACAGAAAACACTTGTTGTAATAGGAATATTCACAAACTTTTTTTTTGTCCTAGGGGATCACAAGCATATTTGTACTTTTCTTATTCTTTTTTTGATTCTTTTGGTTTTTTGCAAACTACCTGACCCACTTGTGCTGCAGAGCAGAGAATTCAAGAGTCATTGAAGTCTGTCTCCAATAATGGAGTTTGTTTGCCACAGCTATGCTGCCTCTCAGTACTGGTAGACATGGTGTCATTCACCTCAGGGGCCATGTCAACAGTCCTGCCAGATCACCTAACTTTGTCCTATGGAACTGTGTATATTGCTGAGGATGCCATAGCATAGGACTCCCTGGGTGATATAAAGAGCAGACACTTAATTTTTGACAATTCCAGAGACTAAGAGATAGAAGTGTGGTTGTGGGCATGCCTAGTTCCTTTTGGGTGGTGTCTCCCATGCTCCTACATGGTTGTCCTTAACTCTCTGTCACACACAATCCCTTCTGTGCCTCCTTGTCTCTTCCCCTCATCTGTACAGTCACTGGTCATATAATGTGAAGATTCATTTCACTTAATTCATTTGGACTTCATAACCTCCTTTAGGTGATACAAATATAGGAATGTTCTGAAGTTCTAGGGGTTCCAAAGACATTGAATTTGGGTGACATTCTTAAGACCACAATGTTTCCCTGTACTCTCCTCAGCTGGAGGGACATGAACATGTAAAATTTTAGCAGGCAAAGCCAGATTCCAAAATTAATAGTGCACCATTACAGTGTCAACAGAAGTTTTGTGATGATGGCTGCTACCTTGCACCCACCGAGCGTGTTTCATTCATTTATATTTAGAGCAATGCGGGGAAAATACAAACAACTGTAACTGAACAACAATAAAACAAAAATTACCAACCTGATTATAATGTGTCCAAGGACATCCCAGCAATCCCTGGTATTCGTTTTTCCCCAGTGTAATTTTTGTTACCTTTCAGCTTGTCTTCATCTTCAGAAATGGGACCTACCTGAGTCAGCTGCTCAGAGTCCTGTCTGGTGACCAGAATTCTCCATTAAAGTGTCACCAGGTATTTGCCCTGTGCTGTTTCTCTATCTCAAGGTGGCTTTTAATGTGCAAGAAAGGAAAACAAGTGTCTTTTTTGAAGTCACTGGTTTTCATAGGCTGTGTCTATCCATCTCATGCAAAATTCCCAAAGAGGAATGAACAGAGTTCCTCAACCATTTCCATCTGTGGCAGGAACAGATAAGTCTCAGGTAACTAAGAGGAAATGACATGCATCGCGTGCTTTGGACAGTTTTCAGTTCCAATCTGCATGACCTTGATCAGCCATTTCACATGGTGAAGCCTGTGTGATTTCTTCCCTATGATAGTGCTGATTGATGTTTCATGGATAGAAAGCTCTTCATAAGACTATGACTACGGAAGGTCTCTCACTCCTCACCTTGAAAAATGCCTAGACAGGAAAAAGTAAATCAATACTCTCATTCCACCAAAAATCATTGGTACTTTTAAAACCTATTGATAAAATCCTAGTTAGCATGGGTGCTCCAGACCCTTCTCTGGCAATAGTCCCTGATGGTCTGGCAGTTTTGGATAGGCCCAGACCTGAGTCCTCCTGCTGATTCATGGTGATGGCACTGAAGAGATGACTATCCTGCTCCCACACAGGGTGCAGCTGAGTTCCTTTTTAAATTATGAGAACCCTGCAGAATGCGGGCCTTCCTTGGAGGCATACTGAAGAAGGAATTTTTGGAGGAATTTCTGACTCCAGCTGTTCGGGGTGGGGTGGAAACATCTCCCACCTATTCACCTTTCAAGACCATGCTCCCATCCTGCCCTGAAGCTTTTATGCTCTGGGAAGATCTGCTAACTCTTATTAAACAAGTGCCCCCTTTTCAGCACAGCTCTGATTCTGACTACGGAAATCAGTGTGCCATAAACTGTTGTGGACCGTTCAGCCTGGTTTCAGGAGTTGTAACCCTCACCCCATGGTGGGCTGTGTAAGAGCCCAAGGGATCCACTTCATCTGGGTCTGTTCTGTCACAAAGACATGAGCTATTAAGGAGACAAAGCTTATCTCCCTGGCAGGAGCACTGCTCCTGCCTCATCCATCTCTGGCCCCAATGCTTGGTTGATTAGTCAATGATGAGTAAGACTCCTCATGGGAGGGGCAACCTAAGCCAGACTCAACCACTTGGGAGGCCTCATGGAAGGACTCAGGGGGCTGCATCAAAGAGGATGTGATGGACCCTCACCCCCCGGCTATTCTGACATAGCCCAAGTCCTCATTTCCAGCTGGGAGATGTCTCCTGATTCCTAATTGGCTTAAAGCCTGAAACTATGGGGGTGAGCAGTGCAGCCCTGTACTGGCCAGGATGGCTCCCTGGGTGATTAGGCATAAGAAAGAATTCCTAAAGTCCTGTGAAACCTGCTTTGCTAAGAGTGGTCTCCCTTAGGTGGTACGTGTCCCAGAAGGAAATGAGTATGTCTCTCAAAGTTTGGCAACCCCCTTTCCTGACAAACACTGGCTCAGATTAAGCCCTCAGATTTCTTTGACATGTTAAACCTGTATTCTGGTGTATTGGAACCCAATAAAAGCCTAGTGAGAAAGGGGCTCTGGGTCATTCTCCTCTGAGAGTTTGACCCCTTTCCTCCCCAAGCAGTCATGTCTTGGTAGTTTTTATTTTCATCCGTGATGAACGGGGGGTTCTACGGGCAAAGCCCCCTGCAATAAACATGTCACCAAATCTCACTGGGCCTCAGTTAGTACCTTTGAAATGTGGGGTGACAGATGAAAAACCACACAATGTTCCAACAGAGACTACCTCGGGGACTGTCCACGAGGCGTCTAGCTGACATTTGGCTGTGCGGACAGGGTTTCTGGATGTGCTGTGGCAATTCACGCCAATTATTTTTTTCTGTCCACCACGAAAAATCTCCTGCCTCATTCATCATGGCCTGTGGCGTTTCTGTTTGGGAAAGCAAGTGGAAAACCACCTGTCAAGATATTGGGAAAGCACTTCACTGATCTTAACACTTGCCTTTGGTATTGCTACATTAGGAATTACTGGAGACAGCAGGGTACCCAAGCCCACTCAGATATCTGAGATGGTTCTGGTTGGACTTTATTTATTTGACAATTCGTATGAAGTACCTAGTAGAAGTAGGTCCTACTAGGGGCAGTTAACATAACTCAGTGAATGAAGCAGACAATTTCCCAGGGTCTCAGCTCTACTTGGTGAATCCATCATTCACAATAGATATCTTTTTCAGGTCTTGTCTTTTATCTATTAGTTCTGATAGAATCAGAACTTCAGGGTACCTGAAGACCTCCCAGCTAGTATCGACAATGGACAGTCCTTAGGGTATGAAATAAAAAGGTGGGTGGTGCTTGGTTCCGGAATGAAGCCCTCCTGGGTTGTGAGCACACTGGCCGTGGCAGGGAGGTTCTGGCAACAATGAGATCTTATAGATCTGATTCCCAAGGGAGGCCTGAGCTCTGGTGGCTTCTATCCCAGGAGGACAGAATTAAGAGAAGATTGGATGGAGCCCCTGCCCTCATACCTTGAGAAGGAAGCTAGGCTGTGTTTTGCCCTAGGGTCCCAAACCCACCACACTCCACTCCCACTCAGCCTGCCCTTTCCCAGAGTCAACTCTTCTCACCACCATCCCCAGCACCAAACAGGAAATGTGGTTAGAGCCTCCTCTGCAACCTACCTCTACCTTCAGTGTAGATGAGCAGGTGATGAATGGTTGTGGTAGGCAGTGTACAGACCTTGAGAAGAAACATCACTGGAAAGAAGAGACTCACAGGGTCTCCATGCTAAACGTGCTGTATTGCCAGGCCTGCTCCTCCCAGGACAGCCATGCAGGTGTCAGGGTAGGCATTGCGCTGTCCCCTGGTTGGCCATGGGCTTGCACAGAGGCCCTGTTGTTGCGGACCATTCAGCCTGGTTTCAGGAGTTGTAACCCTCACCCCATGGTGGGCTGTGTAAGAGCCCAAGGGACCCACTTCATTTGGGTCTTTTCTGTCGCAAGGACGTGACCTGCTAATGAGACAAAGCTTATCTCCCTGACAGGAGTGCTGCTTCTGCCTCTCTGGCCCAATTGCTTGGTTGGAAGTCAATGACGGGTAAGACTCTTCATGGGAGGGGCAACCTAAGCCAGATGCAACCACTTGGAAGGCCTCATGGAAGGACTCGCGGGGTTTCAGCAAAGAGGATGTGATGGACCCTCACCCCCCGGCTATTCTGACATAGCCCGAGTCCTCATTTCCAGCTGGGAGATGTCTCCTGCTTCCTAGTAGGCTTAAAACCTGAAACTGTGGCGGTGAGCGGTGCAGCCCTGTGCTGGCCAAGACGGCTCCCTGGGTGATCCGAACATAAGAAAGAATTCCTAAAGTCCTGTGAAAACTGCTTTGCTAAGAGTGCTCTTCCTGAGGTGACAAGTGTCTCAGGAGGAAATGAGCATGTCTCCCAAAGTTTGGCAACCCCCCTTCCTGACAAACACTGGCTGGGATTAAGCCCTCAGATTTCTTTGACATGTTAAACTTGTATTCCGGTGTATTTGAGCCCAATAAAAGCCTAGTGAGGGTGTTGCTGTAGGTCATTCTCCTCTGAGAGTTTGACCCCTTTCCTCCCAAGCAGAAGATGTCTTGGTAGTTTTTACTTTCATCTGTGACGGAGGGATGGAGCTCTGCGGGTGGAGCCCCCCCCCACATCTGGCACCCAGGACAGGATCCCCCGCTTCTGGACCCCGGGACAGGGACCTGAAACCTGCCTGACCAGAGGCTACGAGCCGTCGGGACCTGAAAGTTGCTTGACCAGAGGCTAGGAGCCATCGTCATTGGACAGCAGGTCTAAGTGGTGTGGAAATTAGCGCTTCATCCCCATAGGGACCAGGGGCACCTTTTGAGGCCCCCAGACGTGTTACAGATCAGAGGAAAGTTTCTATTGCCACCTCTTGAGTGGTTTTCTTCTCATTTCTCTCCCCTGCACTAAGGAAGTTAAGAAAAAAAAAATTTTTGTTTGGGCTCGAAGCAGGGCTCCAATGCACTCATTGCTCCATCCCCCTCCCCGGCGCGGGCAGGCTGAGAGAGCCCCATTGGCGGGCTGGGGGCGGGGGCACTGAAACTGGTTTTGTAAGCGCCACACGCGGCAGGAGGAATTATAGAAAAAATTCTTTTGTTCATTAAGGAACGAGCTCTTCTTAGACAGAGAGCAATGTTTTAGGTTCAGCAGTTTGGGCTGCTGTCTCCCACATAAGGGATCTTTACATTTTGGAGGAACGATGCTAGCATCGGCTGTAGCTACCAGCTTGGGCCGCGGGCGCGCGCCCCAGCGCAATCCGGGTCTTCAGTAGCGCGGGGCCGGCGACTCTTGATGTGGGCCGAAGCTTCCCGTGAATCCCCCGGATTAGGGCCGGTGTCGCAGCCACACCTGGGAAGCCCATTTGCGCAGCCACTGGGCGCCAGGACCGGCAGAGCAGCGACGGCACCCGTGTCCGTGCACAAGCGCCCGGGATCTGCACTGCGCTGCACGGATCCTGGCTGGGTTGGAGAACATTTCGCTTCCTGGGCTTCTCTCTCTCTCCCTGCACTGGGTGCTGGGCATGGTTCCGGACCGCAGGGTCCCACCCCGGGGCAGCTCGGTTTTTCGGTCTAATGCCTCGCCGCACCTGGGAAGCCCGGTGGGCACGCAGCAGTCTGGAGAAGGAATTTCCAGCCAGGTCATCTCTGAGATAGGAACAGCAGCTTCTGAGTTTGTAAGAAGCTGCCAGCATGCTTAATTTCAAACAGGAGATTTTTTATTTTTGTTTGCATTTCTATACCTGGGATAGGGGGCATTTCTCAGTCCCGCAAAAGTGTGTGGATTATGTATTTTGCAGAAAGTTCAAGTAAGCCATAGATGGTCAGTAAAGAAGGAATTAAGAAAGTGAAGGAAAGGAAAGTACAGGATTGTGTAGGAGAAAAGTAAGAAGGATTTAAGAAAGTGAAGGAAAGGAAAGTATAGGATTGTGTACGAGAAAAGTAAGAAGGAATTAAGAAAGTGAAGGAAAGTATAGGATTGTGTAGAAAAGTAAGAAGGAATAAAGGAAAAAGATAGGCACATTCATGTGTGGTTTGGAAAGAAAGTACATTAAAGTGAATAGTTGAAGAGCGGAAATGTAAGTAGAAAGGAAATAAAAGGAATAATAAGCATCTAAGTCTTTGAAACATTCCAAATTCTAGTCCTAGGATAATTAACTCATTGCAGCTTGCAGAACAGCAGGAGGCCTGTTTTTCCATGCAGGCACTTACTCAGGTGTTACATATGCGACCTCCCCCTCTCTGGGGAGTCAGGGAAGAATATCAGAGCTCATTGACTTGAGGCCTTTAATCATTTAGAATGGCCTCAGCAAAGTAAAACTGATGACAGCCCAGGATATATTGTGCAAGCTACCCAGGCTTTCTTAGAAAAATTGGGAATTCGACATACAACAGGTATCCCTTATAACTCTAAGGGCCAAGTAATTGTTGAAAGAGCTAACCAGACCTTTAAAACATTATTAAAAAGAGTGGAGTCATGAGATACCCTCCAGAATTTAAACATGCTAGCAATATATACATAAAAAATTTTTGAATTTTAATGATAATCTGTAGTCACCCATAGCAAGCACCTTGTGCATTACAGGCCTGCCTTCCCAGTCCCTTTGGGTCTTATATAAAGACCCTTTAGGGGAAGGAAAATGGAAAGGCCCAGTTGAATTATTAATTCGGGGAAGAGGGTATGTCTGTATTTACTCTGCAGAAAGATCTCTGGAACTGCAGGCGAGGCGAAGAAGATAAAGCCATATCACAGAAAAGGATTCCCTGTCCTCGACCCACCTCTACGCATTGGACCCTCCTGATCCAGACTTCTCCAAGCTATGTGTCATCACACTCCAGTGGAATTCCAGCCAGCATTCCTGGAGCGATATTCAGCATCACCTAAGAGTGAAGGGAATTTTTCTTAAAGGAACTTTAAATTGCAGCTAATTACATCAACAGCTGCAGGACTTTGAATACCACTGGTTATTTACTGATTTTAATAATGTTTTCTGACTTGTCCTTGCTGCATCTTTAAAGTAACTTCCTGAAGTCCATGCTAATTCTCCCAAGAACTGAAGTGTAACCAAACCTGTTATTCTTATTCTTTCCTTGCATTTGCAACATTTTTCATTGGACTGAATTTACAAGTTTGGGTTATGGCAATCCTTGGGTGCCTCCTTGTTTTAATCCTTATTTGTGCTTTATGATGTATGTGGAAATTGTTTTCTTGTGATTGCATTTGAAAATAGCAGATAGTAAGTTTCACAGGCCTAACAATGACAATTAATTCTAACAATCTAAAAATGGGGGAGATGTTGCGGACTGTTCAACCTGGTTTCAGGAGTCGTAACCCTCACCCCATGGTGGGCTGTGTAAGAGCCCAAGGGACCCACTTCATCTGGGTCTGTTCTGTCGCAAGGACGTGACCTACTAAGGAGACAAAGCTTATCTCCCTGGCAGGAGCACTGCTTCTGCCTCATCCATCTCTGGCCCCAATGCTTGGTTGGTTAGTCAATGACGGGTAAGACTCCTCATGGGAGGGGCAACCTAAGCCAGACGCAACCACTTGGGAGGCCTCATGGAAGGACTCAGGGGGCTGCATCAAAGAGGATGTGATGGACCCTCACCCCCCGGCTATTCTGACATAGCCCGAGTCCTCATTTCCAGCTGGGAGATGTCTCCTGCTTCCTAGTAGGCTTAAAACCTGAAACTGTGGGGGTGAGCGGTGCAGCCCTGTGCTGGCCAAGACGGCTCCCTGGGTGATCCGAACATAAGAAAGAATTCCTAAAGTCCTGTGAAACCTGCTTTGCTAAGAGTGCTCTTCCTGAGGTGACAAGTGTCTTAGGAGGAAATGAGCATGTCTCCCAAAGTTTGGCAACCCCACTTCCTGACAAATACTGGCTGGGATTAAGCCCTCAGATTTCTTTGACATGTTAAACTTGTATTCCGGTGTATTTGATCCCAATAAAAGCCTAGTGAGGATGGGGCTCTAGGTCATTCTCCTCTGAGAGTTTGACCCCTTTCCTCCCCAAGCAGAAGATGTCTTGGTAGTTTTTACTTTCATCTGTGACGGAGGGTTGGGGCTCTGCGGGCAGAGCCCCCCACATCTGGCACCCAGGCCAGGGTCCCCCGCACCCTGTCCCAAACAAGATTTCCCTGGAATGGTGCACTGAAGTAGGGTTTGAGACTGTGATTCTGATGAGAAACTGTCTCTCTCCAGGGCCATGGCTTCTACATTCGGAACCTGCCAGACCAGGTGCAAGGGTTTGTGAAGCCCGTATGTTTGTCCTTGTTCCGACTGAAGCAGGTCTTGGTGCAGGTTAATGTCTCTACTTCACAGCATCCATACCAGGCTTAACTTCTTTGTGTGGATTTGGAGTATCCAGAGCCATAGGATGCAACACCAGAAGGTGAGGGGACTACAGTCAAGAAATATGATCTGGAAAGGGGTTATTCATGGGCAGGAATTATCTAAAAGGCACAGGCAACATTCCTGTCTCTGGAAAGGCAAGGGAAAATCAAGTGTGCGTTTCACTCTGTTTCTGTCTGATGCTCCACATCCACCTGCAGAGTTCAGACACACTGCACAGTTACAGGAAGGACCTGCTGAAGGGCTAGTGCCTTTTTCAGCTAGAGGCCTTGCCCTGACTAGCCCTAGCATGAAATAGTAGCAGAAGCCTGGATGCAGGCATCTTTGCAAGGAGCAGGTCCTCAGGGAGCTGTTAAATAAGTTCAATTACTCTATCTCCCTGGACAAGTGGGAGATGCATGAGGCCAATGAGTCCAGACAGTGTTGTGCTGAGGGGTGAGCTTGCCCAGATGGGTCTCCACACCCATGACCTCAAGATTATATTCCAGTGCCCCAGAACAGGCTCAATCTGGGGCCTCCCCCACTGACCATCAATTCTTTTCCCTACAGTGTCCCACAGTCCCAAGAAAAATGGCACTGGAACTCCACTTCACCGTGTAGTTTCAAGTGTTGCAGAAAAAAAATAATGTATTTATAAGAATATTAGGAAACTCCTGTTGTTTTATTTCATAGTAGACAGCAACCATACTTGTACTTTTTTTACCTTTCTTTTTTGTTTGTTTTTCTAGGAGTGTTTTTTCTTATGGTAGCTGCCCCAGGCATTCTGCAGAAAAGTCAAGTGGACTGTCTTTGCAGACTATCTCCAATAATGCAGGTTGTTCATCAGGGTGATGCAGGCTCTCACTGCTGGTTGACATGGTGTCATTCACTTCTGGTTCTACCTCAGCAGTGCTGCTGGAACAACATAACACTGTCCAGGGATATAAAAGTTTTCTGGAGCTGCCATAACATAGGACACCACTGGGTGATGTATAGAGCAGACACTTAAGTTTTGAGGATTGCAGAAAGTAGTAGAAGTGTGGGAGTCAACAGAGTTGATTTTTGTCCCTAATTTTTTCCTACTCTATTTTTCTTGTTGCTATAGCAAATGGGATTTATTTCCTGCCTTCTGTTTTAGTTATTTCATTGTCAGTGTGTACAAAAATATCTTCAATTTCTGAATATTGACTTTGTATCCTGCTGTTTGGCCAATTTCTCTTATTTGGTCGAGTAGGTTTTTTTTTTTTTTTTTTTTTTTTTTTTTGTGGAGTCTGTAGCATTTTCTTTGTATACTATGATGTCATCTGTAAAGAATGACAGTTTTACTTTCTCCTTTCCACTTTGTATGCCCTTTATTTCTTCTTTTTGTCTGATTTCTGTGGCTAGGAC
The DNA here is from genome assembly GCA_039655065.1 of Glossophaga mutica. Classification (NCBI taxonomy): domain Eukaryota; kingdom Metazoa; phylum Chordata; class Mammalia; order Chiroptera; family Phyllostomidae; genus Glossophaga; species Glossophaga mutica. Next base: position 94,084,999 of record CM077309.1, on the reverse strand, counting down.
TTCTGATACTATGTTGAATAGAAATGGTGAAAGGGGACATACTTCTCTTTTTGCTGATCTTAGTGGGAAAGATTTCAGTTATCTCCCCCCTGAGTATAAAGTTGGCTGGAGGTCTCTCACATATGGCTTTTATTACATTGAGAAATGATCTCTTGATTCCCACTTTCCCAAATGTATTTTTATAAACAGGTGTTGTAGCTTATGAAATATTTTTTCCACCTCTATTGATATGATCATTGATTTTTGCTTTTGTCTTTTGTTGCTGTAATGTATTACCTTTATTGATCTGTGAATATTGTACCATCCTTGCATCCCTGGGATGAATCCCACTTCATCATGGTGTATGGTTTTTTAATGTATTGCTGGGTGCCGTTTCCCAATATTGTGTTGGAGATTTTATCATCTATGTTCATCAGTGATATTGGTTTGTAATTTTCTTTGTTTGCTGTATCCTTATCTGGTTTTGTGATTAGGATGATGATGGTTTTATAGAAAGAGTTTGGGTTTCTTCCATCTCCTTGGATCTTTTGGAATAGTCTGTGAAGGATGGGGGTTAGCTCTTCCTTAAATGTTTATAAAATTCTCCTGTGAAACCATGCCGTTCAGGGTTTTTGCGTGCTGGGAGTTTTTATATTACTGCCTTGATTTCATCAACTGTTATTAGTCTTTTCAGGGGCTCTACTTCCTCATTCAGTTTTGGGAGATTATATTTTTATAGAAGTTTGTCCATTTCACCTAGGTTTTCAAATTTCTTGGCATATATGTCTTCATAGTATTTTCCTAAAATCCTTTGTATTTCTGTGTTGTCACTTGTAATCTCTATACTTTCATCTGTGATTGTGCTTCTTTTGGTCCTCTCTCTCTCTCTGTTTTTTTTTTTTTTTTCCCTTGATGAGTCTGCTGAAATGCTTGTTCATTTTCGTTATCATTTCAAAGAACCAGCTCCTGGATTTACTGATTTTTGGAATTGTTCCTTTAGTCTCTCTGTCATTAAATTCTGCTGTGATATTGGGTATTTCCATCCTTCTGATTTGCCTGGGCTCTCTTTTTTATTGTTCCTTCAATTCTTGGAGATGTAGGTTTAGATTGTTTATTTAAAATACTTCTATTTCTTTATGTATGCCTGTATTGCTGTGAACTTCCTTCTAAGGACTGCCTTGTCTGTGTCCCATGAGTTTTGTACTATTGTGAGTTCATTTCCATTCATTTCCAGAACCTTTTTGGTTTTGTCCCTGATCTCATTCTTAACCCATTCGTTGCTTACTACATTGCTATTCAATCTCCATAAGTTTGAATATTTTTGAGTTTTTTCCTTAATGTTGGTTTGTAGTTTCCTGCCCTTGTGGTCTGAGAAGATGTTTGATATTATTTCAATTTTCTTGAATGTTGAGGCTTGCTTTGTGTCCTATCTTATGATCTATCTTTAAAAATGTTCAATGTGCATTTGAAAAGAATGTGTCTTTTGCTTCTTTAGGGTGAAAGGTTACATATATATATGTAAAATCAGTAAAATCCCTTTGTCTAGGGCATTTTTCAATGCCAAAATATCCTTGTTGATATTTTGTTTGGAAGATCTATCCCTTTTTGACAGTCAGGTGCTAAAATCTCACAGTATATATGTATGCTGTCTATATCTTTCTTGACTCCTCCAAAATTTTCCTTATGTATTTGGGTCCTCCCATGGTCGATGCATATATCTTTATAATGTTTATGTCTTGTTGATGGATTCTTCCCCTAAGTATTCCGAAGTGTCCTTCTGGGTTTCCTTTTATTGCCTTTGTTTTGAAGTCCATTTTTTCAGATGTAAGTATTGCTAACCCAGCTGTTCCTCCCTGCCTGTTTACATGGAATATTTGTTTTCCAGCCCTCCACTTTCAGTCTGTATAGGTATGTTGTTCGGAGATGGGTCTCTTGTAGGCAACATATGTGTATTTCATGTTCTCTTATCCATTCAGCCATGCTATTTGTTTTCACTAAAGCCTTTAATCCATTTGCATGCAAGGTTATTATTGATCAGTTCTCATTCATTGCCATTTAATGTCCTTAGTATCTTTGTTCCTATTTTCCTCACTGTTTTTCTTTCTCATCTTAAAGCAGTCTCTTGACATATTTTGCAGTGCTGGTTCAGTGGATTTACTCTTTCATCCTACTTTCATCTGGGTAACTCCTTATTTGGCCTTCCCTTTTAATTGAGAGCCTTACTGGACAGAGTAGTCTTGGTGGCAGGCCTTTGCTTTTCATTACTCAGAATATTTCTTGCCATTCCCTTCTGGTTAGTAATGTTTCTGTTGACAAGTCAGCTGCTAGTCTTCTCTGGGCTACCTTGCTGCCTTTTAGATCTTCTATTTTTCTTTAAATTTTGCTATTTGCATTATAATATGTCTCACAGTGAGCCACTTTGCATTCATCTTGATTGGGACCCTCTCTTCTTTCTGGACTTGAGTGGCTCTTCCCTCATCACATTAGGGAAGTTTTCCATTGTAAGTTTTGCAGACAGGTTTTCTATTTCTTCTTCTCTTTCTCTCCTCTGGTATCTCCATTATGTGGATATTATTCTGTTTCATGTTGTTCTGCATTTCTGTTAACCGCTCCTCATTCTTTTCCAGTCTTTTTTCCTTTTCTTCCTGTTTTTGGGAGTTTTTTTTCTTTTTCTTATTCCAGTTCACTGACTAGATCCTCTGCTTTATCAAACCTCTTTTTGATTCCTTCTACTGTGTTTTTTACTTCAGAAATTGCATTCTTCATTACATCTTGGCCCTTGTTGATTGTTTCTATGTTCTTTTTTTTTGCTGATTGCTTTGAAGTAAGTTCCTCATAATTTCCCTGTAGTTTTTGGTAATTCACTCTGAGTTCATTCAGCTTCTTATAACCACTGTTTTGAACACAATATCTGAATGTTGTCTGGCCTCTATTTCATTTAGCATTCTTTCGAAGGATTCCTACTTTCCTTTTCACTGCGACTTGATTTTTTTGTCTTGCCGTTGGTAGTGTGACTCTTCTTTTTTACTTCTATTTCTGAAACTGATGTCTTTTGACTTTCCGACTTCGATGTGTGAGTTTCTACAGTGGGAGGCCTGTGAGATTTATTTGTGCAGTTTCCTTGATCTCCTGAACTTGAAGTTCTTTGGGTGCCGCTTAAGCCTTTTATGCTGGTTTGTTGGATATAACTGGGTTTTGATTGTCATCGGGTCGTTCTTTCCTGGGTCCTTCCTTGCTGCTAGTTGACTGAGGGTCACTCTGCCCACCATGTCTTGTGTACTGCTGTGCAGACACTTTCAAACAAAAGCACAGAGCCCAGGAAATACACCCACACATACAAATACAGCTTTTCCCTCACAATCCCACTATCAATGGTAATGAACAGTATTAATAGGAGTGTAACAAGATTAAGACTATTACAAGAAAGGAGAGTGGATATGAGATGACCTACTGAAAGACAAATTATTTTGAGAGGGTGGAGGGAGGACCACTAAGAAGAGTTTGAATTTGGAGCAATGGAATGAGACAAGGTAAAGTTTTCTTTATGAATAAATAAAGGAAATGGAGAGTGTCTAATGGAGTATGAGAAGGGAAGCATATAATATCAGGATTGAACATAAATTGAAGTAATATAAAATAAAATAATTGAGACAAAGAAAAGATTAAATATTAATTAAAATATCAGAGCCAAGTTAGAGAGAAAGATCCACCGGAGTGCTATCCACAACACACAAGCTAAAATTAATATAGGTGGAATGGGAAAAAGAGGGGAAAAAAGAAACAAAAAAATCTAAGAGAAATTTAGAGGAATGGGAACTGATTTTGTAATGATAGAGGGACAGGGAATACTAAGAATGAGAAACAAAAAACAGACAACGTGGGGGGAAAATTAAAATTTGGAATGTAAAGAATAAAAAGAAAATAAAGAAAATAAAGGAAGGATGAAAGAGAAAAAGAATAAAGACAAACAGAAAAAGAAAGGAAAACCAGGCTAAGAGAGCAAAACTCAAATTTGAGTAAAAAAAAAGGAGTAAGGGAGAGGTCCTGTAAAATTTGTTATTTGAAATGCAGAATTAGTGAAGCCCTAGGGATAACCTGGAAAAAACAGTGCAACAATGCCCCTCCCCAACTAGCAAAGATTTTTAAAGTTATAGAGACAATGAGGGTATTTTAGGAGCTGGGCAAAAGGATGTCAAATGACCTTTGAGAAGAGAATTCATTTTGTGTGCCTGGACAGGGGAGAAACAGTAAGAGTGTATAATGGGAACAATTTGTAGCTAGGGAGAAAACCAAAACTGAAATGAAAATACTGCAAAGGAAGAGGATGGTAAAATAGGCTAAGGGAAGGGAGGGGCAAAATGTTTGAACTGAAATACACTGTCCTAGAAAATCGAGTGACTTCTTATACACTCGCTGCAGGACAAGAAAGGGACGTTATAAAACTATGCAGTAAAGAAAATATTGCAAATCCTGAGGAAGACCACAGTGGCTTTCGTCTCGGTAGCCTCTTGTATTTACCACTTTTTTTTTGTTTCTTTCTGAATCTGCCTCTGGGGATGTTGGATGTTGACCCCATCTGACCTTAGGCAGCCTGCTCCATACTTCCAGTCATCTTCTGTCTCTGGCTCTCTCCTGAAATTCTTAATCTGGTCACTCTTCACTCAGCAGTCTCGTTTTTAGCACATGAGGGTGAGGCCAATCCCCTCCTGGGGTGGGGACTATTATTTCCCCTCAGGCTGCTGCTCCTCAGAGGCCTTGGTCTGTCTGAGCAGGATGGTTGCTGCCTGTTGGGTCTGGCTCAGCACCAGATCCTGGTGGCTTCATTCTCTCCCTACAGCCTCCATCCCTCCTCTAGTCTCTGTAGTCCACTCTGCCCCACCTTTGCCGATAATATACTCTCTCCGCCTATCTGTGTCTGTTGTTCATCTGGTCTCTAGGACTCAGCAGTTAGGCTTAAGCACCAAAGGGCCAGGGCAGAGACCCTGCTAGGGTTGGGGCTATTGTTTTCCCTCAGGCTACCACCGCTCAGAGAGGAATGGTCTGCCTGAGCACAAAGCCTGCTGCCCTCTAGGGCAGAAGTGGCCAAGGCAAGGCCTGAGGGCCAAATCTGGCCCTCCACCTTGTTTCATCTTGCCTGACACCTCATTTCTACCTGACAGCAGCACCAAGCTCCTTGCCCCTAGTTAAGGAGTGGTTACATTTATACAGTCTAGAATTACATTCCATCGTTTGTAGGTAACCTCAATGCTAGGTAGGCCCCAGTGAAAATGGGTTTGACACCTCCAGTGTAGGAGATGACTCGGCATGAGGATGCTAGCAGCTACTCTTTCAGTTCTCCCCCCAAGGCTTCCATTCCCCTTCTTTCCTCAGGCATCACCAGCCCACTAGTCCCCACCTTTGCAGGAGCCCTAGATAAGTGTCTGCAAATGTAAATTTGTGTTTTGGCCCTTTAAAGTGTCCTCATGTCTCCAAAAGTCTGTCTCTGGCAGAGAGCAACCCTGCCACTTTTGGTCGCTGGTTGTTATCTCTGTACTTTTGGGGCTATGCTTTCCTAGGCTGGGTATCCTAGCTTAGGGTACAGACCCAAATCGTCTGTGGTGGATCCAATAGGCTGCCTAATTGTCCTGCCAGCCCTGCCACATAAGGAAGCCCAGACAGTCCTCTGGAGTCTGTACCTCACACGTTACCAGACAGGTTGTGCTGAAGCTGGTTTTGCCGAAGTTACATGCTTCTCTCTGGCTACTGCTCAGTAGTTTGTTCTGGGTAGTATCTCCAGAACTCAGTCGTGATTCCAGTTTGGTCCTGGGTGGAGTTCAGTGTGATTGCCATTCACTCCATTGTCATCTTCCCCCTCAGTTTTTGCTCTTTTTAAACAACCTGCCCCAGATATCTGCAGAGCAGTTAGGTCAGCAGTCTTGCTGACCTTCTTCCATAATGGAGGTTGTTTGCCACAGTGATGCAGCCTCTCAGTGCAGTTAGACATGGTGTCATTCACTATTGGTGCCATGTCAGCATCCCTGTCTGGATAACTTAAGTGTGTCTGAGAAACTGAATAAGTTTGCAGGCGATGCCATAACATAGGCACCCACTGGTTGGTGCAGATAGCAGACATTTCACTTCGCAATTCCAGAGAAGAGGAGTTAGAAATTGAGGGTGTCAGCAGAGCTGGTTCCTGGTTGAGGGATTTCTGCCTTGTTCATACATAGTGGGCTTCTCGCTCTTTGTCATATGGAATCCCCTCTGAGCTCCAAGGTGTCTTCCCATCCTCTTCTAAGGTCACTGGTCATATTGTGTTCAGGGCCATACCACTGAATTTGATGTAGAAAAAACAGATCAGAGGAGAGCCCCTAAGGAGAGGAAGGAATAAATCAGAGTAGAGACCCTAATCATAGGAAGGGATAAATCAGAGTAGAGCCCCTAAGGAGAGGAAGGGATAAATTCAAAGGAAAGCCCCCAAGGAGGGAGAGAGAGGGAGAAAGGGACTTAAAATTCATGACCGCATCTGCCGCGAAGCCAGGAAGTGATAATGCATAAAAGGAGAGTTCTGCCGGAGATCTGCACCCAGAATTTGGAGACTGCCTTCTTGAGGACCTCGCGTGTAATAAAGAGTCGTGCTTCGACAACTCCCTGTGCTTGGATCGTTTCATTTCTTCGTAACAAATTAACCTTAACTTTAATACCTTGCTTTATGACATACTTATTCAGTCATATTTTGAAGTTCTCGGATTTCTGATGTCCTGGATTTTGGTTGACACACTTATGACCACAATATTCACCTATACTCTCCTCATCAGGGAGGACATGGACACTTAAAATTGTATCAGCTATTCCTGGATTCCAAAATAGAAAGTCTGTTGCATGACACTGCCAACAGAACTTCTGTGCGCATGGTTGTTGCCTTGCACCCAGCCTGGCCCATACGTATCTTATTCTGTTATATTTAAAGCAACGTAAGGAAAATAAGGAAAATGGTAAACTTACAATGACATTTAAAAAAAAAGGAAAAATTTACCAATCTGATTTCAATGGTTTCAAGGCAATCCTAGTGTTGCTTGATTTTCACTTCCCCCAGCATCCTTTGTCTCACCCATCATCTTTTTCCATCCACAGAGATTGGGTATTTTTGAGACATGTGCTCAGACTCCTGCCTAATGACGAGCTTTCCATAGTCAAGAATTACCAGGGATTTACCCCTGTACACTTCTGCATCTCAAAATTAACTTTCATGTACAAGAAATGGAAATAACTGTCATTTTGGAAGTCACTGATTTGCACAGGCTGTGTTTCTCCCTCTTATACACATGTCCCAAATGGAGAGGGTCAGTGTTCCCCAAACCATTTCCATCCATGTGAGGAATAGATAAGGCTCAGGTAAGAAAGAGAAAATGCCATGCTTTCCCAGCTTTGGACACTTCTCTGATCTAACCTGTGTGACCATGGAAAGCCATTTGACATGCCCAAACCCTTGTGATTTCACCTCTGTAATGAGGGTGCTCCTTAAGTTCTTATGGATACAAGCTCTTCATACAGACTATGAGTATGGAAACTCTATTATGCCTCATCTTAAATAAAAGGTCTAGAAATATGCCATAGCTTGTGTGGCTCAGTGGTTGTGTGCCAGCCTGCGAATCAAAGAGAAATTGGTTGATTCCCAGTCTAGGGCACATGCCTGTGTGGCCCACCAATCCCCAGGGGGAGGGTAAAGGAGAAGCAGCCTCACATTGCTCTCTCTCTCCCTCTCTTTCTATCTTTCTTCCTCTCTCTAAAAAATAAAGTAAATAAAAAATTTACAACAATGTCTAGAAAACAAAAATTGTATCAAGAGCCCCATCCACCAAAATTAGATGGTATTCTTAAAATGTGTTGATAAGTCCCTATTCAGTGTGGACACTCCTTACCCTTCTCTTGCACAAGTCCTTGAGGGACCAGGGATTTTGGATGAGCTCCAGAGTTCAGTATTCCTGATATTTCATGGTGATGCCACTGATGGGATACCTCTACTGGTCCCACCAAGAGTGAAGCTGAGTTCATGCTTAACATACATGAATCTTCCAAGTGGCAGGTCCTCAAGGGAGGCACACTGAGGAAGGTGGCAGATGTCCTGGCTCCAGCTTCCCTCAGTGGAAACATCCTCCACCTCACCAACTTCAGGTCCATGTACCAGCCTTTCTCCAGAGCCTAAATTTTCTTGGATGATCTGCTTTCTCAGTGAACACTGCCCACTTTTCAGCACAGCTGTGTTTCTCTCCTCTGATAGCTCTGTGTCATGAAATACTCACCACGTCTCTGAGCTTCACTTTGTTCCCTTGCAATGTGGGGTGACTGAGGACCAACCTCATAATGTTCTTGCAGGAACTACAGTGGGGATAAGCCAGCCAGGTCACAGCTGGCATCAGACTCCACAGTTACGGTTTCTGGACATGCTCTTCTTATGCATGGCAATTTTTTTTTTTTTCTGTCCACCATGGGGAATCTCTTCCTGCACCCATAGTGGTCTGTGGCATTTCTGAGCTTGGAAAAGCAAGAAGAGAAATGTCTGTCAAGAAGTTGGAAAAAGCACTTTGGTGATATTTGTATTTCTCTTTGGTGTTGTCACTTTTGGATTCAATGGGGATAGCAGGGTTCTCTGGACCCACTGAAATATCTGGGATGGTCCTGGTTGGACTTCATTTATTTGACAATGTGTATGAAGCCCCTCCCACAAGTAGGCCCTATGAGAGGCACTTAGCATAACTCAGTGAATGAAGCAGACATAATCTTAAGGACTCCGTTTCACTTAATTAATCAATCAGTCACAATAGATATCATTGGCAGGTCCTGTCCTCTATCCATTAGATCAGAGATGATTAACGTGTTTTTGACACCTGTAGGTCTAATTGCTTATCATGAAAATGGTCACTCACCAAGGTACGAAACAAAAAGGTGGGTGATGTTTGTTGTTCAGTTCAGAAAGAAGACCTCTTTTGTTGAGAGCACACTGACTGTGGCAAGGTTGGTCTCACATCAAGGAGTTCTTATAGATCTAATTCCCAAGAGAGGCCTGAGCTCTGGTGGCTTCTCCCTCAACAGCACAGCATAGAAAGAAGTATACATGTGGCCCTTGGCCTCATAGAACCAGACAGAAGCTTGGCTGTATTTTGCCCTAGCATACCTAACCCACCGTAGTCCACTGCTGCTCACCCTGCCCCTCTGCAGAGTCAACTAATCTCAACACCATCCCCAGGCTCCAAAAAGAAGATGTCGCCAGTACTTGTTCAGAAACCTACCTCTAACTTCAGTGTAGTTACCTGTCATTGGCTAACCAGTCATCTACCACAGTGAAGCAGGGCGATATGAGGAAAGTGGGGGTGCCTTCCTGCCGGGGGAAATGTTCTATCTTCTTAGTGGCTCGTGGGCCCAAGACATTTTCACTCAGACCTCACCATGGGGCCTTTCTTTCTGTTAATGAGGCTACAGTGCCTGAAGCTAGGCAGGTCAGCTCCTAACACCCTAGCCCTTTGACAAGCTCCACACCCAAAAAGCACCCAGAGCCCTGCAGTCCAGGAACCTTTCTCAAGTGTGCATGTGTCAGAAATTCCTCAAGAAAGTGTGATGGGTGGATGCAGGCCTTTGTAGCCTTAACCTGAATCTTGATCAGTAAGCCCTGGGGAACAGAAGAGCAGGACAGTTAGAAACCAGCCAAGGGTTAAGGTTCTGCAGTAACTCAAATGAGATTTCCAAGCTAGTAAAGCTCAGGAAAATGCAACTTAATTGTACTCACAGGCAGGTGAGGTCTGGAGATTAGTTGAAGGAATGAATATGGACCATTCTGAAGAAAACTCTTTATTCTCTTCACTTTTACACTCTGATTCTAAGCTCCCGAAACCTGTTCATAGAAAGAAAGGAGGGGACATGTTCTGTCAGAAGAAGAAACTTACCTTAGATATTGAGAGCTTCAGTACAAAACAGCCCCAGCATTGCTTAGTTTCTGCTGGCAATCTTTCCCTCAACAGTGTAATTTTGCACCCCTGGGTGACATGAGATCCCTCCCCCTGGTGAGTACTCAGGCCTGGTGGTATAACAGAGAATTTACTCAGAGAGTAGGTAGGACAAGGCTGATGGAGTTTTTCCAAACATCAATAGATCTGTTTGTGGGGTTCATCAAATTTGTTATCTTCAAGAGGTTTGTTATGTGTAGAAGAATCCCTCAGTAAATGTTTATTCAGGAAAAAAATGAAGAATTTTCTTTCCTCTGTTGTTTACTTAGAACTTGGACTTAAACCTGACCATGTGGATGTAGCAGCGTTCTCCCTCTAAAGGAGCATTTGATCTTAGGAAACTGCTCCACTTTCTGGCCAGTGTTCATACACCTGAGACCAAGTTCCCTTTAGCTCTGACCTCTGTCTCATGTTAATTTTTTGTGGGCTATCACCTCAGTGGTGCTGCCTATTGCCGGCAGCTGTGCAGGGCCCTGGTACCCTCAGTGCTGCACTGTGGAGGGACTGCACTGGAGGAGGCTGGAGGGAGAGGTACAGTTTGGTGTCTGGGTGGTTTCTTAGCATGATGGGGCTGGAGTTTAGACTGCAATGTTTTCTGTATACATTGACCTTTGCATCATTTCTTTTTGTGACACATCATTGAAAATCAGACTTAGTATTGTGGTGATGTTGCTATTTTGTCCAGTCACAAGGTATGCTATAGGTGAGAAAGCACTGAAGCAGTTTCCTGGAAACTTTTCCAAATATTCACTAAGCTACTAATGCTAATACAGTGACACTCTAGTAGGGATACTGTCCTTCTGTATTGATACTTTTTTAGCAACTTTCCATTATATTGTTTAAGAATTGAATAATATCATGAAGCAAGAGATTTTTAGCTGTGTTAAAATCTAGATTTAGAGAATTTAAGAGGATTATCTAAATTCCTGTACTGAAAGAGAAATTTCTGGTCCGTATACATGAGCTCTTCTAACAAGATGTAAAACAATTAGATGAATAAATAAATACATAAATACACATAGGTTCAGTGCCTAATGCTTAATAAAATATTCTTCAGAAAACTTCTAAATGATAGCTCAGAAATATTTTCTTCATTCCATAGATTAGGGGACTGTTTGGACAAGATAGAAATGAAATCATTTGCCTACCAGCATATTAACAGAAAAACAGTTTTTGGAGATCACGGTCTTCTGAATGATGTATTGAGATAGAGGAATATTGTTTCAGACAGACCTAAGTGCTCCAAATGAGATAAAATAGGGTGACACGCTGTACAGTAACTGGGTAGGATAAGCCAATATTAACCATGGTGAACTCAAACACATTTTAGTGATATCAGAGCTGAGTTGATATCAACGCTGGGTTGAGGGACTTGTGTATTTTTAGGCAAAAATGGACTCAGTGTGTGCACACTCCTGGAATGGATCAGGACTAGTAAAGGAGAGACCAAACACAAGGCCAGCCCTGGCTGCTATAGCTCAGAGGATTGAGCACGGTTTTCCAAACAGAGGGTTGTTGGTTTGATTCCCAATCAGGTTACATGTCTGGGTTGTGGGCCAGGTCCCCAGAGTGAACCACCTGATAGGCAATGACTCATTGATGTTTCTCTCCTTCTCTGTCTCCCTCCTTTCCCCATACTCTAAGAATAAATAAATACAAATAAAATAAATTGAAAAAATAAAAAATCAGGGCCTGTGTATTTTTATTTGTTGCACATAGCATTGTCTGAAACAATGTTACTGTGAAATTATGAACGGTCTATCACCCCAGAAGAATGTAAACTCCAAATAGTCAGGGACTTTGCTTCACCTTTTGTAGTATTCTTTTCTAGCACCTAGCATGTTGTTTGGCAGATAATAGGTATATAGTAATTTTAATGAATGAAAGAAAATATATGTCAGGTCTATGAAATTCTCTCCAACCCAGTTCCTGACTTTGCAGTCAAGTTAAGAGACACCAAGCAGGGATGAAAAGGTTTCCAGGGGCAATGGGACCAGGCCTAGGTTCTTGGCTGATGGACCTCTGATATTTCCCATGCACCATCCTGCCCTCTGCATCAATTGTCAAACACCAGTGAGCGCTTTTAAAAAGCACAGGTTCTTCAAGGTAGAATTGTTTGATTTTTGAATTTCACATTCTAAGGTCATATTGGGAAAATCTTGTATTTTCCAACTAAAGATAAATGAGAAAAAGAAAGAAAGATATTTTCAGCACTGAGGAGATGACCAAACAGAATGTACCCTTTCTCTAAGCATTAAAACCAATATGAGACTACAACTCACGACAAAGGGGAACAAAATAAAACTTGATTTTAAAATGGGCAGGAAGATGGTGGTGAAATAGTTGGCAGCAAACTCCACTTCCTCCTACACACGGGAAAAACAGCTAGCTGATCTTCTGAGGGACAGAGTGAACAGCCAATGGTATCCCAGCATATATGAAGATTGGACCCAACAATTGTAGAGGACATGGAACAATCAGATGGTAAGGAGAGTGCTTCAGGACAATAAGGTCCCTGAAACCAACGTGGAAACCATGGTTGCAGAAGCCCTAGGGCCAGGGCCCACAGGTTCTGCCGCTGGATTTTAGGGAGAGAGCCAGGTCAATGTCTCCCTCCCCTGGTAAACAAGGTTTCAGCAACAGCAAGAGGGACCTGGATGCTTGAACTCCCAGCAGGGGAATAAGGACAAAGTGCTAAATACACAGGGGAGGTGTGCACCTACTGAGGCTGTGGACACAGGCTGGGAAGGGTTGGGCAGTGACAGATCGTGACCTGGTCAGTTTCTGATCTGCTTGGAGAGTGGGGCTATGTGAGAGGCCAGGTGCTTGTTTGGAGCAACAGGCTTGGATAGGGATTTTTCAAAAGGCAAAGAGAAAAAAGAGGCACTCAGAGGCTGTTTGGGGAATTCTACACAGCAGGTGCCCCTCTGCCTCCAGAGCCTCTACCCTGACTGGCCAAATGCTCACACGCAAAGCCCAGGAGACAGTGCACACCAGATCCTGTTGCCCTGAGGGTGACTGACCTTGTTCAGCAGTCCAGGCAGAGTGCTCAGGCCAGAGGCACCTCCCACAAGGCCCCTGTACCCAGGGTGCTGCAGGACCAACTGGCTATTTAAGAGAAAGGCAAAGACACACTTGCACAGACTTGCAGAGAGCTGAGGGGTTCAGGGAGTTAGCAATCCCCAGAAAGGCAATTCAGTATGGGGGCTGAACTACCCAGAAGGGGCACTGAGTCGCCCTAGCATCTAGAACAGCAAAGAGTGAGAAGGTGATGTATGAGTTGTCCCAAAACTGGTACCACTCAAGGACAGCACAACAGGTGGACTGAAGGGGTAGGATGGACACAGAAGGGCAGTGGGGGCCCAGCACTGAACTGAAGACCTGGGCTGAAGACTGTTTAAAGCAGTCAAGGTTTTAAAGAGTACAGCTCAGGAAGGGAGCAAAGTGAAACCAATCCCCCCTCAGCATGCTACAGCCAGGAAGACCAGCAGAACTGTCTTGGCCAGTTTAAAACCATCAGAAGAATTTTTTAAAATTCATTCTTCGTTCCTTCCTTCTTTTCCTTTTTTTATTTCTTCTTCTTTCCTTTTATTTAAAAATTCTTACAAGTGAGGCAATAAAATCTGGAGCTGTGAAACACCCACAGTTAAACCGAAAGAGGGGTCACCCTAACAGCTGAAACAGTGAGACGAATTTCACTTTGCCATTCCGGAGAACAAATTTTCACTCTGCTATTCCAGAAAATATACAAGTATTTATATATATATATTTGTCATTATTTTGTATGCATTATTCTGACATCTTTCATTTTATTAGTATTTTTCATATTTCTCTTATTTCTGTTTAATCATCTTTGCTTGGCTGGTTAATTTGCATAGATTGACTGGATTCCTTTATTCTCTCATTCAGAGTGTATTTTCAATTTTCGATCTTTCACTGCACTTGTGTTCCAATACAACACAACTCTAGGCCCTGTACTTCCTATCCTTGTCATTCAGATCACATAAATTCCATGATATGATTGTTGCTGCATTACTGTTGTAAATAACTGCTGTACCATACAATTACAAACACTACACAGCTCCCCTCCCAAATTTAAGCTCACTTCACTGTTTCCTGAACTTTATTGCTGTGGTGGTTAACTCTATTCTCTCCCATACTACATCTATTTTCTATCCTTTACTATCACTTTACCTCATAATCTGACCTCCCACAAGCTCACTACTTTCTAAATTCAACTCAGAACCCTTCTCTGCCCCTAACCAAACTCTTATCTTTTTTCCACCTTTTCTGGTGGTTGAGAAATTACTCAGAGAAAACAACTGAACAGGAGGGAGAGAGTAGCCTCAAAACCTCATACACAAGAAAGAATCAACTTGAACAGAACCTGTCCACACCTGCACAACAGAATAGATGAAGTGGTAGATGAAGCGACCATCAATTAACTAACTGGAAAAAAAAACCCCACCAAAAAAGACCTAACAACAATCAGAACACAAAGACATACAGACAGCTAACAGAAATCACAGTCCAAGACCAGTGAGCTCAGGAGATCAAGGAGACTGCACCACTGAATCTCACAGGTCTTCTGTCATAGAAGTTCAAACCATAAACCCAGGGAGGCAGAACAGATCAATTTAAGAAGCAAAGGCTTACAAGAAGAGTCTAACAAACAATGGAAGACAAGCAAACGATCCCCAAATACAAGGAAAGGTGGAAGCCTCAGAAAGAATGCTACATGAAACAGAGTCAAGTTGACTATCAGATATTGAGTTGAAAGCAATGGTTATAAGGAAGCTATTGAGCTCACGGAGCATTACTGAAAACTGCAGGGAAGCTACAATGAACTCACTGGAAACTATATCAACAAGAGAAAGGAAATAGAAACTAGCAACAAGGGCCAAGAGGAAATGAAAAAAACAAGTTCTGAACTGAAGAACACAGTGGAAGGAATCAAAAGCAGGCTCCATAAAGCACAGGATCCGATCAGTGTGCTGGAGGATCATGTTGGAAAAAGAAGGAAAAAGAAATCAGCCAGAATGAGCAAGAAAAGGAAAAGATGCTGAGAAAGAATGAAGAGGTGTTAAGGGAAATGCAGGACAATATGAAAGGTAAAAATATCCATATAATAGGGATACCAGAAGGAGAAGAAGAGGAGCAAGGAATAGAAAACCTGTTTGAAGAAGTAATGATGGAAAATATCCCTAATTTGATGAGAGGAAAAATAATACAAACCCAGAAAACATACAGAGTCCCAATCAAGAGGAAACCAAACAGGCCCACGTCAAGATACATCATAATTAAAATGGCAAAATTCCAAGATAAAGAGACCATCTTAAAGACAGCAAGGGAGAAATAGGAAGTCACATGCAAGGCAGTTCCAATAAGACTAGCTGCTGACTTCTCAATGGAAATGCTCCAAACCAGAAGAGAATGGCAAGAAATATTCCAAGTAATGACAACCAGAGGCTTGCAAACAAGGCTACTTTGCCCAGCAAGGCTCACAATGAAGATGGAAGGCCAAATAAGGAGCTTCCCAGAAGAAAGATGTCAAAAATGATTCACCTCCACAAAACCAGTTCTGAAAGACATGCTGAAGGAACTCCTTTAAGAAAAAGAAGGAAAAGAGTGAGAGAGAGAGGAACACAGGAATGAAAAGTGGCAATAAATAATAACCTTAAACATAAATTGATTAAATGCTCCAATCAAAAGACATAGAATAGCTGAATGGATAAGAAATCATGACCCACACATATGTTGCCTAGAAAAGACTTACCTCAGGAAAAAAGACCTACAGAGGCTGAAAGTGAAGGACTGGAAACAAATGTTCCAAGAAAATGGACAGGTAGAAAAGGCTGCGGTAGATTTCATATGAGAGAAAATAGACTAAAAAAAAAAAAAAAAAGGGTCATAGAAAGAGACCCAGAAGGTCACTTCATAATACTCAAGGGAAAAATCCATCAAAAAGACATCAACATTGGAAATATATATGCACCCAACTTAGGAGAATCCAAAAAAATAAAGAAAATTTTGTCAGACTTCAAGAAAAATATTGAAAGCAACACAATTATAGAAAGGAATATCAACACCCCCCTGTCAAAAAATGGATAGATCTTCCAAGCCAAATATCAACAAGGATATAAACAGCATTGAACAATGTTCTATATGAAATGAACTTAACTGGTATATATAAAGCCTTTCATCCCAATGAAGCAAAATACACATTCTTTTCAAATGCACATGGAACATTCTCAAAAATAGACCACAGGATAAGACACAAAACAAGACTCAACAAATTCAAGAAAATTAAAATCATATCATGCATTTTCTCTGACTGCAACGAACTGAAACTGGAATCCAAACTTAGGGAAAAAACTCAAAAACACTCAAACTCATGGAGATTGAATAGCATGTTGTTAACCAATGAATGGGTCAAAAATGAGATCAAGGAAGAAATCAAAAAATTTCTGGAAACAAATGAAAATGAACTCACAACAACCCAAAAGTTACGGGACACAGCAAAGTCATGCCTGAGAGGGAAGTCCATAGAGATACAGGCCAATCTAAAAAAAATAGAAATATTTCAAATGAACAACCTAACCACACACGTACAAGAACATGAAGAGCAACAACAAAGACAGCCCAGAGCAAGTAGAAGGAAGGAAATAACCAAGATCAGAGTAGAATTCAATGACATAGAGACCAAAAGCACAATTCTAAGGATCAATAAATTAAGGATCTGGTTGCTTCAAAGATAAACAAAATCAACAAGCCTTAAAGCAGACCCATCAAGAAAAAATTAGAGAGGACCCAAAGAATCCTAATCAGAAATGAAAGAGGAGATACCACAGAGATACAAAGGAGTGAAAGAAATTACTAAAAAAAAAAGAACTATATGCCAAGAAATTTGAAAACGTAGGTGAAATGGACAAATTTCTAGGAAAATATAATCTTCCAAACCTCAGTGAAGAAGAAACAGAAAGTCTGAACAGAATAATAACAGGAGGCAAAATTGAAGCAGTAATCAAAAAGCACCTGACATATGAAACCCCTGGACCAGAGGGTTGCACAGAAGTATTCTACAAAGCATTTAAGGAAGACATAATCTCTATCCTTCACAGACTACTCCAAAAAATTCAAGAAGATGGATGACTGCCATATTTTTATGAAGCCAGCAACATCCTAATCTCCAAACTGGAGAAAGACAACAAACAAAGACAAATTTGAGGCCAATATTGCTGATGAACATAGCCACTTAAATCCTAAATAACATGTTGGCAAACCTTATTCAACAATACATTAAAAAGATCATGCACCATGACCAAGTGGGTTCATCCCAGGGATGAAAGGATGCTACAGTATTCTCAAATCAATAAATGTAATACATCACATAAACAAAAACAAAGACTAAAATCACATGATCATATCAATAGATAGGCAAAGGACTTGAACAGACACTTCTACTAGGAGGACACAAAGGGGGTCCAGAGACATAGGAAAAGAGGCTCATCAGCAAATGAATGGATCAAAAAACTATGGTACATTTACACAATGGAATTCTATGCAGCAGAAAAAATGAAGAATCTCCTATCGTTTGCAACAGCATGGATGGAAATGGAAAGCATCATGCTAAGGGAAATAAGCCAGGCAGAGAAAGACAAATACCATGCAATCTCACCTTTAACAGGAATGTAGTCAACAAAACAAACAAACAAGCAAAATATAACCAGAACACTGAAATTTAGAACAGGCTGACAGTGACCAAAGGAAAGAGAGAATGGAATTTCATGGGAAAAGTGTGAAGGGTTTGCAGGAACAAGTATAAAGGATACATGGACAATAACAAGGTGGGGCGGTTGAAATGGGAGGGAGGTGGGGAGGTCTGGAGGGGTGGGATGGCATGGGGGTAAAAGGCAAAATACTGTACTTGAACAACAATGAAAAATGTTAAAATGTGAAAAATAAAATGGGCAAAACATGTAAAATGATATTTCTCTAGAAGCCACTGTGAAGGTTCCTAACACAAGGAACAACATGAGACAGTTGGTTTGTTTGTAAATTTAACAAAAGACCACTGGAAGGTTTTATGAAGGTGGAGGATAATAACTGATCTTTCTGTCGTTTCCTCTTCTTAAGGTTCATACCTAAAATAAGGCTAAGTTGAACACTCTGTTCCTAAGCTCACAAGGGGGTCCTTGGGCTAGTTCAGATTGGTGTTCCACACTATGTCCCACATGCCCTTGTAAATCTTTCATAACAGATTTTATTGACTTATTTTTGGAGAGAGGGGAAGAGAAGGAGAAAGAAGGGAGAGAAACATCAATGTGTGGTTAGCTCTCAAACATCCCCTACAGGGGACCTGGACCTCAACTCAGGCATGTGTCCTAGACTTGGAATCGATTCAGCCACCCTTTGGTTTGCAGGCACACACTCAACCCACTGAGCTACACCAGCCAGGACCTTTCCTGTAACTCTTTTACCTCTACTTTTCAACATCAGAGTCATGGGATGTCAGCCCTTGGATATTAAGATACATCATCTCATTCATATCTTAGGATGCCCTTAGGAAATGGATTCTAGATCATCCTCAATGTGTAACCTGGGAGGCTGGATGGTCCTGAAAGAACAAAGGCTTCCTCAGGACAAAAAACTAGTGAGAAAAAGGAGTTGTGAACTCAGCTTTATCTCTTAATCCATGGACCTAATATGTTCCCAGGAACCTGTGGAGTGGTCTGTGTTAGGTATCAGTGTACAGATACGTAGAGGACATGAGAGTGGAGGGTGAGGACCCAACAGCCCACATGGGGACTTTGGTAGGGTCTGATTGGAGGAGAGGCTCAGGTCATAGAACCTTGAAGGGGTGACCTCACTTTCTTTGTGACAGACCTCCAAGGAAAATTAGAACTCTGGTAACTAGGCACCCCTGTTCTAGACACAACTGCCTATCCAGGTCAGTTGACTGTACACAGTCAGGAGACTAAGATGTCTCTGTGTTGTTTCCCGCTTTTTCGAGGCTCTAGGCTAAAGAAAGCCCAGAGTGAGAAAAGTTTCTCTTGCTTTAGACGCTGGCGCAAGAGCCGTCGTCAGCAACACCTCCCAACACCTGGCAAGATACACCCTCAGGTAATGGTGGGCAGTGAAGGGCTGGTCCATTTACACCAGGCTACCACTTGGATCCCACTTGGGCGGTATCACACCACTTACCCCTCTTCTTGCATGTATGTGTGTGTTGGAGGTGGGGAGGAATTCAGGAAGAAGGGTGCTTATTCTGGGTACAAGATGGATGTTAGGCACTAGAAACCTCAAGGGACTGTCATGGTCATACCCCAGGTCATGGCAGGCAGGATCGGAAAGTGAGTGTTGCAGATATGTTTCCTCTACTCACTGGGCCCTCAAGGTGTCATCTTAGTTCTTCCCAGACTAGAGGTGTTTTCAGGTTCTTCTCTGTGCCCATCTGACATGGGGAACAGAAATTGTGATGGGAATATGCCCCAGTGGCAATGTGGAGACAGTCCCCTGACAACACCTGACCATTTACTGGGCTTGGTCTTGCAGAAGTCCAAAGAGGATATCATTGAGTTGGCTGATGAGTTCACTTATGCCATTAGCCGGTACGGCAGACCAGTGCACCAAGCCAGAAACACCATCCAGTGCCGGGCTGAGGTGAGACCTGTCCCATACCCAGGACCCTGAGATGAATGAGGCGAAATCATAAGCTAGAATCAAATCTGGGGCTTTGAGGATTTCACATGCCCACCCCCAAAATACTCTGTACCTCTAATTCTACTACCAGGTTTCTGCTAGGGGAGAAATCCATTCTTCACATTTGTAAAATTGTAGTGAAAATAAAAAGTTCTTCCTGTTCCATTATACTTGTTTTGAATGTTTAACTACCTGTAACATGTATCTTGTAGAGTAGTCACCTCTGCTCTCCTCGAATACCTTCATGTCTACATATCATCGCACATAGAGGGTGGTTTTTGTAAAACAGCAAAAAAAAAAAAAAAATCAACGTGGGAGGGATTTATATATTTAATAACATTTGTCTGCAACTTGGCATCTCACAGAACACACAACCCATTTTAAGCAAGACAGGTCAGAAGCTATGGAATTATGCATTTCCATATTACTCTGTAAAGAAGGTAATTTTTCTCAGTGGTACTGTTGTTAGACCTTGACATGATGCCATTCCACTATGATTTTGGCAGTGCAACAAGAAACAGCCTTACTGTCTCCTCACAGACTGTGTACTAGTTTTCCAGGTCCCCATTACACAAGACTGTGTTTTGTGTGGAACCTTACTGAGGACTCCTGGCTCAGTACACGATTCTGTCTTTGCAGAACTCAAGCGATGACATACTTGAGGAGCTAGTGCATGAGAAGGACTATGCCATCTACAAAGTCAAGGTACAGGTTCACCAGACCTATACCACCATCCAGCAACAGTGTAAGGTGAGAGCTGGGCCAGGGATTCTGCACACCCAGGAACCCAAGGTGACACGAGAGGGCCAGGCATTTAAGCTCAAATATGGGGATGGTTTCCTCATGGCCCTCCCGGTGCTCTTTCTAAAGTGTCCCACTATCCCATACACAGAGGAATCTGGACGTCCCCTTCTCTCACCAACTATATAAGTTGGGAAAAAGAAATTCCTCACATGTTTGTGGGAATATTAGTGGGAAAATATTACACTTCACAGTAGAGATCGTGAACATAAGCATTTTCCTCTTTTCGTTGATTTTCCTACCAATCCCAAGTTTTTGGTGGAGTAGTCAGCTCCACTGTCCTTGTAGACCTCTAAATCTTACACATGATCACACTGGATTAGGGGTTTTGAACATAAATTAACAGAAAGTCAAATATAGGGTCATTTCTCTGCACCTTTTCAGGTCACAGAGCAGGGCAATCCATTGTAATTTGGCCAAATTCAGAAATGTGACCTCACTCATATCTGCACTATGTCATAAAGGAGCTATTTTCCACAGGGTTCAACCATTCACTGATTTTGGACTTGGACATTATTCAGTTCTGCATCTACTTCATCCAGGATGCCAGGAATATCCTCACCGTGTCACGAGAGCATGTATATGCTTGCAAGGCTGCCATAAGGAAGATCCACAGGATGGTTGGAGGGTTTCTGATGCTTACTGGCTGTGTATGGGGTTTGTCTTTGTAGAGTTTAAATGAAGACATCCTGGAAGAGCTTGTGAAGGGGTTTAACTACTCTACTGCGCTAGACAAGGGGAAGGTGCTTCGGTCCACTGACACCAGCACATGGTGCACTGAGGTGAGAGCTAGCTCAGGAGAGTCTCCACACCCATGATCCCAAGATCACATTCAGGTGCCCAGGAGCAGACCCAATCTGGGGACTCCCCCAGGGACACCCAATGGCATTCCATACACTGACCCACAGTGCCATATACACAGGAATGTGGGCCTCATTTTCTCCCTCCAGCTACAAGTGACAGCAGAAAGAAAATATTGGTTGGAATAGGAATATTCAGAAACATATTTGTTGTCATAGTGGACCACAAGCATATTTGTATTTACCTGATTATTTTTGACTATTTTGTTTTTTAAACTACCTGACCCACTTATCCTGCAGAGCAGTGAGATCAACAGTCATTGAAGACCATCTCCAATAATGGAAGTTGTTTGCCACAGCTGTGCTGTGCAGCCTCTCAGTGCTGCTACAAATGGTGTCATTCACCTCAGGTGCCATGTCAGTAGTCCTGCCAGATCACTTAAGTGTGTTCCAGGGAACTGTCTATTGTTGAGGATGCCATAACATTGGGCCCCCTGGGTGATGTAAAGAGCAGACACTTGATTTTTTCACAAGTCCAGAGACTAAGGATTAGAGGTGGGACTGAGGGTACTGCAAGTTCCTTTAGACTGGTTTCTCCCTTGCTCGTGCATGGCTGTCCCTAACTCTGTGTCACATACAATCCCTTCTGTGCCTCCTTGTCTATGGTCACTGGTCATATTGGTTTAAGGCTCACATCGCTGAATTTGTTCGACTGTAATATCCCCCTTTACATCATATATAGTCATATTTTGAAGCTCTAGAGGTTCCAAAGGCATGGAAGTTGGGTGACACTCTTCAGCCCACTATGTTTACCTGTACTATCCACAGCTGAAAGGACATGCACACGTAAAATTTTAGCAGCTTCAGCCAGATTCCAAAATGAAAACTACCATTACAGGGCCAACAGAACTGTTGTGATGATGGCTGCTCCCTTGAACCCACGGAGTCTTTCTCATTCAATTTTATTTAGAGCAAAGTGGGGAAAATAGGAACAACTGTAACTGAACAACAATAAAAAAAAAAGGAAAGCATCATCCAATCTGGTCATAACGTGTCCAAGGCAATCCCGGTATTCCTTGGTTTTCATTTTTGCCCAGTGTAATTTGACTCACCTGTCAGCTTGTCTCCATCCACAGAAATGGGACCTACCTGAGTCAGATTCAGTGTCCTGCCTGGTGGCCAGCTTTCTCCAGTCAGGTGTCACCAGGCATTTGCCTCAATGCTGTTTCTGCATCTCAAAGTGACTATTAATGTGCAAGGAAAGAAAATAAGTGCTGTTTTGGAAGTCACTGATTTTCATAGGCTGTGTCTGTCCATCCTATACACCCTTGTCAGATAGGGAGAGATAGTGTTCTCCAACCATTTCCATCCATGTGAGCAACAGATAAGTTGCTCACAGGTAGCAAAGAGGAAACGCCATGCATTGCTAGATTTGGACAGTTCTGAGTTCTAACCTGCATGACCTTGACCAGCCATTTGACATGAACAAACCTGTGTGATTTCTTCTCCATAATGATGGGGCTGTTAGATATTTCTGGTGTAGAAAGCTCTTTATAAGATTATGACTAGAGAAACTCTGTCACTCCTCATCTTACAGAAATGTCTAGAAAGGAAATATTAAATCAATATCCACATTCCACTAAAAATTGATAATACTTTTTCAACCTATTTATAAACTCCTGGTTAGCACAGGCACTCCTGACTCTTCTCTTGCACAAATCCCTGATGGTCCTGGCAGTTTGGCATGAACTCCATACTTCATGCCTCCTTTCGATTCACAATGATGCCACTGAGTAGATGGCTATCCTGGTCCCACACAGGCTGCAGCTGAGTTGATGTTGAAATTGAGAGAAGCCTGCAGAATACGGGCACTTCAGGAAGGCACACTGAAGATGTTGGCGGAGTTCCTGTCTCCAGCTATTAAGGGTAGAAACTTCTCCCACCTATCCACCTTCAGGACGATGCAGCCATCCTTCTCTCGAACCCCAGTGCTTCTGGATGATCAGCTAACTTGGTGAGCAAGTCCCCCCTTTTCAGCCTAGCTCTGATTCTGCCTGCTGCAAGCAGAGAGCCATAAAAACGTCACCACATCTCCCTGTGCCTGAGTTAGTTTCTTTGAAATATGGGGTGACAGAGGACAAACCTCATAATTTTCTCACAGGGACTACTGTGGGAACAATCCAGGTAGGGGTGGGTTACCTGGCACCTGTCCCTACAGAAAGGCTTCTGGATGTGCTGTGGTAGTTCATGCCAATTTTTTTTCTGTCTGACCTGGAAAATCTCCTGCCTCATCCATCGTGGCCAGTGGCATTTCTGAGTTTAGAAAAGCAAGAGGAAAACAATCTGTCAAGATGTTGGGGAAAGTACTTCATGGATACTGGCACTTGTCTTTGATATTGCCACATTATGAATCTCTGGAGATAGCAGGGGTCCCCAGGCCAACTCAGCTATCTGGCATGGTTCTGGTTGGACTTCATTTATTCGACCATTTTTATGAAGTACAAAGTACTACTAAGTCCTACTAATTCCTACTAAGTCCTACTAGAGGCACTTAGCATAACTCAGTAAATGAAGCAGACACAATCCCAGAGCCTCAGTACTACTCAAAGGATCAGTCAGTCATAATCGATATATTTCAGGTCCTGTCCTTCATCCATTAGTTCTGATACAATCAACATCTTTGGTTTGCCTCTAGGCCTACTGGCTGATTATGACAATGGACACTCTTGAAGGTATGAAGGACACTCTTCAAGGTTGACATTTGGCTAGGTGTTGTTGTGTCCAGAGTGAAGATCTCCTTTTTTGAGAGCACACTTACTGAGGCAGAGATGTTCTGCCACCACAGACATATTATAGATCTGATTCTGAAGGGAGGCCTGAACTCTTGGGCTCCTATTCCAAGAGGACAGAATTAGGAGAACAATGGATGTGGCCTTTGCCCTCATACAACCAGAAGGAGGCGAGGATGCATTCTGCCCTGGCATCCCAAACCCACCACACTCCACTCCCACTCAGCCTGCCCATCTCTAGAGTCACCTCTCCTCACCACCATCCACAGGCTCCAAACAGGTGATGTGGTGAGAGCCTGCTCAGCAAACTACGTCTAACTTCAGTGTACATGAGTAGGTGCATGAAGCATTGGGATAGGGAGTGTATAGACCTTGAGAAGAAATATCATTATAAAGAATAGACTCACAGGGTGTCCCTACTGAACCCACCACATTGTGAGAACTGCTCCTCTCAGGCCAGCCACACAGAAGTCAGGGTTGACATTTGGCTGCTCCCTGATTGGACACGGACATTCAAAATGGCCCTTTCCAAAACAAAATTGCCCTGGGATGGTGCATTGAAGTAGGATTCCAGACTCTGACTCTGATGCCCAACTGTCTCTCCCCAGGGTCATGGCTTCTACAGTGGGAACCTGGCCAGACCAGGTGCAAGAGTTTGAAAAGCCCCTACATTTGTCCCTGTTCCATTGGAAGCAGACCCCATTGCAGGTCAACATCCTTACTTCACAGCAAGTGTGCGAGACCCCCCTTCTTTGTGTGGATCTGGAGTATCCGGAGCCCCAGGATGCAACACCAGAAGGTGAGGGACCTGCAGCCCAGGAAGGAGGTCTGGGAGGGTATTTTTTTTTTTTATGGGCAGGACTTCCCTAAAAGGCACCAGCAGCATTCCTATCTCTGTAAAGGGAACTGGAAATCAGGTATGCGTTTAAATCTGTTTCTTTCTGATGCTCCAGATCCACCCGCAGAGCTCAGACTCCCTGCACAGTTACAGGAAGGACCTGCTCAAGGGCTAGTGCCTTTCTCAGCTGGAGGCCTCACCCTTGGTAGGCCTGGCATGAAGCAGTACCAGAAGCCAGGATGCAGACATCTTTCTAACGAGCACATCCTCAGGGAGCTATTGAATGAGTTGAATTACTCCACTTCCTTGGACATGTGGAAGATGCATGAGGCTAATGACACCAGACAGTGTGGCACGGAGGTGAGAGCTAGCCCAGATGGATCTCCATACCCTTAACCCCAAGAGTATATTCCAGGGCCCTGGGACAGTCTCAGTCCAAGGCTCCCAAAGGGACCTTCAGTTATTTTGCCTACACTGTCCCACAGCCCCAGGTAAAAAACTCTCTGCACTTCCACTTCACCCTGCAGTTTCAAGGGCTGTAGAAAGAAAATACTGTGTTAATAAGAATATTGGGAAGCCTATGTTGTTTGATTTCATAGTAGAAAACAAGCATGTTTGCATTTTTCTTCACCTTTCTGATTTGGTTGTCTTTGGTTTCTGTCTTAAGCTAGCCACCCCAGACGTTCTGCAGAACACTCAGGTGGACTGTCCTTGCAGACATTCTCCAATAATGCCGGTTGTTCACCAGGGTGATGCAGGCTCTCACTGCTGGTTGACATGGTGTCATTCACTTCGAGTTCCATCCACATCAGCAGTGCTGCAGGGATTTCATAAGAATGTCCCAGGGATGTAAAACTTTCCTGAAGCTGCCATTAGATAGGACCCCACTGGGGGGTGTACAGAGAAGACACTTAATTTTTGACAATTGCAGAAATTAGTAGTTACAAGTGAGTGTGTCTCAGGGCTGCTTCCTTTGGAGGCTTTCCCCCCTTGGTTATTTACATGGCCATCTTCAAGTGCTGTGTTGCACAGAATCCCTTCTGTGCTTCCATGTGTCCTCCTCTCCCCTTCTAAGGACACTGGTCATATGGGTGTAAGACCCACATCACTGAAATCACTTAACCATAATCAGTTGTTTAGGGATTGCCTTATGTGGGGAGCAGAATTTGTGGTGGGAATCACCCGTAGTGGCGGTGCCCAGACATGCTGCTGATAACACCTAGTGCGATATTGGGCTCAGCCTTTGCACAAGTTCAAAGAGGGCTTCATATCACAGTTGGCTGATGGGTTCAATTATGCCATCAGCCACTGAAAAGCCCAAGTATACCAGGGCAGAGACACCATCCAGTACTGGTCTGAGCTGAGAGAGAGCCCCAATATGACTGAGGTGGTATCATACCCTAGACTCCAATATGGGGCCTTGAGGTTTTCACAGGCCCACCCCAAATAAATCTGTACCTCCAATCCTACTAAGCAGGTTTCTGCATGGTAGAAGTACAGGTCTCACATAGGTTAGATCATAGAGAAAAAAATCCTCCCTTTTTCCATTTGGATCATTTCAATTGTTTAACTACATGTAACACATATCCAGCTAAGCAGCAATCTATACTGGACTTGAGCTTGTTCAAATCTGCACATCATCGCAGATAGAGGGTTTTCTAATAAACAAACAAACACTGGGTGGATTAACGTATGTGATATATGTGTCTGTATCTTGGCATCTTACAGAATATGCAAACCATCTTGCAAGTAAAATGTTGGATGATTTCCTGCAAATTTCCACTTCACACACCATTGAAAATCATTGTA
The DNA here is from genome assembly GCA_039655065.1 of Glossophaga mutica. Lineage (NCBI taxonomy): Eukaryota > Metazoa > Chordata > Mammalia > Chiroptera > Phyllostomidae > Glossophaga > Glossophaga mutica. Next base: position 94,058,304 of record CM077309.1, on the reverse strand, counting down.
ATCCAGGCAGATTAGGAGCTGTGGCCTTATTCTTTTCCATGTTACCATATAAAGGCAGCAATTTCACAGAATGATTCAACCTTTCACTCTTGTTAGATGTAGACCTCATGCCATTCTGCTGTGAGTTCAGCAGTGCGACTGGAAACATTCTCCCTCTGTGTTGATAGACTATTAACTAGATTGTGAGGTGTGCCATTACATGGGACCATAGATTCTTGGAAGGCTCCTGATACCTTCCCTCTCAGTACCCTACTATATCTGTTCAGACTCCAGGTGGTGACATCATCCCACAGCTGGTCAAAGAGTCCCTTTACTTTTACTACGCAGTCAGGTTGCAAGTGCAGCTGTACAACTTTATCTCCTAGTGCTGGTCTAAGGTGAGAGCTAGGCTGGGGCATTCTTCACAACCTGAAACGAAAGGAGACCTGAGAGGGCCAAGAATTTAGGCTTAAATATGGGGATGTTTCCTCAGAGCACTCCCAGGGATTTTCATACAGTGCCCCACAATCCCATGCAAATAGGACTCTGGACTTCCACTTCTCCCACCAGGTATATTGGCGGAAAGAAGACAGTCCTCATCTATTTCAAAGAATATTAGAGAAAAAATATATTGCACTTCGGAGTAGAACACTTGTACATTTCCTTTTTCCTGTTTGTGTTGTTTTTCCTACCAGTTCCAACTATCAGCTGCAGTAGTCAGTCCATTGTACTTGTACAGCACAACCTTTACACATCACCACTATAGAAGGGGGAGGGCACTATAGACCAAAATGAGAACAAAGTAAAATGTTGGGTATTTCCTGTATACTTTCACTTTACAGACCATAGCAAACTATTGTTATCCAGGCAGATTAGGAGCTATGGTCTTATTCATCTCCATGTAATCATATAATGATGGCAATTTTCCAGAGACATTCAGCCTTTTGCTGTTGTTAGATGTAGAAATGATGCCACCTGATGTGCTTTCACCAGTAAGCCTGAGAACATTCTCCCTATGTCATGATACAGCATGTACTAGATTGCTAAGTGCCGTACATGGGAACAGAGAATGGGTCAAATATTCCTGATGCCTTCTTCTAAGTACCCAGGTGCATTTTTGCAGACTTCAAGTGGTGACATCATCCACCAGGTAGTCAATGAGTCCCTGTACTATGATTAGCCAGAAGGGTGCAAGTGCACCACTACAATTCTATCTTGCACTACTAGTCTGAGGTGACAGCTCAGCTTGCACATTTTCCACACCCAGGAACACACAAAAGCCTCAGAAGACCAAGTGTCTAGGTTGAAGTATGGGGATGGCTCCTTAGGAACACTCCCAGGGCTTTTTATACAATGTCCCACAAGCCCATACAGATAGGACTCTGGACTTCCACTTGGACCACTAGCTTCATTGGATAGGAAAAATATACCCCTCATATATGTCAGTGAATATTAGAAAAGTATTATGTTGCACTTCATAGAACATGTGTACATTCACATTTTGCATTTTTTGTTGTTTTTTTCTACCAGTTACAACTTTCAACGACAGTAGTAATGTCCACTGTGCTGGTACAGCTCCACCTTCACACATCACCACTATAGAGTTGGGAGGGCATTATGCACCAATATGAGAAGAAAGTAAAATGTTGGATATTTCCTGCAAAATTTCACTTCATGGACCATAGAATCCTGTTGCTATCAGGGCATATTAGGATCTCTAGCCTTATTCCTATCCTTATTATAGTATGAAGATGGTAATTGTCCAGAGTGATTCAGCCTTTCACTGTTGTTAGATGTGGACAGCATTCCATTCTGCTCTGATTTCAGTAGTGCGACTGGGAACATTCTCTCCACGTCCTGATAGAGTGTGTACTAGTTTCCTAGGTTTGCCATGACCTGGGGACACAGAACACATTTAAGATACTGATCCCTTCCCTCTCACTACCCAACTGTATCTTTGCAGACTGCAAGTGGCGACTTCATCCCCCAGCTGGTCAATGAGTCCCTGTATCACTATTAGGCAGACAGCTCGCAAGTACACCAGTACAAGTCTGCACTCCAGTGCTGGATTGAGTTGGTTTATTCTGGGGCATTCTCCACACCCAGGAACCCAATAACCTGACAAGGCCAAGCATTTAGGCTGACATATAGGGATGGCTTTCTCAGAGCACTCCCAGGGCTTTTAAGCAGTGTGCACAATATCATGCAGATAGAACTCTAGACTTCCATTTCTTCCAACAGCCTCATTGGATCAGAAGAGGACCCTCTTCACATATTTTGAAGAATATTAAACAAAAAACATGTTACATTTCACAGCAGAACATGTGAACATATACAATTCACTGTTTTCCTGGTTTTTCCTACTGGTTTCAAATTTCCTGGTCAGTACTAATGATAACTCCACTTGCACAGCACCGCCTTTACACATTACCCCAAAAGAAGGATGAGGGCAGGATACACCAAAATGATGACACAGGGAAATGTTGGATATTTCATGCACACTTTCATTTCAAAGACCATAGAAAATGCTTGTAGTCTGGGCAGATTACATACTGTGACTTTGTATAATGCCAAGTTATTGTACAAAGACAGTAATTTCCCAGAATGATTAAGACTTTCACTGTTGTTAGAGGTAAACATGAGACTATCTACTGTGAATTCAGCAGTGAAACCGGGAGCATTCTCCCTGTGTTGTGATAGAGAATGAGGGCATGATACACCAAAATGATGACACAGTGAAATGTTGGATATTTCATGTATCCAATATTTGGATATTACTGCATTTCATGTTGTCCTGCATTTCCATTGACTTCTCCTCATTCTTTTTTAGTCTTTTTTCCTCTTCTTACTCTTTTGAGGAGTTTTTTTCTCCTTTGTGTTCCAGCTCCCTGAGTGGATCCTGTACTACATCAAGCCTGCTACTTCTCCTATGTTCTTTCATTCAGACATTGTGTACTTCATTTCCTCTTGGCCCTGGTAGATTCTTTCTATGTCCTTCTTTATGCTGATTTCCTTTGAAGTAAGTTCCTCATAATTTCCCTGTAGTTTTTTGGTAATTTCTCTGAGTTCATTGAGCTTCCTTATAGTCATTGATTCTAACTCAATATCTGATTGTTGACTTGCCTCTATTTCATTTAGCATTCTTTCTGAGGATTCCTACTTTCCTTTTCATTGGGGGCCATGTCTTTATCTTTGCACTGTTAGTTGGACTCTTCTTTTTTGCTTCTTTTTCTTAAATTGACCTGTTTTGTCTTTCTGACTTTCAGGTGTGAACTTCTATGGTGGGAGGCATGTGAGATTCAGTGGTACACTCATGATGATCACCTGAATTTGAGGTTCTTGGGATATGTTTTATGCTTTTTATTCTGTTTTTCTGGATGTAATTGGGTATTGTTTGTCATTGGTTCCTTCTTTCGTGGATCCTTCCCTGATGCTGGTTGACTGAGGATCACTATGCCCACCGCATCTTGTGTGCTGTTGTGCAGGTAGTGCCTGAACAAAAACCACAGAGTCCAAGAAACAAACCTACACCTGCAAATACAGCTCCTCCCAACTATCCCACTATCAATATCAAATGGAGCAGTATTAATAAGGGTGTAGCAAGATTGATACTCTTATATGAAAGAAGAGTGGATATGAGATGACCTCCTGAAAGAGAAATCTTTTTGAGAGGGTAGAGGGAGGAGCCCTGATAAGAGTTGGGAGTCGGAGCAAAGGCAGGAGACAAGGTAAAGTTTACTAAAGAGAATGGAATGGAGTATGAGAAGGGAAGCATATAATATCAGCATTAAACAGATATTAATATCAAGTAAAATAATTGAGGAAAAGAAAAGGAAGGAAAAACATTAAATAATTTATTAAAATATACAAGCCAAATTGGACAGAATAACCCAAATGGCTCCTGTCGACAACATGAAAGCTAAAATTAATAGAGTTGGTATGGGAATGAGAGGGAAAAAAGAAACAAAGAAAACTCTAAGAGATATTTAGGGGAATGGGACATGATTTTTTTAATTAGAGAGGGAGAGGGAATACTAAGTTAGGAACAAAAACCAGACCACGTATGGAAAAAATTAAAATTTTGGGATATATAAAGACAAAGAAGAATAAAGAAAAATAAGGGCAGGATGAAAGCGAAGATAAAAAGTAGAAAATAAATACAGACTAAAACAGAGGAATTCAAATTTGACTAAAAAAAGAGTAGGAGAGGGGTCCAATAAAATTTGTTATTTGAAATGCAGAATTAGCAAAGCTCTAGAGATAACGTTGAAAAAACAGTGAAACAACAACTGCCCTACCCAGAAACAACTAGCAAACTTTCTTAAAGGTGTAGAGAGAATGCCGGGGTTTTAAGAGCTGGGCAAAAGTATGTGCAATGATCAAAAATATGTGAAATGCCCCTTAAGAAGAGAATTAGTTTGAGTGTCTTGACAGGAAAGAAACAGTAAGAGTGTGGAATGGGAACAAGTTGTAGCTTGGGAGAAAACCAAATTTGAAATGAAAACATTATAAGGAAAGGGGATGGTAAAATGGGCTAAGAGATGGGAGGTGCAGAACATGTGAACTGAAATGCACTTTAGTATAAAATCGAGTGACTTCTTTTAAACAACCTGGATGTACAATAAATGAATGTGAAAAAGCTATGAAGGAAAGAAAATACTGCTAATCATGAAGATGACCATGGTAGCTATCATCTCAGTAGACTCCCATATTTACCACTGTATTTTCTTTCTGGATCTACCTCTGGTGATGTCAGATGTTGACCCCATCTGACCTTAGGGAGCCTGTTCAATACTTCCGGTAATATGCTGTCACAGGCTGTCTCCTGCAATTGTCAGTCTGGTCACTCTGCATTCAGTAGTCAGATTTAAGCATCTTAAAAGATGGCAAACACCTCCTAGAATGGTGTCTATTGTTTCTCTTCAGGCTGCAGCATAATCTTGCTTCTCAGTTTTTCTTCTTTTAAAACAACCTGCCCTAAATATCTGAAAAAAAGTGAGGTTGCTAGTCTTGCAGACCTTCTTAATAATGGAGGTTGTTTGCCACAGAAACATAGTCTATGTGCTGGTAGACATGGTGCCATTGACTTCTGGTGTCCTGTCAGGAGCCCTGCGTGGACCACTTAAGTGTGTCTGAGTGACTGAATAAATTTGCTGGGGATGCCATAACATAGAACCCCACTGAGTGGAGTATAGGACAGACACCTGATTTTTCACAATTCCAGAGAAGAGTATTATTACTGAGAGTGTCAGCAGGGCTGGTTCCTTTTGAAGGGGTTTCTGCCTTGCTCTTCCATGGCCATCTTCTCACTCTTTGTCACATGGACTCCACTCTGTACTCCCACATGTCCTCCCCTCCTCTTATATGGTCAATGGTCATATTGCGTTAAGACGCATTTCACTGAGTGCTCTTAACATCAATAACTCCCTTTAGCACATACTCATACAGGCACAGTTTGAAGTTGTAGGGTGGCTGAAGTCATGGAATTTGGTTGACAGCCTTCAGACCACAACGTTTACCTGCACTTGCTTCAGCAGAGAGGGCGTGCACAGGTAAAATTTGATCAGCCGCAGCCTGAAACCAAAAGGAAAATCTGTTCCATGGCAGTGCCAACGGAACTTTGGTGATGATGGCTGTTCCCTTGCACCCAGCCGGGCCAAAAGATAGCTCCTTTCTTTATATCTAGAGCAACGTGAGGAAAATAAGGACTATGGTAAACTTACAAGATGTAAAAGGAAGAAAAATTTACCAATCTGATCCCAACGTGCCCAAGGCATTCCCACACTGAAAATCAAGGAAAATCCTTGATTTTTACTTCTTCAGCATCCTTTGACTCACCTGTCAGCCTTTTGCAGCCACAGGAACTGGACCTTTCTGAGCCATCTGCTCAGACTCCTGCCTAGTGACAAGCTTCCTCCACTCAGGAATTACCAGACGGGTGCTCCTGTGCCTTTTTCTGCCTCTCGAAATTACCTTTCATGTAAAAGAAAGGGAAAGAAGTGTCATTTTGAAAATCACTGGTTTTCAAAGGCTGTGTTTCTCCATCTTGGGCACACTTGGCAAATGGAGAGGGACAGTATTCCCCAAACCATTGCCATGCATGTGAGGAATAAATTAGGCTCAGGTACCTACAAGAAAATGCCACACAACCCTACCTGCGTACAGTTCTCCGTTCTAACCTGTGTGACCTGGACCAAGCATTTGACATGGCCAAACCTGTGTGATTTCATCTCCATAATGAGGGTGTTGTTTGAGGTCTTGTGGGTACAAAGCTCTTCACACAGTCTAGGAGTATGGGGGTTCTATTAGGCCTCATCTTAAATACAATGTCTGGAACAGTGCCGTGGCTGGTGTGGCTCAGTGGTTGTGTGCCAGCCTGTGAATCAAAGGGCAGCTGGTTCGATTCCCAGTCTAGGCCCTATGCCTGGGATAGCCATCAGGTACCCAGTTGGGGGTGCATGAGAGGCAGCCACACATTGCCGTATCGCTCCCTCTCTTTGTCTCTCTCTTTTCCTCTCTGAAAAATAAAGTAAATAAGATCTTTAAAACGATGCCTAGAAAATCAAAATTGTATCAAGAGCCCCATTCACCAAACTATGATGGGACTTGTAAAACCTAATGGTAATAGCCTATTCAGTATGAGCACTCCTCACCCTTCCCTTGCACAAGTCCTTGAGGGGCTAAGAGTTTTGGATGAGTTCCAGACCTCAGTACATCTGATGATTCATGCTGATGCCACTAATGGGATGTCTATATTGGCCCTACCCAGGATGCAGCTGAGTACATTCTTAACCTCCATGAATCGTTCAAATGGCAGGCCCTCGAGGGAGGCACACTGAAGAAGGTGGCAGATGTCATGGATCCAGCTTTCCTCGGTGGAAACATCTCCCACCTCACCCACTTCAGGTCCATGCACCAGGCTTTCCCCAGAGCCCACATGTTCTCGGGTGATCTACTTCCATGGTGAGCATGGGCCCCCTTTTCAGCATAGCTGTGCTTCTGCCCTCTGGTAGCTGTATACCATAAAAATGTCGCCACATATCTCTGAGCCTCCATTTGTTCCTTTGAAATGCAGGGTGGTGGCCAAGGACAAACCTCATAATGTTCTTGCAGGGACTACTGTGGGGACAATCCAGGCAGGTCTCAGCTGGCACCTGGCTCTGCAGATAGGGCTTCTGGATGTGCTGAGGCTGTTGGTGGCAATTATTATTATTATTTTTTTAACTATCCATGATGGAAAATCTCCTCCCTCACCCATAGTACCCTGTGGCTTTTCTGAGCTTGGAAAAGCAAGTGGAAAACAATGTATCAAGAAGTTGGGGAATGCACTTTGGTGATATTTGCCCCTGTCTTTGGTGTTGCCAAATTTAGATTCCCTAGGCAGAGTAGGGTTCCCGAGGCTCCATCAGATATCTGGGATGGTCCTGGTTGGACTTCATTTATTTGACAATATGCATGAGGCACCTACCACAAGTAGGCCCTACCAGAGGCGCTTGGCACAACTCAGGGCATGAAGGAGACACAATCCCGGGGACTCAGTTCTACTCAATGGATCAGTCAGTCAGAATAGATGCTTTTCTCAGGTCCGGACCTCTATCTAGAAGATCAGAGAGGATCAGGGTCTTCTGGACCCCGGAAGGTCTACCTGCTTGTACTGAACTTGGACACTCACCAAGGTATGAAGTGAAAAGTTGGGTAGTGTTGTGTCCAGAACGAAGACCTGGTTTGTTGAGAGCACACTGGCTGTGGCAGGGAGTGTATGGCACCACATCTTAGAGTTCTGATTCCCAAGGGGGGGCCTGAGCTCTGGTAACTTCTATTACTAGAGTACACACAAAGAGAAGAGAGGATGGGGCCCCTGGCATCGTAGAAATGAGTTTGTCCTGGGAGGGCAGCGTAGGAGAATGCCAGACTCTGACTCTGATGCCCCAATGTTTCTCCCAGCGCCACGGCTTCTACAGTGGGACCCTGGCCAGACCAGGTGCAGAAGTTTGAAAAGCAACTACAGTTGTCCCTGTTCCATTGGAAGCAGGCCTCAGTGCAGGTCAACATCCTTACTTCACAGCAAGTGCGCGAGGTCCACCTTCTTTATGTGTGTCTGGAGTATTCGGAGGCCCAGGATGCACCACCAGAAGGTGAGGGAACTGCAGCCCAGGAAGGAGGTCTGGGAGGGTTTTTTTTTTTTTTTTTTTTTTTTTTTTTTTCATGGGCAGGACTTCCCTAAAAGGCACCAGCAGCATTCCTATCTCTGTAAAGGGAACTGGAAATCAGGTATGTGTTTAAATCTGTTTCTTTCTGATGCTCCAGATCCACCCGCAGAGCTCAGACTCCCTGCACAGTTACAGGAAGGACCTGCTCAAGGGCTAGTGCCTTTCTCAGCTGGAGGCCTCACCCTTGGTAGGCCTGGCATGAAGCAGTACCAGAAGCCAGGATGCAGACATCTTTCTAACGAGCACATCCTCAGGGAGCTATTGAATGAGTTGAATTACTCCACTTCCTTGGACAAGTGGAAGATGCATGAGGCTAATGACACCAGACAGTGCGGCACCGAGGTGAGATCTAGCCCATATGGATCTCCATACCCTTAACCCCAAGAGTATATTCCAGGGCCTTGGGCAGACTCAGTCCAAGGCTCCCAAAGGGACCTTCAGTTATTTTGCCTACACTGTCCCACAGCCCCAAGTAAAAAACTCTCTGCACTTCCACTTCACCCTGCAGTTTCAAGGGCTGTAGAAAGAAAATACTGTGTTAATAAGAATATTGGGAAGCCTATGTTGTTTGACTTCATAGTAGAATACAAGCATGTTTGCATTTTTCTTCACCTTTCTGATTTGGTTGTCTTTGCTTTCTGTCTTAAGCTAGCCACCCCAGACGTTCTGCAGAACACTCAGGTGGACTGTCCTTGCAGACATTCTCCAATAATGCCGGTTGTTCACCAGGGTGATGCAGGCTCTCACTGCTGGTTGATATGGTGTCATTCACTTCGAGTTTCATCCACATCGGCAGTGCTGCAGGGATTCCATAAGAATGTCCCAGGGATGTAAAACTTTCCTGGAGCTGCCATAAGATAGGACCCCACTGGGGGGTGTACAGAGAAGACACTTAATTTTTGACAATTGCAGAAATTAGTAGGTACAAGTGAGTGTGTCAGGGCTGCTTCCTTTGGAGGCTTTCCCCCCTTGGTTATTTACATGGCCATCTTCAAGTGCTGTGTTGCACAGAATCCCTTCTGTGCTTCCATGTGTCCTACTCACCCCTTCTAAGGACACTGGTCATATTGCGTTAAGACCCATATCCCTGAGTGCGCTTAACATCAATAACTTCCTTTAGCACATACTCATACGGGCACAGTTTGAAGTTGCAGGGTGTCTGAAGTCATGGAATTTGGTTGACAGCCTTCAGACCACAACGTTTACCTGCACTTGCTTCAGCAGAGAGGGCGTGCACAGGTAAAATTTGATCAGCCGCAGCCTGAAACCAAAAGGAAAATCTGTTCCATGGCAGTGCCAACGGAACTTTGGTGATGATGGCTGTTCCCTTGCACCCAGCCGGGCCAAAAGATAGCTCCTTTCTTTATATCTAGAGCAACGTGAGGAAAATAAGGACTATGGTAAACTTACAAGATGTAAAAGGAAGAAAAATTTACCAATCTGATCCCAACGTGCCCAAGGCATTCCCACACTGAAAATCAAGGAAAATCCTTGATTTTTACTTCTTCAGCATCCTTTGACTCACCTGTCAGCCTTTTGCAGCCACAGGAACTGGACCTTTCTGAGCCATCTGCTCAGACTCCTGCCTAGTGACAAGCTTCCTCCACTCAGGAATTACCAGACGGGTGCTCCTGTGCCTTTTTCTGCCTCTCGAAATTACCTTTCATGTAAAAGAAAGGGAAAGAAGTGTCATTTTGAAAATCACTGGTTTTCAAAGGCTGTGTTTCTCCATCTTGGGCACACTTGGCAAATGGAGAGGGACAGTATTCCCCAAACCATTGCCATGCATGTGAGGAATAAATTAGGCTCAGGTACCTACAAGAAAATGCCACACAACCCTACCTGCGTACAGTTCTCCGTTCTAACCTGTGTGACCTGGACCAAGCATTTGACATGGCCAAACCTGTGTGATTTCATCTCCATAATGAGGGTGTTGTTTGAGGTCTTGTGGGTACAAAGCTCTTCACACAGTCTAGGAGTATGGGGGTTCTATTAGGCCTCATCTTAAATACAATGTCTGGAACAGTGCCGTGGCTGGTGTGGCTCAGTGGTTGTGTGCCAGCCTGTGAATCAAAGGGCAGCTGGTTCGATTCCCAGTCTAGGCCCTATGCCTGGGATAGCCATCAGGTACCCAGTTGGGGGTGCACGAGAGGCAGCCACACATTGCCGTATCGCTCCCTCTCTTTGTCTCTCTCTTTTCCTCTCTGAAAAATAAAGTAAATAAGATCTTTAAAACGATGCCTAGAAAATCAAAATTGTATCAAGAGCCCCATTCACCAAACTATGATGGGACTTGTAAAACCTAATGGTAATAGCCTATTCAGTATGAGCACTCCTCACCCTTCCCTTGCACAAGTCCTTGAGGGGCTAAGAGTTTTGGATGAGTTCCAGACCTCAGTACATCTGATGATTCATGCTGATGCCACTAATGGGATGTCTATATTGGCCCTACCCAGGATGCAGCTGAGTACATTCTTAACCTCCATGAATCGTTCAAATGGCAGGCCCTCGAGGGAGGCACACTGAAGAAGGTGGCAGATGTCATGGATCCAGCTTTCCTCGGTGGAAACATCTCCCACCTCACCCACTTCAGGTCCATGCACCAGGCTTTCCCCAGAGCCCACATGTTCTCGGGTGATCTACTTCCATGGTGAGCATGGGCCCCCTTTTCAGCATAGCTGTGCTTCTGCCCTCTGGTAGCTGTATACCATAAAAATGTCGCCACATATCTCTGAGCCTCCATTTGTTCCTTTGAAATGCAGGGTGGTGGCCAAGGACAAACCTCATAATGTTCTTGCAGGGACTACTGTGGGGACAATCCAGGCAGGTCTCAGCTGGCACCTGGCTCTGCAGATAGGGCTTCTGGATGTGCTGAGGCTGTTGGTGGCAATTATTATTATTATTTTTTTAACTATCCATGATGGAAAATCTCCTCCCTCACCCATAGTACCCTGTGGCTTTTCTGAGCTTGGAAAAGCAAGTGGAAAACAATGTATCAAGAAGTTGGGGAATGCACTTTGGTGATATTTGCCCCTGTCTTTGGTGTTGCCAAATTTAGATTCCCTAGGCAGAGTAGGGTTCCCGAGGCTCCATCAGATATCTGGGATGGTCCTGGTTGGACTTCATTTATTTGACAATATGCATGAGGCACCTACCACAAGTAGGCCCTACCAGAGACGCTTGGCACAACTCAGGGCATGAAGGAGACACAATCCCGGGGACTCAGTTCTACTCAATGGATCAGTCAGTCAGAATAGATGCTTTTCTCAGGTCCGGACCTCTATCTAGAAGATCAGAGAGGATCAGGGTCTTCTGGACCCCGGAAGGTCTACCTGCTTGTACTGAACTTGGACACTCACCAAGGTATGAAGTGAAAAGTTGGGTAGTGTTGTGTCCAGAACGAAGACCTGGTTTGTTGAGAGCACACTGGCTGTGGCAGGGAGTGTATGGCACCACATCTTAGAGTTCTGATTCCCAAGGGGGGGCCTGAGCTCTGGTAACTTCTATTACTAGAGTACACACAAAGAGAAGAGAGGATGGGGCCCCTGGCATCGTAGAAATGAGTTTGTCCTGGGAGGGCAGCGTAGGAGAATGCCAGACTCTGACTCTGATGCCCCAATGTTTCTCCCAGCGCCACGGCTTCTACAGTGGGACCCTGGCCAGACCAGGTGCAGAAGTTTGAAAAGCAACTACAGTTGTCCCTGTTCCATTGGAAGCAGGCCTCAGTGCAGGTCAACATCCTTACTTCACAGCAAGTGCGCGAGGTCCACCTTCTTTATGTGTGTCTGGAGTATTCGGAGGCCCAGGATGCACCACCAGAAGGTGAGGGAACTGCAGCCCAGGAAGGAGGTCTGGGAGGGTTTTTTTTTTTTTTTTTTTTTTTTTTTTCATGGGCAGGACTTCCCTAAAAGGCACCAGCAGCATTCCTATCTCTGTAAAGGGAACTGGAAATCAGGTATGTGTTTAAATCTGTTTCTTTCTGATGCTCCAGATCCACCCGCAGAGCTCAGACTCCCTGCACAGTTACAGGAAGGACCTGCTCAAGGGCTAGTGCCTTTCTCAGCTGGAGGCCTCACCTTGGTAGGCCTGGCATGAAGCAGTACCAGAAGCCAGGATGCAGACATCTTTCTAACGAGCACATCCTCAGGGAGCTATTGAATGAGTTGAATTACTCCACTTCCTTGGACAAGTGGAAGATGCATGAGGCTAATGACACCAGACAGTGCGGCACCGAGGTGAGAGCTAGCCCAGATGGATCTCTATACCCGTAAGCCAAGAGTATATTCCAGGGCCCAGGGACAGACTCAGTCCAAGGCTCCCAAAGGGACCTTCAATTATTTTGCCTACAGTGTCCCACAGCCCTAAGTAAAAAACTCTGTGGACTTCCACTTCACCCTGCAGTTTCAAGGGCTATAAAAAGAAAATACTGTGTTAATAAGAATATTGGGAAACCTATGTTGTTTGATTTCATAGTAGAAAACAAGCATGTTTGCATTTTTCTTCACCTTTCTGATTTGGTTGTCTTTGGTTTTTGTCTTAAGCTAGCCACCCCAGACGTTCTGCAGAACACTCAGGTGGACTGTCCTTGCAGACATTCTCCAATAATGCAGGCTGTTCACCAGGGTGATGCAGGCTCTCACTGCTGGTTGATATGGTGTCATTCACTTCGAGTTTCATCCACATCGGCAGTGCTGCAGGGATTCCATAAGAATGTCCCAGGGATGTAAAACTTTCCTGGAGCTGCCATAAGATAGGACCCCACTGGGGGGTGTACAGAGAAGACACTTAATTTTTGACAATTGCAGAAATTAGTAGGTACAAGTGAGTGTGTCAGGGCTGCTTCCTTTGGAGGCTTTCCCCCCTTGGTTATTTACATGGCCATCTTCAAGTGCTGTGTTGCACAGAATCCCTTCTGTGCTTCCATGTGTCCTACTCACCCCTTCTAAGGACACTGGTCATATTGCGTTAAGACCCATATCCCTGAGTGCGCTTAACATCAATAACTTCCTTTAGCACATACTCATACGGGCACAGTTTGAAGTTGCAGGGTGTCTGAAGTCATGGAATTTGGTTGACAGCCTTCAGACCACAACGTTTACCTGCACTTGCTTCAGCAGAGAGGGCGTGCACAGGTAAAATTTGATCAGCCGCAGCCTGAAACCAAAAGGAAAATCTGTTCCATGGCAGTGCCAACGGAACTTTGGTGATGATGGCTGTTCCCTTGCACCCAGCCGGGCCAAAAGATAGCTCCTTTCTTTATATCTAGAGCAACGTGAGGAAAATAAGGACTATGGTAAACTTACAAGATGTAAAAGGAAGAAAAATTTACCAATCTGATCCCAACGTGCCCAAGGCATTCCCACACTGAAAATCAAGGAAAATCCTTGATTTTTACTTCTTCAGCATCCTTTGACTCACCTGTCAGCCTTTTGCAGCCACAGGAACTGGACCTTTCTGAGCCATCTGCTCAGACTCCTGCCTAGTGACAAGCTTCCTCCACTCAGGAATTACCAGACGGGTGCTCCTGTGCCTTTTTCTGCCTCTCGAAATTACCTTTCATGTAAAAGAAAGGGAAAGAAGTGTCATTTTGAAAATCACTGGTTTTCAAAGGTTGTGTTTCTCCATCTTGGGCACACTTGGCAAATGGAGAGGGACAGTATTCCCCAAACCATTGCCATGCATGTGAGGAATAAATTAGGCTCAGGTACCTACAAGAAAATGCCACACAACCCTACCTGCGTACAGTTCTCCGTTCTAACCTGTGTGACCTGGACCAAGCATTTGACATGGCCAAACCTGTGTGATTTCATCTCCATAATGAGGGTGTTGTTTGAGGTCTTGTGGGTACAAAGCTCTTCACACAGTCTAGGAGTATGGGGGTTCTATTAGGCCTCATCTTAAATACAATGTCTGGAACAGTGCCGTGGCTGGTGTGGCTCAGTGGTTGTGTGCCAGCCTGTGAATCAAAGGGCAGCTGGTTCGATTCCCAGTCTAGGCCCTATGCCTGGGATAGCCATCAGGTACCCAGTTGGGGGTGCACGAGAGGCAGCCACACATTGCCGTATCGCTCCCTCTCTTTGTCTCTCTCTTTTCCTCTCTGAAAAATAAAGTAAATAAGATCTTTAAAACGATGCCTAGAAAATCAAAATTGTATCAAGAGCCCCATTCACCAAACTATGATGGGACTTGTAAAACCTAATGGTAATAGCCTATTCAGTATGAGCACTCCTCACCCTTCCCTTGCACAAGTCCTTGAGGGGCTAAGAGTTTTGGATGAGTTCCAGACCTCAGTACATCTGATGATTCATGCTGATGCCACTAATGGGATGTCTATATTGGCCCTACCCAGGATGCAGCTGAGTACATTCTTAACCTCCATGAATCGTTCAAATGGCAGGCCCTCGAGGGAGGCACACTGAAGAAGGTGGCAGATGTCATGGATCCAGCTTTCCTCGGTGGAAACATCTCCCACCTCACCCACTTCAGGTCCATGCACCAGGCTTTCCCCAGAGCCCACATGTTCTCGGGTGTTCTACTTCCATGGTGAGCATGGGCCCCCTTTTCAGCATAGCTGTGCTTCTGCCCTCTGGTAGCTGTATACCATAAAAATGTCGCCACATATCTCTGAGCCTCCATTTGTTCCTTTGAAATGCAGGGTGGTGGCCAAGGACAAACCTCATAATGTTCTTGCAGGGACTACTGTGGGGACAATCCAGGCAGGTCTCAGCTGGCACCTGGCTCTGCAGATAGGGCTTCTGGATGTGCTGAGGCTGTTGGTGGCAATTATTATTATTATTTTTTTTAACTATCCATGATGGAAAATCTCCTCCCTCACCCATAGTACCCTGTGGCTTTTCTGAGCTTGGAAAAGCAAGTGGAAAACAATGTATCAAGAAGTTGGGGAATGCACTTTGGTGATATTTGCCCCTGTCTTTGGTGTTGCCAAATTTAGATTCTCTAGGCAGAGTAGGGTTCCCGAGGCTCCATCAGATATCTGGGATGGTCCTGGTTGGACTTCATTTATTTGACAATATGCATGAGGCACTTACCACAAGTAGGCCCTACCAGAGGCGCTTGGCACAACTCAGGGCATGAAGGAGACACAATCCCAAGGGACTCAGTTCTACTCAATGGATCAGTCAGTCTCAATAGATGTTTTTTTCAGGTCCGGATCTCTATCTAGCAGATCAGACAGAATCAGGGTCTTCTGTACCCCGGAAGGTCTACCTGCTTGTACTGAACTTGGACACTCACCAAGGTATGAAGTGAAAAGTTGGGTAGTGTTGTGTCCAGAAGGAAGACCTGGTTTGTTGAGAGCACACTGGCTGTGGTAGGGAGGGTATAGCACCACAATCTTATAGTTCTGATTCCCAAGGGAGGCCTGAGTTCTGTTCGCTTCTATTACTAGAGTATAGAACAAAGAGAAGAGTGGATGGGGTCCCTGGCATCGTAAAAACAGACAGAAGCTGGGTTGTGTTTTCCCTCACATCCTTAACCCTCCACAGTCAAGTGCTGCTCAGCTGGCCCCTCTTTTGTGTCAAGTCTCCTCTCCACTATCCTCAGGCTCCAAACAGGAGATGTGGTCAAAACCTGAAAACTCAGTGTAGATGGGCAGGTGTGTGACTGGTTTGGGTAGGCAGTGTATATACTTTGAGAAGATGTCATTGGAAAGTAAAGACTCACAGGCTTTCCATGCTAAAACTGCTGCATTGTGATGGCTGCTTCTCCCAGGACAGCCACACAGGGGTTAGGGTTGCCATCTTACTTTCTCCTGGTTGGCCATGGGCATGGTCAGGGGCTCTGTCCCAAACAAGTTTGTCCTGGGTGGGCAGCGTAGAAGGAGAATGCCAAACTCTGACCAGACTCTGACTATGTTGCATATCTGCCTCTCCCTAGCGCCCTTGCTTCTACAGGGGAAACCAGGATGTATCAGGTGCAGGGGTTCAGCCAGCCCCTACAATTCCCCTTGCTCCATCTGAAGAAGGTCTTGGTGCCTGTCAAATTTCCTACTTCACAGCAGCTGTGCGAGGCCCAACTTCTTTGGGTCAGTCTGAAATATCCAGAGCCCAAGGATGCATCACTGGAAGGTGAGGGATCTTCAGTATGGAAAGATGATCTGGGAAGGGGAGGTTCATCACACAAGGTCCCTTAAAGGCAGAGGCAGCTTGCCTGTGTCTGGAAAAGCAAGGAAAGCTCATGTGTGAATCCGTTTTTCCTCCTGCTCCTCCAGATCCACTTCCAGAGTTCAAGAGCAATGAACCTCCACAGGAAATACTTGCCGATTGGTTAATGCCTGGTCCAGCTAGAGGTCTTTCTTTGGCCTGGCCTGGCCTGATGCAGTGCTTGAAACCAGGTTGGAGGCATCTGTTGTGCTTTTTCTTTCTTGTGCTCTTAGGAGTTCTAAGCTTTATCCTAAATAAATAAGAGGAGTGTACCCTAACAAAACATATATAATAGAACAGTAATTTTGAACATTACCAGTTTGTTGCTATAAAATATGTTTCATGAAATAAGATATTGTAAAAGATATAGAAATAAAGTTTTTAATTAAAAAGAGGTGTGGACAATATGTACTCATATACATATACATAGTATAATGTGTGTATGTGTGTGTGTATGTGTGTGTGTGTATACAAATATGTATGAGGTGGATTGTAAAAAATGTCTGCTACACCATATATTCTCAAAATAACTTCTTAAACAGATTTAAATTTTATCCTTCAACAAATATAAAGTGATGCAACCATTAAATCTAATTGGAAATGTATGCATCTATGTGTTACCAGTAGTAACTATCGAAATTGGATCAAATAGAAGTGACCACTCCTTCCCTTTTTTCTATGTAACTTTTCTGGTTTTTGTACAAGAATTATAATTTACAATAACACATTTTAATACTAAATATTGTTATGTATGACACTTAAGAGTCTTTACATTCAATAATGTGACTCTTACAAATAATATCTTTCTAAATTTTCCCTAGCACCATGTTATACCTTGAAATGATCACTTTAGATGCTAAATTACTTAATGGACTACATTTTATGTCCTCAACTTTTAGTTGAATTTACGATTTGAGCAATCATATCCGCTCTACTTTGCTCTTACCATCTCTGGGGATAGAGCCTGCATTTCTTTGGTTGTAACTACACTCACTCAAAAGAAGTCGCTCCATCAAACACTCATTCTCCTTTTTTTCTTTTTTTGGCCTAGAATTTATCATAACAGTCCAATGCAACTTAAAAATAGGCAATGGTTGTTTTATGGAACTGGGCTGGAAAGGGAGCAGGTATGCCTCAGGCTGGCCTGTAGTGTGTGGGTTCTTGCTATCCTATAGAAATGATTTCAGGACCAGGTCCAGGTAGTTTTGAGAGTGTGTTCATTGAAGTTTAGACAATTGAAACAAAGGAAGTACTTCAGGTAGAGGAAGCATCAGGTGATAGCATACGCGGTACTCTGCTTTGGTTCCCTAGAAACTTTAGAGAAAAGAAGTGAGCCAAGAAAAGTCTGCCTTTAGCTCACTGGCCAGTCAGACACAGGATCAGAGGTAAGCTCAGGATGAGCTGCCGCTTTCAGATGCACCCCTGGTTGCAAGTCTGGCAGGGACCCTTACAGTTCAGAAGGAATAAAATATTCAGGCCCATAAAGGGGCATGGCAGTGCTCTAGAGTGAGCCCACACTGGCTCTTTGTCTTGGGGTTTTTATCAGTTTTCTCCCTGCTAAAATTTTTGGGAGGGTTTCAGTAGAATAAAGCTTTCAGGTATGTTTTTCTTAAGTAGATGCATCAAAATGCACTTCTAGGGCAGTTTGGGCTTATTCTTTGGTCTGTTTTATGGTTTCACTTTTCTCTTGGGTCTGTCTGGCTTCAATTAGGTGTTTGTTATTTGTTTCCCTGACTTTGTTTGTCCTTGCGTTCAGGTGGTGCAAATGGCATACATTGGGTCTCTCCTCTCTCTCTCTCTTCTTGCCTGAGGTGATTTATGCTATGTATTCTGTGTTTAGAGTGGAAAGGTATAACCCATTTGCTCTCAACATCCTTGGTTAAGGAAGGTAAGGTCTCATGATTGAGTATCTGGCTGTTGGTTTTTTTAATTTTTTGCCTTAATTTTTTTGTCTCAATTTTCCCATTCCACTTGTCCAGTCACTACCTAGCTTCTCACTATCCTGTCTCTCTTCAACAAAATAAATTTGTACTGATGCTGCATATTCATTTCTGGTCCTATGTGTAGGGCCGTAGTTCACCCACACAACTGAAACCATCTATAACTAAATGCAAGTCCAACCCATCAGCAATGATAAGCTAATAAATAACATTGGAATGAAGTTTGTGGGCAAGTGTTTGAAAGCAAATTGTGTTGTGTCAAATGAAGTGAAATCACATAAAAGCATAAAGTCATGGCTGAAACACAAAGGCAGTCACTCTCACATATGTACTCTTGCTCTGAGGGGAGACCTGTATTCTATCTCCTGATTCTTCTCTGCTTTGAATGAAAACCAGCTAGCTTGTCTATAAACCAAGCCAACACTCCTCAGGTATCCAAGATGAAAACCTAATTATTTAAAAGAACTTCATTTTAAATTTTACTTAATTAAATTTACAAAAACAATTTTAAACAGTTGTATATGGGTTCTGATGAGCATATTGGACAGACTCTTTCCAGCCCAATGATTTCAAATTCAGAGTACTAGCCACTGGATTTGAAATCTTTACGCCTGAATTTCAGGATAGTTCTCCTCCACTAGTTCCATAGAGAAGAAATTACAGGGCCATCAGTGTTCACAGTATCAACAAATAGCAAGATCCCAATCAGACACTTTCCACCTGCTGATTCTGGATCTCTGCCTTCTGTGCAGAGGCAGCCTCTTTCATTAGCAGTTTGATACTAAACTTCTCTTTTTCCTGGACAGTTAGGACAGTTCAGGCCAATGGCTCATGAAAGGGAGTCTCATAGTTAATTTCTGAGGCAATACTTTCTTCTCTGATAAAAAGAACGGTAGTGAAGAGAAGACTTTTTTTCTCTTTTCATGCTGGGATCTATTGTCACCTTCTGGTTTTTGGCAGTTATCTTGTGACCATGAGGGAATAATGAAGAAGAAGAATCTTACCTTAACATCATTGAGTAGCTGAATTCTAATGTGGAACACCTACATGTGGATTTGTTACTTTATGAGAAAAACAAACGCCTACGGTTTAAGCAATGTTTCATCATTATTTTGTTGCTCACAATCCTCAATCCATGCTGAATGATATCCTTAAACTTCTGATGGTGGACAAGTTTGCATCATTTCATGGTGTTTCAAGAAATGTGTAAATGTGGGAGCAGGGAGGAGGGCACAGGAAAGATGGGAGTTTCTTGAAAGAAGTATCCACTCTCTTCCATCTATTCTGGCAGGGAACTGTGGGACACAGCTTTCAGCTGGGATGAAAGGGTCTGAAGTCAATGAGGATCTCAAAGTGTGACCAGACAAAAGTGGTGAAGCAGGGGTAAGTCAGGAAAAACGAGCCAGTCAGATCATAGAGAGCCTGAAGGAACACACTAAGGGTTTTGGACTTGTTTCTAAAGACCTTAAGAAAACATTGTAAGTTTTAAGTAAATGATAGGATCACATTTACATTTTCAAAAGATCAACCAGGATTCAGGTAGGGTAGAGAATGGCTTGAAATGGGGCAAAACTAGACATTGAGAAATCAGATAGAGCACGTCCTACCAAGAGGCCAATGCACTGTTCTGTATGAAATGTTCTTTTACCATCTATGGATACAATCACATGATTTGTGTCTGTCTTTTTGTTTACGTGATTTATTATGTTTATTGATTTCGAAATATTGTGTCACCCTTGCATTTCTGGCCCTAAATGTGTTTATCAAGTCAAGATTATTTAGACACACATTGAAGACATGTGTCTGTTCCTGTTTTTGAAAGGTCCTCTTGGTCCTAGGTGTCTTCAATCCTACTAGGAAATTCCAATGTGTCCAGTTGGGAAGGGAGTATCACCTGACATTTAGAAGAGGTAGGACCCAGCTGAGAGCAATGCAGGCCAGAATGGCCGGGCATCATGCTACTTTCAGTACTTTAAGATTAGGAGCAAGCTACTGGGCCAGCCTAATGAAGCACTCCTACTCCCTTTACTGATGCCCAGCATTAAATTCAGCATTCCCTAAAGATAATCCCAAATGATGACCAAAAGAAAAGAGAATTTTTATTTATGCTTGGGAGAAAGTATTTGAAAAATGTTCTCTTGGTGCCATTAAAAATTTATTTTCTGGGCCATTAATCAAATAGATGTGATGTTACAATTACTTGATTCATGATTGTGAATAGAAAGAAAGGGTCAGTCTGAATTTCATTTGAGACTTAGGAAAACATGGGATTGATTGTGCAGATTAAGAGAGTGATGCTTTTCAGGAAATGCCTCCAGCATTTTGTCCTCAAGGTGTAATAATGCCTGTGCACCACACCATGGAGCCTTCCAAGCAGTTTCTCTTCCAGTGTTTTCATTCCACTTCCTTCACCCTTTGGAAAGTGCAGGTCTCCATTTGTGCTTGGGAAGTTGAGAAAAAGTAATGTGGAAGTGCAGAGCCTTTGAGGGCCCCTAGACCATTGTTCTTGTCATTGTTATACTGAACACCCATCAGTCCTTGGCTCTGTCCTGGTTAGCCTTGTATCACATTTTCCATGCAAACACAAAAGACATGCTTGGTCGGTGTATATGGGGGACACAAAGCCAGCAATGATAATTGGTGCATTTGGATGGCACGCTAAAGATTCTAAAAACTCCTGGCTGGTGTAGCTCAGTGGATTGAGCAAGGATCGAGGTTCGGTTCCCAGTCAGGGCACATGCCTGGGTTGCAGGCCAGTTCCCAGCAGGGGACGCATGAGAGGCAACCGTACATTGATATTTCTCTCCCTCTCCCTCTCTCCTACCCTTCCCCTCTAAAGATAAATAAATAAATAAATAAATCTTAAAAAAAAAAAGATTCTAAAAACTTACAACATGCTGAAATCAACAAGATGAAAATGTACAGGCCTAAATGTACAAGTTTACCTATGCTGGAGTAGGAAAAAAGCCCTTCGGACACTGAAAGAGGAGATCTGAATATATTTCTCAGAGAATACTAACATGATCATGATGCCTGTGATGATTATAGCACTATCACCTAACTCAGTGCTACTCTGAGTGTGGTCCAGAGACCAGCAGTTGCTTGTTGTTGGCTGTACTTCTGCCAAGTTGCCAGTGAACGTCATCAGAAAGCACATCGTGTAGTAGAGCCAAACTAGCAAAACTTCCCTGGTGAAGGAAGCAGGGCATCAACCTACATACCAGCCTGAACACCTCATGTGTTGGAGGGCCCACCCTTTGAGTGGCATTGAATTTTAAAGGCTCCTTGTGTCAATACTTAAGACTAGTTGTGCTAAGCACTCTAAATGTGTCATCAAAAGTATGTCATAGTGTACTTAGGTCAAATGTAGTGAAATGTATAAATGCAGATGCCTAGACCAAATGGCCTCAAGTTTCCTTGTTTGATGATGGATAACAATATCAAACTTAAAGGTTTCTCTTGGTCACTAATGCAGGTAAAGTTCATGTAATGAATCTTGGTACATGGTGTGAGCTCAAAAACTGGAAGTGAGTATTACTGTGTTTCTTACTAACACCTCTTTAAGTTAACTACTGTTGTCATCCACCTTTTGCAGATGAGGAAGTGAGCTACGTTTCAATCAAGGTTAAAAGGATTCTGTGTTCATGCGATTCCAAAGTGGCAGAACCCAGACTTAAAACCAGGAATTCTCTGACTCAAAATTTCAAGCAGATGCTTATGTACTACAGCATAATGCTAGTCCCTGGTTAGATTAGATGAGTGGCTTTTAAATTTTGACCAAACTCAATGATGGGATGAGCATAACCTAGTAGACATGCAAAATCACACATACATAAGCTGAATCGAAAGTTCCATGACATAATTCTCGCCCCTCATGAATGCAATGCACTGTGCTATTTTTCTCTCTGTTTTACTTCATTGATAAAGGTAAAGGTTGCAGTGACATCTGAAATGGACTTCATGGTCCACAAATGAGCTGTAACTCACAACTTGAAGACATTGTGGCAGCAATTTCTATGGGTCCTTTGGTGCGGGGGACCCTGTCCTGGGCGCCAGATGTTGAGGGGGCTCCACCCGCAGAGCCCCATCCCTCCATCACGGATGAAAATAAAAACTACCTAGACATGACTGCTTGGAGAGGAAAGGGGTCAAACTCTCATTGGAGAATGACCCAGAGCCCCTTCCTCACTAGGCTTTTATTGGGCTCAAATACAGGGGAATACAGGTTTAACATGTCAAAGAAATCTGAGGGCTTAATTCGAGCAAGTGTTTGTCAGGAAAGGGGGTTGCCAAACTTTGGGAGACACGATCATTTCCTCCTGGGACACTTATCACCTCAGGAAGAGCACTCTTAGCAAAGCAGGTTTCACAGGACTTTAGGAATTCTTTCTTATGCCTGATCACCCAGGGAGCCATCCTGGCCAGCACAGGGCTGCACTGCTCACCCCCACAGTTTGAGGCTTTAAGCCGATTAGGAAGCAGGAGACATCTCCCAGATGGAAATGAGGACTCGGGCTATGTCAGAATAGCCCGGGGGTGAGGGTCCATCACATCCTCTTTGCTGCAACCCCGAGTCCTTCCATGAGGCCTCCCAAGTGGTTGCGTCTGGCTTGGTCATGTCTGGCTTAGGTTGCCCCTCCCATGAGCAGTCTTACCCGTCATTGACTGCCAACCAAGCATTGGGGGCTAGAGATGGGTGAGGCAGAAGCAGCACTCCTGCCAGGGAGATAAGCTTTGTCTCCTTAGTAGCTCATGTCCTGGTGACAGAACAGACCCAGATGAAGTGGGTCCCTAAGCTCTTACACAGCCCACCATGGGGTTAGGGTTACAGCTCCTGGAACCAGGCTGAACGGTCCACAACACTTTGGTTCTCATTTTCTCTGATACTCCGAAAAACCAAAGACAAAAACAAAAGCCTTCAACTCCATTTTGTTAGTACCGAAGAGAATACTTGGATTTGGAGCAGTTCATGTTTTAAAAAAGTAAGGTTTTAGCCAAGGTCAACATCAGGAAACATTGAAATCTTGGGCATAAAAGCTGACTTTTCAGCCCACAACCCTCAGGAATACTGCATTCCCCCTTGGGTGCTACGTTAAGGGTAATAAAAAACCTGATCATGTTCTGACAAGGACAATCAAGATGGGGAAGGGTCTGAGAGTATTTAAGGAGCCAGGAATATTTAATATGATTTTGAACAAAAACAGTCTCTAAGCTGTTTCTAAGAAATAAGGATCTTTGATAATAATTCTTTAAGATGGGAGCATTATCCATCAGGACTGAATGTCTTGTATGTATGATACATTCTTTTACTTAAATCTTTTTTTCTGGTAGGATTTTAGATCTTTAGATCCTTTAGTCTAAAGGGAGAATCATTTTTTTAAGTTACTTGTTATTCAATTATAGTTGTCTGCATTTTCTCCAGACCACTACCCCCACCCCAGCCAAACTGCCACCCAACCCTACCCTTGGTTTTGTTCCTGTGACCTTTATACTAGTTCCTGGAAACCCTTCTCCACACTGTACCCTCCCCTTATCCCTCTGGCTTTTGTTAGATTATTTTTAATTTCAATGTCCCTGGTTATATTTTGTTTGTCTTTTTCTTTTGTTGATTATGTTCCATTGAAAGGTGAGATCATATGGTGTTTGTCCCTCACCTCCTGGCTTATTTCACTTAGCATAATGCCCTCCACTTCCATCCATGCCTGTTGCAAAGGATAGGAGCTCCTTCTTTGTCTGTGCTGCATAGAATTCCATTGTGTAAGTGTACCATAGTTTTTTTCTTCCACTCATTTGCTGATTGACACTTAGGTTGCTTACAGTACTTGGCTATTGTAAATTGTGCTGCTATGAACATTGGGTGCATAGGTTCTTTTGGATTGGTGTTTCAGGGCTCCACTGTAGGGTATAATCCCAGCAGTGAAATTGCTGGGTCAAAAGCAGTTCCACTTTTAGTTTTCAGAAGAAATTCCAAACTGTTTTCCACAGTGGCTACACAAGTGTGCATTCCCAACAAGAGTGCACTAGGGTTCCCTTTTCTCTGCATCCTCTCCAACACTTATTTGTTGATTGATTTACGACGGCAGTTCAGAGTGGTGTGAGGTGGTATCTCATTGTGGTTTCATTTTGCAACTCTCTGATGGCTAGTGATGCTGGGCATCTTTTAAAATGTCTCTGGGCCCTCTGTATGACCTCCTTGGAGAAGTTTCTATTCAAGCCTTTTGTCCAATTTTTTCAATTGGGTTTTTTGTCTTCCTGGAGTGGAGAGATGTGAGCTCGTCATATATTTTGGAGATTAAACTTTTGTCCAACATATCATTGGCAAATATGTTTTCCCATATAGTTGGTTGTCTTTTCATTTTAATGCTATTTTCTTTAGCCACGAAGAAGCTTTTTAAGTTGATGAGGTCCCATTTGTTTATTCTTTCCTCTATGTCCCTTGCCTTAGGGGACATATCAGTGAAGATGTTGCTGCGTGGAATGTCTGAGATTTTCCTGCCTATGTTCTCCTCTAGGACTTTTATGGTGTCATGACTTATATTTACATCTTTTATCCACCTTGAATTTATTTTTGTGTTAGATGTAAGTTGGTGATTGAGTTTCATTTTTTCACATGTAGCTTTCCAGATCACCCAACACCATTTGTTGAAGATGCTATTTTTATTCTATTGTATGCTTCTTCCCTCTTTGTCAAATTTTAATTGACTGGAAAGACTTGGGTTTATTTCTGGACTCACTGTATTTTTCCACTGGTCTATGTGCCTGTTTTTATGTCAGTACCAAGCTGTTTTGATTACAGTGACCTTGTAATACAGTTTGCTGTCAGATATTATGATCTCTCCTGCTTTTTTCTTCTTTCTCACAAGTGCTGCAGCTTTTTGGAGTTGTTTATGGTTCCATATAAATTTCTGCCATGTTTGTTCTATAGCTGTGAAATATGTCACTGGCACTTTCATAAGGATTGCATTGAATGTATAAATTTCTTTGGGTAGTATGGCCATTTTGATGATATTAATTCTTCCAATTTATGAGCACGGTTCATGTTTCCATTTGTTTTTGTCTTCCTTGATTTCATTCTTCAGTGTTGTGTAGTTTTCTGAGTACAGGTTCTTTACCTCCTTGGCTAGGTTTATTCCTAGGTACATTATTTTTCTTGTTGCTCTATCAAATGGGAATTTTTTCCTGATTTCTGTTTCTGACATTTCATTGTTGGTGTACAGACATACCTGTGATTTCTGAGTATTAACATTGTATCCTGCTGTTTTGCCAAATACATTGATTTTGTCTAGTAGTTTTGGGTGGAGTCTATTGGAGTTTATATGTACTCTATCATGTCATCTGAAAACAATGACAGTTTTACTTCCTCCTTTCCTATTTGTATGCCTTTTATTTCTTTTTCTTTCCTTATTACTGTGGCTAGGTCTTCCAGTACTATGTTAACAGGAGTGGAAAAGTGGGGATCCTTATCTTACTCCTAAACTTAGAGAGAAAGCTCTAATTTTTTGTCCTTTGAGTATGATGTTTGCTGTAGGTCTCTCATATATGGCCTTTTTTATGTTGAGGAGTGCTTCCTCTATTCCCACTTGCTGAGCGTTTTTATCATAAATGTGTGCTGTACATTACAAATGCTTTTTCCCACATCTATTGATATGATCACGTGATTTTCTCATTCATTTTCTTTATGTGGGGTATTATATTCATTGACTTGCAAATATCGTACCATCCTTGCTTCCTTGGGATGATTCCCACTTGATCGTTGTGTATGATCTTTTTGAAGTATTGCTGGTTGCAGTTTGCCAATTTTTTTTTCTTTTTTTTTTTTTTTTTTTTTTTTAGCATTTTAGTGTCTGTGTTCATCAGAGATATTGGCCTGAAGTTTTCTTTGTTTGTGATGTCTTTATCTGGTTTGGGGGATAGGATAATGATGGCTTCATAAAAAAAGGTTATGAGTCTTCCATCTTCTTGATTTTTTGGAATAATCTGTGGAGGATGGGGGTTAGCTCTCACTTAAATGCTTTGTAAAATTCTCCTGTGAAACTGTCTGGTCCAGGGTTTTTTTGTATCACAAGCTTTTTGATTACTGCTTCAATTTCATCTGCTGTTATTGGTCTGTTCAGACTTTCTGTTCCATCTTCATCGAGTTTTGAAATATTACATTTTTCTAGAAATTTCTCCATTTCACCTTGGTTTTCAAATTTCTTGGCATACAGTTCTTTGTAGTAATTTCTTGTAATTCTTTGTATTTCTGTGGTATCAGTTATAGTTTCTCCTCTTTCATTTCTGGATGTGTTTCTTTGGGTCCTCTCTCTTTTTTTCTTCATGACTCTGCTGAAAGACCTGTTAATTTTCTTCACTTTTTCAAAGAACCCACTCTTGGATTCATTTCTCTGAAGAATAGTGCTTTTAGTCTCTATGTCATTTACTTCTGCTCTAATCTTGTTTATATCTCTACTTCTATTTGCTCTGGGTTGTCTTTGTTGTTGTTCCTCAAGTTCTTGTAGGCAAAGGGTTAGGTTGTTTATTTGAAATGTTTCTATTTTTTTAGGTAGGCCTGTGTAGCTATGATATTCCCTCTCAAGATTGCCTTCGCTTTGTCCCATAAGTTTTGGATTGTTGTGAGTTTATTTTCATTTGTTTCCAGGAACTTTTTGATTTCTTCCCTAATCTCTTTCTTGACCCATTCATTGTTTAACAGCATGTTATTCTATCTTCATGAGTTTGAGTGTTTTGACATTTTCCCTTGATGTTGGTTTCTACTTTCAGTCCCTTGTGGTCAGAGAAAATACTTAATATGATTTCAATTTTCTTGAATTTGTTGAGGCTTTTTTTGTGTGTCCGGAGATATAAATTAGTTTTGAAAAGGTTCCATGTGCATTTGAAAAAATGTGTACTTATTTTATTTGGGATGAAAGGTTCTATATATAGCAATTAAGTCCTTTTCATCTAGGGCTTTGTTCAATAC
This sequence comes from Glossophaga mutica, assembly GCA_039655065.1. Taxonomy (NCBI): domain Eukaryota; kingdom Metazoa; phylum Chordata; class Mammalia; order Chiroptera; family Phyllostomidae; genus Glossophaga; species Glossophaga mutica. Next base: position 94,031,054 of record CM077309.1, on the reverse strand, counting down.
CACAATACCTTTGTTCATATTTTATTTGGAAGATCTGTTCATTTTTGACAGTGCGGTGTTGAAATCCCCTAGTATAGTTGTGCTGCTGTCAATATATTTCTCGAAGTCCTCCGAGGTTTTCTTTATGTATTTTGGTAGTCTTATGTTGGGTGCATATATATTTCAAATGTTTATATCTTCTTGATGGATTCTTCCCTTGAGTATTATGATGTGACCTTCTGGGTCTCTTTATTGCCCTTTTTTTGAAGTTCATCTTGTCCGATATGAATACTGCTAACCTGGCTTTTTCTTTTCCTCTCCATTTACTGGGAATATGTGTTTCCAGCTCTTCACTTTCAGTCTGTGTATGTCTTTTATTTTGAGGTGGGTCTCTTGTAGGCACCATATGTGTAGGCCATGATTTCTTATCCATTCTGCTATTCTGTGGCTCTTGATTGGAATATTTAATCCTTTTATATTTAAGGTTATTATTGATAGGTACTTACTCATTGTCATTTTTTCATACTGTGTCCCTCTCTCTTTCACTGTTTTTCTTCCTGTTCTTAAAGGAAACCCTTTAGCATCTCTTCCAGAGGTGGTTTGGAGGAGGTATAATCTTTGAGGCTCCTTTTGTCAGGGAAGCTCCATATTTGGCCTTCCATTTTAATTGAGAGCCTTGCTGGGTAAAGTAACATTGGTTGCAAGCCTCTGGTTCTCATTACTTGGAATATTTCTTGCCATTCCCCTCTGACTTAGAGATTTTCCATTGAGAACTCAACACCTAGTCTTATCGGGGCTTCCATGTATGCTAGTTCTTTTTTCTCCCTTGCTACCTTTAAAATTGTCTCTTTATCTTGAAATTTTGCCATTTTGATTATGACGTGTCTTGACGTGGGTCTGTCTGGGTTCCTTTTGATTGGGACTGTCGGTGTTTCCTAGGTTTGTGTGACTTTTTCTCTCTTCAAATTAGGGAAGGTTTCCATCATTACTTTTCTAAACAGGTTTTCTATTACTCAGTCTTCTTATTCTCATTCTGTAATCTCTATTATATGGATATTGTTATGTTCCAGTTTTCTTGCATTTCCCTTAATCTGTTTTCATTCTTTTTAGCCCCCCTTTTTTTCTTGCCCATTCTTCTTGTTTTTTTTTCTACCTTGTTTTCCATCTCGCTGATCTGATCCTCTGCTTAATTGATCTTGCTTTTCATTCCTTCTCCTGTGTTCTTCAGTTCAGAAATTGTACTCTTCATTTCCTCTTGGTGCTTGTTGATAGTTTCTATTAACTTGTTCTTGTTGATATGGATTACAGTGAGTTCATTGTAGTTTCCCTGCAGTTTTTGGTAATTCTTTGTGAGCTCATTAAGTTTCCTGATAACCATTGTTTTGAACTCAATATGTGATAGTCGACTTGCCTCTATTTCATGTAGTGTTCTTTCTGAGGCTTCCTTTTTTTCCTTTCATTTGGGGATCATTTCTGTGCCTTTCATTGTTTGTGAGGCTCTTTTTGTTAGCCTCTGCTTCTTAAATTGATCTGTTCTGCCTCCCTGGATTTATTGTGTTAGCTTCTGTGGTAAAAGGCCTGTGAGATTCAGTGGTTCAGTCTAAGTGATCTACTCCATTTTGGAACCTGTCTGCAGCTGGCAAAATTTATATGGTGCAGGTCCTCCCAGTTGAGGAGAGTGTAGGTAAGCATTGTGGTCTTCAGTCTGTCAACCAAATTGCATGACTTGGGAAATCTTAGAACTTCAAAATATGCCTGTATGAGTATGTTTTAAAGCAAGTTATTAAGGTTAAGGCTAATTCAGTGATATGGCCTTTAACACAATATGACCAGTGACCTTAGAAGAGGACCAGAGGACACATGGAAGCACAAAGCAGATTCCATGTGAAAAAGAGGGAGAAGACATCCACGTATGAACAAGCCTCAAGCCCCTCAACCAGAATCCAGCTCTTCTGACACCCTCACTTCTAACTCCTCTTCAGCGGAATTGTGAAAAAAATAATGTCTGTTCTCTACACCAACCAGCGGGTTCCTATGTTATGGCATCCCCTGCAAACTAATTCAGTCTCTGGAAAACACTGAAGTGTTCTAGGCCGGGATGCTGACATGGCACCTGTAGTGAATGACACCATATCTACCCGCAGCGAGAGGCTGCATCTCTGTGGCAAACAACCTCCACTATTGAACAAGGTCTGCAAGACTGGTGACCTCACTCCTCTGCAGATATCAGGGGCAGGCTGATTACGTCTCCTTGATCTAGTATGACAGTGTGAAGTGAACTTTTGTGATGATGGTTGTTACTTTGCACCCAGCCTGGCCCAGAGATTTCTCATTCCTTCATATTTAGAGCCATGTGAGAAAAATAAGGATAATGGTAAATGTACAACAATAATATATAAAAAAAGAAAAAAATGTAAAAATCTGATTTCAACGTGGCTAAGGCAGTCCCAGTGTTCCTTGATTTTCTTTTCCCCCCACTTCCTTTGACTCACCTGTCAGCTTTTTCCATCCACAGGGATTGGACCTTCCTGAGTCATCTGCTCAGACTCCTGCCTGGTGACAAAATTTCTCGAGTCAGGAATGACCAGGCATTTGCCCTTGTGTACTTTCTGCATCTCAAAATTACCTTCCATGTAAATGAAAGGGAAAGAATTGTCACTTTGGAAGTCACTGGTTTTTGTAGGCTGTGTTTCTCCCTCTTGTAAACACTTCCTAAATCATGTGGGGCCGTGTTTTCCAAATGTTTTCCATCCATGGAAGTTATAGATAAGGCTCAGGAAACTAAGGGGAAATGCCGTGCATCCCCAGCTTTGGTCAGTTCCCCATTTAACATGTGTGACTTTGAACAGCCATTTGACATGCCCAAACCTGTGCGATTTCATCTGAATAATGAGGGTGCTCCTTAAGGTCTTGTGGGTACAAAGCTTTTCATAGAGACTATGAATATATAAAATCTATTATACTTCATCTTAAATAAAATGTCAAGAAATACGCCCTGGCTGGTGTTGTTCAGTGGTTGTGTGCCAGTCTGTGAATCAAAGTGAAGGCTATCCGATTACCAGTGTAGGGCGCATGCCTGCGTTGTCCGCCAAGACCCCAGTGGGAGGGCACAGGAGAGGCAGCCACAAGTTGCTGTTTCTCTCCCTTTCTTCCCTCTCCCTTCCCCTCTCTACAAAACAAAGTAAATGAAATCTTTAAAACAATGTCTAGAAAATAAAAATTGTATCAAATGTCCCATCCACCAAACTTACATGATACTTTTAAAACCTACTGATAAAACCCTATTCCATGTGGGCACTCCTCACCCTTTCTCTTGCACGACTCTTAGAGGGGGCCGGAGGTTTGAATGAGCTTCAGATCTCAGTACGCTTGATGATTCATGGTGATGCCACTGTTGAGATGTGTATGCTGGTCTCACCCAGGGTGCAGCTGAGTTCTTGCATAACCTACATGAATCCTTCAAATGGCAGGCCCTGAAGGGAGGTACGCTGAAGAAGGTGGCAGATGTCCTGGCTCCAGCTTCCCTGGGTAGAGACATCTTCCACCTCACTAACTTCAGGTCCATGTACCAGGCTTTCACAGAGCCCAAATGTTCTTGGAAAACCTGCATTCTCAGTGAGCCTGTGCCCCCTTTTCAGCACAGGTGTGTTTCTGTCCTGTGCTAGCTTTGTGCCATGAAAATGTCACCACATATCTGTGGGCACCACATTCCCTTAAAATGGGTGGTGACCGAGGACAAACCTCATAATGATCTTGCCGGGACTACAATGGGAATAATCCAGGCAGGTTACAGGTGGCACCTGGCTCCACAGATAGGGATTCTGGATGTGCTGTGGCTATCCATGGCAATTATTTTATTTTTCTGTCCACCATATAAAATCTCGTGCCCCGCCCGTTCTGGCCCGCGGCATTTCTAAGCTTAGAAGAGCAAAACGGAAAAAAAAATTGTCGAGAACATAGGGAAAGCACTTGGTGACATTTGCCCTAGTCTTTCGTGTTGTCACTTTTGGAATCTCTGGGGATAGCAGGGTTCCTAAACCCACTCAAATATCTCACCTTGTTCTGGTTGGACTTCGTTTATTTGACAATGTGTATGAAGAACCTACCACAAGTATATCCTAACAGGGGCACGTAGCATAACTCAGTGAATGAAGCAGACACAACCCCAAGGACTCCATTCCACTCAATCAATCAGTCACAAAAAACATCATTCACAGGCCCTGTCCTCTATCCATTAGATCAGAGATGATTAAGGTGTTCTTGATACCTATAGGTCTAACTGCTTATAATGAAAATGGACACTCACCAAGGTATGAAATAAAAAGGTAGGAGGTGTTCGGTTCAGAAGGAAGACCTCCTTTGTTGAGGACACACTGGTTTTGACAGGGAGGATCTGACATCAAGGAGATCTTCTAGACGTGATCCCCAAGAGAGGCCTTAGCTCTGGTGGCTTGTATCTCAACAGGACAGCAAAGAGAGAACAGTGGTTGTGGCTCCTGGCCTTATAGAATTGGATGGAGGCTGGGCTGTGTTTGTCCCAGCATCCTTAACCCACAATAGTCCACACCAGCTCAACGTGCACCTCTGCAGAGTTAACTCTCCTCAGCACCTTCTGTAGGTTCCACACAGTAGATGTGGTCAGCGCCTGTTCAGAAATCTACCACTAACGTCAGTGTAGATGAGGAAGTGCCTGAAGGTTTGGGGAAGGCAGTGTATAGACCATGAGAAGAAATGTCATTGGAAAGAAAAGACTCACAGGGTGTCCATGCTAAACCTGCTGCATTGCCTGACCTCCTCCTCACAGGACAGCCACACTGGGGTCATGGTTACCTTTGGGCTGTCCTCTGGTTGGTCATGGGGATGCTCAGGGACACTATACCAAACAATTTTTGCCCTGGGAGAACCGTGTAAAAGGAGAATTCCAGACTGTGACTCTGATGCCCATCTGCCTCTCCCAGGGCCATTGCTTTTACAGGGAGAACCTGGCTGGACCAGGTATAGTTCTTCAGCCAGCCCTTATGTTTCCCCTTGTTCTGTCTGAAGCAGGCCTTGGTGTAGGTCAACTTTCCTACTTCACAGCTGCTGTGAGAGGCCCAAATTCTTTGGGTCAATCTGCAATATCCAGAGTTCAAGGATGCAATTCCAAATGGTGAGGGATCTTCAGTCTGGAAAGATGATCTGGGAAGTGGAGGTTCATTGGCAGGAGCTCCCTTAAAGGCAGGAACATTTTCCTGTCTCTTGAAAAGCAAGGCAAAATCAGGTGTGTGCGTGTGTGTGTGTGTGTGTGTGTGTGTGTGAATCTGTTTTTTTTCTCCTGCTCCTCCAGATCCACTTCCAGAGATTGAGAGCAATGCACGTCCACAGGAAGTACATGCTCTTTGGATACAGCCTGGTCCAGCTACAGGTCATCCTCTGGCCTGACCTGGCCTGATGCAGTGCCTGAAATCATGATGGAGACAACTGTTGTGGTTTTTTTCTTGTACTTTTACATGTTCTAAGCTTTATACTAAATAAATAAGAGGAATGTACCCCAACAATAGATCTATAATAGATAAAAGATTAATTTTCAACAATACCAGCTTGTTTATATAAAATATATTTCATGAAATAACATTGTAAAATAAATAGAAATAAAGTTGTTGATTAAAAGAATGTGTGGACAATACATACTCATGTAAATATACAGAATATAATTTTTATATATATTTACTTATATATGGTGGATTGTAAAAAATGTTCAATACACCATACATTCTTAAAAAACTTCTAAAACATATTTAAATTTTATCCTTCAACAAGTATAGAGTAATACAATGATGAAATCCAATTGGAAATGCATGCACCAATATGTTACTAGTGGTAACTGCAGGGAACGGAACCCATCGAAGTGGCTGCTCCTTCCCTTTTTGCTAAGTGATTCTTCTGGTTCCTGTACAAGGATCATATTTTTACAATAATACATTTTAATATTAAATATTTTATATTACACTGAAGAGTCTTTACATTCAATAATGTGACCATTATCAATAATACCTTACTAAATTGCCCTTAGCATCATTTTATAGCTGAAACGGTCACAATAAATGCTGAATTACTTAATGGGCTTCATTTTACTTCACTCAACATATAGCTGAATTTGCTATTGGAGCAGCAATAACCACTCTAATTAGCTCTTACCATCACTGGGGATAGAGACTGCATTTCTTTGATTGTGACTAAACCCATTCAAAAGAAGTGGCTCAACAGAACACTCATTCTCCTTCTTTTCTGATCCTAGAATTTAACATAACAGTCCAATTCAACTCAGGAATAGGCGATGGTTGTTTTATAGAACTGGCCTGGGAATGGAGTGGGGATGCCTCAGGCAGGATGGTAGTGTACAGATACTTTTCTTCATATGGAATCGATTTCACAACAACGTCCAGGTGACTTTGAGGGTGTGTTCATTAAAGCTGAGAAGAGTGAAACCAAGGAAGCACTTAGGGTAGAGGAAGCAACAGCAGAGGGCATATGCAGTGCTCTGCTTTGGTTCCCTGGAAACTTTATAGAAAAGAAGAGAGCCAAGACAGGGTTCTCATGGGCTCACCAACAAGTCAGAGACAGGATCAGAGGTAAGCCCAAGACCAGCTGCTGCTGTGAGGTGCAACCCTGATTGCAAGTCTCATGGGGACCCTTCAGTTTAGAAGGAAGTAGAATGTTCAGGCCCAAGAAAAGGCATGGAGTGCTCTAGAGGGAGCACAGACCGGCTCTTTGTCTTCAGGGTTTTCCTCAGTCTTCTGCCAGGGAAAATTTTGTGGGTGGATTTCAGTAGAATAAAGCTTTCAGGTGTGTTTTTCTAAAGCTGGTGCATGGAAATGAGCTTATAGGGCAATTTTAGATTATTCTTTGGTCTGTTTTACAATTTTACTTGTGCCTTGAGTCTGTCTGTCTTCAATTGGGTGATATTTGTTCCCCTGACTTTATGTGTCCTTGGGGTTTTGTGGTACAAATGGCATAAATTCTATCTTTCTCTTTCTCTGTCTGTCTTTTTCTCTGTTTAGAGAGCAGAGTTATAAACCATTTTCTTTGAAGCATCCTTACTTAGGAAATATAAGTCCTTATAATTCACAACATGGCTGTAAGTTTTTGAAATTGTTTGTCCTTGTTTCATTTTCTTGTGCAATTTCACCATTCCATTTGCCCAGAAATTTTCCTAGCTTCTCACTATCCTGTCTCGGTTCCATGAAACAGATCTGTACTGATGCCACGTGTTCATTTCTAGTCTTATGTGTAGGGCCATATCACAGACAAAACTGGAATAATCTATCATTAAATTGATGTCCAACACATCAAAAATTATAAGCTAATAAATAACATTGGAATACAACCTGTATGCAAGTATTTGAAAGCAAATTGTGCTGTGCAAAATGAAGTCACATCACATACAAGCATAAAGTCGTGGCTGAAACACAAAAGCAGTCACTCTCTCATCTGTACTCTTACTCTGAGTGGAGACCTATATTCTATCTTGTGATTCTTATCTGCTTTGAATGAAAACCAGCTGGCTTGTCTATAAACCAAGCCAATATACCTAGGTATCCAAGATGAAAACCTATTTATCTACATGACCTTAATTTTAAATTTTACTTAACTTAAACTAATAAAAACATTTTAAGTTGTATGTGGCTAATGGTGACCATATTGGACAGACTAGTTCCAGATACTAGCCTGCATATTTGAAACCTTCATCCCTGACTTCCACATTACCTCTCCTCCACCTCTTCCATATAGAAAAATTAACAGGGACACCAGTGTTCACAGTATCAACAGGAAGATCCTGATCAGACATTTTCCACCTGCTATTTTCAGGATTCCACCTTCTGGCTAGAGGCAGTCACTATCAGTAGCAGTTTGATGCTAAATTTCCCCTTTTCCCAGGCATTTAGGACAGTCCAGGCCAATGGCTCATGAAAAAGTGTCTAATAGTTAATTTCTGAGGCAATATTTTTTTCACTGACAAAAAGAACAATAGTGAAGCGAAGACATATTTCTTTTGATGCTGGGAGCTATTGTCACCTTCTGGTTGCTGGCAATTATCTTGTGACCTTGAGGAAACAGTAAAGAAGACGAAGTTTACTGGAACATCATTGAGTAGCTAAATTCGATTCTGAAACCACCTACATATGGATTTATTATTTTGTGAGAAGAACAAACACCTATTGCTTATGCTGTGTTTCATCAGTGTTCTGTTCCTTACAATCCTGAGCTCCTACACTGAATGAGATCCTTAAACTTCTGATGGCAGTCAAGGTTGCATCATTTCATGGTGTTTCAAGAAATGTGTAAATGTGGCAGCATGGAGGAGGGCACAGGAAAGATGAAAGTTACTTGAAAGAAGTACCAACTCTCTTCCAACTATTCCTGTGGGGAACTGTGGGGCACAAGGCATGACACAGCTCTCAGCTGGGATGGAAAAGTATGTGGACATTGAGGATCTGAAAGTGTGACCAGACAAAAGCAGTGAAGGAGGGTAAGACAGGAAAACTAAGCCAGGCAGATGATGGAGGGCCTGAAGGGACACACTAAGGCTTTGGACTTGTTTCTAAAGGCCTTCAGAAACCTTTGAAAGTTTTATGTAAATGGCAGGATCACATTTGCATTTTCAAAAGATCAATCAGCTTTCATGTAGGGTAGAGAATGTTTTGAAATGGAGAAAAACTAGAGGTTGAGATATCAGAAAGAGATACTCCTATCAAGAGACCAGGGTGGTGTCCTGTATCAAAAGTTTTTTTCACCATCTATTAATACAATCGCATGGTTTTTATTTTTCCTTTTGTTCATGTGATGTACTACATTTATTTATTTACAAATAATCTGGGACCAAATGAGTTTATTAAGTCAAGATTATGTAAACACATGTTGAAGATTTGTTCCTGTTTCTGTTTTTGAAAAGTCCCCTTGGTCCTGGCTGTCTTGCGTCTTAGTAGGAAATACAAATATGAGTAGTTCTGAAGGCACCATTACCTGACATTTACTGGAGGTAAGACCCAGGTGAAGACAAAGCAGGCCAGAGTGGCTAAGTATCTTGAGATTATCAGAACTTTAGGATGATGAGCAAGCTACTTGGCCAGCCAAATGTTGCATTGCCACCCACTTTAATGATGCCCACCATTAAATTCACAGTTCCCCAAAGATAATCCCAAATCATGAGCAAACGAAAATGGAAGAAAGAATTCAAAAAATGTTCTTGTGGTGCCATTAAACATTTATTTTCTTGGCCAATAATCAAATAGATGTGGTGTTATAATTATTTGATTCATAATGGTGAATAGAAAGAAAGGGCCACTCTGAATTTCATTTGAAATATATGAAAAATTGGGATTCATTGTGCAAATGAAGAGAGTGATGCCTTTTAATAAATGCCTGCAGCATTTCATCACCAACGTGCAACAATACCTGTGACACAACCTGAAGCCTCCCAAACAGTTTCTTTTCCAGTGGCTTCATTCCATTTCCTTGACGTTTTGCAAAGTGCAGGTCTAGGTTTGTGCTTGGGAAGTTGAGACAGTTTAATGTGGAGGTACACAGGCTTTGAGGGCAGGAAATAAATTGTTCTTGTCATTGTTATACTGAATGCCCATCAGCCCTTGGCTCTCTTCTGATTAGCCTTACATCAGCATTTTCCATGAAGACAGAAAAGTCAAGTTCAGCGTGTGTGTGGGCAACAGAAGCCTGAACACTTCATGTCTTGGAGGGTCCACCCTTTGAGTGGCATCAAATTATAAAGTCTCCTTTCTGTCAATACTTAATGCTAGTTGTGCTAAGTACTCTGAATGTGTCATCAAATTTATATCGAGCCATAGTGTTCTCAGGGCCAATGTAGTGAAATGTACAAATAAAGATGATTGGAGCAAATGGCCTCAGTTTCCTTGTTTGATGGGTGATAACACTATCGAACTTAAAGGGTTCTTTTGGTTGATAATGCAGCTAAAGTTCATGTCATGAATCCTGGCACATGGTGTGAGCTTAGAAATTGGAAGAGAGTATTACTGTGTTTTTCACTAACAACTCCTTGAGGAAAATACTGTTGTCACTGCCCCTCCTCTTTTGCACATGAGGAAGTGAGCTCAGTTTCAATCAAGCTTAATAGGATCCTATGTTCATGCAATTCTGAAGTGGCAGAGTCGAGACTTGAAACTAGGAATTCTCTGAATCTAAATTTCAAGCAAATGCTTATGCCTATGGTGCTAGCACACTGCTAGTCCCTGGTTACACCAGATCAGTTGCTTTTACTTTTCTGACCAAACTCAATGATGGGATGATCATAATCTAGTAGACAGGCAAACTTACACGTATAGAAGCTGAGTCAAAATGTCATGACATAATTCTTGACCCTCATGAATGCAATGCACAGTGATAATCTCCTCTCTGTTTTATTTCATTTGGAAAAGTAAAGGTGGCAGTGATCTCTGAAATGGATTTCATAATCCTAAAATGAGCTGTAACTCACAACTTGAAAACACTGTGCCAGCAATTTCTAAGGGTCCTTTGGTTCTCATCTTCCTTGATACTCCTAAAAACCAAAGAAACAAACAAAAGCCTTCAACCCCATTTTGATAGTACAGTACAGAACACTTGGTTTAGGAGCAGGTCATGTGAAAAAGAAGGGAAGGTTTTAGCCAAAGTCAATATCAGGAAACATTGAAATCTTGGACATGAAAGCTGAGCTTTCAGCCACACCCCTCAGGAATGCTGCATTCTTTCTTGGGGGCCACGTTAAGAAAAATAAAAATTCTGAAATACATTCAGAGAAGGACAATCAAGATGGGGATGGTCGGAGATTATTTAAGGAGCCAGGAATGTTTCATCTGATTTTGAAAGAAAACAGTCTCTAAACCATTCTTTAAAATAAAAATGTCTTGATAAAAAGTCCTTAAGATGGGAGCATTCTCCTTCAGGACTGAATGTCATGTATGATGCATTACCTTAATGAAATCTTAGCAGGATTTTAGATTTTGCTGTCTAAAGGGAGAATCTTGTAAAATGATTGTTCTTCCAATTCCCTCATTGCCTGCTGGTAAAAGACCAGGACAAAGCCACTGCTGTCAGGCTAAGAAGAAAAGCCTCAAGCTTGGTGTTGGCAAGATTTTGGCAAAACTGGAACGGTAGTTAAAAGGGGACTGAAGATCTCCTGCCAGACTGTATCGGAGAACCCAGACCTTCCTTTGCCTGGAAACTGGCCCTGCTTTGAAGGAATGAGTGCAGTTCCTGAAGCCGTGGACAGGGAGAAAGCACTTGCCCAGTTGTTTTCCTCCCTTGTGGGCTCCATCTGAGGGTGGTTTCTCCCTGTGATCAGAACAGGAGGGAGTGAAAGGCTGGAGCAATCCCTCCCCAGGTTTCCGCTGGGGCCTCCCATGCCTGTAGCTGGAATCCCTCCTCTATGCTGGGTACAACAATAGAACTCTGCACTATTGCTGCTGGGGAGGACATATTATTGCAACAAGAGCAGTGGATTTGCTGGTAGTTTATTAAATTCAGGAAGGAAGAGCAAAAGAGGTGTTGCTAATGACTCAGAGTTTACGTGATTGGGAAAACGGGGAAGAAAACAGGATCACTGAAACCAAGGGGCCAAATGGAAGTGCTATAAATGCTGGGGGAAATGTATATGTGTTTCTGATGATATCCCATGGCTAGAGTCACAGCCATATTCATGAAAGTTGGAAATGATGCTGGAGTCATTACATTATATTGATCTTGCTGCTCAAGTGATTATGATCCAGGTTACATTTAGATACTTGCAGAAAAAACCTGATGCCAATTGAGAGTGAAGTTGGTCTTAAGAAGGTTGAAAATTCACTGTAGTCCTGAAAATCAGATTAACTGATTCATTTATCTCTTGACACCTCCCATTGAGTTCAACTTTTAGAATGACAATAACATATTTTGTTTTGGTGGTTCTTTCAGTAGACTTAAAATGACCAGGTTAATTCTGAAAATGATTTTTGTACTTTCTGATTTTGAAGACATTGAGAGTCCAACAGCACCTCTATGATTCTACATACCTTGTTGTTTGAAGGGATGTGAAAGGAGATGCTGTGGAAACGGAGGAAATTTTGTACATGTGTCCCTCAAGGATGGAGTGGGAAGAGATAAATGGATACACGTGATGATGAAAAAAGCAGCAGTTAACATGTATCAGGTGCTCACTACACACTGACTGGTATTCTTAGCACTCCACATAATGATCTAATTTGATCTTCAGCTGCCCAATTAAATAATAATTATTATATTTTAAACATTTATATTGGTTTTGGAGAAATACAAAAGGAGAGACAGTGATAAATGCATTTGTTGTTCTGTTTATTTATGCATTCATTGGTTGATCAGGCCAGGGATGGAAGCTGCAACCTTGATGTATCTGGACTACACTCCAGTCAAATTAGCTGTCTGGCTAGGGCCAATAATAATTATGAATACTTTCTTTGTCATAAAGGAAGCTAATGTATACAGAAGCTAGCAGATTTGCCCAAGATTGCAAGCTGGGAAGGACTAACCATAGAGGAGCTGTGAACACTTCTTAGGAAGTTATTGTTTTTGCCTAATTTGCCAAATTGGCAGTAGAGTCAGAAGCTGGGGGAACTGTCTCCTTGGAGATAGTGTTCCTTTGAGTGCCAAGTGACAATATGGGACCCAACATCAGGAAAAGAGATATTGTCCTCTCATTTCCTGAAACCAAAGGGAAGCCACAGGCTTTTGGTGGCTTTCACAAGGAACCCAGTGTGGGGGATCCAGCTACAGAGCTCCCCCACTGCCACGGATGAAAACAAAACTACCAAGATGTGATCTTCTGGGAGAAGAAAGGATGCCAATGTCTCCAAAAAGAAGGATCTCGAAGACCTCCTTCCATGCACTTTATTAAGTTCAGCTCACACAGAGATAGGTAGTATGCAGGCAAAACTTATCAATTACTATTCAAAAAGCTACAGTCCTGAAAAACTGGCATCATTTACAGTGACAGTTGAAGAAACCCAGGGATTGTCTCTGGTCAGGGTCAACTTTACCTCAAGTGTCTGACTTACAGCAACAGGGCAGAGCAAGCCTCAAAGAATCAATGAATAGTCTTTCTCTGGCCAGATTTGCGCTGGGAGCCATCTCTTCCTTTGGTAGTGTTTTTAGGCTGAGTCAGATGAGGAGAGCAAAGAAGCCAAGAGATTAGGAGACATTTTCCAGATAGAGTGAAGACTCAAGCTAGGATAAAGCCAAGGGGTGAGGGTCTTTCTGCCTCTTCTTTATAGACCCATAGGCCCTTCTCTTTTGGACCTGTATGAATGTGCCTGTCTTAGGTTGTCCCTCCCTTAAGGAATATTACCAGTCATTGGCTAATCAGTCATCTGCTCTTCCCAAGCAGGGGGATATGAGGAATGCAGAGGCTGTGCTCCTACCAGGAGGAAACACTCTGTCTCCTTAGTAGCTCATGGCCCCAAGACATTTTCACTCAGCACTAGCCATGGTACCTTTCTGTCAGTTAAAGAGGCTACAGTCCCTGAAACCAAGCAGGACACTTCCCAGCACCATAACACATTTAAAAGCTCCACACCCAAAGAGCACCTAGAGCCCTGCAGTCCAGAAGCCTTTCTCAAGTGAGCATGTGCACTAAATGCCTTCAGAAAGAAGAATGAGTAGCTTCAGGCCTATGTGCCCTTAACCTGGATCTCGCACAGTAAGCCCCAGGGGACAGCAGAGAAGGGCATTTAGAAACTAGCCAAGGGTTAAGGCTCTGCTGTAACTCAAATGAAAATTCCAAGCTTGAGAAGCTCAGGAATATGCAACTTCATAGTTCCTACAGTCTGATGATGTCTAGAGATCTACTGAAGGAATGAAGGCTGACCATTCTAAAGAAAACTCTTTATTCTCTTCACTATTACTCCATGATTCTAAGGTCCCAAAACCTGTTCATAGAAAGAAAGACTTTTCATTAGAACTAGGGACACTTTCAATCAGAAAAAATTATGTTAGATATTGAGTGTTTTAAAGATGGGGGTTTTACTTCTGAGCTTCAGTACAAAACAGCCTGAACATTGCTTTGTTTCTGCTGATGATCTTATGCTAAATAGTATAATTTTGCATCCTTTGACCACATGAGGAACCTACACCTGGGGAAGACTGAGGGCAGATGATATAATATAGTAATTACTCTGAAAGTAAAACAAGGCTGATGGAAAATTTTGAAACACCTGCTGATCTCTTTGGTGGGCTCATCAAAATTGTATCATTAAAATGTTTGCATTCAGACAACAGACCTTGAAGAAATGTTTACCAAGAAATGAAATGAAGAATTCCCTTTGCTCTGTTGTTTACTAAGGCCTTGGACTTAATCCTGACTATGTGGGTGTAGCAGCATTCTCCCTCTAAAGGAGCATTTGATCTTAGGAAACTGCTCCTTTCTGGGCCAATGTTCATATGTCTGAGAGCAAGTTCCCTTTAGCTCTGATCTCTGTCTCAAGCTGTTCTTCTCTTGACCAGGTCAGCAGTGATGCTTCCTACTGCCAGCAGCTATGCAGGGCCCCACTACCCTCAGTGCTGGCACTGTGGTGGGACTGCACTGGAGGAGGCTGGAGGGAATGGTACAGTTTGGTGTCTGTGCGGTTTCCTTCCTTGATGAGGCTGAAGTATAGACTGCACTGTTTTCTGTTTACATTTCACTTTGAATTACTCTTTGTTGTGACACACCATTGAGAATCTGACTGAATAGGGTGGTGACATTGCTGTTTTCTCCAGTCACAAGTTCTGCCTTTGGTGAGAGAAAAGCAGAAGAAGTTTGCTGGAAACATTTTTAAATCTTCACCTAACTACTACTGCTAATGCAATGACACTCTAGTAGGCCTACTGTCCTTCTATACTGATACTTTGTTAGCAGCTTTCAATTCTATTGACAAAGAATCAGGAAAAAAAAAAAAAAGCAGGCAGGAGATTATTAACTCTGTTAAAATGCAGATTTAAAGAAATAAGGAACATTGTCTAAGTTCCTGTACTGAAAGAGACATTTCTGATCCATATATGTGAGCTTTTCTAACAAGATAGATCAATAAATAAATACATAAATACAAGAACATATTCAGTACCTAATACTTATTGAAATATTCTTCAGAACACTTCTGAAAGATACCTCAGAAATATTTTCATCATTCTATAGATCCTGGGACAGTTTGGACAAGTTAAAAATGAAACCACTCCTCTACCAGCAAATTAAAAGAAAAACTGTTTTTGGAGATCACATTCTTCTAAATGATATATTGAGATTGAAGAATGTTGTTTCTACTGACCTAAGTGCTCAGAATGAGATGAAACACAGTGACCTGCTTCTATACAGACACTGGAGTAGGATGAGCCAACATTAGCCATGGTTGCCTCAAAATGGCTTTTAGTGTGGTCAGAGCTGAGACCTAAAAGGGTGGTGGGAAAGTCTTGTTCATATTTATGAAAAAATTGATTAAGTGTGTGAAAATTCCTGGACTATCGAAGAAGAGGACAGAAACAGGACCTTTGGTTTTTTGTTTGTAACACTGGGCAGTTGCTGAAGTAATGTTACTTGTGAAAATATGAATTGTCTACCACCCCTGCAAGAATATAAACTCCAAATTATTAGGGATGTTGTTTCTACCTGTTTATTCTTCTTTTTCAGTACCTAGCACATTGTCTGGCAGATAGTCAGTATATATTAATATTACTGAATGAAAGAAAAATATGTGAGCTCTTTGAAATTTCTCAAACACAGCTCCTGCCTTGCAAGCGAGTTAAGAGACACCCAGCAGAACTGATGTGTTTTCCAGAAGGGAACCAGGCCTAGGCTTTTGGACCACGTGCCTCTGATTTTTCCCCTGCACCAGCCTAGTCTCCTCTGCTTCAATGGTGAAGCAGCGGTGGAGAGGTTTTAAAAAGCACAGGTTCTTCCAGAAATTCTTACTTTCTAGATTTCACATTCTAACATTATATTTGAACAATCTTTGAACTTTATAAGTTCCAAAACTATGACCACCCATTAAACAAAAGAGAGAAAGAAAAAAGATATTATCAGCACAGAGGAGAAAACCAAAGAGAAAGTGCCTTTTCTATAAGCATTCCAACCAATATGACAGTACAACTTAGAGCAAAAGAAAAAAAAAAACCTGCTTTTAAAATGGGCAAAAGAATTGAAGAGATATTTCACTGGAATCCACTGTGAAGGTTCCCAAAACAAGAAACAATAGGAGACACTTGGTTTGTTTCTGAGTTTAACAAAAGACTCCTGGAAAGTTTGCTCCAAGTGGAGGAAAATAACTGAACTTTTTGTAATTTCATCCCCTTAAGGTGCATACCGGAAAAGGGGGCTAAGTTGAGCACTGTGTTTTCACCTCACAAGCCGGACCTTAGGCCTGTTCAGACTGGTGTTCCATACTCCGCCCCACTTCATTCTGTAACTCTTGTTTTAAACATTGGATTGATTTATTTTTGAGAGAGGGGAAGGGAAGGAGAAAGAAGGGACCGAAACATTCATTTGCGGTTGCCTCTCTAGCATCCCCCTACTGGGGACCTGGCCCACAACTCAGGCATGTGTCCTAGACTTGGAATGGAAACAGGGACCTTCTGGTTTGAAGACCCAAGATCTCTCCACAGAGCTACACCAGCCAGGATAATCCTGGTAACTCTTCTACATCTCTTTTTCATCATCACATCCATGGGATGTCAGACTAAGGGTGTTAAGAGACATTTTCTCATTCATACTTTAGGATGCCCTTAGGAAATGGTTTCTAGGATGATCCTCATTGTGCAGGTTGGGAGACTTGGGAGGACCTGAAAGGCACAAAGGCTTCCTCAGGACAAAAAAAAAAAAAAACTGGTAAGAGAAGGAGTTCTGAACTCAGCGTACTTCCCTAAGACGTGGACCTGATACATTCCCAGGCAGCTGTGGAGAGGACCGTGTTTGGTATCAGTGTACAGATACGGAGATGACATAAGAGAGGAGGGTGAGTACTCTACAGCCCACAGGGGACATGGGAGGCTCTGATTGGAGAAAGGGGCTCAAGTACATGAACCTATAAGGGGTGACCTCACTTCCCTGGTGACAGAACTCCAAGGAAAATTAGAACTCTGGTAACTAGGCACCCACATTCTAGAGACAACTGCCTGTCCAGGGCAGTTGACTGTACACAGTCAGGAGACTAGGATGTCTCTGTGTTGTGTCCCGCTTTTTCGAGTCTCTAAGCCAAAGAAATTCCAGAAAGAGAAAAGTTTCTCTTGCTTTAGAGGCTGGCACGACAATGGATGTCATAAACCCCTCCGGCCACCTGCCAACATGCACCCTGAGGTAACGATGGTCAGCGCAGGGCAGGCTCATCTCAGCCAGGCACCCACTGGGATCCCATTTGGGCCTCATCACACCACTTGTCCCTCTTCCTGCTTGTATCTATGTGTTTGGTGTGGTAAGCTTATCGGGATCAGGGGTGCTCATTCTGGGTACAAAATGGTCGTTAGATGCTAGAAATCTAGAGCGATACTCATGGTCCTACCCCACATTATGGCAGGCAGGATGGGAAGGTGAGGGTTGGAGAACAAGCTCCTCTACTCATTGGGCCCTCAAGGTGTCATTTCATTTCTAGCAGGATTGGAGGTGTTCTCAGGGGCTTCTTAGTGCCAGCCAGATGGGGGGAGCAGAAATTGTGGTGGGAATCACCCTCAGTGGCAATGTCCAGACAGGCCCCTGGAAACATGTGATGCTCTATTTTGCTCAGTCTCTGCAGAAATCCAAAGAGAACATCCCAGAGTTGGCTGATGGGTTCATTTATGTCACCAAGCCCTACATTGGACAAGTGCACCAGGCAAGAAGCACAGTCCAGTGCCAGTCTGAGGTGAGAGGTGGGCCGCTCTGAGGTCCTTGAGATGAATGGGGTGGGATCAAAATCTAGAATCAAATCTGGGGCTTTGAGGATTTCATATGCACACTTGCAAATTACTCTGTGCCTCCAATCCTACTACCAGGTTTCTGGAAGGGTAGAAATCTATGCTCCACATTTGTTACAGACATGGAGGTAAAAAAATCATTTTGTTCCATTTCACTTGTTTTTATTTTTTAACTATCTCTGTAACATGTATCTTGTGGAGGAGTCACCTCTGCTGTCCTTGAACATCTTCTAGTCTACACATCATCACACATACAGGGTGGGGTTTTTTTTGGAAACAACAAACAAACCAACAAGGGAGGGATGTACATATTTGATATATTTGTCTGCAACTTGGCATCTCACAAAACACGCAAACCATTTTAATCCAGCCAGGTAAGCAGCTAAGGCCCTACACATCTCCACATTAGCCTATAAAGAAGCTAATTTTCCTCAGTGATTCAGCCTTTTACTGTTGTGACACCTTGACATGACATCATTCTTCTGTGATTTCAGCAGTGTGGCCTGAAACAGCCTCACTGTATCCTGATAGACTGTGTCCTAGTTTGCTAGGTCTCCATCACACAGGACCATAGATTGTGTGGAAGGTTGCTGAGGGCTCCTGGCTCAGTAACCGGCTCTGTCTTTGCAGATCCTTGATGGTGACATCCTTGAGGTGCTGGAGCACCACACCCACTTTAACATCTACAAGGTCAAGGTGCAGGTGCACCATACCAACACAACCATCAAACGATGGTCTCAGGTGAGAGCTGGGCCAGGGTTTCTCCACTCCCAGGAACCCAAGATGACCTGGGAGATCCAAGAATCTAGGCACAAATATGGGCATGGCTTCCACTTTCCCCTTCCAGTGCTCTTTCCAAAGTGTCTCACTATCCCATGCACAGAGGAATCTGGATCTCCACTTCTCCCACCAGCTAAGTAGGACAGGAAAAAGGCATTCTTCACATTTTTGTGGGAATTTTAGAGAAAAATTATGTTACACTTCACAGTGGAGTTCATGAACATTAGCATTTTGCTATTTTCCTTGATTTTCCTACCAGCGCCAAGATTCTGGTGGAACAGTAAACTGCACTGACTTTGCACACCTCCAAATCTAGCACATCATCACACTGGATTAGAGGGTATTGCACACAAAATTAAGAGCAAGTCAAATATAGGATTAATCCTATACAATTTATCCTGTAACAGACCAGTGAAAGCTGTTGTAATCTGGCCAATTTAGGAAATGTGACCTTAGTGATATCCATACTATCTAATGAAGGAAGTAGTTTCCACAGTTTTGTACCATTCACTGATGTTGGACATTGACATTAGTCACTTCTGCCTCTACTTCAGCAGGGCTGAAATGAACATCCTCACTGTGTCCCAGTAGAATATTATGAGTTTCCCAGGACTGCCATAAGGCTGAAGCAGAGTTTCGTTGGATGGGTCCTGATGCTTATTGCCTGGGTGCTGGGTTTGTCTTTGTAGAGTTTGAATGAAGACATCCTGGAGGAGATGGTGAGTGGGTATACCTATTCTACAGTGCTAAACAAGAGGAAGGTGCATCGGGCCATTGACAACAAGACATGTTTCACTGAGGTGAGAGATAGCTCAGGAGGGTCTCGACACCCATGACCCAGAGATTAAATTCTAGTGCCCAGGACCAGGCACAATCTGGGGACTGCCCCAAAAACCTAAATGGTGTTCCCTACACTCTCCCACAGAGCCATAAACCGAGGCCTCAAGACCTCAATTTCTCCCTCCACCTATAAGTGAGAGTAGAAAGAAAATACTTGTACTAATAGGAATACTTGGAACCATATTCATTTTTATTATAGAAGATCACAAGCATATTTGTAATTTTCTTATTCCTTTGTGATTGTTTTCTAACTCCCTGCTGCACATATTCTGCAGAGCAGTGAGGTCAACAGTCATTGAAGATCTTTTCCAGTAATGGAGGTTGTTTGCCACTTCAGTGCAGCCTCTCAGTGCTGGTGGACATGGTGTCATTCACTTCAGGTGCCATATCAGCAGTCCTGCCACATCACTAAAGTGTATCCCAAGGAACTGTGTATTGCTGGGGATGCCATAACTTGGACCCCACTGAGTGATGGAAAGAACAGACACTTAATTTTCCACAATTGCAAAGACTAGGAGCTCAAAGTGAGGGATTCAACAGGACTGGTTCCGTTGAGGGGATTTTCCCTTCCTGATAAGTGACCCTCTTCTCACTCGGGGTCACAAGGAATCACTTCTGTGTCCAGTTGTCTGCTGGCCTCTTCCTCTACGGTGACTGGTCATATTAGGGTAAAACTCACATCTTTCAATTCACTTAACCTTAATAACCACCTTTAGGACAATCTCATACACATGTATTTTGATGTTCTTGCGCTTCCAGAGTCATGGCATTTGGATGACACTTTGGACCACAATATTTAGCTCTACTGTACCCAGCTAGAAGGACATGTAAAATTTTAGAAGCTGCACCCAGATTCCAAAATGAAAAGTCTATAGGATTACAGTGCCAACAGAATTTCTGATAATGGCTGCTGCCTTGCTCTTGGCCTGGCCTAGCCCAAGTGGTTCTCACTTGTTTTTACTTAGAGCAATGCAGGGAAAATAGGGACAACTGCAGCTGAAGAGCAATAAAAAGGTAAAAAAAAAATACCAATTCCATTATAATGTGTCCCAGGCAATCCTACTGTTCCTTGGCTTTCATTTGTACCCACTGTACTTTCACTCACGTGTCAGCTTTTGTCCATGCACAGGAATTGAACCTTCCTGAATCACCTGCTCAGACTGCTGCCTGGTGACCAGCTTTCTCCAATCCGGTGTCACCAGGTCTCTGCCCCTGTGCTGCTTCCACATCTCAAAATGACTTTAATTGCAAGAAAAGGAAATAAGTACCATTCTGGAAGTCCTAGTTTTCATAAGCTGCATCTATCCATCTTGTACTTGCTTCCCAAATAAGGAGGGAGAGTATTCCCCAATCTTTTCTATCCATGTCAGGAACAAATAAGTCTCAGGTAGCTAAGAGGAAATGCCATACATTACTAGCTTTGGACAGTTCTTCGTTCTAACCTGCTTGACTTTGAGCAGTCATTCGACATCCCTAAGTGTGTGTGATATCATCTCTATAATAATGGTACTGTTGGATGGTTCTTGGGTAGAAAGCTCTTCATAAGACGATGGGTATGGCAAGTCCATTATTCCTCATCTCTAAGAAATGCCTGGAGAGGAAAATAGTACCATTACCCCTGACCACCAAAAGTGATAGTCCTTTTAAAACCTCTTGGTAAATCCCTATTTAGCATAAACACTCCTCATCCTTCTCTTGCACTACTACTTGATGGGCTGGGAGTTTTGGATGAGCTCCAGACCTAAGTCTTTCTGGTGATTCATGGTGATTACACTGATTGGATGTCTATTTTGATCCCCCACAGGATACAGCTGAGGTCAACTATCAATTCAGTGAAACCTGTAGAATCCGGTCCCTCCAGGGAGGCATACTGAAGAGGTTGGAGAAGTTCATGACTCCAGATTTCTTGAGTGGAAACATCACCCACCTATCCACCTTCAGGACCAGGCACCTGGCTGTCTCCAGAGCCGAAATCCTCTTGCATGATCTGCTAACTCAGTGAGACATGCCTCCTCTCCATCAAAGCTCTGATTATGCCCACTGAAAGCAGTGTGCCTTAAAATGTCACCACATCTTCCTGAGCCTCAGTTAGCTCCCTTCGAACATGAGGTGACAGAAAACAAACCTCATGAAGTTTTCTCTGGGACTCCGGTGGAGACAATCCAGCAAGGTCTTAGCTGGAACCTGGCTCAATAGACAGGGCTTCTCGAAGTGCTGTGGCAGTTTGTGAAATTTATTTTGTATTTCTGTTCACTATGGAAATTCTCCACCCTCATCTATTGTGGCCTGTGCCATCTCTGAGTTTGGAAAAGTAATTGGAAAAGAATCAGTCAAGTGCGGGGAAGCACATCACTGATCTTGGTGCTGGTCTTTGCATTGCCACATTAGGAATCTCTGGGGATAGCAGGGATCCCCAGGCCCACTCAGATATCTGGGATCGTTCTGGTTAGACTTCAGTTATTCAACAATATGTGTGAAGCACCTACCACAAGTAGGCCCTACTAGAAGCACTCAGCATAACTCAGTGAAGGAAGAAGACACAATCCCAGGGCCTCAGGTTTAGTCAACAAATCAGTCAGTCACAATAGATGCTATTCGCAGGTCGTGTCCTCTATCCATCACATCAGAGACCATCAAGGTCTTCTCAATGCCTGAAGGGCTACCTGCTTATGATGACAATGGACACTCACCAAGGGATCAAATAGAGGTGTGCATGGCGTTTGGGTCCTGAAGGAAGACATCCTGTGTGGAGAGCACACTAGGAGTGGCAGGGAGGATCTGGCACAAAGGATATCTTACAGTTGTGATTCCCTAGGAAAGCCTGAGGTCTGGTGGCTTCTGTGTCAACAGAGCAGCATAGAGAGAATGGTGGATGGAGCCTATGGTCTCATACCACTGGACTGAGGCTAGGTTGCAATTTGCCTATGGTCCAAAACCCACCATAGTCTTGTCCCACTCAGTCTGCCCCTCTCCATTGTCAGCTCTTCTCACCAACATCTCCAGGCTCTAAATAGTAGATGTTGTCACAGCCTACTCACCAAAATAACTCAGACATCAGTGTAGATGAGCAGGTGTATGAAGGCTTGAGTGGGAAGTGTTCTCAGGGGAGAAGAAATATAATTGGAAAAAAGTACTCATTGGGTCTCCACATTAAACCTCCTGCATTGCTAGGCCTGCAACTCCCAGGTCAGCCACACAGGGGTCAGGGTTGGCATTGGGCTGCCCCTGATTGCATATGGGCATGCACAGTGGCGCTGTCCCAAACAAGATTTTGTGGGAGGGCACAATAGAAGACTTCCAGACTGTGACTCTGCTGCCCAACTGCCTCTCCCCAGGGCCAGTGCTTCTATAGTGGGAACCTGGCCAGACCAGGTTCAGGTGTTGGGTCTGCCTCTACATTTCCTTTTGTTCCGGCTGAAGCTGGCCTTGGTGCACGTCAGCTTCCCTACTTCACAGCAGCTGTGCCAAGCCCACTTTCCTTGGGTCATTCTGGAGAACCTAGAGACAACTGCTGCATCTCTGGAAGGTGAGGGAACTTCAGTGTGGGAGGATGTTCTTGGGAGGGGAGGTGCATCATCAAGAGCTCCCTTAGAGACAGTAGCAGCTTTCCCATCTCTGGAAAGGAAAGGAAGAATCAGGCATGTGTTTGTCAATCCGTTCTTTCCCCCCCCCGCCCTGCTCTTACAGAATCCCCTGCACAGTTCAAGAGCAATGCACAACCTGAGGGAGGTCCTGCTCAAGGGCTTGTGCCTGGTCCAGTCAGAGGCCTTGCCCTGGCCTTGCCTGGCCTGAAGCTGTACATGAAGCTCTACCTGAAGCCAGGATGGAGGTGTCTTTTTGAGCCTTTTTTCTTGCTCTCTTAGAAGTTCTAAGTTTCATCCTAAGTATATGAGAGGACTATAACCCAACAACATATTGATAGTTACAGAATGGATGATTTTCCACAATGACATATTGTTTATATAACATATATTTCCTGAATAAACTGTTGTAAAGGAAATAAAGTTGCCTATTAAAACTATATGTGGATCATATGTACTCATATATGTAAAATAGAATTCAATACATATACATGCCTGGTTTTTAAAACACTGTAAAACATGTTTATCATAACTTGTAACAGAGACTTAAAGTTTAGCATACATTCACAGATAGAAAGTAATGTTGAAAGCAAATTTGGAAATGTATACACCAAAATGTTCCACTAGGGAACTCTAGAAAGTGGGACTACTACAAGTGACTGTGTCTTCTTTTTGGCGTAGTATATTTTCTTGTTTTCGTACAACTATCAAGTATTCAGCATAACATAATAAGATATAACATTTTTATTTATTATATCTAAGAATCTCTGATGTTCCACTTTATAACTTCACTCAACCCTTGCATACTCAATTTTCATCTTTGTAGAGCCAAGAGCTCAACATATAAAACAGTCTGACAGTGTCCAGAGGGGGAGGGGAGGGAATTTCAGGGGAAAAAGGGAACGGTTTAGAGCAACAAGTATAAAGGACTCATGGACAAAAACTATGGGGGGTGGAAATGGGAGGAAGGTGGGGAGGGCTGGGGTGGTGGGCTGGGGCGGGGTAAAAGACAGAAAACTGTACAATATCAACAATTAAAAAATACTGATTAAAAAATAATAAAAAAATCTGATTAAAAAAATCTCAAAAAAAAAAGAAAAAGAAAAAAGAAATGATAACAAACACATTAGAGACTTGCTGTGGACTGAAGGTTTGTGTCCCCAGCCCCAAAACTTACATGTTGAAGCCCTAATCCCTGATGTGATGATATATGTAGGTGGGGCCTTTGGGAGGCAATTAGGTATGAGAGAACAACCCATCTCTATCTCTCTCCCCCCATGTGAAAATGCAGTGAGACAGTGGCTCTCTGCAAACAGTAAAAGGGTCCTAACCAGAACCTGACTATACTAGAATCCTGATCTTGGACTTCCAGTCTCCAGCACTGAAAGAAATAAATTTATGTTGTTAAACTACCCAATCAAAAAAAATAAATAAATAAAACACATTCAACCTAAAAACTATGGGAGGTTAAAATGGAGGGAGGTGGGGAGGGCTGGGGTGGTGGGCTGGGGTGGGAGTAAAAGAAAGAAAACTGTACAAGATCCACAACTAAAATTAAAAATTAGAAAGAAAAAGAATAGGAAATGTTTGTGTTACTGAGCTGGTCTGGTACGGGGGCAGGCCAGAAACCACCCTGTGTTGTGTGGTTTCTTGACTCCTAAAGAAAATATTTCACAACATAGGTTCAGGTGCTGTTTTAAGTGTGTCTATAAAGCCAAAGATGGGGAAAGGAAAGAATTTCTTAGTCCACAGGAAGTAACAGGAGAAACTGTATGTGATGCTTTTCTTTGGTTCCCTACAAAGGTCATAGAAAACAAGTGAGCCAAGGCAATGCTGCCTTTAGTTCATGACAAAGCCAAATGCAAAATCACATATCAGCCCAAGAGGAGATGCCACTGCCAGATGCTCCCCTGGGTGCACATCTCATGGGGACCCTTACAGTTTAGGAGGAAGTAAAATCTTCAGGCCTGAGAAGAGGCCTTGGAGTGCTCTAGAGGGAACCTATGCTGGCTCTTTGTCCACAGGGTTTTTCTCTCTCTCTCTGCAGCTGACAATATTTTAGGAGGCATTCAGTAATATACACACACACACACACGCATGCACGCACACACATATATATACACATATATATGATAATATATATATAACTAATTTAAATTAGTTATATATATAAACTAATTTAATTTAGTTTATATATATAAAACTAATTTAATTTATATAAACTAAAATAATTTATATATATTTACATATATGTGTGTATATATATATATTAGTTTTCCTGATGAATTTCTAATATGCTGATGCAACCGAAAGAGTTCATAGGGGAGTTTGGCAGTTTTTCTTTGTCCTGCTTTACTTTTCTATTTTATCGAGGTTCTGTCATAGTTTAATTGGATTTTTGTTATTTATTCCCCTGACTTCTTTCATCCGTGGACTTGGGTGGCACAAATGGCATTAATTGGGTCTTGTTCCAGGTCTTAGCAACAGGGAGTAGATCTATGTATTATCTCTTTAGGGAAGAGAGGTGAAAACCAAGTGCTCTGAAGCATCCTTGGTTGGGAAAGATAAGGCTTTTTGATTCACCAACTTTCTGTAAGTTGTGAAAATTGTTTGGCTTTTCAAAATTTTCTTGTCTCAGTTTTCCCAACCACTTACCCAGGAATTCTCCTAGCTTCTCCCTACTGTGCCTCATGTCCACTGGAACACAACTGTATGGAAATGAGGTAACCTTTAGCGGACCATTCAGCCTGGATTGAGGAATTGCAATGCTCACTCCATGGTAGGCTGTGTAAGAGCCTAGGGACCCACTTCATCTGGGTCTGTTCTGTCAAGAGGACATGACCTACTAAGGAGACAAAGCTTATCTCCCTGGCAGGACCACTGCTTCTGCCTCATCCATCTGTGGCCCCAACACTTAGTCACTTGGTCAGTAGTCAATGACAGGTAAGACTCCTCATGGGAGGGGCAACCTAAGCCAGACAGGACCACTTGGGAGGCCCTCATGGAAGGACTCGGGGGGCTGCAGCAAAGAAGGGGTGATGAACACTCACCCCCTGGCTATTCTGACATAGCCCGAGTCCTTATTTCCGTCTGGGAGATGTGTTCTGCTTCCTGAGTCTAATTGGCTTAAAGCCTGAAACTATGAGGGCAAGTGCTGTAGTCCTGTGCCGGCCAGGATGGTTCCCTGGGTGATTGGGCATGGTTCCCAGGGTGACCGGGCATAAGAAAGAATTCGTAAAGTCATGTGAAACCTGCTTTGCTAACAGGGCACTCATTTAAGTGATAAGGGTCCGAGGAGGAAATGAGTATGTCTCCCAAAGATTGGCAACCCCCTTTCCTGACAGACACTGACTCAGATTAAGCCCTCAGATTTCTTTGACATGTTAAACCTGTATTCCTGTGTATTGGAACCCAATAAAAGTCTAGTGAGGAAAGGGCTCTGGGTCATTCTCTTCTGAGAGTTTGTCCACCTCTCCTCCCCAAGCAGATCATGTCTTGGTACTTTTATTTTCATCCATGACGGAGGGATGGGGCTCTGCAGGTGGAGCACCTCCACCTCTGGCACCCAGGACAGGGGCCCCCCGCACAGAGGACTTTGATAGACACTTCTCCAAGGAAAACATACAGAAGGCCCTGAGACACATGAAAAGATGCTCAGCATCACTAGCCATCAGAGACATGCAAATTAAAATCACAATGAGATGCCACCTCACACCACTCAGAATGGCCAACATAAGTAAATCAAGAAACAAGTGTTGGAGAGGTTGTGGAGCAAAGGGAACCCTAGTGCACTGTTGATGGGAATGCAGACTGGTACAGCCACTGTGGAAAACAGTATGGAATTTCCTCAAAAAACTAAAAATGGAACTGGCTTTTGACTCAGCAATTCCACTGCTAGGATTACACCCTAAGAGCCCTGAAACAACAGTCCATAAGAACCTATGCACCTCAATGTCCATAGCAGCATAATTGATAATAGCCAAGTGCTGGGAGCAACCTAAGTGCCCATGAGCAAATGAGTGGATCAAAAAAGTATGGCACACTTACACAATGGAATTCATTACAGCAGAGGGAAAGAAGGAGCTTATACCCTTTCAGACAGCATGGATGAGACTGGAGAGCATTATGCTAAGTGAAGTAAGCCAGGATGTGAGGGACAAATACCATATGATCTCACCTTTAAATGGAACATAATTAACAAAACAAAAAAGCAAACAAAATATAACCAGAGTCATTGAAATTAAGAACAATCTAACACCAGCCAGCTGGGAGGGGGGATGGGAAAGTGGGGATAAGGGTTTTCAGGAACTATTATAAAGGACACATGGACCATACCAAGAGGAAGGGTGGAAGCAAGGGGGGAGGTGGTTTTGGAGGGCGTGGTGGGGAGGGGTCGGGAGAAAATACAGACTACTCTAAATGAACATCAATAAAATGATTAAAAAGAAAACAATGAAAATTACGAAGGAGAATAAAATAAATCAAATAATGAAGACCATGGGGCAATTTGTTTCAGCAGAGTCTAGTGTTTGCTACTGTCTTGTGTCCTAGTCTAGCCTTAGCCACCGTTCCTTCAGGGTGACACTTTCTTTTCTTCAGGTGCAGCTGAACCCAGTGGGAGCAAACTGGGCTTTCTCTCTGGTTACTTTGTTGGCAGAATTGCTCTGTGTGCACACATGCAATCTTATGGTCCCTGTCCAGCCCTGCCTCAGCTCCTCTTTAAAAAGAGTCTCTACGTGCCCCAACCCACACTCCCTCCCGCTGCAGTACCTGGGCAAGTTCTTTGTGTATACCACCTCTCCAAAAAGCACAAAATGTCTCTCGGCTAGGGCTGTCCATAGCCTGCCAGTGGCTGTAACATAGTTTCTCCCTGGAACTCTCCTGGTTGGTGCTGCAGCTATGGATGTGCTTCTCCCTCTGTGTGTGTAGCCTAAATCTCCCAGACTTTGTCTGTCTTTCCACGTGTCTCCCAGTTAGGGTTGGTGGTTTCCCTGTGTGGGACCAGAATCTCACTCCAGGAGGGGAGGGAGCTACTAAATTGCATTTTCTGTCTACTCTGTCCTGTGCTTCAGGTGCCTGGCATGGAGCATTTCCCCTCAACTTACAAAAATCTCTTACTGGTGGTGCAAAGCATCCTTTGTACCCATTGGCTTCAAAAATTGATATCAGCTGTGATTCCATTGATTGTTCAGGTCACTTGTCAGAAGATTAAATTAGCTGAAAATTCATGTTGGGGGCACAAGCAAGTGGGCTTGGCTTCCTCCTACTCGACCACCATTTTCTGAATCCCTCGATTGTTCTATATTCTACGTGTAATTTGGATTTGATTGTGTGAGGTAATGAGCCAATGTCTACCTGTGCTGTCATCTTGACTGGAAGTATCTGTAATCATGCAACAGTAAATCTATTCATTTAATAAATAACAGTAAACAGTATTATTTATTAAACAAATAAGTTTATAATTTCCAACTATGATCATCGCTAAAGAGAAAGCAGTGTGAAAGTGTGAAAGAATGAAGAGCAATGTGAGTAGCTACTTGTGTTATTCTTGAGAGCAGTTACTGAAGGGCTCTCTCCATAAATGATCACACAGAAGTTATTCGAATCACTAAAGAAGTTCATACAGAGCTCCTCCAGCTGAGCATGAGGCCTGGGGTCTGGAGCTTGCAGCCTGGGCTAGTGGATGTTGGCCTGTCGGAGGAAAGGTCAATGGTCTCTCTTAGAGGCCTTAAACATAGGGCCAGTTCGGAAACACACACACACACACACACACACACACACACACACAATTTACTGTAATTTGAATGTCTTGAATTAGTCATGAGATCCTAGAAGCAGAGAGGGGTAAGATCCTGAAGTGATCTAATTATGAAATGACAAGATTTTATTTTATTTTAATTAGAGTTGGCAACTTTTGAAAGGTTTTAAGAACTACAATGCCAATTTGCATGGCATTGCCAAATTGAAGTCTTATGATTTATTTCAAAAGACCAATTTTAATGTTTAGGGATAAAGGGAATCATGTGTGCAGCTCACTGTCAAAATTGGATGAGAAATGATATGTTTATAGAGCCCTAGACTATCTCCCCTCAAGATACTTAAAATCACGGAGGGAAAAATAGTAATTTAAAATTAAGAAATCTGATAGGCAGATGATCAAGGTTAAACTCATCAGTAAAGGGTCAGGTTTACTGGTCCTCCTTTGATGTATTGAGGACACAGCAGCACTGAATTCCTGCCAAAAATGGATATTCAGAGCCTAATCATAAAGACATCAGACAAACCCAAATGGAGGGACATTTCACAAAAAAATGACTGGCCTGTGCTCTTTAAAAATGTTAAGGTCATGAAAAGATAAGAAAAGTCTGAGGAATATGTCTCTGGTCTCCTCCAGACTGAAGGAAACTACAGACACATATGCCAATGCAATTTGCTTTCTAGAAACAGAAATGTGTATATGTGTGTGTACACACACACACATTTTTTGGTATGAAGAATATTGTTGAGACAATTGATGAGACTTGAATGTCTGCCAATTAGGAAGTCTGAATATTAGAAACGACGGATGAAAACAAAAGAAAGCAGAGGGAAGGAAGGGAGAGTGGGTGGGGAAATCATCACACACCAGGGAGAGAATACTGGTTTGGAAATTTTCTCAAAATGATGGTGTTACTGAGAATGCAGCTCTATTTGTTCCTGAGTTTCCTCATCTCTTTCTCAGCAAATCTGAGTTAAATATAAATTCTTGGTTTATAAATATATATTGAATCAGATAATGAATGTCAACGTACTTTAGAAAACGCACTGAGCCCTTTTTGATGTGGCTTGCTTGGGCTCTGTCCCACAAACGGGAAGGTTGCTGGTTTGATCCACAGTCAGGGCACATGCCTGGGTTGCAGGTTTGGTCCCTTTGGAGCACGAGCAAAAGGCAAACCATCAATGTTTCTCTGTCACATCAATGATGTTTTTCTCCCTCTTCTCCTTTCTCTAAAAATAAAATATATAAAAAATTTTAAAAATTGATATGTACATGAAATACTTTTGTAATTATTATGATCAAGCCAGTTCATGTGTTTCCGTTTTCAATTGTTCCTTACTCAACCCTTCATTTAACTTGGGGGTGAAAAAAAAGACAAAAAACTAAAATTCTCATATTCTCCATAAGTCATTACAACCAACTACTAATCTTTTTCCCTTTGGCAAAACATTCCAAATTTTACACAGCTCTCCAAAATGAAAAATCTTTTATTATTATAGTGACACCTTCATACAAAAACATCTTCCAAATGGCACTCATCCAAAATCTTCAAGTACACTAATCTTCAAGGCTTGAAAATGTTTTATTGGCTTGCAAACATTCAGACCTTCTGTTTATCATGAGCACAAGACTGCTAAACCTTATGATTACTGGTACCTACAGAAGTTTACTTACATGGAACTTCATTTTGTTAGGTCCTTCCATATTAGCCAGTTCTAAATCACAAGAACCCTGAATCACCCATCCAAAAGAACCTATGCACCCCAATGTTTATAGCAGCACAATTTACAATAGCCAAGTGTCAGAAGCAAACTAGGTGCCCATCAGTAAATGAATGGATCAAAAACTATGGTACATTTACACAATGGAATTCTATGCAGCAGAAAGAAAGAAGGAGCTTCTACCCTTCACAATAGCAAGGATGAAACTGGAGAGCATCATACTAAGGGAAATAAGCCAGACAGTGAAAGAAAAATACCATTTGATTTCACCTTTAACAAGAACCTAATCAAAACAAACAAACAAGCAAAATATAACCAAAGACATTGAAATTGAGAACAGGCTGACAGACACCAGAGGGGAGAAGGGAGGGAACTTCAGGGGGAGAGGGGAAGGGTTTAGAGCAAGAAGTATAAAAGATGTAGGGACAAAACCTAGGGAGGGTGGAAATGGGAGGGAAGTGGGGAGGGCTGGGGCGGCAGGCCGGGATGGGAGTAAAAGACAGAAAACTACAGGAACAACAATTAAAATAAAGGAAAAAAAAGATTAAAAATAAATAAATAAATCACAGAGCAGGTGCTCATCCCCTTAGGGTCTTTTCTCTTCCTGAGAGTTTCATCTGGAAACAGTAAAGCCACAGCAGAAGAGGGACAGTGCTGGGGGAGGGACTCCCTGGATCTATGAAAGAATACAGGTGTTCATTGGAATCTATCTTCAGAGTCAAATATGGCTTTTGGGGCTTATCGCTTTTTTGTGTCATCCACATCTGTATTCTGTTCCTGTTGGGGACCACTCCGTGTAGTTTTGGAGATTGTAGCCCTGAGACAGCAAGCTCTGAAAGGGCCTGGTAAGTCTCCCTGGGAAACCAGGTCATAACGCAGGTGGCAGGCATGACTCGATTCTAACACCAAGGGTGCCATGGGAATCAGGGCTAAAATGTACAGTTTTTGTACTTTGAAGCCAGCTCTGCCCAGTAATAAGCCCTGTCAGTGTAACCCAGATGTCTGAGTTCAAGGCATAAGGAGTGAAACTCCCTACTTCATGATATACGCCTTTACAGTCATCTGGTGTCAGCATGTCTCACAGACCCCAACCTGAAAACATTTCTGTGTTTGTTCAATTGTTATCTATTGATAGTGTTAGTTTTTTATGTCTATAGCCTTGTTGGACATTGACTGATAAGCAATGCACCTGTGCTGTATCCCCCTACACTTACCAATCCTAATAAAAGCCATGTAGGAGGAAGGCTCAGGACATTTTCCATGAGAGGGAATGGCCACCCCTTTTCTTGCCACAGCAACAAGATTGAGTCTAGGATGACTCTTTATTCTCACCTGCAGTGGCCTAGGGAACTTTGCTGGCTGGAGTGCTCCTCATGTTACCTCAGCTTGGATAATGGAGATGCAACCCCATTTCAAATTCCACCCCATCCATTCTAACTAGAATTCCACCCACATCACTAAATTGAAACTGCTTTCTGGTGCCCAAGTCAGCAAGATTTGAGAATCTGGGAAAACAGAGATAAACAACTACCTCTAACCTTGAAGACGTTGTTGACCTCTGGGAAAGAAAAATATAAACAGTGTAGCAGACATAGGAAAGGCTTCAGCAGGTGTTTTGGAGATCACAAAGGGCACCTACTCAGCCATCTGACATTGGTGTCTGATTGTATCCCCCACAAGTGTCTTGCACATCTCATCCCATCAGGCTGTCTGCTTCTTAGAGGACACAGATGACATAAGTCACCACCCTGCCCTCTGGCATTGGCTTTTAAAGAGGTTTCCTAGAGGCAGTAGGTGTCAACCAAGTAAGTGAATGTCAACGAGAGGAGCTGCAGGATTGGTGGCTGCCATTTGGGAGCCTTCGTGTGCTATGGAACTGTTGATGGCTTATTTCCAAGGCTTCCCAGGCCAATGCACTTCTTCCCTCAGCAGACGTGCTCATATTCTACTTGGGTTAATATGTGTCAAGTGCCACAGGCTGTGGTAAGTACCAGGGTTTTTGGAGTCAGATGGATTGGATTCAGATCCTGCATCTTCCATTTATTAGCTACATAACCTTACCTCCTGGTAAATAAATATAAGGTGTGCAGCATACAGTAAGTGTCCCAAAGTTGCAGCTAATAGTAGCATTATTCTTCTGCCTAAATGAAAGAAAAATGTCAAACATACCTCTCAAATATACTAATATGAGAGGAGTATGAAAAGACTAAGCTTTCCTTACTACAAAAGAGCTGAGATGTGAGGTTGTTGAGAGCTTCTGGCCAAGATGGAAGCATAGGTAGATACACTTCACTTCCTCACACAAACAAAGGAAGGATAACAACCGATTTAAAAACAGAAAAGTAAAAACCACAAACTGACAGAAACTTGAACTGTATGGAATTCCAACAACTACAGACTTCAAAAAACGTTCATCCAGACTGGAAGGAGAGGCTGAGACAGGAAGCCCGGTGGAGAGGATGTGTGGCAAGGCTGGGCCTGGCGTAGACCAGGATATTCCACATTCAGGTGGGAGGCAGAATTGGGGAGCGAGACCGTCCACACAACCCAGGGTTCCAATGTGTGGAAGTAAAGCCTCAAATCCTAAGGCTTTAAAAACCTGTAAGGTTTGCGATGGGAAAAACACCCAGCTTCACAGAATAGCATTTTGGAGGGGCCCACAGATTCTTGGAATATCCACAAGCCCACCCACCCAGTAATCAGCACCTGAAAGGGCAGTATCCACTGGAGGGAAGTGAGGGAAGTGACTGAACGTGGGGCCAGAGACAAGCAAGCAGCACTGTTCCCTCTCTGACCCCTCCCGCACATACCATGCCACAGTGCAGTGAAGTGCGTTGCCCCACCCCAGCAAATACCCAAGACTCCACCCCCTACAGTATAACAAGTGTACCAGATAAAAAAAATATGGCACAAATGAAAGAACAGTCCAAAACTTCAGAAAAAGAACTGAGTGAGGAGGAGAGAGCCAACCTATCCGATGTAGAGTTCAAAACACTGGTGGTAATCTGAATGATCACACTAATGATTGAGTACAACTGCAAAATAAAGGAACAAGTGAAGGCTATTTCAAGTGAAATGTAGAAAAATACACAGGGACCAACAGTGAAGAGAAGGAAACCAGGACTCAACTCAATGATCTGGAATAGAAGGAAGAAATAAACATTCAACCAGAACAGAATGAAGAAACAAAACAAAAATTTCAAAAGGAGATTTCAGAAACGTCTGGGACAACTTCAAATGTTCCAATATCAGAATCATAAGGGAGCCAGAAGGAGAAGAGGAAGAGCAAGAAATTGAAAACTTATTTGAAAAAATAATGAAATAAAACTTCCCCAATTGGGTGAAGAAAATAGACATCCAAGCCCAAAAAGCTCAAAGAACCCCAATAAATTGGACCCAAAGAGCAACACACCAAGACACATCATGATTACATTACCCAAGATGAAAGAGAAGGAGAGAACCTTAAAAGCAGCAAGGGAAAAGAAGAGAGTTACTTACAAATGAGTTCCCATAAGCCTATGAGCTGATTTCTCAAAAGAAACCTTGCAGGCAACAAAGGGCTGGAAAGACATATTCAAAGTCATGAAAAGCAAGGACCTACAACCTAGATTACTCTATCCAACAAAGCTATCATTTAGAATGGGAATGGCAGATAAAGTGCTTCCCAGGTAAGGTCAAATTACAGGAGTCTATCATCATCAAGCCCTTATCATCTGAAATGTTCAAGGGACTTATCTAAGAAATAAAAGAAGTTCTAAACTATGAACAGTATAATGACAACAAATTCACAATTGTCAACAACTGAACCTAAAACAAAAACAAACACAAACTATGCAAACAACAAGAACAGGAACATAATCACACAAATGGAGATCAAATGGAGGGTAATCAGTGGGAAGACAGAGGGGAATAATGGGAGGAAACATGTAGGGAATACGAAGGATAATTGGTAGGTACAGAATAGACAGGGAGAGGTTAAGAACAGTGTAAAAAAATGGAGTAGCCAACAAACTCATATGTATGATCCGTGGACATGAAGGAAGGGGTGCAGGGCCCACGGGATGAAAGGGATCAAAAAATGGGACAAGGGTAAGAGCATAATCCATAACATACACTTAAAAAAGATTTTGATCTATAGTCTTTTAGACTTCCATCTATTGAATGAGATAAAATTTGATTTTATTAAAAAGAAAGAAAGAAAGGCTGTAATAAAAGCAATGTTTAAGTCCTGGCCAGGTAGCTCATTTAGTTAGGACTTCCTTCCAATTCGCCAAGGTTGTGAGTTTGATTCTGGAGCACATACAAAAGGCAACCAATGAATGCATCCATAGGTGGGACAACAAATTGATGTTTCTCTCTCAAAAAAAAATTAACAAATAAAACAAAGAGTTTTTTAAAAAAGCAATTCTTAAGATACCTTGATATTCAGGATAGGTTACCTCAGAGGTGTTTGCAATCTAGTAATATAGAAATTGGGGAGATAAACTTGGGGATAGTATAGTTAATAATGTGATCTTTTTTTTTTTATACTGGTAAGAAATTGTATTCAGGTTATTGTGTCAGGCTCTTCTGTCACATATTGGTTCTCGCTATAAGGGTAATCTATTAGTTTTCTATAGCTCTATTATCAGTGATCACAAGCTTGGTGGCTGAAATAGCACACATTTATTTTTTACAGTGTCTGTGGGTGAAGAGTCTGGGCAGGTGTCAATTTAGAGTTTGTGATCTCATTGCAAGGCTCGACTGGGGAGGGAGCTGCTTCCAGCTTATGTGGTTGTTGGCAGCATTCAGCTCCTTGCAGGCTGTCAGACTGAGCACCTCTATCTATCGCTGGCTGTCAGCCAGAGGCCACCCTCAGTTTCTCTTCTCACAGCCCTCTCCAAAATTAAGATGGCAGCATGGCTGCTTGCTTCTGAAGTCCAGAAAAAAAAGTAAAACATCAAAAAGACTTTCTTGCATGATGGGAATTAAAATAGTTTCCTAATTGCACAAGTGCCATCCCATCACTTTGTCATATTTTACTGTTTAAAAACAAGTCACAGTACAGTCACTATAAATAATAATATAGAGATAGAGATACTTCAAAAAATTAAAAACAGAACCTCCTCTTCTGGGTACATGCCAAAGAGGATAAAAATCACTATATTTTAAAATATCTGTTTTTTAAATATTTTTTATTTCAGTTACAGTTGACATTCAATATTATATGGATTTCAGGTGTACAATGTAGTGTTTAGATATTCACATGACTTATGAAGTGACACTCTGATTAACCTAGTAGCCACCTGATGTCATATACAGTTATTTGAAAACTGACTGCATTCCCTATGATGTACTCTACCTCCCTCTGACTAATTTTAAATCTAGCAATTTGTACTTCTTGATCCTTTCTCATTTGTTTACCCATCACCCCAAACCTCATCTTATATGACAACCTGTGGGGGGAGGGGCTCCGCCCACAAAGCCCCATCCCTCCATCACAGATGAAAGTAAAACTACCAAGACACAATCTGCTTGGGGAGGAGAGGTGGTCAAACTTTCAAAGGAGAAGGACCCAGAGCCCCTTTCTCACTGGGCTTTTATTGGGTTCCAATACACCAGAATACAGGTATGTGAGGTGGCAAGGATCAAAGAATGGTTAACATTTCAAAGAAATCTTAGGGCTTAATCTGAGTCAGTGTCTGTCAGGAAAGGGGCTTGCAAAACTTTGGAAGACATACCCATTTCCTCCTCGGACCCTTATCATTTAAATGAGAGCACTCTTAGTAAACAAAGTAGGTTTCACAGGACTTTATGAATTCTTTCTTATGCCTGATCACCCGAGGAACCGCTTTGGCCTGCACAGGGCTGCACTGCTCGCCCTCATAGTTTCAGGCTTTAAGCCCATTAGTCCAAGGAAGCAAGAGATAAGGAAGACATCTCCCAGATGGAAATGGGGACTTGGGCTATGTCCAAATAGCCAGGGGGTAAGGGTCCATCACCCCCTCTTTGCTGCAGCCCCCGAGTCTTTCCATGAGGGCCTCGCAAGTGGTCATGTCTGGCTTAGGTTACCTCTCCCGTGAGGAGTCTTACCTGTCATTGACTAACTGACTAAGCATTGGGGCCAGACATGGATGAGGCAGAAGGGGTGCTCCTGCCAAGCAGATACACTTTGTCTCCTTAGTAGCTCATGTCCTCTTGACAGAATAGACCCAGATGATGTGGGTCCCTTGGTTCTTACTCAGCCCACCATGGCATGAGGGTTACAACTCCTGAAACCAGGCTGAACAGTCTGCAACAATAGCCATAAACTTGTTATCTGTATTAAGAGATTGTTTCTGATTGGTATATTTATTATTAAATTATTCATTAATTAATTAGTTCATTCATTCAATTTCACATAAAATGAAATTATATGGTACTTGTCTTTCTCCGCCTGACTTATTTCATTTTGCATAATAACTTCTAGATCCATCCATGTTGTGGCAGATGGTTAATTCTTTTTCATGGCTAACTCATACTCCAGTGTATACATGCACAAAGTTTTCTTTATCCATTCATCTATCAATGGACACTTAGGTGGTTGCTTCCATATCTTGGCCATTGTAAATACTACTGCAAAGAACACAGGAAGTATTTTACATGTTACACTTTGACCACATTTGTTTGAGAAAAAGATTAGTGTGCTTCCACTAGAATATATGATAGGACATTTTTTGCTTAGGATAGGAGTATAAAATGACACATCCCAGGAACTGGCAATGTACTGATTATGGAGAAATCAAAAACCTTTTAACAATTTAACAGTTTATTAACACTATCTTTCTAAAGAAGAAAATTTATGTTCCTTTATATAATTTACAGAGACATATTAAATGCCATAATAAGGAAGCAAGTAAGTATGAAATATAAGGGAGAAATAGGAAACAAGGGAACTGAGAGCTGAATTCAGAACATACATTATATGCCATATGTACTAGAGATTCGGCTTTGCATTTCCTAGAAGCCACAGCCAAGAGAAACAAACAAAACTACTATAAAAATTATTTGCCTAAATAAAAAGAATAGCTTCCTCCTAGGTTTTAATCATAATAATTGCAACCATTTACTTGGTTTTTTTATTTTATTGATTTGGGAGAGAGACAGACAGACAGACAGACAGACGTCGATTTGTTGTTCTACCCATTCATGCATTCATTGGTTGATTCTCCTATGTGCCCTTCCTGGGGACCAAACCTGCAGCTTTGGCACATCACCATGATGCTCCAGCCAAATGAGCTACCCAACCAGGGCTGATGGCAATCTTTTATGGTGCAAATTTGATGTTCCAGACTTTGTTAAGTGTATTAAGTATAAATCTTACTTATTCTTATTTGAAATGGGTGGTTACCCTCATTTCACTGGTGATAAAATAGAGATTAAATGCCTTTTGTAAGGTCACAAGTAAACAAATTGTTGGACTCACTCTCTCTGGCTCCAAATCTACCACCTTTTTTCATTATACACTCACGACTTGAGTAAGCTGTGCTGGGACAACAATGGGGAGATCTCTCCTCCTTGAGCACCTTGGCCTTTACTGCCTCTGCTGCACCCTTGAGGTTTTCACATTGCCCCTTGCCTTGTGCTATTACCCCACAGACACTAGGTTTGGCTTCCACAGTTGTTCTTCAATGGCTTCTGCCTACCTCTCTGGATATCTTTTGAATCATTTCTTTCTGCAATTATAATTCTATACTGATCAAAGTTTTATTAGTTTGGGAATTTTTTTATTTCTGTGATTTTTCTCCTCTTTCATCTATTTTTTCTGGTTACTTCTGTTTTTTGTTTGTCTCCCAAGTGTCTAAAGCAATTTTCGACCCTACTTATTCCTGGTTGGCACCGAGGCTTGTTACTTTACATACTATTGACAATAAGCAGAAATTGAACATTTTGTTCCTCATGTTTCACAAAATCTGACCTCTTTTCATTTATTGTAATTTACTTTTCAAATTCCAATGCATAGAAAGATGATCGGATCACTATCAACTTGGTGAGTTTTTTAAAAAATATACAGAAAATAGGGACTTCCGGCCAAGATGGAGGCATAGGCGGACACACTGTGCCTCCTCTCACAACCAAAATTAAGGAGAACAAATATTTAGAAACAAGAAAACAACCAGAACTTATAGAAAATTGAACTGTACAGAAGTCCAACGACCATTCATCCAGACCTGTAAGAGGGGCGGAGTCGAGGTAGAAAAAAGTGGAGGTGCGGACCCAGGAACGCAAATAGCAGTGGCTCGCAGTTCCCAGGTGCACGGGTGGCGGCTGGTGGACCCCGGGCACAGGGGGGCAACTGTGCAGATCCAGTGAGGACGCACAAGGCGGCTCGCTGACCAAGGAGTCCCACATTCGCGCACGCAGACGGTACAGGCAGAGGGGAAGTGGCGGAAGGGACTGAATCCAGGAGAGAGTAGAGCAGGCGCCATTGTTCCCTCTCAGACCCCGCCCCCACAAACAGCGTCACAACCCAGCGACTGGGCTGCCCCGCCCTGAGAAACACCTAAGTGTCCACCCCTCATATGCAATAGCTGTGACCAGAAAAACCAAAATAAAACAAAACAAAAACCTCACCAAAAATGGCTCAAACTGCAGAAAAAGTGAAAACCCCAGAGTAAATTCCTCTAAGCAATGAAGAGATAGCCAACCTATCAGATGCACAGTTCAAAGCACTGGTCATCAAAATGCTCACAGAATTGGTTGATTTTGCTCATAAATTAGATGAAAAAATGCAGGCTACAATACGTGAAATGAAGGAAGATGCATGGGGAACTGATAGAGATGGAAGGAAAACTGGGACTCAAATCAATGGAGTGGCCCAGAAGGAAGAAACTAACAACCAAACAGAAAACGAGGAAGAAACAAGAATTCAAAAAAATGAGGAGAGGCTTAGGAACTTCTGGGACATTGTTAAACGTCCCAACATCCGAATTATAGGGGTCCCAGAAGGGGAAGAAGAGCAACAAGTGGAAAACTTATTTGAACAAATAATAAAGGGGAACTTCCCCAATCTGGCAAAGGAAATAGATTTCCAGGAAATCCAGGAAGCTCAAAGAGTCCCAAAGAAGTTGGACCCAAGGAGGAACACGCCAAGGCACATCATAATTACATTAGCCAAGATTAAAATGAAGCAGAGAATTCTAGAAGCAGCAAGGGATAAGGGGACAGTCACCTACAAAGGAGTTCCCATCAGACTGTCAGCTGATTTCTCAAAAGAGACCTTACAGGAAAGAAGGGGCTGGAAAGAAATATTTGAAATCTTGAAAAGCAGGGACCTACATCCAAAATTGCTCTTTCCAGCAAAGCTGTCATTTAGAATGGAAGGACAGATAAAGCGCTTCTCAGATAAGGTCAAGTTCAAGGAGTTCATCATCACCAAGCTCTTATTATACGAAATGTTAAAGGGACTTATCTAGTAAAAAGAAGATCAAAAATATGACAGTGAAAAGACAGCAAGCTCGCAGCTATTAAGAACCACACCTAAAACAAAAGCAAACTAAGCAAACAGCTAGAACAGGAACAGAACCACAGAAATGGAGATCATATGGAGGGTTAGCAACGGGGCATGGAAGGAGGAGGGGGGGGAAGGTACAGAGAATGAGTAGCATAGATAGTGGGTAGAGAATAGACAGGAGCAGGGTAAGAATAGTATGGGAAATGTAGAAGGTAAAGAACTTATGACACAAGGACATGAACTAAAGGGGGGAATGTGGGTGGGAGAGGGTGTGCAGGGTGGGGGGTATGATGGGGGAGAAACGGGACATCTGTAATAGCATAATCAATAAAATATATTAAAAAAAGAAAATATTTATGTATTTTGTTATTAAAATGCAAACATGTCCTAAGAAAATATTTACAGTTTGTAAAGTAGAACTGAATCTGTTCAATGGTTTGCCAACTGTTAATTTTTATTTTATGTGCAGGGTGGAAGGATAATCTTTACACTTGGCATTACCCATCAGTCTGCCCTAATACAGTGATAAATATATGTTAATAGAGGTTCATCAATAGCCAGGAGCAATTGGGTTGGATATTTGTGAAAAGTGTATAATAATGATTACTAAAACAATATTTGTAAACTTAGCCAGTGTTCAATAACAGTTAATTGAGAGATTGTACTAGATTCTTATCGCTGCCTCAATAATTATTCCAAACTTGCTTGACTGAAACAGCAACCATCTGTTATTTCATTATTCTTGGGTCAGGACTGGGCATGCCTTAGCTGGGTTCCTTGGCCTCAAGGTCTCCAGTAGAGTGGCAACCAAAGTGTGGGCCAGGACTGCAGTGTCATCTGAAAATTTGACTGGTGGGGGTGCTGCTGTTCTTTCAAACTCAGTCCCATGATTGCTGACAGGATTCACTTCTCCATGGATGATGAACTGAGGGTCTCACTTCCTTGAAGGTTGTTGGCCAGAGGTTAATCTCAGTTCCTCGTCATATGGGATTGTCTATAGGGCATCTCTCAGGATGGCAGCTGCCTTCCCTCAGAGGGAGCAAAAGAGCAAAAAAACACTGCAGATGGAATTCAGTCTTAAGTTTTGTACTTGAGTTACCAGACAGGGGACCTGGCCCTGAGTGGGTCTGCCTAGGCCCAACAGGTAGTGTGTGGATTCTTGACTTCATGTAGGAATAATTTCACAACAGAAGTCCAGGTGACTAAAAGGTTTATTCAAGCTGGGGACAAGGAAACAAGGAAGAACTCAGTACAGAAGAAGCAACATAAGAGCCCAGGCTGGCTGCCTCAACTAACTGAAAAATCAGAGAAAATGGGGCCCTAGGGACAGGTTCAGGGATTATCAGTGATGAGCTGCCACTGCCCATTGCTCCTCAGGTTGAAAGTCTTTTGGGGACCCCTAGAGTTGAGAATATGTGTGCCTGTGGAGACAGAAAAGAGGGGAAAAGAGTGACAAGTGAATGGAACAGGTGACGTCCCTGAGGGACAATATGCTGGGTACTTTGTCTTGAGGCTTTTGTCTCTCTCTTAACAGGTAGAAATTTAAGGGGAGGTCTCAGGGGATGGTTTTGGCAGAATATTGATCAGTTTTCTAGGTGTACTCTTCCAGGGTCATGGTGTCCACTGATTGGTCAGTACCAGGGTAACTGAACAGGAAACAGTTCAGGTTTAGCTACCTGTCGTCACAGAAGCCAAAATTGTGAGGCACATGCTGATGCAACAGGAGACTGGCTTGATGTGGATCCTGGCTCCTGGGGTCCGAGGCATTATGGATGAGATAAGAGACAAATTCACATGAACTACTGAGTCCTGTGGAAAAAAAGGGATGTTGTGACCACTCTCTCAAGGGGAGAGTGCCCTGACCCTTTCCTTGACAGCCTTTTATTCGGTTCAATTTTCACAGGAATGAAGCTCATCAATCATTGTCAGGCAGAAATGATTAAACAATAGGTAACATTTAGAGAACTCTGAGGGTTTATTCTGAGTCAGAGTCAGATAGTTAAAGGGCCATAAAACTTTGGGAAACAAACTCACTTCCTGCTTGGTCCATTATTTAAATTGAGGGTATTAGCGAAGTAGCTTTCACAGGATTTTATGCATTCTTTCTTAGGCCTGATCACCCTAGGGAACTCGCTCTTTCCAACACATCTCCAGCATTGTTTCAGACTGAAGGCATTGTTCCATGCTTAAGTCAGGCAGGGGAAGTAAGGCAGTCAAGACATGAGGAGACTTCCTTCAGACAGAATGAGGACTCAGGCTATGTCAAAGCCAAGGGGTGAGGGTCCATCACCCCCTTTTCCTATAGCCCCCCCCCAAGTCCTTCCCCGGGGGCCACTTGTGATCATGCCTGTCTTAGGTCATCCCTCCCTTGAGGAATCTTACCCATCACTGGCTAACTGATCAAGCACTGGGGGCCAGGCAGGGTGAAGTAAAAGGAGCAGAGAGGATGTCCCCTCCAAGGAGATAAGCTTTGTCTCCTTAGTGGTGTATGATCCCAAGGTCGCTCACTCAGCCTTAGCCATGGGGGGTTACAGCTCCTGAAATCAGGCAGAGCAGTTCCCATCAGTGGTTTTATTCAGGTGTTGTGTGATCTGGGAGAATGGCATATTCTCATCTCAAAGTTTATCTCCTCAGCAACACAAAGATAACTGCCTGTGTGTGCAGAGTTCCTGCTCCAATTTAAAGTACAGTGCTTGAGAGCCCACAAGTGGTTGTTAAGCAGTCATAGTCCCCATCCAGGTAGCTCAGTTTGTTCCTGGCTGCTGTTCATCTCAGGCTCCCTCCAGGATCCTGCATGTGGATCTTGCATGGCCATGGGCCATGTGGCTGCTAGGGCTCCAAGTCACTGTCAGGAGAGCACATGAAAGTATTGCTGAGTGAATCAGTAGGTGGGCAAGAGTGAGTGAGAGGTTCCCCTCTGGAGGCCACGGCTGACATTGCCTTAGCAGGTGAGTGCACTGTGGAAGTTCAGGTAATGAGCAAGTGGGAGTCACATACCAGACAGCCTCTTTGTTTCCTTGAGATTTGATATGTTTTGGTGTGGGATGGACCAGGTACTGTCTCAAAATGACCAGTCAACTTCCCACACTTTGATGGGCTTTCCATGGGTCCACATCCCAACCAATCCTTTTTTCACCCCAGGCCCCACTGACAGGCCTCTTGGGTACAGCAACACCCCTGAGCCATTTTGACTCCTGTGATGCATGTACCTGCCTTCCCTTGGTCCGGCCACCAATCCGGTATGGGGAGAAGGGTGTTTTATCTATCTAATTATCTTTCTAGGTTTTCATGGGCTCAGGCCCAGCTCATTGATATTTCCAGCTTTCTGTGCACTCATTTTAAGAACCTCCCCTTGCAGCCATCTTGGCCAATGGGGGAGACCGCTCCATGCTCCTCCTGACTGTTTTACAG
Organism: Glossophaga mutica; assembly: GCA_039655065.1. Lineage (NCBI taxonomy): Eukaryota > Metazoa > Chordata > Mammalia > Chiroptera > Phyllostomidae > Glossophaga > Glossophaga mutica. Next base: position 93,987,596 of record CM077309.1, on the reverse strand, counting down.
TGATATCAGAGCAAGAGGTCATTTGTCATCGCAGCTGGTCCTGGCATTGCCCACCTGATTTCGCTGCTTTTCTGGGCCTGGAGCTGAAATATAACTGCAGCCTGGATATTATTATTATATCTAGGGAGGTGACAGGAAATAACAAAATAGTAAACTTACATTTGTTTAGTATACCATACTTCAAACACTAGAGACATTAAGTAGTGTTTTATGTCTTTATAAACTTCTCAAGTGCAGTCTGAACAATGCTTGCCTTTTTCTTCTGATTAGACAGCTTGTCATGCAGCACACGCATATCCTCCATGCTTTGGTGAATTCTCAGACTCCTAAGTTGAGATCAGCCTCCAATGTTTTATCCTTTGTGCTTTCACTGTTAGGAAACCTCTCTGAGAGTTTATTCTGAAGTTTTCCACTTCCTCTGGAACATTGTCATCCTTTCTTCACAGTTTCTTCCCTCATTTCAATACGTAAACTCACCTTCACCCCGTTCCACTGGCTGCTCCTCTGGAATCTCAAACATTCAGGTGGTGGGGTATTTCTTCTGTAACTATTTCCATTTGGTTTATAGTTCACTTCCAGCATTACCAGTTTTTGTTTCTTTCCTCCATGTTCATCTTTGCGGGCTGATTTTCTTGTTTGACTATTTGTATAGAATGTCGCATGGCTTCATTTACCACGGTTAGTCCAGGAGGCAGCACTACTACATGCTTTGCTGTCTAAGTGAACCAAGTGACAAATGTGCAGTGACTCATCGTCAGACACAGTTTGAAGGGCGTGAAGCAATTGGTCACTGGTGGTGCTCAACTCTTGTTCACATGGTGATTTCTGGACTGAAGAAACAGCAGCAAAGTTGGTACTTTATTCAGTTACTCATTGTCAATGTATGGTGGTTCTGACGTCTGAACTGTGTTATTGGGAAACTGGTGTTATTTAACTAAACCATGGTTACTGGAATCATGCATAATAAAAACTGTGGAAAGCAAAGATTTCCCAGATGTGGAAACTTCCACATTGCCATTGTTTGGGGTGATGTTTGACACAAAACTTGGGAAAACCAGATATGAGGCATGTAGATTGGAATAAATACAATAAAATTTTATGTTCGAAAGCTTGTTTTAAAGGGAGTTGACTTTTTATTATTTATTTATTTATTTATTTATTTATTTATTTATTTATTTTGATAGTGAAACATCTTTATTGAGGGTATTTTATATGCCAGGTACTATAAAGATGTTTTATAGATCACAACAGCCTTGTGATTTAGAAATCAGTATCCCTCTTACAGTTGAGAAGACTACAGGCAAGAATTTTTATATATACAGGGTACGGCACAAACAACGCCCCTTTTCATTACAAACTCTCTCTTTTTTTTTTTACAGTTCAATTTTTAGTTCTTTCTCTTTTTTTAAGTTTTATTTTAATTGTTGATCTTGTACAGTTTTCTTTTATTCTCACCCCAACCCACCACCCCGGCCCTCCCCACCTCCCTCCCATTTCTACCCCCCATAGTTTTTGTCCATGTGTCCTTTATACTTGTTCCTGTATATCTTTCCCCTTTTCCCCTGAATTTCCCTCCCCTCTCCCCTCTGGTGACTTTCAGCCTGTTCTCAATTTCCATGTCTTTGGTTATAGTATGCTTGTTTGTTTGTTTTGTTGATCAGATTCCTGTTAAAGGTGAGATCATATGGTATTTGTCTTTCACTGCCTGGCTTATTTCGCTTAGCATGATGCTCTCTAGTTCCATCCATGCTGTTGCAAAGAGAGCTCATACCCTTTGCAACAGGAGTTGACTTTTTAAAGAGCAAATGTATTTTTAAATATATTCTTTGATTATGTTATTACCATTGTCCCATCTTTTCCTTCCTTTATTCCCCTCTCTTCTGTACCCCCCACCCCCAGCATCCTCCCATGTTTTTATAAATTTGATACATTTTGGATATTATGTCCTTATCAGATATATCAGCCTATAAGTTCTTTCATTCTGTGGGCTATCTTTATTTTTTGATGGTTTTCTTTGCTGTGCAAAAACTTTTTAGTTTGATGTAGTCCCATTTTTTTAATTTATTTTTTTCTTTCCATTGTCTGAGGATATACAGGATTCAGCAGAGGCAAAAACAGCTTCAGTGTGGTCAGTAGGGTAATAATATGGATGTGTCAATTTATAGTTTTAATTTGAATATTTCACCTAAAACATCAGAGCATGTGCTTGAATGTGAGACTGTTATGTTACAGAATTCCATGCTTACAACTTTGTAATAAACTATTTTGTAGTAAAAAAGGGGTGTTGTTTCTGTTGGACCCTGTATATCGGAGAAAATATTGCTATGAGCAGTGTGTGAGATTTTATTCCCTGTATTTTCTTCTGGGAGTTTTATGGTTTGGGGTGTAACATTGAAGTGTTTATTCATTTTGAATTTATTCTTGTGTGTGGTGTAAAATGGTCTTGTAGTTCCATCTCTGCACATATTTGTCCCTTTTCCCAATACCATTTATTAAGTGAACTATCTTTAGCCCATTGTATGTGCTTGCTTCTTCTGTCAAATATTAACAGACTATAAATTGTGGTTTCATTTCTGGGATCTCTCCTCTGTTGCATGGAACTGGTTCTGTTTTTATGCCAGCACCATGCTGTTTTGATTACTATGGCCTTATAGTATAGTTTGATATTAAGTAGTGCGATTCTTTCAACTTTGTTCTTCTTTCTCAGGATCAATGCTGTCATGTGGGACTTTTTGTGCATCATATAAATTTTTCAAATATTTGTTCTAGTTGTGTGAAATAAGTCATTGTACTCTTGATAGGAATTGTGTTGAGTCTGTAGATTGCTTTGGGTAGCATGGACATTTAACAAACTTAATTCTTCCTAGCTTTATACATGGAATGCGCTTCCAATTATTTGTGTCTTATTCAATTTCTTTCTTCATGGCTTGTAATTTTCCTAGTACAGGTCTTTTATAACCTTGGTTAGATTTATTCCTGGGTGTTTTATTTATTTTAAAGCAATTGTGAATGGGTTTGTGTTCTTAATTGCCCTTTCTGGTAGTTCTTTATTGATACATAAAAATGCAACTGTTTTTTGGATGTTAAGTTTGTATCCTGCTATTTTGCTGATTTCATTTATCTGTTCTAGCAGTTCCTTCATAGAATCTTTAGGGTTCTGTATGTAGAATATTATGTCATCTTCAAATAAAGACAGCTTGACTTCTTTCTTTCGAATATGAATGCCTTTCATTTCTCCTTTTCTGGTTGCTGTGGTTAGGACTTCCAGTACTGTGTTGAATGAGAAACTGAATTGAGAAAGTGAATGAGAAAGCGAATGAGAAAGTGAAAGTGGACCTCCACGTCTTGTGCAGATATTAACGGGAACACTTCCACTTTTTGCCAACTGAGTATGATGTTGGGATTATGTTTGGCACTTATTATCTTTATTATGTTTAGGTATGTTCCCTCTATTCACACTTGCCTGAGAGTTTTTATCATAAGTGGGTGCTGGATTTCATCCACTGCTTTTTCTGCAACTGTTGATAGCATCATATGGTTTTTATCCTTCTTTTGTTTCTGTGGTGAATCCCATTTATTGATTTACAAATGTTGTACCAACCTTGCTTTCTTGGAATAAATAGCACTTGATCATGGTGTATGATCTATTTGCTGCATTGCTGTATTTGGTTTGCTAATATTTTGTTGAGGATTTCAGCATCTATATTCATCAAGAATAATGGCTTACAGTTTTGTGGGGAGTATTTTTTTTATCTGGCTTTGGAGTTAGGATAGGACAGACCTCATAAAATGACTTTGAGGATCTTCCTTGCTCTTGAAATTTGGAAATGGTTTGAGAAGGAGAGGTGTTGGTTCTTTTCGGAATGTTTGGAAACATCTACATGTAGAGCCGTCTAGTCTAGGGCTTTTGTTTGTTGAGAATTTTTTGATTACCACTTTAATTATACTAGGTATAATCTATCTATTCAGATTCTCTTATTCTTTCTGATTTTATTTGGAAAATTATATGTTACTAGGAATTTATTCATTCTATCCAGGTTGTCCAATTTGTTGGCATATACCAGGTGTTCATAATATTTTCTTAACAATCCTTTGTATCTTCTTTTTGTTTCAGTCTCTATTTATGCTCTTGCATTTCTGATTTTATTTATTTGGGTCCTTTTGCTTTTTTCTTGATGAGTCTGGTTAAAGGTTTTCAATCTTATTTATCTTTTCAGAGAACCAGCTCTTGGATTCTTTGATCTTTGGCCTCATTTTTTAAGGTTCTATTTTGTTTATTTCTACTCTGATCTTTATTATTTCTTTCCTTCTACTCACTTTGAACTTTCTTCTTTTTTTTTTTTTACAAGTTCCTTTAAGTGTCAAGTTAGTTTGTTTCTTTGAGGTGTTTCTAGAGATAAGCCAGTAATTCTATAAATTTCCCTCTCAAGATTGCTTCCCCTGTGTCCCACATATTTTGAGTTGTTGTGTTCTCATTTTCATGTATTTTATGGTATCATTTGATTTTTCCTTGATCTCAGTTGTTGACTTATTCATTGCTTAAAAACATTATTTAGCTTCCATGTCTTTACTTGTTTCTCAGTGTTTTTCTTGATTGCTTTCTAGTTTTATAGCATTGTGATCTGAGAAAATGCTTAATATGATTTCAGTCTTCTTAAGTTTATTGAGACCTGTTTTCTGTCCTAACATGTAGTCTTATCCTAGAAAATGTTCCATGTGCATTTGAAAAGTATGTACATTCTGTGGCTATGGGTTGAAATGCTCAGAAGATATCAATTAAATCCATTTTTCTAGTGTGTCATTTAAGGCTGCTGTCTCCATGTTGATTCTCTGCCTGCAAGGTCTATCCATCGTAGTCAGTGGAGTGTGAAAATCCCTGACTCTGACCATATTTCTGTTGATCTCTCATTTATGTTCCATCAAGAGTTTCCTTACATACTTAGGTACTCCTTTGTTGGATGCATAAATGTTTACTAGGGTCCTGGCAGGTGTGGCTCAGCAGATTGAGTGCTGGCCTGCATTCCAAATGGCTGTTGGTTCAATCCCTAGTAAGGGCATATGCCTGGATTGTGGAACATGTCCCTAGGTGGAGATGTGTGAGACATAGACAGAAACTGATCAATGTATCTCTCTCACATTGATGTTTCTGTCCCTCCCTCCCCACTTCCCCTCTCTCTAAAAGTAAATAAATAAAATCTTTAAAAACTATTTACTAGGGTTTTATGCTCTTGTTGGATTGTTCCCAATATCATTAAGTAGTGTCCTTTTTTTGTCCCTTTCTATATATAGCCTTGGTTTTAAACTCTGTTTTGTTGGGTATAAGTACTGCTACCCCAGCTTTATTTTGTTTTGTTTGGAGGAAATAACTTTTTCCATCCCTTAACTGTTAGTCTGTGTGTATCTTTTGATCTAAGGTTTGTCTCTTGGAGAGAGCATGTATACGGATCTTCTTTCTTGTCCTTTCAACTACCCTGTCTTTTGGTTACAGCATTTAAGCCACTTACATTTAAGGTGATAATTCACAGGTATATATTTGTTACCATTTTATTTTTTAACTATTTTTCTCATCCCCCCTTTTTCCTCCTTTTAAAGCATGCCCTTTAACATTTGTTGCAGTACTGATTCGGTGTTAACAAACTCTTTCGGCTTTTTCTTGTCAGGGAAGTTCATTATTTCTCCTTGAATTTTAAATGATAGACCTGCTGGGTAAAGTAGTCTTGGTTTTAGGTCCTTGCTTTTCATCACCTTGGATATTTCATGCCAGTCCCTTCTAGTCTGAATTGTTTCTGTTCAGAAAAAAGGTAACAGTCTAATTGGAGCTTCTTGTAGGTAAGTGCTTTTTCTCTTGCAGCTTCAGGATTCTCTCCTTGTCTCTAAGCTTTGCCATTTTAATCATGATGTGTCTGGGTGTAGGCGTCTTTGGGTCCAGCTTGTTTGGGGTTCTGAGCTTTCTGTACTTTTATGTCTTTTTTCCTTCAGCAGATTAGGGAAGTTTTTATCATTATTTCTTCAAATAGGTTCTCAATCCCTTGCTCAATCTCTTCTCCTTCTGGTATTTCCATGATGCAGATGTTGTCATACTTCATGTTGTCCAAAACAGTTCTTAAGCAGTCCTCATTTTCTAAATTCTTTTTTTCTTTTTGCTGCTCTTCCTGGGAGCTTTTTCTGCTTACACTTCCAAATGACTGATTTCATCCCCTTCTTCATCTAACCTACTGTTTATTCCTTCCAGCGTATTATTTATTTCAAATATTGCATTCTTTATTTCTGACTGGCCCTTTTTATGATTCCTATGCCTTTTTTTCATGTTGTTAAGTAACCTGATACTCATTACTCTAAAGTCTGTCTCTATAAATTGCCTGCCTTCGTTTGATCTAGCTCTTCTCCTGGAGAATCCTCTTTCTTTCATTTGGAATCTGTTTTTGTGTTTCCATTTTGGCTGTTTCTTTGAATTTGTTTATGTATTAGGAGGGTCTGCAAAGACTACTGCAGACCCATGTGAGGCACTTCCTGTCACTGGACCTGGGCTTCTTGTTTGGAGCATCAGCGATTTGCAGTAGGTGGCTCCCTCTACTGGGCCTGTGTGTGTGCAGGAAGAACTAGGTTGTGCACCAAGGCGGGATTTTAAAAGCACCAGGCCTGGGAGATGGTCAACTAAAGTCTCAGAGCTCCCACAGGTCTGCATTAGCTGCTAGACTTGATCACTGAACAGCCTCCAGCTGTAGCTTCACAGAGTGGAGCAGTAGGGCTTCCCGTGGGTGGAGCTATTGCTTTTCCCCATGCTGATGCCATGTAGAGGGGAGTGCTCTGAACCAGAAAGATGGTCTCTGCATTGTTGGGAATGACTCGGCTCAGAGTTCCTGGTGGCTGACAATTCCAATCCTTCCCAGAGCCACAAACCCCAGGCTCTTGCATCTCTAGTCCACTCTGCCATCCCTTTGCAGGTGTCCAGGGTAAGTGGCTGCAAGTGCAATGTGGTCTGTTGTCCCTTTAAGAGGCTCATTGTGTCTCTAGTTGTGTCTCCTTGGTGGACAGAAAACCCGCTGCTTTTCACAGTCAGATGGTATTTGGGTTCCTTTTCCAGTTCTGGTGCTCTAGTCTGGGAAGCCCAGCTTGGGGTGTAGACATCACACTTCTCAGGGGAAACCTGCCTGACTGCTGAGGTATCCCTCCAGCAAGTTAGCTGCTGCTCCTGGAACCCCAGCCAGTCCTCTAGCGCCTCCCCCACACTCCCTACCAGTCAGGTTGTCCTGGCATGGTTTCTTTTCTTCATGTCCAGCTAGTGTTCAGGTATTTCTTTTCTTTTCTTTATTTTTTTAATGATGGTTTCTTTAATTTGGTTGTAGTTCCAGTTTGGTCTTGGGGGGACGTTGGTGTAACTTCCCCTTAGTTTTCTGCCATCTTGAGTGCATCCCAGAGGAAGTTTCTTAATTCCAAGTTTTGATTTTCCTTCTGTGTCTGATTGTATTCTACAAACTTTCTGGTTGCTTTCCTTTAGTGGGAACCCAATGTTACTTCACAAACAAATGCCTTGAAGAATCAAGAGAAGACACTTGGTAGAGTCTAGGTCATTTTACGTAAATAAAATTACAAGTGCTTATAAGGACTGAATTAATGTTGAATAACAAATATTTTAGGAAAAGTGATTTTAGTGTCTAAATGTTTTCTAAGATTTTATGTACTTATTTTTAGACAGAGAGGAAGTGAAGGAGAAAGAGAGGGGAGTAGACATCCATGTGTGGTTGCCTCTCACATGCCCCTACTGGAGACCAGCCAGCAATCCAGGCATGTGCCCTGATTGGGGATCAACCCAGAAACCCTTTGGTTCACCGTTATAGTTAGCAAAATATACACAATGTCCTAGATATTTCTGACTTTTGTCTCCCAGGAGGAACTTAAACAGCCTTTCACTTCTTGTGTTATAGGTGTTTGTACTCCCTGGGAAAGCCTTAGAAAGTATACTGTTTGAGCATATCAAAAACAAAATGACCTCCTCTGATATGGATAATTGGGGACCAGTGGTAACTATAAAGCACAGGGAAAAGTTTTCCTGGAAGGTCACTAAGGGAGCCCCAGCTAGAACATGTGCAACTTTTGTCAACTGTACTAAAAACTGTTTGGTGCTCTAAGAGGTGTGAAAATGAATTGCACCACCATCAGTGATGTATCTTATGCTTTTGCTCCCATTAAATTGCCCACAGGATGGCTTCTAATATGTGGAAGGACTGTTTATTCTTATGTTCCAGCAAACAGTTCTGGGAGACCATGCTCTCTGGGAAGACTGATGGCGTTTATGCCCCAGAAGCCCCCTCCCACCTGATTGTAACAGTGACTCACGCCTTTTTAGCCCTGCTGAACATGCGTCTTTAACCATATTTGTAATACCAGCCATGGTAACCTATTTGAATGTAGAAATAAATAGATTAGCCTGCACTATGGCAAAAGCTTTAAATGCCACCTCACAAGCCATCCGTGCCATTAGTCAAGAATAAGGACAAGTTAGAGGATCAGTATTAGTGAGTCATGCAGCTATAGACTACCTCCTCTTAAGACATAACTATGGATGTGGAGAATTTAAAGGATTCTGCTGTTTCAAACTAAGTGACCTTATAGAAGAAGATAGTTTGAAACTACAGTGGGGGAATGATAGAGGGCTCAATTTTAGTTCAAAGTAAATACTTAATAAGCCTAGTAGGTAAGGCATATGTTAAAGTTATTGTTTTGGGATCTAGATGTACTGCAGCTCATCACCTCTGAGGAGACAGGGGGCCATGGCCTGGGACACAGCTGCAGACACAGGAGCCATTGTGTTACAGGAAGAGACAGACTACTGCCCACCCAGCCCCTGGAACAACTAACCACTCAGGATGAAAATCCTGCAGTTATTTTCATCTAATTTTCTCTGAATTTCGAAGCCACTGGATCCCTTTGTTCTCTATTGTACAAAAAAGGCTGGCTGGAGAGGAAATGTAGGACTGTCCCTTAGGGTACTAACCTGCCTTCTCAGATTGCCAGCCATCTTAATAAAGCACCAGAAAGATTCAATCCCTGTCTCTGCTTCTTGGGTGTGGTATGTGACACAAAGTCCAGCTCTTCTGGTTTCAGTTTCACTAGAAGCCACTGGGAATGTTCCCAACACAATGAACAACTTTAGGCACTTGGTTTGCTTCTCAGTTGAACAAAAGAGCAGAGGCAGGTTATTAGCAGGTGGAGAACAATGAATGAATTTCCAGTAATTTCATCCCCTTAATGTGCATACCTGAAAATGAGGCCAAGGTGGGCACTGAGTTCCCAAGCTCCGAAGCAGGACCTTAGGCTTGTTTAGATTGGTGTTCCACACTTTACCCCACTTATTCTTGTAACTCTTCTACCTCTATTTTTCTACACCCAAGTCATGGGAGGTCAGCCCGTGGGCATTAAGAGACATTATCTCATTCACACCTCAGGATGCCCTTAGGAAATGGTATCTAGCCTTATCCTGGTTGTGCAGCTTGGGAGACTGTTGAGGCCCTGAAAGGCTTCCTCAGGACACAAAACTGGTAAGAAAAAGGAGTTCTAAACTCCACTTTCTCCCCCAAGACAAGGACCTGATACATGCCCGGAGAGCTGTGGAGAAGACTGTGTGAGGTATCAGTGTGCAGATATGGAGATGCCATGGGAGAGGAGGGTGAGGACTCAACAGCCCATGAGGACTTTGGGAGGCTCTGATTGGACAAAGGGGCTCAGGTCATAGGACCTTGAAGAGGTTGACCTCATTTCCTTGGTGACAGATCCAAAACAGAGTTTATAACTCTGGTAACTAGGCACCCACATGCTAGAGGCATGTTCCTATCCAAGTCACTTCATTGCACACAGTCAGGAGACTAAGATTCCTTTGTGTTTGTTCCTTCTTCTTCCAGGCTCTAGGCTAAAAAAAGCCCAGAGTCAGAAATGTTTCTCTTGCTTTAGACATTAGTGCAAGAGCCTTCATCATCAACACCTCCCACCACCTGGCAAGATACACCCTCAGGGTAAGGGTGCACAACCCAAGGCAGGTCCATCCAGGCCCAGCCCCACTCAGGTCCCACTTGGGCCACACCACACCACTTACCCCTCTTCCTGCATATATGTGTGTCTTGGGGACAGTGAGGGAAGCAGGATGAGGGTTGCTCATTCTGGGTCCAAGATGGTGGTTAGGTGCTAGAAACCTGAAGGGACTGTCATGTTCATTACCCTGGTCCTGGCAGGCAGGATGGGAAGGTGAGTGCTAGGGACCAAGCTCCTCTACTCACGGGGCCCTAAATGTGTCATTCCATTCCTTCCCTGACTGGAAGTGTTTTCAGGTGCCTCTCTGTGCCTGCTGGCTGTGGGGAACAGCAATTGAAGGAATCTCCGCCAGTGGCAATGCCCACACAGGCCCATGACTATACCTGTCTCTGTGCTGGAATTGATTTTTCCAGAACTCCAGCGATGAAATTGTGGAGGAGTTGTCTCAAGGGTTCAGTTATGCCTTCAACTGTGGAAAGGGACAAGTGATCCAAGCCAGGGACCCTTTCCACTACCAGTGTGAGGTGAGAGTGGACCCACACTCAGGACCCTGAGATGACAGGTGTAACCATAACCCAAATTCAAATCTGGGGCTCAAGATTTTCATTTCACATGCCCACTACCAAATTAATCTGTACTTGCAATCTTACCAAGTAGGTTTCTTTCAGAGTAGAAATCCAGTCCTCACATATTTTAGAACTATAAAAAAATTCTCACTATGCAATTTTTTTGCATTGTTTAACAACTGTAACATGCATCCTATGGAGTAGTCTGCTCTACTGGCCCTGAAACTCTTCAAGTCTGCACATCATCACACATACAGGGTGGTTTTTCTAAACCACCAAACATTGCAGGGATTAACATATTTGATACATTTCTCTGTAATGTGACATCTCACAGAGCACACAGCATTCTCAGCCGGCCAGGTTAGGATCTGTGACCTTACTCTTCTCCATGTTACCCTATACAGAAGGGCATTTTTGTCAGTGATTCCGCCTTTTACTGTTTTTAGAACTTGATGCCATTCTGTTGCATTTCAGCAGGGTGACTGGGTCCAAGCTCACTGCATCCTGATAGACGGTACTAGTTTGCTAGGTCTGCCATTGTATGGGACCACAGATTGGGTGGAAAGTTCTGGATGCCTTCTGACTCAGTACCCAGCTCTCTCTTTCCAGAGCTCCAATGACAACATTGTGCAGGAGCTGCTCCACAATTCCACTACGCCAAATACGAGGACAGGTTGCAGGTGCTTCAGGACAACACCTCCATCCAATGCAGGTCTCAGATGAGAGCTGAGCTGGGGAATTGTTTAAACCCAGAAACCCAAGACGACCTGAGAGGACTAAGATCTAGGCTCCAGTATGGAGATGGCTTCTGTAGGGCCCTCCCAGTACCTTTATAAATTTCCCACAATCTCATGCACAAAGAAATCTGGACCTCCACTTTTCCCACCAAGTACATTGGATGGGGAAAAGACACTCCTCACATACAGGAAGGAATATTAGAGGGAAAACATATGTTGCACTTCACGGTAGGCTACATGAACAATTACATGTTGCTGTTTTTGTTGTTCTTACTACCTGCCCCAAGTTTCAGGTGGAGTAGTCATCTCCACTCTCCTTGTAGACCTTCAAAACTGGCACATTATGACACTGGCTAGGGGGTGTTGTACACAAAACTGAGGAGAATGTAAGATGTTCAATTGTTTCTCTGCAACATTTCATGCACCAATCAGGGAAAACTATTGTCATCTGGCCAGGTTAGGAGATGTGACCTTATTCATCTCCATAATATCTCGTAAAGGAGGTTGTTTTCTCAATGTTCAGTCATTCACTAAACTTGGACTTTGACATTTGTCAATTCTGCTTCTTCAGCAGGGCTGCCAGCAACATCCTCATTGTGTCTTGTAGACTGTTTTCTAGGGCTTCCATAAGACAGAACCACAGATTAATTGAAGGGTTCCTGATTCTGTTTTGCTTAGTATGGGGTTTGTCTCTGTAGAGTTTCAACGAAGACAGCATCTGGGACCTCATGAATGGATTGAGCTACTGTACCTCCATCCAAGAAGGGAAGGTGCATCAGACCACTAACAAGATGAGCCAGTGCAGCAGGGAGGTGAGGACTAGCCCAGAAGGGTCTCTACCCCCATGACCCTGAGATTACATTCTAGTGCCCAGGACCAGCCTGAATCTGGGAACTCCCCCAGAGACCGGAAATGGGTTTTCCTATGGAGTCCCACAGTCCCATGTACAAAGGTCTCAGGACCTCCACTTCTCCCTCCAGCTACAAGTGAGGGTTGAAAGAAAGTACTGGTATTAGTAAGAACATTAGGAATCATATGTTGCTTTATTTCACAGCAGACCATAAGTATATTTGTATTTTTCTTGATCATGTTTGTCTGTCTATCTTTTTTTCTAACTACCTTCACCAGATATCCCGCAGAGCGGTCAGGTAAACTGTCCTTGCAGACCTTCTCCAACAATGGAGGTTGTTCTCCAGAGCAATGCAGCCTCTCAGTCCTGGTGGACATGGTGTCATTCACTACCGGTGCCGTGTCAGCAGTGCTGCTGGGATCACTTAAGTGTGTCCAAGTGACTATAAATTTACTGCAGCTGTCATAATATAGGACCCACTGGGTGGTGTGTAGAGCAGACACTTAAGTTTTTACAATTGCAGAGACGAGGAGTTATAAGTGAGGGTGTCCCCAGCACAGATTCCTTTCGAGAGGTTTTTCCCATGCTCATACATGGCCATCTTCTGACTCTGTGTCACACAGAATTCTCTCTGCTTCTGTGTATCCTCCCCTCCCATTTTAAGGATACTGGTTGTATTGGGGTAAGACCCACATCACTGAATTCACTTCATCTTAGTTACTTGCTTAAGGATGCTTTATGCGGGGAGCAGAATGTGTGCAGGGAATCTCCTCCAGAGGAAATTCACAGACAGGCTCTTGACCACACTTGGCCCAACAATGGGCTCGTTCCTTGTAGAACTCTAACAACAACTTCATAGAGGAGTTGACTAATAGATACACCTATGCCATCAACAGCTACAAGGAAGAAGTGCACCAGGGCAGGGGCATCATCTAGTTCCTGTCTGAAGTAAGAATGGGCCCATAGATAGAGCCCTGTGATAACTTGGGGTGGGATCATAAAACAGACTCAAATCTGGGGCCTCAAGGTTTTCACATGCCCACTCCCAAATTAATCTATATGTGCAGTCCTACTAATCAGGTTTCTGGGAGGTTAGAAATCCAATCGTCACATATGTTAGAATCTTGGAGAAAAAAATTCTTGCTATCCTCATTTTGCTTGTTTCCTTTCTTTACCAACCTATAACATGTACCCTGTGGAGTAGTCAGCTCTACTGGCCTTGAACCATTTCAAGTGTATATATCATCACACATTGAGGGTAGTTTTTATGAAACACCAAACCAACACTGCAGGAATTAACGTATTTGATACATTTGTCAGTAACTTGGCATCTTACAGGGCACACAAACCATTCTCAGTGAGCCAGGTCAGGAGATGTGTCCTTACTCATCTCCATGTTATTCTATAAAGAAGGGACTTTTCTGCAGTAATTAGGCTTTTACTGTTGTTAGAACTTGACATGAGGCCATTCTGCTCTGATTTCTGCAGTGTGACAGGGAATGGCCTCACTGTGTCCTGATAGACAGTGCTAGTTTGGTAGGTCTCCATTACACAGGAGCACAGATTGTGTGGAAGGTTACTGAGGACTCCTGATTCAGTATCTGCCTTTGTCTTTGCAAAGCTCCAATGATGACACACTTGAGGAGCTGGTGCAGGAGTCCCACTACAGCACCCACAGGGTTAAGGTGCAGGTGCACCAGGCTGACACCACTGTCCAGTGCTGGTCTAAAGTGAGAGCTAGGCCAAGCGATTCTTCATACCCAGGAACCCAAGATGACCTAAAAGAGCCAAGTATCTAGGCTCCAATATGGGGATGGCTTCCTCAGGGCCCCCCTAGTGCTCTTGTAAACTGTCCCACTATCCCATGCACATGGAAATCTGGACCTCCACTTCAACCACCAGCTACGTTGGATGGGGAAAAAACACTCCTCATATATTTGAAGGAATATTAGAGAAAAAAGATGTTGAACTTCACAGTAGACTACATAAACACTTAATTTTGCTTTGTTGTTGTTGTTGTTGTTGTTTTTACTACCTGCCCACCTTTCTGGTGTAGGAGACCTTTCCATCCACATGAGGAGCAGATAAGTCTCAGCCAGCTAAGAGGAAATGCCAACATCCCTACCTTTGGACAGTTCTCAGTACTAACCTGCATGATCTTGAGCACCCATTTGACATGCCCCAACCAGATTGATTTCATGTTGATAATGAGGATGCTTTAAAATGAGCATGAGAAAAAAAAGCTCTTCATACCGACTATTAGTGTGCAAAGTCTGTTGTCCCACCTCTAAAAAGTACCTAGAAACTCAAAGTAGTATCAACACCCCTCCATCCACCAAACTTAGATGGTACTTTTAAAACCTATGATAAATCCTCATTCTGCATAGACACTCCAGACCCTTCTCTTGCACATGTCTGTGAGGGGCTGAGTGTTTTGGGTGTGCTCCAGACCTGTCTTCCTGGTTTTTCATGGTGATGCCACTGAAAGGATGTCCATCTTTGTCCCCCTCATGGTGCAGCTGAGTTCATCTTTAAATTGTGAGAAGCCTGTAGAATGTGGTCCTTCTAGGGAGGCACACTGCAGAGGGTCCTGGTATCCATGTCACCAGCTTCCCCAGGTGGAATCATCTCCCACTGCACTGCCTTCAAATCCATGCACCCAGCCTTCTTCAGAGCCCAGCAGTACCTGGATGAGCTGATTACTCGGTGAGCATATGCCCCCTTTTCAGTACCATGCTGAAGCATTTTTGGTTTCTGCCAGCTACTAACTCCGTGTCATTAAAAAGTCACCACATCTATCTGAGCCTCAGTGTTCTTGCCTGAAAAGGGGAATATGGAGTATCAATGTCATTATGTTCTTCAGGGACTACTGTGGGGAGATTCCAGGCAGATCTTACCTGGTATCTGACTCTACAGACAGGGATACTGGATGTGCTGTGGCTGTTCATGGCAATTATTTCTTGGTTCGCCATGGAAATTTGCCAGCGAAACCCATCAGAGGTCAGTGCCATTTCTGAGTGTGAAGAAGCACAAGGAAAACAACCTGTCAAGAAGCTTGTGAGCACTTGGCTAATCCTTGTGCTTGTCTTTGGTGTTGTCACAACAGGAATCTCTAGGGGTAACAGAAGTCCTCAGTCCCACCCATGTATCTGGAATAGCTGTGGTTGGGGTTCATTTATTCACTGATGTGTATGAAGTGCCAAGTACAAGTAGGTCCTCCTAGTGGCACTTAGCATAATTCAGAGAATGAAGTAGACACAACCGCAGGGCATCAGTTCTACTCAGTGAATCAGAGAGTCACAATAGACATCAATCACTGGTCCTGTCCTCCATCTATCAGATCTGACACCATCAAGGTCTTCTCCACATCAAGAAGCATACCTCTAAGGGGACACACCACAAGACCCAATAAAAAGGAGAGTGGTGTTTGGGTCCACAAGGAAGAACTCTTGCGTTGAGAGCGCAGAGGCTGTGGGTGGGGATGGTCTGGCAAAAAATGAGGTCTTACACGTCTAATTCCCAAGGGAGGCCAGAGCTCTGGTGGCTTCCATTTCAAGAGGGCATGATTCAAAAGAGAACTGAGGTTGAGGTCTCTCACCTGGTAGAATCAGACAGGCGGCTCGGCTGCTTTGTGTTGTAGAGTCTCAAACCCACTGCAGTCCAGTCCTGTTCTGACTGTGCCTCTCCATCTTCTTCTTTCCTGACCACTACTCCCAGCTTCAAAACAGGTAATGTGATTAAAAACAAAAAACTCTGCACAAATCTGTCTAATCCTCAGTCCAGGTGAGCAGGCAAATGGCAGTTTGGAATGGGCAGTGTACAGGACTTTCAGGAGAAATGTCAGTGGGAATAAAAGACTCACACAGTCTCTATGTTAAACCTGCTGTTATCATCCAGCCTGCGACTCCCAGGACAGCCACATAGGAGTCAGGGGTGGCATGGGTCTGTCCCCTAGATGGGCAGGGGCAGGCAGAGAGGCTCTGTCCCAAACCATGGTGCCATGGGAAGGCAGTTTGGAAGGAGAATTCCAGAACTCCGACTCTGCTGCCCAACTGCCTCTCTCCAGGGCCTTTGCCTCTGTGGTGGGAGACTGGATGCAGAACCAGGTTAGGAGTTCGGCCAGGCCCTGCATTTGGCCTTGTTCCAGCTGAAGCAAGCTTTGATGCAGGTCAACTTCCCCACTTCACTGCCTCTGTACCAGGCCCAACTTCGTCGGGTTGTTCTGGAGAACCTAGAGACAACTGAGGCATACCTGAAAGGTGAGGGGACTTCAGTCTGGGAAGATCATCTGGGGAGGGGGGTGTCATGGGCAGGATTTCCCCTAAAGGCAGCAGCACCTTTTCCTGTTTCTGGATAAGGACACCAGGCCAAGGTTACAGTCCACTGCGGATCTGAGGTGAGAGCTCAGCTGGGGGATTCTCCACTCCTAGAAACTCAGGATGACCTGAAAGAGCCAAGTATCTATGCTCACGTACAAGGATGGGCTCGACAAGGCCATCCCAGTGCTTGTGATAAAGTGTCTCATGTCCCATGCGCATATGAATCTGGACCTCCATTTCTACCACCACTTACATTGTACAGAAAAAAAAACCACTCCTTTCATATATAAAGGAATATTAGAGAAAGAAATATGTCCCCCTTCACAGTAGACCACATGAACACTAATATTTTGCTGTTTTTGCTGTTTTTCCTACCAGCCCCAAGTTTCTGGTAGAGTAGTCAGCTTCACTGTACTTGTAGACCTCCAAATTTTCCACACCATCGGACTGGATTAGGGGGTGTTGTACACAAAAATGAGGAGAGAGTAAAATATTGAATTATTTCTTCGAGACATTTCAGCTCACAGACCAGAGAAAACCATTGTGATCTGGCCAGCTTAGGAGATGTGACCTTATTCATCTCCATAATAGTTCATAAAGGAGGTAGTTTGCTCAATGTTCAGCTGTCCAATGATTTTAGACATTGACATCATTCAATTCTGCTTCTCACTAGCAGAACTGCCTTGTACATCCTCACTCTGTCTCAAAAGAAATTATCAGTTTGCTAGCCCTGCCAATAGACAGAACCACAGTTTGATTGGATGGTTCCTGATTCTGTTTTGCTTGGTATGGCGTTTGCCTTTGTAGAGTTTCAACGAAGACAGCATGCAGGACCTGGTGAAGAGGTTCAACAACTCTACTTCCCTTGAAGAAGGTGCATCAGGCCACTGACAACAGATAGTGCTACACTGAGATGAGACCTAGCCCACAAGGGACTCCTCACTCATGACCCCAAGATTACATTGTATTGCCAGCACCATACTCAATCCGGGGGCTCCAGGGGGACCTGCAGGGGCTTTCTTACACTGTGTCATAGTCCCATGTACAAAGGGCTCTGGACTTCCATTTCTCCCTCCAGCTACAAGTGGGAGTTGAAAGAAATTACTGGTATTAGTAAGAATATTACGAATCATATGTTGTTTTATTTCACAGCAGACCACAAGTATATATGTACTTTTCTTGATCTTTTCTGTTTGTCGTTTTTGTTTGTTTGTTTTCAGCTACCCACTCCAGATATCCTGCAGAGAAGTCAGGTTGAATATGCTTTCAGGCCTTTTTCAATAATGGAGGTTATTCATCAGAGTGATGCAACCTCTCAGTGCTAGTGGACATGGTGTCACTCACTACCAGTGCCATGTCAGCAGTGCTCCTGAGATCACTTAAGTGTGTCCCTGTGATGTAAAAGTTTGCTGGGTCAACCATAACATAGGAGCACACTGTGTGGTATATACAGCAGGCACTTAATTTTTCACAATTCCAGAGATGAGGAGTTGCACGTGAGGGTGTCCTGAGGATGGGTTCCTTTTGAGGAGTTTCTGCAATGTTCACACATGGCTATCTTGTCACTCTTTGTCACACAGAATCCCCTCTGTGCTTCCATGTGTCCTCCCCTCCTGTTTTAAGAAAACTGGTCATATTGGGGTAAGACTCACATCACTGAATTCACTTCACTTTAGTTACTTGCTTAAGGACACCTTATGTGGGGAACACCACGTGTGATTGGAATCTCCCCCCATGACAATGCCCAAACAGGCCTCTGACCATACCTGGCCTGACAATGGGCTCATTCTTTGCAGAACTCAATTATTACTTCATGGAGGAGTTGGCTGATGGATTCACCTATGGCATCAACAGCTAAAAGGGAGAAGTGCACCAGGACAGGGACATTGTGGAGTGCCTGACTGCAGTGACAGCAGCCCCACACCCAGGGACACAAGATGACTAGGTGGGACAATAACCCTGATTCAAATCTAGGGCCTCAAGATTTTCACATGTCCACTCCCAAATTAATCTTTGCCTGCAATCCTACTTGTCGGGATTCTTTTAGGGTAAAAATCCATTCTTTACCTTTGTTAGAATCATAGAGAAAAACACATCTTGCTATTCTCATTTTCCTTGTTTCCTTTCTTTACCAACCTGTAACATGCACCCTGTGGAGTAGTCAGCTCTACTGGCCTTAAACCTCTTCATGTCTACACATCATCATGCATAGAGGGTAGTTTTGATAAAACACCAAACCAACACTGCAGGAATTAATGTATTTGATACATTTGTCAGTAACTTGGCATCTCACAGAGCACACAAACCATTTTCAGTCAGCCAGGTCAGCAGCTCTGGCCTTACTCATCTCCATGTTATCCTATAAAGAAGGGAATTTTCTGCAGTAATTAGGCTTTTTCTGTTGTTAGAACTTGACATGATGCCATTCTGCTCTGATTTCTGCAGTATGACAGGGAATGGCCTCACTGTGTCCTGATAGACTGTGCTAGTTTGGTAGGTCTCCACTACACAGGAGCACAGATTGTGTGGAAAGTTACTGAGGACTCCTGATTCAGTATCTGGCTTTGTCTTTGCAGAGCTCCAATGACGACATCCTTGAGGAGATGGTGCAGAAGTCCCACTACACCAACCACAGGGTCAAGGTGCAGGTGCATCAGGCTGACACCACTGTCCAGTGCTGGTCTAAAGTGAGAGCTTGGCTCACGAATTCTTCACACACAGGAACCCAAGATGACCTGAGCGGGCCAGGCATCTAGGCTCCAATATGGGGATGGCTTCCTCAGAACCCTCCCAGTGCTCTTGTAAACTGTCCCACTATCCCATGCACATAGAAATCTGGACCTCCACTTCGACCACCAGCTACATTGGACGCGGAAAAAACACTCCTCATATATTTGAAGGAATATTAGAGAAAAAAGATGTTGCACTTCACGGTAGACCATGTGAACACTTTTATTTTGCTCTTTTGTTGTTACTAGCTGCACCAAGTTTCTGGAAAAGCAGTCATCTCCACTGTCCTCAAAGGCCTCCAAATCTTCCACATCATTACACTGGACTAGGAGGTTTTGTACACAAATATGTGCAGTAATTAAAATGTTGGATTATTTCCCTGTAACCTTTCTGCTCACTGACCAGGGAAAACCATTGTAATCTGGTCAGGTTAGGAGATGTGATCTTATTCATCTTCATAATATCTCATAAAGGAGGAAATTTCTACAGTGTTTAGCCATTCATTGATTTTGGACTTTGATATTGTTCAGTTCTGCTTCAACTTCAGCATGGCTGCCAGGAAAGACCTCACTGTGTCACTATGTCCTAATAGACAGTCTCAGTTTGCCAGGTCTGCCATGAGACAGAATCACAGGTTAGTTGGAGGGTTTCTGATGCCTGCTGGCCTGGTACAGGGTTTGCCTTTGTACTGTTTCAACGAAGACACCATCAAGGGCCCAGTGAACAGGTTCAACTACTCTACCTCTCTTGTGGAGGAGGTGCATCAGGCCACTGAGGACAGCCAGTGCAGAACTGAGGTGAGAGCTAGCCCAGATGCATCTCTACAACTGTAACTCCAAGATAACATTCTAGTGCCCATAACCTGACTCAATCTGGGGACACCACAGAAACCCCCAATGGTTTTACCTGCAGTGTCCCACAGTGCCATGTACAGAAGATTCTGATACTCCACTTTTCGCTCCAGCTACAAGTGAGGATAAAAATATAATACTTGCATTAATAGGAATATTAGGAAACATTTTTGTCACAGTAGATGAAAAACACATTTATATTTTCTTGATCTTTTTTGATAGTTTTTGTTCTTTTTAAATTACTTGCCCCAGATATTCTGCACAGTGGTGAGATAAACAGTCTTGCAGACCTTCTACAATGATGGAGGTTGTTTGTCATACTATGCAGCCTCTCAGTGCTGGTGGACATGGTGTCCTTGACTACCGGTGCCATGCCAGCAATGTTGCCGGGATCACTTAAGTGTGTCCAATTGACTAAAAGTTTGCTAGGGCAGCCATGATATAGGACCCCACTGGGTGGTGGTTAGGACAGACAGTTAATTTTTCACAATTCCGGAGAAGAAGAGTTGGAAGTGAGGGTGTCAGCAGGGCTAGATCCTTTTGCCGGATTTATCCCTTGTTCGTACATGGCCATCTTCTAACTCTGTCATGTGGAATCCTCTCTGTGGTTCCATGTGTCCTCCCTTCTTCTTCTAAGCTCTTTGGTCATATTTGCCTAAGACCCATATCACTGAATTCTCTTAACCTTAATAACCTGCTTATAGACATACAGAGATATAGGCATGTTCTGAAGTTCTAGGGGTTTCAAAATCATGGAACTTGAGTGGTTCTCTAAAGACCACACTGTTTACCTGTACTACCACAGCTGGAAGTACAACACAGGTTAAATTTGAGCAGCTGCATCCAGATTCCAAAATGAAAAGTCTGTAGCATAACAGCACCAACAGAACTTTTGTGATGATGGCTGCTGCCTTGCACCCAGCCTGGCCAGAGGGTTTCTCATCCCTTTAAATTTAGAGTAATGCGGGGGAAACAGAGGCAACTGTAACTGAACAACAAAATTAGAAAAAGAAAAAAATTAAACAATCTGATTTCAACATGGCCAAGGCAATCCCAGTGTTCCTTGGTTTTCACTTGCCCCCAGCATCCCTTGACTCACCGATCCCTTGTCTCCATGCACAGGGATTGGACCTACCTCAGTCATCTGCTCAGACTCCTGCCTGGTGATTAGCTTTCTCTAGTCAGGTGTCAGCAGGCATTTGCCCTGTGCAGTTTCTGCATCTCAAAATGCCCTTCAATGTAAAACAAAGGGAAAATAGTGTGATTTCAGAAGTCACTGGATTTCATAGGCTGTGTTTATCCATCTTGCACACAATTCCCAATTGGGTGCAACAGTGTTTCCCATACCATTTCCATCCATGTCAGGAACAGGTAAGTCTCAGGTAGCTAAGAGGCAATGTCATGCATCCCTAGCTTTGGACAGTTCTCAGTTCTAACATAAGTGACCTTGAGCAGCCATTTTATGTGACCAAACCTGTGTGCTTTCATCTTTCTAATGAGGATGCTGTTGAGGTCCCATTGATACAAAGCTATTCATCGTCTTTGTATGGAAAGTCCTGTATTCCTCCTCTGAAAAAATTGCCTAGAAAGGAAAAATTGTAACAACAGCCCTATCCACAAAACTTATATGGTACTTTATAACCTATTGATTAAAACTTATTCAACATGAGTACTCCTGACCCTTCTCTTGCACATGTGCCAGAGGAGCTGGGAGTTTGGGGTGAGCTCCTGACCTAAGTACTCATGATTCATGGTGATACCACTGACAGGATGCCTATTCTGGTCCCACCCAGGGTGCAGCTGAGTTCATGCTTAATTTACATGAATCCTTCAAAATGTGGGCCCTCCGGAGAGGCACGCTGAAGAAGGTGGTGGATTTTGTAGCTGCAGCTTTCCTGGGTGGGAATATCACCCACTTTACCACCTTCAGGTCAGTGCACCTGGCCGTCACTAGAGCCCAAATATTCCAGGATGAACTGCTAATTCAGTGAGAATGTGCCCTCTTTTCAGCACAGCTGTGATTCAACCCTCTGCTAGCTGTATGTCGTAAAAAGGTCCCCATGTATCTCTGAGCGTCAGTTTGTTTCTTGGATATGTGGGCTGACAGAGGACAAAAGGCAACCTTCTCACAGGGACTACCTTGGAGAATATCCAGGCAGATCTTAGTTGGCACCTGCCTCTGCAAACAGGGCTTCTGGACATGCTGTGGCTGTTCATGGCAGTTTTTGGTTTTTGTCCATGGAAATTCACCAGCCTCACACATTGTGGCCTGTGGCATTTCTGAGCATGGAAAACAATCTGTCGAGAAGTTGGGGAAAGCACTTGCTGGACTTTGCTTGTGACTTTAGTATTGCCACATTAATAATCTCTGGGGATAAGAGGGGTCCCCAGGCCCACTCAGATATCTGGGATGGTTGTTGTTGGGCTTCATTTATTTGACAATGTGTATGAAGCACCTACCACAAGTAGGTCATACTAGGGGCACTTAGCATAACTCAGTGAATGAAGCAGACACAATCCCAGGGCCTCAGTTTTACTCAATAAATCCATCACAATGGATACCATTTGCACATCCTGTCCTCTATCCATTAGATCTGATACAGTCAAGGTCTTCTCCACAACTGAAGGCCTTCTTGCTGATAATGACAGTGGATACTCACCAAGGGATCAAATAAAAAGGTGGGTGGTGTTTGGATTCAGAAGGAAGACACCCTGTTTAGAGAGCACACAAGCTGTGGCAGGGAGGGTCTGGCCCCAACGAGCTCTTACAGATCTGATTCCCAAGGGAGGCCTGAGCTCTGGTGTCTCCAACCCCAAGAGGACAGCAGAGAGAACTGTGGACAGGGCCTCTGTCCTCACAGAACTGGACTGAGGCTGCAATGCATTTTGCCCCAGCATTCTTAACCCACCGCAGTCCTCTCCTGCTCAACACCATCCCAGGCTCTGAACAGGAGATGTGGTGGTTAGAACCTTCTCAGCAACCTGCCTCCAAACTTTGTCCAGATGAGCAGGAGCATGATGTGTTAGCAGTGTACAAGGCCTTGAGAAGAAAGGTGATTGGAAAGAAAAGTCACAGGGTCTTCATGCCAAACCCACTGAATTGCCCATCCTGCTCCTCCCAGGACAGCCACATGGGGGTCAGGGTTGGCATTGGGCTGTCTTCTGGTTAGGCAGGTGCATGCACACAGGCCCTGTCCCAAATAAGTTTGTCCTGGAAGGCAGCATGGAATCCAAGACTCTGGCTCTGCTGCCCAAACTCCTCTCCCCAGGGCCTTTGCTTCTGCAGTGGGAACCTGGCCAGACCAGGTTCAGGGGTTCAGCCAACCTCTATGTTTCCCCTCGTTCCATCTGAAGCAGGCCTTGGTGCAGGTCAATTCTATACTTAACAGCATCTGTGCCAGGTGCACCATCTTTGGGTTTTTGTTGTTTTGTTTTTTGTTTTTGTTTTTTGGGTTTTGTTTGTTTGTTTGTTTGTTTTTTTTTTTTTTTTTTTTTTTTTTTAGAGAACCTAGAGACAACTCCAGCATCTCTTTAAGATGAGGGGACAGAAGTTGATACGATGATATTGGGAGGGGAAGTGAATGGCCAGGAGGTCACTTAAGGGCAGTGCCACCTTCCCTCTCCCTGGAAACGCAAGGAAAAATCAGGTACATGCTTGTCAATCTTCTTTTCTTTCCTGCTCCTCCAGATCCATGTTCAGAGTTTGAGAGCAACCCACAGCCACATGAGGGTCCTGCTCAAGGGCTTGTTCCTGAGCCAGCTGGAGGCCATACCCTGGCTTTGCCTGGCCTGAAGCTGTACTTCTAGCCAGGATGGAGGTTCTTTTTGAGACTTTTATCTTGTTCTCTTAGAAGTTCTAAGTTTTATCCTAAATACATGAGAGGAATACAACCCAACAACATATTTATAGTAAAAAAAAGGATAATTTTCAACAATACCACATTGTTTATATAAAATATATTGCATACAATAAAATACTGTAAAAAGAAAAAAATTGTAAATTAAAAATATGCATACATAATAAGTACTCATGTAAAATATAATTCAATACATATATATGCTGGATTTTGACAATGCTCTCTATGCAATATATTTTTAAAATAATATCTAAAACAGACCTACATTTTGGTGATGTAGACTCTGTCCAGTGGGGTCCATATGTTGTGAATGCAATGAACAAATTCACACAGACTACGACAGAAGTCCTGTGGAGGAAAAGGGATGCCATGGCCGCTCTCTGAGAGAGAGGGGCCTAGACCCTTGCCTGGACAAGCTTTTATTGGCTTTCTAACATACCTCAGAGAAGGTTCTAATTCATTATGCTCAGATTTGCATTAGGTGATTACTTTTTACAGATAACAAAGGAAAGTATGTTACTGATTCCTTCTTACAGATTAACAAGGAAAAAATGTTGCAAAGGCAAGGGAACAATATGTGTGATTGGTCTGGTTACACTCCATCCTTGGGAGAATTAGCACAGACTTCAGGAAGTTACTTTAAAGATATTCAGTAAGCATTTTTTGCCTCAACTGAGGGTGAGGGAGGTTTAGCAAGATCAAGCCTCAGAGCAGCCTAGGTATAATGCAGGCCTGCTTCCCCACCAGACAGCCAATCTATGGGTTTGTCTTCCTGTGTACTGACACATGCCTATAGGCCTTCTAGTAGGGCTGGGCTACATTTACCCTTCCATGTGGATACGTTCCCTATATTTTGGGATTCTAATACAACTATAAAGTAATGGTAAAAGCAAATTTGGAAATGTATACATCAAAATGTTCCACTAGTGAACTCTAGAAAGTGGGACTACTACAAGTTGCTGTCCTTTCTTTTTTGCTTATTGTATTTTCTAGCTTTTGTACAACTATCAAGTATTGAAAATAACATATAGTAAGATGAGACATTTGTGTTTATTACACCTAAGAGTCTTTAAAGTTCCATTTTATACCTTACAATGGTTTCATTAAAAGCCAAAATTATCTGTTGGATTACATTCTGCTTTCCTCAGTGTTTAGATTATTTGAGCAACAAAAACCACTAGAGTAGCTATTACCAATATTTAAAATCACTAGGGATGAAAGAACATTTCTTTGGATGTAACTAAAATGATGCAAAAGAACCTCCTCCAGTCAACTCTCACATAGTCAATTTTCTTCTTTGTTGAGCCCATAAATTAATAGGAAAAACTATTAACTTAAGAATAGGCAATGTTTGAGGTGGCCTGACACTGGGGCAGGTTGGTCTCAGGCCAATCTGTGCTGTGTGGCTTCTTGACTTTATAAAGGAAATATTTCACAAAAGAAGTTCAGGTGCTTTTTAAAATGTGTATATTAAAGCCAAAGACAGTGAAAGAAAGGAACTACTTAGGCCACAGGAAGTAACAGGAGAAAGCATATGTGTTGCTCTTCCCTGGTTCCCTACAAAGGTCATAGAAAAGAAGTGAGCCAAGTCGATGCTGACTTTAGTTCATGGGGAAGCCAAATGCAGAATCACATATCAGCCCAAGAGGAGTTGCCACTATCAGATGCTCCCCTGGTTCCAAGTCTCATGCAGACCCTCACGGTTTAGGAGAAAGTAAAATGTTCAGGCCTGAGAAGAGGCCTGGGAGTGCTCTAGAGGGAACCTACGCTGGCTCTTTGTCCACAGGGTTTTTCTCTCTCTCTGCAGGTGAGAATCTTCTTGGAGGTGTTCAGTAATATGTATATTATCTTTCCTGGTGAGTTTCTAATATGCTGATGCAACTGAAGGAGTGCATAGGGGAGTTTGGGTTTTTTTTTTATGTCCTGTTTTACTGTTCTACTTTTATCTTGGGTCTGTCTGGGTTTAATTGGATTTTTATAATTTATTCCCCTGACTTCTTTCATCCTTGGGGTTGGGTGACACAAATGGCATTAATTAGGTCTGTGTTCTGGGTCTTAGGAATATGGATTAGAGCTATGTATTATCTTGTTAGGGAAGTGAGGTAAAAACCAGGTGCTCTCCCGGGTCCTTGGTTAGGGAAGACAAGGCCTTATGATTCACTAGCTCCCTGTATGTTTTTCAAATTATTTGGCTTTTTAAAATTTTTTTTGTCTCAGTTTCCCCATTTCACTTACCCAGGAATTTTCCTCTCTTCTCCCTCTCCTGCCTCATTTCCCTTGGAACACATGTATGGAAACGAGGTCAACATCCCTATTCTTACTGCAGAGCCATTATTCAGTGACCCCCTGAAATATTCTATAAATAAAATTAAGACCAACATGTCAAAAAATTTAATGAAAAGAAAGAATTTGAGGGAAATCTCTAGGTGAGTATTTCAAAAGAAAGTGCTCTGTGTAAAATAAAGGCTCTTCATGTATATCCATACGAATATGAGGCTAGATCATTCAAAGGTAGTCACTCTGATGTTTATATTTTGATCTGAGTGGGGACACATTTCCTATCTTTTGATTCATATTTATTTTTTATGAAAACTGGAGGTTCTAT
The DNA here is from genome assembly GCA_039655065.1 of Glossophaga mutica. Taxonomy (NCBI): domain Eukaryota; kingdom Metazoa; phylum Chordata; class Mammalia; order Chiroptera; family Phyllostomidae; genus Glossophaga; species Glossophaga mutica. The sequence goes on along the minus strand of CM077309.1, from coordinate 93,961,055 downwards.
AAACCAAGCCAACACTCGTCATGTAATTACAAAGTATAGGATACCGTTCTCCATGGAAGGAGTGGCCTATCTTCCACTCAGAAAGGCCAGTAGAAATCAAGGTCTGGTATACAGGACCCAGGCCCATGGATAGGTCCTCCTGTGGGAAATCAGGCCTGCATTGTACCTAGGGGGCTTTGAGACTTACTTTTTGCTAAAATGTCCTCACCGTGAATTGAGGCAGCAAACCTTTACTGCATATCTTTAAAGTAACTTCCTAAAATCTATGTTAACCCTTCCAAGGACGAATGTAACCAGTTCAACCATTTTCCCTTTATATTTGCAAATATCCTTCTTTTTGATGTAATTAGCAACATGCTCTCCTTTTTTTTCTGGAAAAGGTAACCACCTAAAGTGAACCTGTGCATAGTAAATGAGGACCATCTTCAGTGCTATGTGCCCAGAAAAGCCATAAAAGTTTTTCAAGGCAAGGGTGGGCCTGCTCCCCCTTGAGAGAGTGGCTGCGCCATCCCTTGTCCTCCACAAGACTCGGTAGTCCATGTGAATTTGTCTTGTCTCAGCCAAAACACAGCCGACACTGTGGACTGGTGTCTGTATCAGCTGGCACCCTAGAACAGGCACCCAGGGTTATGAGCTATCATTGTCCACAACACAACAACTTGGTTGGAGTCCCAGTGCATCAGCCCAGGTAAGGGCCAGTGACACCAAGTGCTTTTAGGTTAGGTCATTGGCTGTGTTGGATTTCAGAGGAAAAGGGTTTTTTTGGTTTTTTTTTCCCCCTACATCGCCCTCTCTTGCAACCGCTTTGCAACCGTACCTTCTTCAATAAGTAGAAGCCTTGCTCTCTCTCCCATGAATGTGGTGCAATCTCTCGGGCACAGGTTGAGCAGGTAAGAGGCACAGGGTGTCCCATTAGTGGATTAGCTGGATGTAGACTGGGACAGAACTCTAGGTGTCTCACCAGCTCAAGCAAAAGTCCACGCAATGAGAGGCACACTATAAAAACACTCACAAGCCCATCACCATGACACAACCCACAAGTAGATCTAGGCTTGGAGGAAAGAGCAAAGATTTTCCCTTTAATAGGCTTTAAACACATCAACTAGTTACAGGACATTTTACAAGCATCTCAGCAAATTCTTTTCAGCTGCCTCTTGAAGCCCCTTCAATTTTGCCTTTTCCCTCTGTCTTCCTGCATAAGGATTTAAAGGTGCAGGTGGAGAAAAAGCAAAATTGAGACTAGTTTTGTAATTGCCATGCTTTCAGTTGGAGAAATTTCAGAACAAGTTTCTCTTATTTGTTAAAAAATGTCTTCAGGACTTCCAGCCAAGATGGAGGCATAGGTGGACACACTGCCTCCTCTCACAACCAAAATTAATGACAACAAATATTTAGGAACAAGAAACCACCAGAACGGATAGAAAATTGAACTGTACGGAAGTCCAACAATCATTCATCGCGAACGGTAAGAGGGGTGGAGTCCCGGCAGGACAACATGGAGGTGCAGACCTGGGCATGCAGGCAGCAAAGGCTGGCAATTCCCAGGTGTACAGGAGGAAGCTAGCAGACCCCAGGCACACAGCTGGCAGCTAGAGGGCCCCAGGCACGGGGTGGCAACTGTGCAGACCCAGTGAGGCCGCGCAAGGCGGCTGGCTGACCAGATCGTGCCATATTGGCACACAGATAATCCAGGCGAAGGGGAAGCAGCGGAAGGGACTGGAATCCAAGAGAGAGCAGAGCAAGCACCATTGTTCCCTCTTGGACCCCTCCCCCACATACAGCGTCACTACCCAGCAACTGAGCTCCCCGGCACTGGGGAACACCTAAGGCTCCACCCCTTGCTACATAACAGGCACAACCAGACCAAAACAAAACAAAACAAAACAAAAAACAAAAACAAAAACAAACAAACAAAAAAACACCGAAAATGGCTCAAACCAGAGAACAAGTCAAAGTTCCAGAACCAATTCCTCTAAGTGAGGAAGAGATAGCCAACCTATCAGATGCACAGTTCAAAGCTCTGGTGATCAGGATGCTCACAGAATTGCTTGATTTTGCTCACAAATTAAATGAAAGTATGCACGCTATAATACATGAAATGAAGGAAAACACATGGGGAACCAATAGAGATGGGAGGAAAACTGGGACTCAAATCAATGGAGTGGATGAGAAGGAAGAAACAAACAACCAAAAAGAAAAGAATGAAGAACTCAGAATTCAAAAAAATTAGGAGAGGCTTAGGAACCTCCGGGACATCGTTAAATGTTCTAACATCCGGATTATAGGGGTACCAGAAGGGAAAGAAGGAGAGCAACAAGTAGAAAACTTATTTGAACAAATAATAAAGGAGAACTTCCCCAATCTGGCAAAGGAAACAGACTTCCAGGAAGTCCAGGAAGCTCAGAGAGTCCCAAAGAAGTTGGACCCTAGGAGAAACACCATCGTAATTACATTAGCCAAGATTCAAATGAAGGAGAGAATTCTAGAAGGAGCAAGAGGTAAGGGGACAGTCACCTCTAAAGGAGTTCCCATAAGACTGTCAGCAGATTTCTCAAAAGAGACCTTCCAGGCAAGAAGGGGCTGGAAAGAAGAATTCCAAGTCATGAAAAGCAAGGATCTACACCCAAGATTACTCCATCCAGCAAAGCTGTAATTTATAATGGAAGGGAAAATAAAGTGCTTCTCAGAGAAGGTCGAGTTAACGGAGTTCATCATCACCAAGCACTTATTATAGGAAATGTTAAAGGGACTTATCTAAGAAAAAGAAGATCAAAAAATGAACAGTAAAAAGACAGCAAACACACAGTTATTAACAACCACACCTAATACAGAAGCAAATTAAGCAAACAGCTAGAACAAGAACAGAACCACAGAAATGGAGATCATATGGAGGGTTAGCAATAGGGGAGTGGGAGGAGGAGAGAGGGGGAAAAGGTACAGAGAATACTTAGCATAGATGGTGTGTAGAAAATAGACGGGGGAGGGCAAGAATAGTGTGGGAAATGTAGAAGCTGAAGAACTTATGACACATGGACATGAACTAAGGGGGGAATGTGGGTGGGAGGGGGTGTGCAGGGTGGAGGGGAATGATAGGGGAGAAATGGGACAACTGTATTAGCATAATCAATAAAATTTATTTTAAAAAAGAAAAAATTCTCAGATCTGTAGGTTGACTTAAGATATTTTTAGTATATTGTTACACAAGTCAGCTAGAAGCTTCTTGTGCACAGAGCTCCTATTGAACTACAAAATCATAATAAGTAGAGAGATACAACCACAAAGCCAATAAAATTTAAGTTAACAGTACAAAAAAAATTCTTTAAAGTTTTCTGTGAATGCTCAACCATGAGAAATGGGCTCTCTAAAGAACAAGAACAGTGATTTAAGCTAATTCCGCAGCTTTTTAAGGCTGGTAGATGTCTTCCTGATAAGGGATCTTTAGACATAGTTATAGGAAAAGGTTGGGCAGAAGTTAAAAAGACACCAGGTGGTGTGAGATAAGATTCTCAGGTTAGTGTCTCACTCCCTTCTTTAGGGGACTTAATTTGAAAATACTGGTTTGCTTGAATTTTGTTTTTGTTTCTGAATGACTCAGTCTCAAAATATCTTGCTAAACCTCGGGTAAATAGACTAAGATCTCTAACGTTGGTACATCATAAGGATTCCACTCAGAAAGAACTCAAATGGATTGTTGAACAAAAAAATTCACTTCCCTCAGACAGTAAATAAAAAACAGAGGAAGAAAAGTAATGAGAAAATGTGTGTTTTAACCAGTCTGAATCCTCCTTCTGAAGGCCCAAGGACTGCTTCAGTCCTCGCAACAGGCTGTGCCAAGATTAGTATCCTCCCTCCTTCTTCTCCAGCCTCCCTAAAGTTCTCAAGGGTACTGGATAAGACAGCTCACTTTTGAGCATATTCAAGGAATGCAGTAATCAATAAAAATTAACAACAACAAAAATGTAAATATATTTGCCAGTGGAAAAAACTGTTTCTGAAAGTTATGAATGTGTTCATAAATTTGTCAATCCAGAGCTTGCTACAAGTGGGATGGGGGGTGTGACCTATTAAAGAAATATTAAGAATCCTCCTTGTTTATGCTGGAGCTGTGACCTTTCATTGTAAAAATGAAATATAGGTGTACTGTCTCCCAGGGAGAACTAGCCCTCCTCCATGGAAGACTAAGAACCGTTTTTTAACTCAGTATCTGTAAACACTGATCCTTTCCTTGGGGAAGAACTGGCTATTCTCCTGGAGGGAACGGTTAGTCAATAGAGTCACAAAAGGCCCTTGGTGCGTAACCACTTTTGTCTAAATCATATTTGAGTTGAGCACCACCCATCTTTCCCACTTTCCTTGAAAACTCTGAACCTAGGAGTTACCAGGTCCTGAGAACAACAGGGCAAGTAACTTGCTGCTTAAACTCATTGCAGCTTCCGGAAACAGCACGGTGTCTTTCTTTCCAAGCACAGAAAAAAAATGGCACTTTTAAAACTGAGGCTATTTTTCAGCCAACACTTGGAGCCTCCTTTGCACTACTCCCCTGCCACTTACCTGGCTCTCCAATAAGCTGGTATGGGTTGATCAGTGGCCAGTTGATCAAGGAGAGCGACTTGAACACACCTGCCTTTTAGTTAACAATTAGAAGCAGGTCATATTGAACATTCTAACAGCCCTTGGAATATGCCTATTTTTGTTGTACTAAAGAAGTCTGGCAAATGGAGGTTTATTCATGATCTAGGAAAAATCAATGAATCCCTCCTACCTATTGGCCCCCTACAACCAGGAGTCCCCAATCCAGCTTGCAGTCCAAAGGATTGGCCACTTTTAGTAATTGACCTAAAGGATGGTTTCTTTACATTTCCTTTAACAGAAAACTATAAGGAACATTTTGCATTTGCCCTCACAGTCATTAACAATTCTCAACGTTTACAGAGGTTTCAATGGGAGAGTTTTGCCTCAGGGAATGCTTAACAGCCCAACTATCTGCCAACATTTTGTGCCTTACAGCCATTCAGCCAGTAAGAGATCAGTTTCCTAATTCAATTATCTATCATTTTATGGATGACACCCTGATTACAGCTCCTTCACAAGATATTTTAGCAAAAACTGCTTCCTTTCTTAACAATTCTGTAGCCTCCGCTGAGCTAATAAAAAAATCCAGCATTCAGCCCTGGCTGGTGTAGCTCAGTGGATTGAGCAAGGGCCTGCGAACCAGAGGATTGCGGTTCGATTCCCAGTCAGGGCACATGCCTGGGTTGCAGGCCAGTTCCCAGCAGGGGACACACGAGAGGCAACCCTACATTGATATTTCTCTCCCTCTCCCTCTCTCCTACCCTTCCCCTCTAAAGATAAATAAATAAAAATCTTAAAAAAAATTAAAAAAAAAAATCCAGCATTCAGAACCTTGGAAATATTTAGAATATACTCCTTTTCATAGGACAATTCAGCCTCAAGTCCTTCAAATTAATCGATCCAAGGATGTAAGACTTTTTTTAGCACCTGTAGTCTGTATTTTATTATTTTTTATTTTTAAATTTATTTTAATTGTTGTTCTTGCACAGTTTTCTGTCTTTTACTCCCATCCCAGCCCACCATGTCAGCCCTCCCCACCTCCCTCCCATTTCCACCTGCCCTGGTTTTTGTCCATGTGTCCTTTATACTTGTTCCTGTAAACCCTTCCCCCTGAAATTCGCTCCCCTCCCCGTCTTCTGACTGTCAGCCTGTTCACAATTTCAGTGTCTTTGGTTACATTTTGCTTGTTTGTTTGATTGTTTTGTTGATAAGGTTCCTGTTAAAGGTGAGATCATATGGTATTTCTCTTTCACCGCCTGGCTTATTTCCCTTAGCATGATGCTCTCCAGTTCCATCCATGCTATTGTGAAGAGTAGGAGCTCCTTGTTTCTTTCTGCTGCATAGAATTCCATTATTTAAATGTATCATAGTTTTTTGACACATTTCATTTTTTGATACATTTTCATTTTTGATACAATTCATTTACTGATGGGCACCTAGGTTGCTTCCAAAACTTGCCTATTGTAAATTGTGCTGCTATGAACATTCGGGTGCATAGGTTCTTTTGGATTGGTGTTTCAGGGTTCTTAGGATATAATTCTAGCAGTGGAATTGCTGGGTCAAAAGGCAGATCCATTTTTGGTTTTCTTAGAAAATGCTATACTGCTTTCCATAGTGGTTGGACCAGTCTGCAATCCCACCAAGAGTGCACTAGGGTTCCCTTTTCTCCACAACCTCTCCAACACCTCCAACACTTGTTATTGCTTTGTTTATGATGGTCATTCTGACTGGTGTCAAGTGGTATCTCATTGTGGTTTTAATTTGCATCTCTCTGATACCTAGCAATACTGAGCATCTTTTCATGTGTCTCTGGATCCTCTGTATGTCCTCCTTGGAGAAGTGTCTGTTCAAGTCCTTTGCCCATTTTTTGATTGGGTTGCTTGTCTTCTTAGAGTGGACCCGTGTAAGTTCTTTATATATTTTGGTGATTAAACTCTTGTCTGAGGTATCATTGCCAAATATGTTTTCCCATATAGTCAGTTCTCCTCGTATTTTAATATTGTTTTCTTTAGCTGTGCAGAAGCTTTTTATTTTGATGAGACCCATTTGTTTATTCTTTCCTTTATGTCCATTGCTTTAGGGGACATATCAGTAAACATATTGCTACGTGAAATATCTGACATTTTCCTGCCTATGTTCATCTCTAGGACTTTAATGGTGTCACGGCTTATATTTAATCTTTTTTTTTTTTTTAGTTTTTTTAATCAGTATTTTTTAATTGTTGATATTGTACAGTTTTCTATCTTTTTCCCTACCCCCAGCCCACCACCCCAGCCCTCCCCACCTTCCTCCCATTTCCACCCCCCATAGTTTTTGTCCATGAGTCCTTTATACTTGTTGCTCTAAACCGTTCCCCTTTTCCCCTGAAATTCCCTCTCCTCCCCCTCTGGTTACTGTCAGACTGTTCTTAATTTCAGTGTCTTTGTTTATATTATGCTTGTTTTTTTGTTTTGTTGATTAGCTTCCTGTTAAAGGTGAGATCATATGGTATTTGTCTTTCACTGCCTGGCTTATTTCGTTTAGCATGATGCTCTCCAATTCCATCCATGCTGTCGCAAAGGGTAGGAGCTCCTTCTTTCTTTCTGCTTCATAGAATTCCATTGTGTAAATGTACCACAGTTTTTTGATGCATTCATTAACTGATGGGCACCTAGGTTGCTTCCAGCACTTGGCTATTGTAAATTGTGCTGCTATGAACATAGGGGTGCATAGGTTCTTTTGGATTGGTGTTTCAGGGTTCTTAGGATATAATTCTAGCAGTGGAATTGCTGGGTCAAAAGGCAGATCCATTTTTGGTTTTCTTAGAAAATGCTATACTGCTTTCCATAGTGGTTGGACCAGTCTGCAATCCCACCAAGAGTGCACTAGGGTCCCCTTTTCTCCACAACCTCTCCAACACTTGCTGTTTGTTGCTTTGTTTATGAAAGCCATTCTGACTGGTGTCAAGCGGTATCTCATTGTAGTTTTAATTTGCATCTCTCTGATAGCTAGAGATATCAAGCATCTTTTCATGTGTCTCTGTATCCTCTGTATGTCCTCCTTGGAGAAGTGTCTGTTCAAATCCGTTGCCCATTTTTTAATTGGGTTGCTTGTCTTCTTAGAGTAGAGTCTTGTAAGTTCTTTATATATTTTGGAGATTAATCCCTTGTGTGAGGTATCATTGTCAAATATGTTTTCCCATACAGTTGGTTCTCTTTTTATTTTAATACTGTTTAGCTGTGCAGAAGCTTTTTATTTTGATGAGATCCCATTTGTTTATTCTTTCCTTTATGTCCCTTGCTCTAGGGGACATATCAGTAAAAATATTGCTGCGTGAAATATCTGAGATTTTCCTGCCTATATTCTCCTCTAGGACTGTAATGGTGTCACGGCTTATATTTAAATCTTTTATCCACCTTGAATTTATTTTTGTGTATGGTGTAAGTTGGTGCTTGAGTTTCATTTTTTTGCATGTAGCTATCCAATTCTCCCAGCTCCACTTGTTGAAGAGGCTATTTTTACTCCATTTTATGTTGCTACCCCCTTTGTCGAATATTAATTGACTGTAGAGACTTGGGTTTATTTCTGGGCTCTCTGTTCTATTCCACTGGTCCATCTGTCTGTTCTTGTGCCAGTACCAGGCTGTTTTGATTACTGTGGCTTTGTAATACAGTTTGGTATCAGGTATTCTGATCCCTCCTACTTTGCTCTTCTTTCTCAAAATTGCTGCCGCTATCCGGGGTCGTTTATAATTCCATATAAATTTTTGAAGTGTTTGTTCTATGTCTGTGAAATATGCCATTGGTACTTCAATAGGTATTGCATTGAATCTGTAAATTGCTTTGGGTAGTATGGACATTTTGATGATATTAATTCTTCCGATCCATGAACACGGTATGTGTTTCCATTTGTTTATGTCTTCCTTGATTTCTTTCTTCAGTGTTGTGTAGTTTACTGCATACAGGTTTTTTATCTCCTTGTTTAGGTTTATACCTAGGTATTTTATTTCTCTTTTTACTATATCAAATGGATTTTTTTTGTTTTGTTTTCTGCTTCTGCTGTTTCATTGTTGGTATACAAAAATGCCTTTGATTTCTGGATCTGGATGGGATACTTTTTATCCTACTGTTTTGTGAAATTCATTTATTAGGTCAAGGAGCTTTTTGGCTGAGTCTAAAGAATTTTCTATGTACACTATCATGCCATCTGCAAACAATGATAATTTTGTTTCCTTCTTTCAGAGCTGAATGCCATTTACTTCCTTTTCTTGTCTAATCACTGTTGCTAAGACATCCAATACTGTATTGAATAGAAGTAGTGAAAGTGGATATCCTTGTCTTGTTCCTGATCTTAGTGGAAAAGAATTTAGTTTTTGCCCATTGAGAGTGATGTTGGCAGTAGGTTTCTCATAAATTGCCTTTATTATGTTGAGAAATGCTCCCTCTATTCCCACTTTGCTAAGTGTTTTTATCGTAAATGGGTATTGTACCTCATCAAATGCTTTTTCCACATCTATTGATATGATCATGTGATTTTTATCTTTGCTTTTATTTATGTGATGTATTACATTTACTGATTTGTGAATATTGAACCTTCCTCTTATCCTTGGGATGAATCCCACCTGGTCATGGTGTATTAATTTTTTAATGTATTGTTGGATGCAGTTTGCCAATATTTTGTTGAGGATTTTAGTGTCTATATTCATTAGCGATATAGGCCTGAAGGTTTTTTTTGTTTGTTTGTTTGTTTTGTTTTGTTGTTTTCTTTTTCTTCTTGTTGTGGCTTTATCTGGTTTTGGGATTAGGATGATGCTGGCTTCATAAAACGAGTTTGGGAGTCTTCCATTATTTTGAATTTTTTGGAATAGTCTGTGAAGGATAGCGGTTAGCTCTTCCTTAAATGCTTTGTAGAATTCTCCTGTTAAACCATCTGGTCCAGTTGTTTTGTGTGTCGGGAGTTTTCTGATTAATGCTTCAATTTCATCTGCTGTTATTGGTCTGTTCAGGCTTTCTGTTTCTTCTTCATTGAGGTTTGGAAGATTATATTTTCCTAGAAATTTATCCATTTCACCTAGGGATTCAAATTTCTTAGCATACAGTCCTTCGTAGTAATTTCTTACAATCCTTTGTATTTCTATGGTATCAGTCATAATCTCTCCTCTTTCATTTGTAGCGTGTTTATTTGGGTCCTCTCTCTTTTTTTCTTGATTACACTTCTTCAAAGCTTGTTGATTTTTTTTTTTATCTTTTTAAAGAACCAGCTCCTGGATACATTGATCCTTAGAATTGTGCTTTTAGTCTCTATGGCATTTAATTCTGTTCTGATCTTGGTTATTTTCTTCCTTCAACTTGCTCTGGGCTGCCTTTGTTGTTGTCCCTGGAGTTCTTGTAAGCATAGAGTTAAGTTGTTTGTTTCAAATGTTTATATCTTTTTTAGTTAGGCATGTATCACTATGAACTTCCCTCTCAGGACTGCCTTCACTGTGTCCCATAAGTTTTGGGTTGTTGTGACTTCATTTTCATTTGTTTTCATAAACTTTTTCATTTCTTCCCTAATTTCATTCTTGACACATTCATTGTTTAATAGCAAGCTATTCAATCCCCATGATTTTGAGGGTTTGGGATTTTCCCCCTTGGGATTTGTTTCTAGTTTCAGTCCCTTGTTGTCAGAGAAAACGCTTGGTATGATTTCAATTTTCTTGAATTTGTTGAGGCTTGTTTTGTGTCCTCTCATGTGGCCTATCTTTGAAAATGCTCCATGTGCATTGGAAAACAATGTGTATTTAGTTTCTTTGGGACGAAGGGCTCTATATATATCAGTTAAGTCCATTTCATCTAGGGTGTTGTTTAATGCCACAATATCTTTGTTGATATTTTGTTTGGAACACCTGTCCATTTTTGACAGTGGGGTTTTGAAATTCCCTACTATAATTGTGTTTCTGTCAATATCTTTCTTGAAGTCCTCTAAGATTTTCTTGATGTATATAGGTGCTCCTATGTTGGGTGCACATATATTTGCAATGTTTATGTCTTCTTGGTGGATTCTTCCCTTGGGTATTATGAAGTGACCTTCTGGGTCTTTATGGCCCTTCTTTTGAAGTCTATTTTGTCTTGTATGAGTATTGCTACTCCAGCTTTTTTTCCCCTGTCCATTTGCTTGGAAAATTTGTTTCCAGCCCTTCACTTTCAGTCTGTGTATGTCTCTGGCCCTGAGGTGGGTCTGTTGTAGGAAGCATATGTGTGAGCAATGCTTTCTTATCCATTCAGCTATTCTATGTCTTTTGATTGGAGCATTTAATCCATTTACGCTTAAGGTTATTATTGATAGGTACTTATTCATTGCCATTTTTGTACCTGTGCTTCTCTCTCTCTCTCTCTCTCTCTCTCTCTCTCTCTCCCCCTTTCCTTAAAGCAGTCCCTTTAGCATCTCTTGAAGAACTCGTTTGGTAGAGGTGTATTCTTTTAGACTTCTTTTGTCTGGGAAGCTCCTTATTTGGCCTTCTATGTTGATTGAAAGCCTTGCTGGGTAAAGTAGTCTTGGTTGTAGACCTTTGGTTCTCATTAGGTGGAATATTTCTTACCCATCTCTTCTGGCTTGGAGCGTTTCCACTGACAAGTCAGCCTCTAACCTTATCAGGGCTCCCTTGTATGTTACTTTCTTTTTCTCCCTTGCTGTCTTTAAGATTCTCTCTTTATTTTGGAATTCTCCTATTTTAATTATGATGTGTCTTGAAATGGGCCTCCTTGGGTTCCTCTTGATTAGGACTCTCTGTGTTTCCTGGATTTGTGTGACTTTTTCTCTCATCAAATTAGGGAAGTTTTCCATCATTACTTTTCAAATAGGTTTTCTATCCCTTAATCTTCTTCTTCTCCTTCTGGTATCCCTATTATATGGATATTAGTACATTTCCTATTCTCTTGCATTTCTCTAAATCCCTCTTCATTCTTTCTGAGCCTCTTCTTTCTTTTTTTTTTTTTTTTTTTTTTTGCTCTTTCTGGGTGTGTTTTTCTTTTTTTTTTTTTTCACTTTGTCCTCCAACTCACTGATCCAGTCTTCTGCTTCATCAATTCTGCTTTTGATTCCTTCTACTGTGTTCTTTGTTGTTGTCCCTCGAGTTCTTGTAGGCGTAGAGTTAAGTTGTTTGTTTCAAATGTTTCTATCTTTTCTTAGTTAGGCATGTATCCCTTGTATGTTACTTCCTTTTTCTCCCTTGCTGTCTTTAAGATTCTCTCTTTGTCTTGGAATTTTGCTATTTTAATTATGAGGTGTCTTAAAGTGGGCCTCTTCGGGTTTCTCTTGATTGATGCCCCCTCTCTGTGTTTCCTGGATTTGTGACTTTTTCTCTCATCAAATTAGGGCACAATTTTCTTCCAAAATTGTATTCTTCATTTCCTCTTGGCCCTTGTTGATAGTTCCTACTTCCTTTTATATGATGATATAGTTTCCAGTGAGTTCATCACAACTTCCCTGTAGTTTCTGGGAGCTCATGGAGCTTCCTGATAACCATTGCTTTGAACTCAGTGTCTGAGAGTTGACTTGCCTCTGTCATTTAGGCTTCTTTCTGGGGCTTCCTCCTTTCCTTCCATTTAGGGATTGTTTCTTTATCTTCCCATTGTTTGTGAGATTCTTCTTGTTAGCCTCAGCTTCTTAAATTGATCTGTTCTGGCTTCCTGGTTTTATGAGGAATTCTGTGGTAGAATACCTGTGACATTCAGTGGTGCAGTCTCCTCCGGGTATCCTGGTGTTTGCAGGTTCCACTGTCTCAGCTGTTCGGATGCCCCTCTTTGGGTCCAACTCTGGTTTTTTCACAGCAGGGTTTTTTTTATCTCACTCATGGGTATTTAAAAAGAGAAAAGAAAAAAATATATAAAAAGAAGGGGAAGGAGGCAGAGAAAAAAATGGAAATTATGGAAAAGGAAATAAAACAAGAAAGAAGCAAAGAGAAGCAAAAGGAATTGAGGATAAAAATAAAAATAATAATGAATAATAATAATAAATATATTTAAATTAAAAACAAAATAACAAAAAAAAATCTCTTGGCCAAACCGGTTTTTCTTGTCTTGCTGGCTGCAATGGGCTGAGAGGCAACTGGTATCGCTTTTCTCCCTGTTCAGCATTCATTCCGCTTTGGGCTACTCTCCTCAGGGCTATCTGTGCACTCTGCCCAGAGCTAGCCTTATGCCTCTCTGCTCAGGGCCATGGGCATGGTTTCTGAGCCTCCTGAAGAGCATGTGCTTTCTTGACTTTATGGATGTGACCTGGGATCTCCTACGGATTGAGCACTCCCTGAGTTTATGGGTGTGAGCTCAAGGTCTCCAACGGGGCTCACACACCAACCCAATTTTACAGGTGTGTGTTCCATGGGTTTCCTGCATTGGGTGCACTCCCCCTAGGTTCATAGATATGAGAGCCAGGTCTTCTGCAAAGCTCCCGCCTCTGGTCACTGTGCCACCTCTAGACACTCGTCCACCTCCGGTTGCAGGGGCTTCAGTGTGTACTCCTCCCAGGGCTATGCGTGGGTGCTCACAGCCCCTGCAAGTTTGCCACTGAGACCTTAACACACCTCCCTCTGACCTCAAGAAACCAGGTCTCTCCCTGTGCTGCTCAAACCTTGTTTGGCTAGGGAGGGAGCAGTTGACCCAATTTCCCTCCCTAAAGCCCTGTGGCAGACCCAGCGAGCGCAGGGCCGGGACTTCAGCTGCCCTGGTAACCGCTGACACCTGAGCCGTTGCTGTCCTGAAAAACTCTCCTTACTGTCTGGTTTTTCAATGTGTGCTACAATTTTTGATCTCCTATTTTCATCTATGCTGTGGCACTGCTGGCTCTTTTCTCTGCTCCTCCATAGATTGGCTAGGTTTTCTCCCATGTTTAGAGGGAAGTGGAATCTGCGCCCTCCTACCATGCTGCCATCTTCCTCTCCACCGGATTTAACTCTTAATAGCCTGCAACAACTTCTGGGAGCAATTAACTGGGTACACACCAGGCTTGGAATATGTACCCAACAATTAACTTATTTATTTAATGCCTGCAAAGGGGATCCAGATATTCACATCCCCTTAACTCAGGTATTTACAGGAATTGACAGCTCAGTCTTTAGAATTTCAGTGTGCTGTGGCTGATTTTGTAGGAAGAATAAAACTTAATCTGCCCTCAGATAAATTGCATCAAAGCATTCCATTCCTTCAATAAGGCTAGCAGGAAAGTTCAACCCAATGCCAATAACTGGCATGAGAACTGTGTTTCTTCACAGGTCTACACAAAATGGACAGGCTGCTATTACTTGGCAAGAGGGCAAAAGCTGGAGGAGTTTTGTATCCTCAGGACATTCCTCTATTCAAAGGGCTGAGCTTTTCTCTGTAATCATGGCCCTGCGTCAATGGCCCCAGGAACCTAGGAATATAGTCTGGGACTCAGGATATACTGTTTATACTATTCTGTATCTAGATCAGGCATTAATTAAGACTTCTATTGACCCCAATCTACTGAATCTATTTTGGACCCTACAGTCCCTCCTTGACAAGAGAGTACACCTCCTCTTCATTACTCATATTCAAGCTCATTCAGGCTTGCCTGGCTCCCTGGTGGAAGGTAACAATAAGACAAAGGCCTTAGTAAGTGTCCTTACTGCCTTCCAGCAAGCAACAGTTTATCATCAGTATTTTCATCAAAATAGCCAGGCACTCTGAAAACAACTTAATATTCTTTGCTCCCAAGCTTAGCAAATTAGTAAAGAATGTCCTGATCGCCAAGCCCTTAGCAAGGATCCCCCATCTATAGGAGTTAATCCTTGAGGACTAAGTTCTCAAATAAGTTGGCAAACAGATGTCACTCATTGTGCTCCCTTGTGAAAAATCAAATATATTCATATTTCTACTGATACTTAGTCTGGTGCCCTAAATGTATCTGCTTTAACAGGAGAATCTGCTAAAAATATACAAGCCCATTCATTGGCTTGAGGCCTTTAGTTATTAAGACAGCCTCAGCAAATTGAAACAGATAATGGCCCTGGATACCTAGCCCATTCTACTCAGGTTTTTATTCAGCCTTAGAATATCCAACATAAAATGGGAATAACTTACAATCCAACAGGTCAGGCAATTGTAGAAAAGGCTCATCGTACTCTTAAAAATCTTCAAATACAAAAAAGGGGGAGGCATGAGTCCTCCCCGCAAAATTTGATTATGTTAGCCATGTTTACATATAATTTTCTAAAATGTGAAAAATCACACTGTACTGCAATTGAGAAGCATTTTCAGAGAAAAGAATCAAAACCGCCTTACCCTCAGGTTTTATATAGAGATCCACTGGGAGATGGCTCTTGGCAAGGCCCTCTAGACCTCTTAACATGGAGAAGAGGGTATGTGTGTGTTTCCATCCCTAGAGGTCCTGTCTGTCTGCCAGCCAAAAGAGTAAAGCCTCATCATGAGTAGGACAGATGCCAAGATAAGCCTTATCATGAGTGGAATGAATGTCAAGCTCTGCTACCTAGAGGCAGGAACCGATCAAAGTAGGCCAAGTCACCCAGCTGACACGGAACAACCGAAAGGAAAACAGACACCCACACTGTCACTCAGAGCCTTGGTTAACCAATGAAAGAGGATGGGTCCTGCCCCCATGACCAGGGCAGAGGCACAAGTGCTTCCTGCAGAGGGCAACAACCTCTCAGTGCCCCTTAATGTTTCCTTTAGTCATATCCCCACCACATTGGGGCCATCAAGTCTCTTAATGCTCAAGCTAATGCCTTACCAAACAAAAAGTGTTCCAGAGACTCCACAATAATCCACAATAATTGAAGCCTAAAAATTGGTTCAATGGACTAAATTTACAATTTTGGGTCACGGGAGCCCTTGGATGCCTCTTTGTCTTAATCCTTATCTGTGCTTTATGATGTATATGAAGGTTGTTTGCTCAAGATTGCATTCAGGAACAGCAAACATTAGGTTTCTTGGGCTTACCAGCTACAATTGCATTCACAAACAAAAAAGGGGGAGAGATAATGTTGGATACCACCCTGCCTAGTTTCAGAATCTGTAACCCTTCCATGGCTAAGACTGAATGAGAGACCTTAGACCGTAAGACACTGGGGAGACAAAGTTTGTCTTCCTGGCAGGAGCACCACCTCTGCCCACCTTACTTCACCCTGCCTGGCACCCAGTGCATGACAGGTTAGCCAATGATGGGTAAGATTCCTCAAGGGAGTGACAACCTAAGACAGGCATGGTCCTGAGGGAACCTCAGGGAAGGACTTAGGGGGTATAGAAAAAGGGAGTGGTGGACCCTGGCCTCTCAGTTTGGACATAGCCTGAGTTCCTGTTCTGTTTGAAGAAGTCTCCTAATTTCTTGGCTGCCTTACTTCCATTGCTTGACCTAAGCCTGAAACAATGCTGTCAGTGAGTGCAGCCCTGTGCTGGAAAGGGCAGGTTCACCTGGGCAATCAGGCCTAAGAAAGAATGCACACAATCCTGTGAAACCTGCTTTTCTAATACCCCCATTTAAATAGGGGTCCAAGCCTGGAATGAGTTTGTTTCCCCAAAGTTTTATGGCCCTTTTGATATCCGACGTTGACTCTAAATAAGCCCTCATAGTTCTTTGAATCTTGTCTGCTGTTTGATCATTAAAGCCTGACAATGACTGATGGGCTTAATTTGAGAATGTGGGTCTTTGGAGCTGCATGTTGCTTACCGATTATAATAATGCACTGCGTACTGTGGCACATTTTCAAATAATTTTCTCAGGGTCATGTGAGAGACCAGCAAATAACAACCTTTGTGGGACCTATAGCAGTCCTAACTAAAAACAAGGGGGGCAATATAGGAGATCATTCAGGGTGGCATGGGCCCAGCTCCCACTTGATCAGAACCAGTGGAAAGCAAGGTTCAGTACACAGGATCCAAGCTCATGGATAGGTTTTCCTGTGGGGAATCAGGCCTGCATCATACCTAGGCTGCTTTGAGACTTGCTTTTTGCTAAAACTCCTTCACCGTGAGTGGAGGCAGCAAATGTTTACTGCGTATCATTAAAGTAACTTCCTAAAATCTATGCCAAACCTTCCAAGGGCAAGTTTAACCGGTTCAACCACATTTCTCTTTACATTTGCAAATATCCTTCTTTTTGATGTAATTAGCAACATCCTCTCTTTTTTTTTTTTTTCTGTAAAAGGTAACCACCTAAAGCGAACCTGTGCATAGTAAATGAGAACCATCCTCAATGTAACATGCCCAGAAAAGCAATAAAAGCTTGTCAAGGTAAGAGTGGGCATCCTCTTCTCTTAAGAGAATGTCCAAGGCACTCCAAGGCACTCTTCCCTTGAGATAGTGGCTGTGCCATCTCTTTACCTCAACAGGCTCAGTAATTCATGTGAATTTGTCTTGTCTCAGCCACAATGCTGCAGACACTGCTTGCAGTATGTGCATCAACAAAGAAAACATTAACTGCGAACTCAAGCACAATTTCAAAACTCACTTAATTTTAATTCATGAAATGTTAATTTTGAAAAGTTATGTGGCTAATGGTGAGCATAATGGACAGAGTAGTTCAAGATCCTAGGAAACAGATGGGAAATGGTCTTCCTGGATTTCATGATATATTTTCTCCACAATTCCATATAGAAAAATTACAGGTCATCATTATTCACAATATAAACAAGAAGATCATGATTATACACTTTCCACTGGACATGCCCAGACCTCTTCATGGTGGGCAGAGACAGCCCCTTTCAATAGCAGTTTGATAGCAAAGTCCACCATGTCCCTTGCTGTTGGCACTGTTTTGGCCTGGGGCTCCTGTAAGAGACTCTCATAGCAGATTTCTGAGGCAGTTTTTCTTCCCTGGTATAAAGAACAGTAATGAAGACAAGACTTGCCCCAAAATTTATGCTGGGAGCTGCTGTCACCTTCTGATGTCTGGCAGCAATTGTGACTATGAGGAAACAGTGAAGAGGAATAAGCCTACCTTAGCAACATGGAGCAGCTGAATTCTATTCTGGGACCATCTACCTGTGGATTTGTTATTTTGTCATACAAACAAATCCCTAATGTTTAAGACTCTTTTCATCAGTATTGTGTTGCTTACAATACTGCTTACAATGCTCAGCTTCCATGCTGAATGAGATCCAAAACCTTCTCATGGTGGGCACAGTTGTACCATTTACTGATATTTCAAGAAATGCGTAAATGACAGAGCAAACAGGAGGACAGTGAAAAGATGGGAGATGCTTGAAAGAAGTATCAACACCCTTTCAACTATTCCAGAAGGAAACTTTAGAACACAGGGCACACAACAACTGTAAGATGATGTTAAAGAGCATGATCCAAAGGCAATGGTAAAGTGTGACCAGATTAATGAGAGGAAAGGAGAGACAGGAATGGAAGAAGAAGCAAAAGTCAGATTATGCATAGCCTGAAGGATGTACTAAGGATTTTGTACTTATTTCTAAAGGCCACAGGAAACCTTTGTAAGTTTCGAATAAACAGCATTACACTTACATATTCAAAAGATCAACTAGGCTTCAGGTAGGCAAAGAATGTTTTGAAAGAGGGAAAAACTAGAGGATGACAGAATAGAGAGAATACATCCTATCAAGAGGCCATGATGTCATCATGGATTAGTACTCTAAATGCTAAATCTATGGTGGTGTTTGTAGCAAGTGGGTTCAGCTTGTACTTACTCAGCCATCATTTCTTTCTTTTTTAAAACAGATTTGTTTACTTATTTATTTCAGAGAGAGAGAGAGAGAGAGAGAGAAATAGAGAGAGACAGAAACATTGATTTGTTCCAAAGAATTATGCTTTCATTGCTCGAGTCTCATATGTGCTCTGATTGGGGATTGAACCCCCAACCTTCTTGTATAGGGACAAAGCTCTAACAAACTCAGATACTTGGTCTAGGTCTTTCCACCATGATCTAAACCTAAATTCATAGAAAAGCATATATCTCTGGACTCTCTTCATTACTAGGCCTATATAGCCAGTATAAAAAAAATTTAATCATCCAGAAAATAACTCATTTCACTAATGAGCTGGATGGTGAAATCAACCATAGGTGTTGTCCTCTGTACCTAACCATAAAAGAAGTAAAGTCTCTAGGCTCCTTGGTCCTCGCAATGACTTGATTTGGGCTCTGGAGGGAAGTGGCTCAACTACAATGATAGAAACCTATGGGTTGTTAGCACTTTACACAGTGCATAAAAACTGATGATTACATCTCCCAACACTCTTTCAGTGACTTAATAAGCTTTCATGACTGTACCAGTTGTGCATTCAAAAATAGAAATGGTAATGTGGCTCCCACATTCTGTTGAAGAGATCTGTGACTCTGAGTCCAAACACCTGACTCCATGAGAGTCACCACAACTTTTTATTGGAAATTTCTACCTCTGTAGTAGAGAAATAGATGTTTCTACATATCCCCTCAGTCTTTTATACTCTTCCTACTTCAGATGTTAGAACACTTCACTGTGTTTCTCTCTGCTGTTTCTTATTTTATGATTCTCTCTAAACCTCTACTTTGTTTGGTTGTTCACTAAGAGAAATTACCATATGTACACAGAGATGGACTTCCTTCCAAAGCAAGAAAATATGCACCAGAAGGATCTCCCACAGTTTTCACCAAGAACCAAACAACAAGGGGCAGAATGTGTTGTCAGAGATATAGCTACTTCCGGTATACTAAGGAGTTGAAAACCCTGTTGTGGAGGGCAATTTGATTTGTTACAGCTCAATCCCATAATCTTTTCTGGAATGTGGTTTAATGTTCTTTTGCCCACAATATGACCACTTAATTAGCTTTATTGGGATAGCTGGGAACTCCAACAAGACTTTATAACATTTTTGATATGGAGAAAATGCAATTCAATTTCTTATTTCATTGTATTATTTTCTCGACCTTAGCTCAGTTTTATTCCCTGCAGTTGGCAATACTGAAGCACCAGTGAAACCAAGAAGGCAGGGAGTGCTCAAGGGACAGTACTGACAAAATATTAGGACATGCAATAAAGTGGCAACCGTGGAAAAAGTTGTAATGCTGAGAAAGGGTGCCCTACAAACGACAAGGCACCCTTCTGGTTTCAACAACCATGTTCAAGATGACACTTGACAAGAAAGAAGGGTACAAAAGGCTGCATAGTTTGAACATTAATAGAAAACTGGTTGAGCAGGGGCATGGCAAAACTTTGCAGGAAGACAGTCGTCAACAGGGAATCCAATAACCAGGTCACTGACAGTCACTATGTGCTTCCAAAGCAAGGAACTGTGAGAGGATTCAGCACATGGGGCCAGGTACTGGAGAGCCACCTTGGCATCCATGTAGGGCAAGAAAGGTATCTTGGGCGCAAACTCCATCACATGGTTTCTGGGGCTTTGCCCAAGGCTGGGGCATCTCCAGCCTGCATAGTCTACAGATGCCCCCTCACCTAATGAGTTCCATTATCAGCAACACTTTCCACTCCAGTGCTTCTCCAGTCAGTCCCCATGTTCCAGGGGGCCCCATGGGCCACTATTTAACGTGCACCCCCTCCCACCCTGTCACCCGTTGCAAACTCCACCACACGTTGCTGCCCACTACTGAGAGACCAGGGTTCTCCCACAAAACCCCCAAATGTTGTTACTTCTAATGAGCATTTTCAAACCACGTTGTCACTGCACTAGTCGGTGTATACATCTATAGCAACTTATAACCATGCCCCACAGAGTATAAGCTCACAAATATTTTATGAATGAACAAGTGACCACAGCAATGATCTGTGTAATGTGATATAATTAATAGGGATTTTGAGGATGTGAAATTATACCCTAATGACAACCTTAGTTCAGGTACTTACTAGACTCTTTTGCCTTTTACATGATTTGTCAAATGGTTTCACATTTAATGGGTTTTATTGGTATACATCTGTTGTTGAAGGTGATAACTCTTCTGTCATTTCACCTTTGAGTAATTAATTTCTATCAAGAAGGGGTTTTAGAAGTTAAGTAGGGAATAAAGGCCTTTTCCATCAATAAAAATCTGACTTAAGAACTTGCAGAGGCTGTAAAGAATCAGCTCTGTCATAATAATATTTGACATGAGAGTGAGGAACAGCATGTAGATCTCAGAGTTTCCAGTGTAGAGGTGATGCCACTCTTAAACATGTCTCCCCATCCTGAAGTACCTGGTGTTCTTCTCATTCCTTTCCACAGAGTGCAGACCTAGGTTAGATTGAAGTATATGGCCCAGACACCCACCCATCAGGCAGACCAGGTTCTGAAAGAAGGGATTTAACCTGCATCTACATTGCTAAAAAAAGAATTACTTGCACACATGAAAATACACACATGCACACAGGACAGGGAAAAATTAGCTGCTGGAGATGTGACATCATAGAAATGTTCCATCAGCAGATACGTCTTTTTTAATCAAGGAAAGCTCTTTTGCTCTGCATGTTCTTGGAAGCTGTTACAATAGTAGGCCCAAGCAGAGGGAGCATCAGGCTCCTCAGACAGTTCCCTGAAGAGCTCTGAATTCTGGTGACAGTGTTGTGAGCACTGTTCCTCCAGCAGGAGCAGCACCCAGACCCATTCCACCCTGGACATGTCACTGAAGTGAAGCACTCATCACAATCTCCATCCTAGTACCTCAACTGCCATTTGGACCTGTTGGCAGAGTCCCTGACCAGAAAGACAAGAAACATGGCCTGCAGGATGAGGGGCCAGACCTGGTGAGACCAAGTCTATTGGACAGTCCGCATGAGGAACTGCTCCTGTGGAATACAGCCATGGGCAAAATTCTTTGTTACTTCTACAATATGTTAGGAGACTTGTTGGTTTCTTTAAAAAATATGGTTACTATCATGATTAGGATAGCATCAGATTTATGGGACTATGTGGAAAAAGTACGTTTGTTAGGATTTTTTTTCCCCTATACTTGACTGTAACATATTATTCTCACTATTTCTATTCAAGCCTTTAAAATGTAATGTAATTTTTGTCTAGGCATACATTACACTTATTAAATTACATTTTTTTAAATGTAATTCTAGGTACTTTAATTTTGTTGTACTTTGAATGGGTGTTTTAAAAGATTAGTTCGCTACAATAATTATATATTTATATCCATTAAATATATAACTTATTTTATTATATGTTATATAATTATGTACCACTATATATAACTTATAATATGTACATAAATAGCCTGTGACATAATTGTATATATAAATATTCATTTATATTCACTCATGTTTATATATTTATATAATAACCACATTATATTTTACATGTCAATATAGATAAAGATATATATATTTATAAGTATTTATAAATATATGCTGATATATAAGTATATATTTATATATAGAGAAAAATACATTTACATCAATGTATATTTATATTCAATATATAACATATATGTGTATATATACAGTATTATATATATAAATATATACATACATCTAAGCTGTCTATATCTCCTTGTTTAAGTTAGGATTCTTATAAAATATATTTGGTAGGGTCATCAGAGTTTCTTTAAACTGTCTTGATCAGTCACATTTTCACTGTTTCATCTTAATGATAGATTAAAGTTACCAGTTAAAATCTTGCTGTTTTCTATTTGTTTCATTTATTTTTTATTTCTTTCCTTTTTAAATGACTTCTCAGTCTTTATTTGAGCACATTTTACTTCTTCCATCTTATCTTTTTTTCTGTAAGATCTTATACATCTACATTTAATTAAGTTCTAAACTTAGGGTTTATAATAAATAATAGTATATTCTCAATTGCTGGTTAGTAGCCTTTGTGTTATTGTTGAGAAGTATTTTACTTTTATGTAAGCTTTATGGAAGTACAGAGTACATTGTTAAGATTATTTAAAAATTAAATTTCCTTTTATAGCTATTAAAATAAAAATAAATTTTCTTTAAGCTCACTTTTTTCATTTCTAATACTTCATTTCTCTATGAAGATACGAGTTTCTGACTTTCTTTTTTCTACAGTAAGCTGAAATGTATCTTTTTAATAGTTACCTTCAGAATGTTCCCTTTTCTATTCATTCATTCATTCATTCATTCATTTTAAAGAGAGGGGAAGGGACAGAGGAAGGAAAGAATCATCAATTGGTTGCATCTCATTCATCCCCACTGGGCACCTGAACCACAACTCAGGCACGTGCTCTGACAGAAAATTGCACCAGTGATCCTTCAGTTTGAAGGGCAATACCAAACACAATGAGTCATACTAGTCAAGGCTTTTTGTTATTTAAGAGTGTTAATTCTTCATGTATGGATTCTGCTCATCTCTCTCTCATGGTGGCTCCTCATGTACTTTGGATGGTGAATGCATGTAGTGTTTTGATTATGTCTACTTGAGTTTTCATTCATTTTTTGCAGGCCTTCCCTTTCTATGTGGCATCCCTATGCTCATGGTTGTGAAAGTGTTCCTAAGGAGCAGCTTTACATTTGCTTCTGTCATGGTCTCTAGTATTCTGGACCAATCTTCATGTTTAATTTCCAAGCTGAGTTTTCTGCTCCCTGGAGGTGCTATAAATTCACCTCTGCACATTGTAGAGACTGAGGTGGGTATTCTTGTAGGGAACTTTCTTTTTAATTCAAGGCACCTATACAATGAAACTTTTCTTGCTGCTACCAAGACCAAGTGCACAGAATTCTGTTACATGCTCTTTACTTCTTGAACACATTTGCACGTTAGGCAGGCAAATCAGTCCCAGCCTACATCGCTCTTTTCTTCTCCTCCTCTAGATCTAAAATTCTCAGCTTGGGGACCAAATCTGAAAACCATGTGGAGTCCCACAGCAAGAGCTTCTGTTCCATGTTTGGAGTGTTCTCTTCATTTCTGAAGCCTAAGGACTTCCATCACCCATTGTTAACAGCATGTGACTTTATATCATACAATTCTATTACTTTGCTTCTGGAGGGTCTCTCCACCCATCACCCTTAATTCCTTTTTCAGTCAGCTTGATTGGCCATGTTGCTTGAAAGGTATGAAATGCAACTCACATATGACCAGAATTTTGGTGGTAGCAAAAGACCAGAGTCTCCTTTCCATTTCTTTAAGAAACAGACAGTTCAGTCAAAGTCCATTTGATCCATCACCTTCCTTAGTTACTGGGACTGATGATAAGGAATTTAGTGAGGAGTCCTTCCAGCCAAAATAGAGGCATATGTAGATCCACTTTGCCTTCTGGCACAGGTGAAAGAAGGACACACACACAAAATTAAAAACCAAGAAGAACCAGACCTGCCAGGAAACCAAAATATATAGAGGTCCCACAACCAAGTAATGAAAGAGAAAACATTCATACAGATCATTAGGAGGGGTGGAGGTGGGCAGATGGGACAGAGAACTTGCAGCAAGGTGTGAGCTGGAAGCCCATGGCAGGCAATGGTCCTACTGGTGGACTGAGTGAGGTGGTGGGGTGGAGAGTGGGCAGACTCACATTTGTGTGCAGCTAAATTGGGAGGAACAATTTGGGAGTTACACAGACCACACAACTCACGTTTTCCATGTGGGGTAGTCAAGCAGCAAAGCCTCTGAATGAAAAAACCTTTGACATTTCCGTCATTGGGAAAAACTCCCAGCCTCACAGGAGAGTTCCTTGGAGAGACCCACAGGGTATTAGAATGTACACAATACCATCCACCAGGGAAACAGCTCCAGAAGTGTCCAATATGCTTGTAGGTAGCAGAGGAAGTGAATGAAAGCCAGCTGAGAAATGAGCAAGCCCCATTATTCTCTCTCAGACCCCTCCCCCATATCCACCACCAAAGTGTAGCCAGGTGAGTTGCCCCACCCTGGCAAATACCTAAGGCTCCACAACTTACTTCACAACAGGCACACTGAGAAAAAAATGTGGCCAAAATGAAAGAAAAGTTCAAAGCTTCAGAAAAAAAATACAACTAAGTAATGAAAAGATAACCAAGGTATTGGATGAAGATTTCATAACAACAGTAATCAGGATGTTCACAGAAATGGTTGAGTATGTTCACAAAATAGAGGAAAAAGTAAAGGCTATGAAAAGTGAAATAAAGCAAAATGTACAGAGAACCCACAGTGATTGGAAGGAAACAGGTACTCAAATGAATGATTTGGAGCAGAAGGAAGAAATAAACACTCAGCTAGAAGAGAACAAATAGAAAAAAAATTTATATGAGGAGAGGTTTAGGAATCTCTGGGGCAGCTTCCAACATTCCAACATCAGAATGATGTTGGTGCCAGAACAAGAGGAGGAAGAGCAAGAAATTGAAAACTTATTTGAAAACACAATGAATGAGGTCATCTCTATTCTTAAAATGGAAATAGATTTCTGGGAAGCCCAGGAAGCTCAGAGAGTTCCCAAACAGTTGGACCCAAGGAAGCACATACCCAATGCACATCATATTTACATTACCCAAGATGAAAGATTAGGAGAGAATCTTAAAAACAGCAAGACTTAAGGAGATAGTTCCCTACAAAGGAGTTGCCATGAGATTATCAACTGATTTGTCCAAAGAAACCTGGCAGGTAAGAATTGTCTGGAAAGAAGGATTAGAAGTCAAGAAAAGCAAGGATCTATATCCAAGATTACTCTATCCTGCACAGCTATCATTTAGAAGGGAAGGGCAAAACTGCAGAAGGGCTTCCCAGATAAGGTCAAGTTCAGGAAGTTCATCATCACCAAGTGCTTATTATATGAAAAGTTAAAGGGACTTGTCTAAGATAAAAAAAAAAAAAAAGAACATCAAAAATACCAAGAGTAAAATGCCAAAAGACTTACAACTCTCAACAACTGAACCTAAAAAAAGGGAACTAAGGAAATAACTAGAACATGAACAGATTCAAAGAAATAGAGATCACATTGAGGTTTATTAGTGGCGAGGGAGAGGGGGAGAATGGGGAAAAAGTACAAGGGACAAGAAGCATAAATAGTAGGGACCAAATAGACAGAGGGATCTTAAGAAAACTATGGGAATTAAGAACCCAAATAACTTATATGTATGATGCACAGACATGAATGAAGGTAGGGAATGATGCTGGGAGGAGGGGTACAGAGTAGAGGGAAATAGAGAGGAGAGAAAAATAGGACAACTGTAATAGCATAATCAATTAAATCTATGTCATAAAACAAGTTAGCAATATTGTATTTCTCTTCTTAACCACCTGAAAAATTTGTGAATACAAGGGCTACACCTAGTTTGACTTGTCCACCTTGCTGACCCCTGAAAGCAGTGTCTCCCAGTAATAAGGTTGGAGGAAAAGGTGACTGTCAGCAGGAATGGCTTTGCATGAAGACTTTTTCATTAGCCAGGTTTCTCTAATTTGTACAAGCAAGGTGTTCTATTAAATTAGCTCTAAGCTTGTTTCCATGTTATAAAAATAACTATAAACATAAATCCAAATTCCAGAGGCATTATGGGGTTGAGATACTATAATTTTGAGGTTGATAAATTAAATGGATTGTAAGGAGGATTGTTAGACACCGTATCTCTGCTTGGGTCTGGACAGGAAATAAGAAAACTGGCCAGACCCCATATCTGCCTACTCTTTTTTTTTTTTTTTTTTTTTTTTTTTTCCAGAGAGCCCATGGCAAGAATCTAGGAACATATATAATTACTTATTTAGATAACAGCCATCAATATCAACAGTGAACTTCTGAAGAGGATTCGGGTTTCACTATTTTCTTGATTCTCAAAACTCACTATGAGTACAGGTTTTTTGTCCAAATAAATAATGATGCTCTTTTTCTCATGTTTGCCCTTTGAGATGGTGAGTTTTGAGTTTGGTTTGGGAAACAAGGTCATATTCCTGATACTGGAATGCCAGGTGATTACTGTTCCTCATTTGCACACTAGAACTTTCAGCCCTTTCATACCATCCTCAACTGAAACAGGCCATACATACAGCAAGGAGGAAGCTAAGCAGTTTCCTCCATTAATAAATAAAAAAATATTTATTTCTATTTTTGTTTCTTTTTATTTTTTTTAAATTAATTTATCATGACAGTTCAATTAGAGTTGTCGCATTTTCCACCATTGCTCTCCCCTGCCCTGCCCACCACTCATCTTCCACATCCAATCCTCCCTACACTGGTCTTTGTCCATGGGTCCTTACACATGTTCCTTCACTACACCCTTCCTCTTCCTTCACATGTTATTCCTTTCCCCACTCTCCTCCCATTACTATCAGTTTGTTCTTTATTTCCATGTCCCCTGTTTTATTTTGCTCAGTTGTTTGTTTAGTTGATGAGGTTCCATTTATACATAACATCATATGGAATTCGTCTTTCACTGCCTGGCTTATTTCACTTAGCATAATGTTTTCCAGATCCATTGAAGCTGTCAGAAAGGGTAAGAGTTCCTTCATTTTCTCTGCTGCATCATATCCCATTGTGAAAATGCATACTATTTTTTTATGCACTCATTTGCTGATGGGCACTTAGGCTCTCTCCAGGACTTGGTTATTGTAAATTGTGCTACTATGAACACGGGGGTGCATGGGTTCTTGGGATTGGTGTTTCAGGGTTCTTAGGGTATAATCCCAACTGTGGAATTGCCATGTCAAAAAGCTGTTACATTTTTAGTTTGTTCAGGACGTTTATACTGTTTTCCTGAGTGTCTTCACCAGTCTGCATTTCCACTGACAGGATACTTGGGTTTGCTTTGCTTCACATCATTGCTAGTACTTGTTGATTATTGGTTTGTTTACGATGGCCATTCTGACCAGTGTGAAGTGGTATCTCATTATTATTTTACTTTGAATTTCTGTGATGGCTATTGATGCTGAGCATCTTTCACAGGCCTGTAGGCCCTCTGTATGTCCTCCTTGGAGAAGGCCCTGTTCAGGCTCTTGGGCCATTTTTAAATTGGATTGTTTTTCTTCTTGATTTGGGTCATGTGAGTTCTTTACATATTTTGGAGATCAAACTCTTGTCTGAAGTTTCACTGGCCAATGTGTTTTCCCATATGGTTTGTCCCCTTTTCATGTTGCTGATGTTTTCTTTAGGTGTGCAGAAGATTTTAATTTGATGAAGTTCCATGTGTTTACTTTTTCCATTATATCCCTTGCCCTGGGTGTGTTTTGGTGAAAATATTACTGTGTGGGATATTTGAAATATTTCTATCTATGTTTTCCTCTAGATCTTTTATGATGTTATAACTTATAATTAAGTCTTTTCTCTATCTTGAGCTTATTTAAATGTATGGTGTAAGTTCATCGTCTAGTTTCATTTCTTTGCATGTACCTGTCCAGATCTCCAAACACCATTTCATGAAGAGGTTATTTGTACTCCTCATTGTGCTCCTGATCCCTTAAACTAATATTAGTTGAACATAGAGACATAGCTTTATGTCTGGTTTCTCTGTTGTCTTCCATTGATCTATGTGTTTGTTTTTATGCCAGTACCAGACTCTTTTGACCTCAGTGCCTTTGTAATAGAGTTTGAGCTAAAGTATTATGCTTCCTCCCACTTTGTTCTTCTTTCTCAAAAATGCTGAGGCTATTTAAGGTTGTTAAAGGTACCATATAAATGTTTGAAATATTTGTTCTCTATATGTGAAATATGTCATTGGTATCTTAATAGAGATTGTTTTGAATCTATTAGTTGCTTTGGATAGTATGGACATTTTAACAATGTTAATTCTTCTAATGCATGAATACCATATATTCTTCCACTGATTTGTGACTTCCTTAATGGCTTACTTCAGAGTTGTGTGGATTTGTGAGTACAGATTTCTACCTTCTTGGTTAAGTTTATTCCTAGGGTCTTTATTTTCCTTGTTGCTATAGTAAATGGGATATTTTCCTAATTTCTGTTTCTGATAGTACATTGTTGCTATAAAAAGTGCTTTTGATTTCTGACTATTGTCTTTGTATTCTGTGGTTTTGAAAAATTCTCTTATTAAGTTGAGTAGTTTTTTGGTCATCTGTTATAGAGTTTTCTGTGTAAACTACCATTTCATCTTCAAATAATGAGTTTTGCTTCCTCCTTTTCAATTTCGATGCCTTTTATTTCTTTGTCGTGCCTGATTGGTGGTTAGAATGCCCAATACAAGTTAAACAGAAGTGGTGAAAGTGGACACCCTTGCCTTGTACCGAATTTAGTAGAAAAGTTTTTCAATTTTCCCTTTGACTATGATGTTGGCTGTAGGTTTCCCATATATGACCTTTATTATGATGAGGTATGGTTCCTCTACTTCCACTGAGTGTTTTTTATCATAAATGTGTGCTGTCTTGTATGAAATGCCTTTTCTGCATCTACTGACAAAATAACATGATTTTTTTCTTTCCTTTTTTATGTGATAAATTGTGTGTCTTGATTTCCAAATATTGTACTATCCTGCATTTCTGGGATCAAATGAGTTTATCAAATCTAGATTATTTAAACACACATTGAATATGTGCACCATTTCATGTATTTGAAAGGGCTTGTTGGTCCGCGTTCTCTAGCATCCTATTAGGAAATACAAATCTGAGCAGCTGGGAAGGCAGCATCACCTGATATTTGGAAGAGGTAGGACCCAGCTGAGGATAAAGCAGGCCAGAGTGGCTGGGCATCATGCTAACATCACTTCTTTAAGATTATCAGAAAGCCTCTGGCCAGTCTAATGTAGGATTCCCTCCCAATTTACTGATGCCCACAATTAAATCCAGGTTGCCCTAAAGATAATTCCAAATCATGAGCAAAAGAAAAGAGAATTTTTAGGTATGGATGGAAGAAAAAATTTAAAAAGTGTTGTCTTTGTAGCATTAAAATTTTGTTTTTTGTGCCACTAAACATATAGATGGTGGGTTACTATTATTTGATTCATAATGGTAAATAGAAAGTAAGGACTAGTTTGAATTTGATTTGAAACATATGGAAAAAATGGAAATCATTGTGCAGATGAAGAGAGTGATGCTTTTCAGGAAATGCCTCTAGTGTTTTTTCAACACGTTGCAGTAATGCCTGTGCACCACACCATGGAGCCTTCCAAAGAGTTTCTCTTCCAGTATTTCCACTCCATTTCCTTCACCCTTTGCAAAGTGCAGGTCTGGATTTGTGCTTGGGAAGTTGAGACAGAGTTCTGTGCAGGCATCCTACACCATTGTTCCTGTCATTGCAATACTGAACTCACATTAGCCCTTGGCTCTATCCTGATTAGCCTTGCGTCAACATTTTCCATGAAGACACGAAAGACATGCTCATTAGCTATTTAGGGGGACACAAGATCAGGGAGAGTAACAGGTGCATTTCCATGGCACTCAAGATTCTAGGTCTCCATTACACTGGACTGCATTTTGCGTGGAATATTACTGAGGTCTCCTGGCTCAACACCTGGCTCTGTCTTTGCAGAGCACTAATGGTGTCCTTGTGGAGTTTGTGCACTAGTCTGACTATAACATGTACAGAGTCAAGGTGCAGGTGCACCAGACAGACACCACAATCCGGCAAACATCTCAGGTGAATGCTGGGCCAAGGATTCTCCACAGACAGGAACCTGTGGTGACATGAAAGGGACAAGCAATTAGTCTCAGATATGGGGGTGGCTTCCTCATGGCCCTCCCAGTCCTCTTTCTAAAGTGTCCCACTGTCCCATGCACATAGGAATCTCAAACTCCATTTCTCCTACCAGGTCTAATGGACAGGAAAAAGACATTCCTCACCTGTTTGTGAGAATATTAGAGAAAAATATATTTCACTTCACAGTAGAGCTCATGAACATTAGCATTTTGCTCTTTTCATTGGTTTTACTACAACCCCAAGATTCTGCTGGGTTGCGAGCTCCGCTGTCCTTGCAGACCTCCAAATCTTAGACATCATCACAATGGATTTTGAGGGGTTGCACACAAATTTTACAGAAAATAATATGTAGGATTATTTGTCTGCACCTTTTCAGTTCACAGAGCAGAGCGAACCATTGTAATTTGGCCAATTTAGGAAATGTGACCTCACTCATATCTGTACTACATCATGAAAGTGGTAGTTTCCACACTATTCAGTCATTCACTGATTGTGAACTTTGATATTATTCAGCTCTGAATCTACTTCAGTATCTACTTCAGCAGGGCTACCAAAACATTCTCACTGTGTCACAATAGATTCTATCTGTTTTCCAGGGCTGCCATGAAGCAGAACCACAGGCTAGTTGGAGGGTTTTAGATGCTTACTGGCTGGGTACTATGTTCATCTTTGTAGAGTTTTAATGAAGACATCTTGGAAGAACACGTGAATGGGTTTAACAACCCTATCATGCTAGACAAAAGGTGCCTCATTCCCTGACACAAGCACATGTTGCACAGAGGTGAGAGCTAGCTCAGGTGGGTCTCCATATCCATGACCCAAAGATTACATTCAGGTGGCCAGAAGCAGACTCAAATTAGGGACTCACCCAAGGAGACCCAATAGCATTCCATACACTGACCTGTGGTGCCATATACTCAGGAATCTAGACCTCATTTCCCCCATCCAGCTACAAATGAGAATAGACAGAAAACACTTGTTGTAATAGGAATATTCATAAACGTTTTTTTTTGTCCTAGGGGATCACAAGCATATTTGTACTTTTCATATTCTTTTTTTGATTCTTTTGGTTTTTTGCAAACTACCTGACCCACTTATCCTGCAGAGCAGAGAATTCAACAGTCATTGAAGTCTGTCTCCAATAATGGAGCTTGTTTGCCACAGCTATGCTGCCTCTCAGTGCTGGTAGACATGGTGTCATTCACCTCAAGGGCCATGTCAACAGTCCTGCCAGATCACCTAAGTTTGTCCCATGGAACTGTGTATATTGCTGAGGATGCCATAGCATAGGACTCCCTGGGTGATATAAAGAGCAGACACTTAATTTTTGACAATTCCAGAGACTAAGAGATAGAAGTGTGGTTGTGGGCACACCTCGTTCCTTTTGGGTGGTGTCTCCCATGCTCGTACATAGTTGTCCTTAACTCTCTGTCACACACAATCCCTTCTGTGCCTCCTTGTCTCTCCGCCTCATCTGTACAGTTACTGGTCATATAATGTGAAGATTCATTTCACTTAATTCATTTGGACTTCATAACCTCCTTTAGGTGATACAAATATAGGAATGTTCTGAAGTTCTAGGGGTTCCAAAGACATTGAATTTGGGTGACATTCTTAATACCACAATGTTTCCCTGTACTCTCCTCAGCTGGAGGGACATGAACATGTAAAATTTTAGCAGGCAAATCCAGATTCCAGAATTAATAGTGCACCATTACAGTGTCAACAGAAGTTTTGTGATGATGGCTGCTACCTTGCACCCACCGAGTGTGTTTCATTCATTTATATTTAGAGCAATGCGGGGAAAATACGGACAACTGTAACTGAACAACAATAAAACAAAAAATTACCAATCTGATTATAATGTGTCCAAGGACATCCCAGCAAACCCTGGTATTCGTTTTTCCCCAGTGTAATTTTTGTCACCTTTCAGCTTGTCTTCATCTTCAGAAATGGGACCTACCTAAGTCAGCTGCTCAGAGTCTTGTCTGGTGACCAGAATTCTCCATTAAAGTGTCACCAGGTATTTGCCCTGTGCTGTTTCTCCATCTCAAGGTGGCTTTTAATGTGCAAGAAAGGAAAACAAGTGTCTTTTTTGAAGTCACTGGTTTTCATAGGCTGTGTCTATCCATCTTATGCAAAATTCCCAAAGAGGAATGGACAGAGTTCCTCGACCATTTCCATCTGTGGCAGGAACAGATAAGTCTCAGGTAACTAAGAGGAAATGACATGCATCGCGTGCTTTGGACAGTTCTCAGTTCCAATCTGCGTGACCTTGATCAGCCATTTCACATGGTGAAGCCTGTGTAATTTCTTCCCTATGATAGTGCTGATTGATGTTTCATGGATAGAAAGCTCTTCATAAGACTATGACTACGGAAGGTCTCTCACTCCTCACCTTGAAAAATGCCTAGAGAGGAAAAAGTAAATCAATACTCTCATTCCACCAAAAATCAATGGTACTTTTAAAACCTATTGATAAAATCCTAGTTAGCATGGGTGCTCCAGACCCTTCTCTGGCAATAGTCCCTGATGGTCTGGCAGTTTTGGATAGGCTCCAGACCTGAGTCCTCCTGCTGATTCACGGTGATGGCACTGAAGAGATGACTATCCTGGTCCCACACAGGGTGCAGCTGAGTTCATTTTTAAATTATGAGAACCCTGCAGAATGTGGGCCTTCCTTGGAGGCATACTGAAGAAGGAATTTTTGGAGGAATTTCTGACTCCAGCTGTTCGGGGTCGGGTGGAAACATCTCCCACCTATTCACCTTTCAAGACCATGCTCCCATCCTGCCCCGAAGCTCTTATGCTCTGGGAAGATCTGCTAACTCTTATTAAACAAGTGCCCCCTTTTCAGCACAGCTCTGATTCTGACTAAGGAAAGCAGTGTGCCATAAACTGTTGTGGACCGTTCAGCCTGGTTTCAGGAGTAGTAAACCTCACCCCATGGTGGGCTGTGTAAGAGCCCAAGGGACCCACTTCATCTGGGTCTGTTCTGTCACAAAGACGTGAGCTATTAAGGAGACAAAGCTTATCTCCCTGGCAGGAGCACTGCTTCTGCCTCATCCATCTCTGGCCCCAATGCTTGGTTGGTTAGTCAATGACGGGTAAGACTCCTCATGGGAGGGGCAACCTAAGCCAGACACAACCACTTGGGAGGCCTCATGGAAGGACTCAGGGGGCTGCATCAAAGAGGATGTGATGGACCCTCACCCCCCGGCTATTCTGACATAGCCCGAGTCCTCATTTCCAGCTGGGAGATGTCTCCTGATTCCTAATTGGCTTAAAGCCTGAAACTATGGGGGAGAGCAGTGCAGCCCTGTACCGGCCAGGATGGCTCCCTGGGTGATCAGGCATAAGAAAGAATTTCTAAAGTCCTGTGAAACCTGCTTTGCTAAGAGTGGTCTCCCTTAGGTGGTAAGTGTCCCAAAAGGAAATGAGTATGTCTCTCAAAGTTTGGCAACCCCCTTTCCTGACAAACACTGGCTCAGATTAAGCCCTTAGATTGCTTTGACATGTTAAACCTGTATTCTGGTGTATTGGAACCCAATAAAAGCCTAGTGAGGAAGGGGCTCTGGGTCATTCTCCTCTGAGAGTTTGACCCCTTTCCTCCCCAAGCAGTCATGTCTTGGTAGTTTTTATTTTCATCCGTGATGAACGGGAGGTTCTATGGGCAAAGCCCCCCGCAATAAACATGTCACCACATCTCACTGGGCCTCAGTTAGTACCTTTGAAATGTGGGGTGACAGATGAAAAACCACACAATGTTCCAACAGGGACTACCTCGGGGACTGTCCACGAGGCGTTTAGCTGACATTTGGCTGTGCAGACAGGGTTTCTGGATGTGCTGTGGCAATTCATGCCAATTATTTTTTTCTGTCCACCACGAAAAATCTCCTGCCTCATTCATCATGGCCTGTGGCGTTTCTGTTTGGAAAAGCAAGTGGAAAACCACCTGTCAAGATATTGGGAAAGCACTTCACTGATCTTAACACTTGCCTTTGGTATTGCCACATTAGGAATTACTGGAGACAGCAGGGTACCCAAGCCCACTCAGATATCTGAGATGGTTCTGGTTGGACTTTGTTTATTTGACAATTCGTATGAAGTACCTAGTAGAAGTAGGTCCTACTAGGGGCAGTTAACATAACTCAGTGAATGAAGCAGACAATTTCCCAGGGTCTCAGCTCTACTTGGTGAATCAGTCATTCACAATAAATATCTTTTTCAGGTCTTGTCTTTTATCTATTAGTTCTGATACAATCAGAACTTCAGGGTACCTGAAGATCTCCCAGCTAATATTGACAAAGGACAGTCCTTAGGATATGAAATAAGGTGGGTGTTGCTTGGTTCCGGAATAAAGCCCTCCTGGGTTGTGAGCACACTGGCCGTGGCAGGGAGGTTCTGGCAACAATGAGATCTTATAGATCTGATTCCCAAAGGACGCCTGAGCTCTGGTGGCTTTTATCCCAGGAGGACAGAATTAAGAGAATATTGGATGGACCCCCTGCCCTCATACCTTGAGAAGGAAGCTAGGCTGTGTTTTGCCCTAGGGTCCCAAACCCACCACACTCCACTCCCACTCAGCCTGCCCTTTCCCAGAGTCAACTCTTCTCACCACCATCCCCAGCACCAAACAGGAAATGTGGTTAGAGCCTCCTCTGCAACCTACCTCTACCTTCAGTGTAGATGAGCAGGTGATGAATGGTTGTGGTAGGCAGTGTACAGACCTTGAGTAGAAATGTCACTGGAAAGAATAGACTCACAGGGTCTCCATGCTAAACCTGCTGTATTGCCAGGCCTGCTCCTCCCAGGACAGCCATGCAGGTGTCAGGGTAGGCATTGGGCTGTCCCCTGGTTGGCCATGGGCTTGCACAGAGGCCCTGTTGTTGCGGACCATTCAGCCTGGTTTCAGGAGTTGTAACCCTCACCCCATGGTGGGCTGTGTAAGAGCCCAAGGGACCCACTTCATTTGGGTCTTTTCTGTCGCAAGGACGTGACCTGCTAAGGAGACAAAGCTTATCTCCCTGGCAGGAGTGCTGCTTCTGCCTCTCTGGCCCAATTGCTTGGTTGGAAGTCAATGACGGGTAAGACTCCTCATGGGAGGGGCAACCTAAGCCAGATGCAACCACTTGGGAGGCCTCATGGAAGGACTCAGGGGGGTTGCAGCAAAGAGGATGTGATGGACCCTCACCCCCCGGCTATTCTGACATAGCCCGAGTTCTCATTTCCAGCTGGGAGATGTCTCCTGCTTCCTAGTAGGCTTAAAACCTGAAACTGTGGGGGTGAGTGGTGCAGCCCTGTGCTGGCCAGGACGGCTCCCTGGGTGATCCGAACATAAGAAAGAATTCCTAAAGTCCTGTGAAACCTGCTTTGCTAAGAGTGCTCTTCCTGAGGTGACAAGTGTCTCAGGAGGAAATGAGCATGTCTCCCAAAGTTTGGCAACCCCCCTTCCTGACAAACACTGGCTGGGATTAAGCCCTCAGATTTCTTTGATATGTTAAACTTGTATTCCGGTGTATTTGAGCCCAATAAAAGCCTAGTGAGGATGTTGCTGTAGGTCATTCTCCTCTGAGAGTTTGACCCCTTTCCTCCGCAAGCAGAAGATGTCTTGGTAGTTTTTACTTTCATCTGTGATGGAGGGATGGGGCTCTGCGGGTGGAGCCCCCCCACGTCTGGCACCCAGGACAGGATCCCCCGCTTCTGGACCCCGGGACAGGGACCTGAAACCTGCCTGACCAGAGGCTACGAGCCATCGGGACCTGAAAGTTGCTTGACCAGAGGCTAGGAGCCATCGTCATTGGACAGCAGGTCTAAGTGGTATGGAAATTAGCGCTTTATCCCTATAGGGACCAGGGGTACTTTTCGAGGCCCCCAGACGTGTTACAGATCAGAGGAAAGGTTCTATTGCCACCTCTTGAGTGGTTTTCTTCTCATTTCTCTCCCCTGCACTAAGGAAGTTAAGGAAAAAATTTTTTTGTTTGGGCTCGAAGCAGGGCTCCACCGCACTCATTGCTCCATCCCCCTCCCCGGCGCCGGCAGGCTGAGAGAGCCCCATTGGCGGGCTGGGGGTGGGAGCACTGAAACTGGTTTTGTAAGCGTCGCACTCGGCAGGAGGAATTATAGAAAAAATTCTTTTGTTCATTAAGGAACGAGCTCTTCGATGGAGAGCAATGTTTTAGGTTCAGCAGTTTGAGCTGCTGTCTCCCACATAAGGGATCTTTACATTTTGGAGGAACAACGCTAGCATCGGCTGTAGCTACCAGCTTGGGCCTTGGGCTCGCGCCGCAGCGCAATCCGAGTCTCCAGTAGCACGGGGCCGGCGACTCTTGATGTGGGCCGAAGCTTCCCGAGAATCGCCCGGATTAGGGCCAGTGTTGCAGCCGCACCTGGGAAGCCCGTTTGCGCAGTGACTGGGCGCCAGGACATCGGCAGAGCAGCGATGGCACCCGTGTCCGTGCACGAGCGCCCGGGATCTGCACTGCGCTGCGCGGATCCTGGCTGGGCTGGAGAACATTTCGCTTCCTGGGCTTCTCTCTCTCTCCCTGCACTGGGTGCTGGGCATGGTTCCGGACCGCGGGGTCCCAGACCGCGGGGTCCCACCCCGGGGCAGCTCGGTTTTTCGGTCTAATGCCTCGCCGCACCTGGGAAGCCC
Source organism: Glossophaga mutica (assembly GCA_039655065.1). Taxonomy (NCBI): domain Eukaryota; kingdom Metazoa; phylum Chordata; class Mammalia; order Chiroptera; family Phyllostomidae; genus Glossophaga; species Glossophaga mutica. The sequence continues at coordinate 93,924,388 of CM077309.1, read as the reverse complement.
GGTGGGCGCGCAGCAGTCTGGAGAAGGAATTTCCAACCAGATCATCTCTGAGATAGGAACAGCAGCTTCCGAGTTTGTAAGAAGCTGCCAGCATGCTTAATTTCAAACAGGAGATTTTTTATTTTTGTTTGCATTTCTATACCTGGGATAGGGGGCATTTCTCAGCCCCGCAAAAGTGTGTGGATTATGTATTTTGCAGAAAGTTCAAGTAAGCCATAGATGGTCAGTAAAGAAGGAATTAAGAAAGTGAAGGAAAGGAAAGTACAGGATTGTGTAGGAGAAAAGTAAGAAGGAATTAAGAAAGTGAAGGAAAGTATAGGATTGTGTAGAAAAGTAAGAAGGAATAAAGGAAGAAGATAGGCACATTCATGTGTGGTTTGGAAAGAAAGTACATTAAAGTGAATAGTTGAAGAGCGGAAATGTAAGTAGAAAGGAAATAAAAGGAATAATAAGCATCTAAGTCTTTGAAACATTCCAAATTCTAGAGCTAGGATAATTAACTCATTGCAGCTTGCAGGAACAGCAGGAGGCCTGTTTTTCCATGCAGGCACTTACGCAGGTGTTACATATGCGACCTCCCCCTCTCTGGGGAGTCAGGGAAGAATATCAGAGCTCATTGACTTGAGGCCTTTAATCATTTAGAATGGCCTCAGCAAAGTAAAACTGATGACAGCCCAGGATATAGTGTGCAAGTCACTCAGGCTTTCTTAGAAAAATGGGGAATTCGACATAAAACAGGTATCCCTTATAACTCTAAGGGCCAAGTAATTGTTGAAAGAGCTCACCAGACCTTTAAAACATTATTAAAAAGAGTGGAGTCAGGAGATACCCTCCAGAATTTAAACATGCTAGCAATATATACATAAAAATTTTTTGAATTTTAATGATAATCTGTAGTCACCCATAGCAAGCACCTTGTGCATTACAGGCCTGCCTTCCCAGTCCCTTTGGGTCTTATATAAAGACCCTATAGGGGAAGAAAAATGGAAAGGCCCAGTTGAATTATTAATTCAGGGAAGAGGGTATGTCTGTATTTACTCTGCAGAAAGATCTCTGGAACTGCAGGCGAGGCGAAGAAGATAAAGCCATATCACAGAAAAGGATTCCCTGTCCTCGACCCACCTCTACGCATTGGACCTTCCGGATCCAGACTTCTCCAAGCTATGTGTCATCACACTCCAGTGGAATTCCAGCCAGCATTCCTGGAGCAATATTCAGCATCACCTAAGAGTGAAGGGAATTTTTCTTAAAGGAACTTTAAATTGCAGCTAATTACATCAACAGCTGCAGGACTTTGAATACCACTGGTTATTTACCGATTTTAATAATGTTTTCTGACTTGTCCTTGCTGCATCTTTAAGTAACTTCCTGAAGTCCATGCTAATTCTCCCAAGAACTGAAGTGTAAGCAAACCTGTTATTCTTATTGTTTCCTTGCATTTGCAACATTTTTCATTGGACTGAATTTACAAGTTTGGGTTATGGCAATCCTTGGGTGCCTCCTTGTTTTAATCCTTACTTCTGCTTTATGATGTATGTGGAAATTGTTTTCTTGTGATTGCATTTGAAAATAGCAGATAGTAAGTTTCACAGGCCTAACAATGACAATTAATTCTAACAATCTAAAAATGGGGGAGATGTTGCGGACCGTTCAGCCTGGTTTCAGGAGTTGTAACCCTCACCCCATGGTGGGCTGTGTAAGAACCCAAGGGACCCACTTCATCTGAGTCTGTTCTGTCGCAAGGACGTGACCTACTAAGGAGACAAAGCTTATCTCTCAGGCAGGAGCACTGCTTCTGCCTCATCCATCTCTGGCCCCAATGCTTGGTTGGTTAGTCAATGACGGGTAAGACTCCTCATGGGAGGGGCAACCTAAGCCAGACGCAACCACTTGGGAGGCCTCATGGAAGGACTCAGGGGGCTGCATCAAAGAGGATGTGATGGACCCTCACCCCCCAGCTATTCTGACATAGCCCGAGTTCTCATTTCCAGCTGGGAGATGTCTACTGCTTCCTAATTGGCTTAAAGCCTGAAACTATGGGGGTGAGCAGTGCAGCCCTGTACCGGCCAGGATGGCTCCCTGGGTGATCCGAACATAAGAAAGAATTCCTAAAGTCCTGTGAAACCTGCTTTGCTAAGAGTGCTCTTCCTGAGGTGACAAGTGTCTTACGAGGAAATGAGCATGTCTCCCAAAGTTTGACAACCCCGCTTCCTGACAAACACTGGCTGGGATTAAGCCCTCAGATTTCTTTGACATGTTAAACTTGTATTCAGGTGTATTTGAGCCCAATAAAAGCCTAGTGAGGATGTTGCTGTAGGTCATTCTCCTCTGAGAGTTTGACCCCTTTCCTCCCCAAGCAGAAGATGTCTTGGTAGTTTTTACTTTCATCTGTGACGGAGGGATGGGGCTCTGTGGGCAGAGCACCCCCCACATCTGGCACCCAGGCCAGGGTCCCCCGCACCCTGTCCCAAACAAGATTTCCCTGGGATGGTGCACTGAAGCAGGGTTTGAGACTGTGATTCTGATGAGAAACTGTCTCTCTCCAGGGCCATGGCATCTACATTAGGAACCTGTCAGACCAGGTGCAAGGGTTTGTGAAGCCCGTATGTTTGTCCTTGTTCCGACTGAAGTAGGTCTTGGTTCAGGTTAATGTCTCTACTTCACAGCATCCGTACCAGGCTTAACTTCTTTGTGTGGATTTGGAGTATCCAGAGCCATAGGATGCAACACCAGAAGGTGAGGGGACTACAGCCAAGAAATATGATCTGGAAAGGGGTTATTCATGGGCAGGAATTATCTAAAAGGCATAGGCAACATTCCTGTCTCTGGAAAGGCAAGGGAAAATCAAGTGTGTGTTTCACTCTGTTTCTATCTGATGCTCCACATCCACCTGCAGAGTTCAGATGCACTGCACAGTTACAGGAAGGACCTGCTGAAGGGCTAGTGCCTTTTTCAGCTAGAGGCCTTGCCCTGACTAGCCCTAGCATGAAATAGTAGCAGAAGCCAGGATGCAGGCATCTTTGCAAGGAGCAGGTCCTCAGGGAGCTGTTAAATAAGTTCAATTACTCTATCTCCCTGGACAAGTGGGAGATGCATGAGGCCAATGAGTCCAGACAGTGTTGTGCTGAGGGGTGAGCTAGCCCAGATGGGTCTCCACACCCATGACCTCAAGATTATATTCCAGTGCCCCAGAACAGGCTCAATCTGGGGCCTCCCCCACTGACCATCAATTCTTTTCCCTACAGTGTCCCACAGTCCCAAGAAAAATGGCACTGGAACTCCACTTCACCGTGCAGTTTCAAGTGTTGCAGAAAAAAAATAATGTATTTATAAGAATATTAGGAAACTCCTGTTGTTTTATTTCATAGTAGACAGCAACCATACTTGTACTTTTTTTACCTTTCTTTTTTGTTTGTTTTTCTAGGAGTGTTTTTTTTTTATGGTAGCTGCCCCAGGCATTCTGCAGAAAAGTCAAGTGGACTGTCTTTGCAGACTATCTCCAATAATGCAGGTTGTTCACCAGGGTGATGCAGGCTCTCACTGCTGGTTGACATGGTGTCATTCACTTCTGGTTCTACCTCAGCAGTGCTGCTGGAACAACATAACACTGTCCAGGGATATAAAAGTTTTCTGGAGCTGCCATAACATAGGACACCACTGGGTGATGTATAGAGCAGACACTTAAGTTTTGAGGATTGCAGAAAGTAGTAGAAGTGTGGGAGTCAACAGAGTTGATTTTTGTCCCTAATTTTTTCCTACTCTATTTTTCTTGTTGCTATAGCAAATGGGATTTATTTCCTGCCTTCTGTTTCTATTATTTCATTGTCAGTGTGTACAAAAATATCTTCAATTTCTGAATATTGACTTTGTATCCTGCTGTTTGGCCAATTTCACTTATTTGGTCGAGTAGTTTTTTTTTGTTTGTTTGTTTGTTTGTTTGTTTTTTTGTGGAGTCTGTAGCATTTTCTTTGTATACTATGATGTCATCTGTAAAGAATGACAGTTTTACTTTCTCCTTTCCAGTTTGTATGCCTTTTATTTCTTCTTTTTGTCTGATTGCTGTGGCTAGGACTTCTGATACTATGTTGAATAGAAATGGTGAAAGGGGACATACTTCTCTTTTTGCTGATCTTAGTGGGAAAGATTTCAGTTATCTCCCCCTGAGTATAAAGTTGGCTGGAGGTCTCTCACATATGGCTTTTATTACATTGAGGAATGATCTCTTGATTCCCACTTTCCCAAATGTATTTTTATAAACAGGTGTTGTAGCTTATGAAATATTTTTTCCACCTCTATTGATATGATCATTGATTTTTGCTTTTTTCTTTTGTTGCTGTAATGTATTACCTTTATTGATCTGTGAATATTGTACCATCCTTGCATCCCTGGGATGAATCCCACTTCATCATGGTGTATGGCTTTTTAATGTATTGCTGGGTGCCGTTTCCCAATATTGTGTTGGAGGTTTTATCATCTATGTTCATCAGTGATATTGGTTTGTAATTTTCTTACTTTGCTGTATCCTTATCTGGTTTTGTGATTAGGATGATGATGGTTTTATAGAAAGAGTTTGGGTTTCTTCCATCTTCTTGGATCTTTTGGAATAGTCTGTGAAGGATGAGGGTTAGCTCTTCCTTAAATGTTTATAAAATTCTCCTGTGAAACCATGCCGTTCAGGGTTTTTGCGTGCTGGGAGTTTTTTTTATTACCGCCTTGATTTCATCAACTGTTATTAGTTTTTTCAGGGGCTCTACTTCCTCATTCAGTTTTGGGAGATTATATTTTTATAGAAGTTTGTCCATTTCACCTAGGTTTTCAAATTCCTTGGCATATATGTCTTCATAGTATTTTCCTAAAATCCTTTGTATTTCTGTGTTGTCACTTGTAATCTCTCTACTTTCATCTGTGATTGTGCTTCTTTTGGTCCTCTCTCTCTCTCTCTCTCTCTCTCTCTCTTGTTTTTTTTCCTTTTCCTTGATGAGTCTGCTGAAATGCTTGTTCATTTTCGTTATCATTTCAAAGAAACAGCTCCTGGATTTACTGATTTTTGGAATTGTTCCTTTAGTCTCTCTGTCATTAAATTCTGCTGTGATATTGGGTATTTCCATCCTTCTGATTTGCCTGGGCTCTCTTTTTTATTGTTCCTTCAATTCTTGGAGATGTAGGTTTAGATTGTTTATTTAAAATACTTCTATTTCTTTATGTATGCCTGTATTGCTGTGAACTTCCTTCTAAGGACTGCCTTGTCTGTGTCCCATGAGTTTTGTACTATTGTGAGTTCATTTCCATTCATTTCCAGAACCTTTTGGGTTTGTCCTTGATCTCATTCTTAACCCATTCGTTGTTTACTACATTGCTATTCAATCTCCATAAGTTTGAATATTTTTTAGTTTTTTCCTTAATGTTGGTTTGTAGTTTCCTGCCCTTGTGGTCTGAGAAGATGTTTGATATGATTTCAATTTTCTTGAATGTTGAGGTTTGCTTTGTGTCCTATCTTATGATCTATCTTTAAAAATGTTCAATGTGCATTTGAAAAGAATGTGTCTTTTGCTTCTTTAGGGTGAAAGGTTACATATATGTGTGTGTATATATACATATACATGTGTATATACATACACACACACACACACATATATATATGAGACCCATATATATATATATGTGTGTGTGTGTGTAAAATCAGAAAAATCCTTTTGTCTAGGGCATTTTTCAATGCCACAATATCCTTGTTGATACTTTGTTTGGAAGATCTATCCCTTTTTGACAGTCAGGTGCTAAAATCTCACAGTATATATGTATGCTGTCTATATCTTTCTTGACTCCTCCAAAATTTTCATTATGTATTTGGGTCCTCCCATGGTAGATGCATATATCTTTATAATGTTTATGTCTTGTTGATGGATTCTTCCCCTAAGTATTCCGAAGTGTCCTTCTGGGTTTCCTTTTATGGCCTTTGTTTTGAAGTTCATTTTGTCAGATGTAAGTATTGCTAACCCAGCTGTTCCTCCCTGCCTGTTTACATGGAATATTTGTTTTCCAGCCCTTCGCTTTCAGTCTGTATAGGTATGTTGTTCGGAGATGGGTCTCTTGTAGGCAACATATGTGTATTTCATGTTCTCTTATCCATTCAGCCATGCTGTTTGTTTTCACTAAAGCCTTTAATCCATTTGTATGCCAGGTTATTATTGATCAGTTCTCATTCATTGCCATTTACTGTCCTTAGTACCTTTGTTCCTATTTCCCTCACTGTTTTTCTTTCTCATCTTAAAGCAGTCTCTTGACATATTTTGTAGTGCTGGTTCAGTGGATATACTCTTTCATCCTCCTTTCATCTGGGTAACTCCTTATTTGGCCTTCCCTTTTAATTGAGAGCCTTACTGGACAGAGTAGTCTTGGCGGCAGGCCTTTGCTTTTCATTACTCAGAATATTTCTTGCCATTCCTTTCTGGTTAGTAATGTTTCTGTTGACAAGTCAGCTGCTAGCCTTCTCTGGGCTACCTTGCTGCCTTTTAGATCTTCTCTTTTTCTTTAAATTTTGCTATTTGCATTATAATATGTCTCACAGTGAGCCTCTTTGCATTCATCTTGATTGGGACCCTCTCTTCTTTCTGGACTTGAGTGGCTCTTCCCTCATCACATTAGGGAAGTTTTCCATTGTATGTTTTGCAGACAGGTTTTCTATTTCTTGCTTCTCTTTCTCTCCTCTGGTATCTCCATTATGTGGATATTATTCTGTTTCATGTTGTTCTGCATTTCCGTTAACCGCTCCTCATTCTTTTCCAGTCTTTTTTCCTTTTCTTCCTGTTTTTGGGAGTTTTTTTTCTTTTTCTTATGCCAGTTCACTGACTAGATCCTCTGCTTCATCAAACCTCTTTTTGATTCCTTCTACTGTGTTTTTTACTTCAGAAATTGCATTCTTCATTACATCTTGGCCCTTGTTGATTGTTTCTATGTTCTTTTTTCTGCCGATTGCTTTGAAGTAAGTTCCTCATAATTTCCCTGTAGTTTTTGGTAATTCGCTCTGAGTTCATTCAGCTTCTTATAACCACTGTTTTGAACACAATATCTGAATGTTGCCTGGCCTCTATTTCATTTAGCATTCTTTTGAAAGATTCCTACTTTCCTTTTCACTGCGACTTGATTTTTTTGTCTTGCCGTTGGTAGTGTGACTCTTCTTTTTTACTTCTATTTCTGAAACTGATGTCTTTTGACTTTCCAACTTCGATGTGTGAGATTCTACAGTGGGAAGCCTGTGAGATTTATTTGTGCAGTTTCCTTGATCTCCTGAACCTGAAGTTCTTTGGGTGCCGCTTAAGCCCTTTATGCTGGTTTGTTGGATATAACTGGGTTTTGATTGTCATTGGGTCGTTCTTTCCTGGGTCCTTCCTTGCTGCTAGTTGACTGAGGGTCACTCTGCCCACCATGTCTTGTGTACTGCTGTGCAGACACTTTCAAACAAAAGCACAGAGCCCAGGAAATACACCCACACATACAAATACAGCTTCTCCCTCACAATCCCACTATCAATGGTAATGAACAGTATTAATAGGAGTGTAACAAGATTAAGACTATTACAAGAAAGAAGAGTGGATATGAGATGACCTACTGAAAGACAAGTTATTTTGAGAGGGTAGAGGGAGGACCACTAAGAATAATTTGAAGTTGGAGCAATGGAATGAGACAAGGTAAAGTTTTCTTTATGAATAAATAAAGGAAATGGAGAGTGTCTAATGGAGTATGAGAAGGGAAGCATATAATATCAGGATTGAACATAAATTGAAGTAATACAAAATAAAATAATTGAGACAAAGGAAAAGATTAAATATTAAATAAAATATCAGAGCCAAGTTGGAAGGAAGATCCACCAGAGTGCTATCCACAACACACAAGCTAAAATTAATATAGGTGGAATGGGAAAAAGAGGGGGGAAAAGAAACAAAAAAAAGTCTAAGAGAAATTTAGAGGAATGGGAAGTGATTTTGTAATGATAGAGGAACAGGGAATACTAAGAATGAGAAACAAAAAACAGACAATGTGGGGGGGGGGAATTAAAATTTGGAATGTAAAGAATAAAAAGAAAATAAAGAAAATAAAGGAAGGATGAAAGAGAAAAAGAATAAAGACAAACAGAAAAAGAAAGGAAAACCAGGCTAAGAGAGCAAAACTCAAATTTGAGTAAAAAAAAGGAGTAGGAGAGAGGTCCTGTAAAATTTGTTATTTGAAATGCAGAATTAGTGAAGCTCTAGGGATAACCTGGAAAAAACAGCGCAACAATGACCCTCCCCAACTAGCAAAGATTTTTAAAGGTATAGAGACAATGAGGGTATTTTAGGAGCTGGGCAAAAGGATGTCAAATGACCTTTGAGAAGAGAATTCATTTTGTGTGCCTGGACAGGGGAGAAACAGTAAGAGTGTATAATGGGAACAATCTGTAGCTAGGGAGAAAACCAAAACTGAAATGAAAATACTGCAAAGGAAGAGGATGGTAAAATAGGCTAAGGGAAGGGAGGGGCAAAATGTGTGAACCGAAATACACTGTCCTAGAAAATCGAGTGACTTCTTATACACTTGCTGCAGGACAAGAAAGGAAAGTTATAAAACTATGCAGTAAAGAAAATATTGCAAATCATGAGGAAGACCACAGTGGCTTTCATCTCGGTAGCCTCTTGTATTTACCACTTTTTTTTTTTTTTCTTTCTGAATCTGCCTCTGGGGATGTTGGATGTTGACCCCATCTGACCTTAGGCAGCCTGCTCCATACTTCCAGTCATCTTCTGTCTCTGGCTCTCTCCTGAAATTCTTACTCTGGTCACTCTTCACTCAGCAGTCTCGTTTTTAGCACATGAGGGTGAGGCCAATCACCTCCTGGGGTGGGGACTATTATTTCCCCTCAGGCTGCTGCTCCTCAAGAGGCCTTGGTCTGTCTGAGCAGGATGGTTGCTGCATGTGGGGTCTGGCTCAGCACCAGATCCTGGTGGCTACATTCTCTCCCTACAGCCTCCATCCCTCCTCTAGTCTCTGTAGTCCACTCTGCCCCATCTTTGCTGGTAATCTACTCTCTCTGGCTATCTGTGTCCATTGTTCATCTGTTCTCTAGGACTCAGCAGTCAGGCTTAAGCACCAAAGGGCCAGGGCAGAGACCCTGCTGGGGTTGGGGCTATTGTTTTCCCTCAGGCTACCACCGCTCAGAGAGGAATGGTCTGCCTGAGCACAAAGCCTGCTGCCCTCTAGGGCAGAAGTGGCCAAGGCAAGGCCAGAGGGCCAAATCTGGCCCTCCACCTTGTTTCATCTTCCCTGACACCTCATTTCTACCTGACAGCAGCACCAAGCTCCTTGCCCCTAGTTAAGGAGTGGTTACATTTATAAAGTCTAAAATTACATTCCACCGTTTGTAGGTAACCTCGATGCTAGGTAGGCCTCAGTGAAAATGAGTTTGACACCTCCAGTGTAGGGGATGACTCAGCATGAGGATGCTAGCAGCTACTCTTTCAGTTCTCCCCCCAAGGCTTCTCTTCCCCTTCTTTCCTCAGGCATCACCAGCCCACTAGTCCCCACCTTTGCAGGAGCCCTGGATAAGTGTCTGCAAATGTAAATTTGTGTTTTGGTCCTTTAAAGTGTCCTCATGTCTCCAAAAGTCTGACTCTGGCAGAGAGCAACCCTGCCACTTTTGGTCGCTGGTTGTTATCTCTGTACTTTTGGGGCTATGCTTTCCTAGGCTGGGTATCCTAGCTTAGGGTACAGACCCAAATCGTCTGTGGTGGATCCAATAGGCTGCCTAATTGTCCTGCCAGCCCTGCCACATAAGGAAGCCCAGACAGTCCTCTGGAGTCTGTACCTCACACGTTACCAGACAGGTTGTGCTGAAGCTGGTTTTGCCGAAGTTACATGCTTCTCTCTGGCTACTGCTCAGTAGTTTGTTCTGGGTAGTATCTCCAGAACTCAGTCGTGATTCCAGTTTGGTCTTGGGTGGAGTTCAGTGTGATTGCCATTCACTCTGCTGTCATCTTTCCTCTCAGTTTTTGCTCTTTTCAAACAACCTGCCCCAGATATCTGCAGAGCAGTTAGGTCAGCAGTCTTGCTGACCTTCTTCCATAATGGAGGTTGTTTGCCACAGTGATGCAGCCTCTCAGTGCAGTTAGACATGGTGTCATTCACTATTGGTGCCATGTCAGCATCCCTGTCTGGATAACTTAAGTGTGTCTGAGAAACTGAATAAGTTTGCAGGCGATGCCATAACATAGGCACCCACTGGTTGGTGCAGATAGCAGACATTTCACTTCGCAATTCCAGAGAAGAGGAGTTAGAATTGAGGGTGTCAGCAGAGCTGGTTCCTGGTTGAGGGATTTCTGCCTTGTTCATACATAGTGGGCTTCTCGCTCTTTGTCATACGGAATCCCCTCTGAGCTCCAAGGTGTCTTCCCATCCTCTTCTAAGGTCACTGGTCATATTGTGTTCAGGGCCATACCACTGAATTTGATGTAGAAAAAAAACAGATCAGAGGAGAGCCCCTAAGGAGAGGAAGAGATAAATTCAAAGGAAAGCCCCCAAGGAGGGAGAGAGAGGGAGAAAGGGACTTAAAATTCATGACCGCATCTGCCGCGAAGCCAGGAAGTGATAATGCATAAAAGGAGAGTTCTGCCGGAGATCTGCACCCAGAATTTGGAGACTGCCTTCTTGAGGACCTCGCTTGTAATAAAGAGTCGTGCTTCGACAACTCCCTGTGCTTGGATCGTTTCATTTCTCCGTAACAAATTAACCTTAACTTTAATACCTTGCTTTATGACATACTTATTCAGTCATATTTTGAAGTTCTCGGATTTCTGAAGTCCTGGATTTTGGTTGACACACTTATGACCACAATATTCACCTATACTCTCCTCATCAGGGAGGACATGGACACTTAAAATTGTATCAGCTATTCCTAGATTCCAAAATAGAAAGTCTGTTGCATGACACTGCCAACAGAACTTCTGTGCGCATGGTTGTTGCCTTGCACCCAGCCTGGCCCATACGTATCTTGTTCTGTTATATTTAAAGCAACGTAAAGAAAATAAGGAAAATGGTAAACTTACAATGACATTTAAAAAAAAAGGAAAAATTTACCAATCTGATTTCAATGGTTTCAAGGCAATCCTAGTGTTGCTTGATTTTCACTTCCCCCAGCATCCTTTGTCTCACCCATCATCTTTTTCCATCCACAGAGATTGGGTATTTTTGAGACATGTGCTCAAGACGCCTGCCTAATGACGAGCTTTCCATAGTCAAGAATTACCAGGGATTTACCCCTGTACACTTCTGCATCTCAAAATTAACTTTCATGTACAAGAAATGGAAATAACTGTCATTTTGGAAGTCACTGATTTGCACAGGCTGTGTTTCTCCCTCTTATACACATGTCCCAAATGGAGAGGGTCAGTGTTCCCCAAACCATTTCCATCCATGTGAGGAATAGATAAGGCTCAGGTAAGAAAGAGAAAATGCCATGCTTTCCCAGCTTTGGACACTTCTCTGATCTAACCTGTGTGACCATGGAAAGCCATTTGACATGCCCAAACCCTTGTGATTTCACCTCTGTAATGAGGGTGCTCCTTAAGTTCTTATGGATACAAGCTCTTCATACAGACTATGAGTATGGAAACTCTATTATGCCTCATCTTAAATAAAAGGTCTAGAAATATGCCATAGCTTGTGTGGCTCAGTGGTTGTGTGCCAGCCTGCGAATCAAAGAGAAATTGGTTGATTCCCAGTCTAGGGCACATGCCTGGGTGGCCCACCAATCCCCAGGGGGAGGGTAAAGGAGAAGCAGCCTCACATTGCTCTCTCTCTCCCTCTCTTTCTATCTTTCTTCCTCTCTCTAAAAAATAAAGTAAATAAAAAATTTACAACAATGTCTAGAAAACAAAAATTTTATCAAGAGCCCCATCCACCAAAATTAGATGGTATTCTTAAAATGTGTTGATAAGTCCCTATTCAGTGTGGACACTCCTTACCCTTCTCTTGCACAAGTCCTTGAGGGACCAGGGATTTTGGATGAGCTCCAGAGTTCAGTATTCCTGATATTTCATGGTGATGCCACTGATGGGATACCTCTACTGGTCCCACCAAGAGTGAAGCTGAGTTCATGCTTAACATACATGAATCTTCCAAGTGGCAGGTACTCAAGGGAGGCACACTGAGGAAGGTGGCAGATGTCCTGGCTCCAGCTTCCCTCAGTGGAAACATCCTCCACCTCACCAACTTCAGGTCCATGTACCAGCCTTTCCCCAGAGCCTAAATTTTCTTGGATGATCTGCTTTCTCAGTGAACACTGCCCACTTTTCAGCACAGCTGTGTTTCTGTCCTCTGATAGCTCTGTGTCATGAAATACTCACCACGTCTCTGAGCTTCACTTTGTTCCCTTGCAATGTGGGGTGACTGAGGACCAACCTCATAATGTTCTTGCAGGAACTACAGTGGGGATAAGCCAGCCAGGTCACAGCTGGCATCAGACTCCACAGTTACGGTTTCTGGACATGCTCTTCTTATGCATGGCAATTTTTTTTTTTTCTGTCCACCATGGGGAATCTCTTCCTGCACCCATAGTGGTCTGTGGCATTTCTGAGCTTGGAAAAGCAAGAAGAGAAATGTCTGTCAAGAAGTTGGAAAAAGCACTTTGGTGATATTTGTATTTCTCTTTGGTGTTGTCACTTTTGGATTCAATGGGGATAGCAGGGTTCTCTGGACCCACTGAAATATCTGGGATGGTCCTGGTTGGACTTCATTTATTTGACAATGTGTATGAAGCCCCTCCCACAAGTAGGCCCTATGAGAGGCACTTAGCATAACTCAGTGAATGAAGCAGACATAATCTTAAGGACTCCGTTTCACTTAATTAATCAATCAGTCACAATAGATATCATTGGCAGGTCCTATCCGCTATCCATTAGATCAGAGATGATTAACGTGTTTTTGACACCTGTAGGTCTAATTGCTTATCATGAAAATGGTCACTCACCAAGGTACGAAACAAAAAGGTGGGTGATGTTTGTTGTTCAGTTCAGAAAGAAGACCTCTTTTGTTGAGAGCACACTGACTGTGGCAAGGTTGGTCTCACATCAAGGAGTTCTTATAGATCTAATTCCCAAGAGAGGCCTGAGCTCTGGTGGCTTCTCCCTCAACAGCACAGCATAGAAAGAAGTATACATGTGGCCCTTGGCCTCATAGAACCAGACAGAGGTTTGGCTGTATTTTGCCCTAGCATACCTAACCCACCGTAGTCCACTGCTGCTCACCCTGCCCCTCTGCAGAGTCAACTAATCTCAACACCATCCCCAGGCTCCAAAAAGAAGATGTCGCCAGTACTTGTTCAGAAACCTACCTCTAACTTCAGTGTAGTTACCTGTCATTGGCTAACCAGTCATCTACCACAGTGAAGCAGGGCGATATGAGGAAAGTGGGGGTGCCTTCCTGCCGGGGGAAATGTTCTATCTTCTTAGTGGCTCGTGGGCCCAAGACCTTTTCACTCAGACCTCACCATGGGGCCTTTCTTCCTGTTAATGAGGCTACAGTGCCTGAAGCTAGGCAGGTCAGCTCCCAACACCCTAGCCCTTTGACAAGCTCCACACCCAAAAAGCACCCAGAGCCCTGCAGTCCAGGAACCTTTCTCAAGTGTGCATGTGTCAGAAATTCCTCAAGAAAGTGTGATGGGTGGATGCAGGCCTTTGTAGCCTTAACCTGAATCTTGATCAGTAAGCCCTGGGGAACAGAAGAGCAGGACAGTTAGAAACCAGCCAAGGGTTAAGGTTCTGCAGTAACTCAAATGAGATTTCCAAGCTAGTAAAGCTCAGGAAAATGCAACTTAATTGTACCCACAGGCAGGTGAGGTCTGGAGATTAGTTGAAGGAATGAATATGGACCATTCTGAAGAAAACTCTTTATTCTCTTCACTTTTACACTCTGATTCTAAGCTCCCGAAACCTGTTCATAGAAAGAAAGGAGGGGACATGTTCTGTCAGAAGAAGAAACTTACCTTAGATATTGAGAGCTTCAGTACAAAACAGCCCCAGCATTGCTTAGTTTCTGCTGGCAATCTTTCCCTCAACAGTGTAATTTTGCACCCCTGGGTGACATGAGATCCCTCCCCCTGGTGAGGACTCAGGCCTGGTGGTATAATAGAGTATTTACTCAGAGAGTAGGTAGGACAAGGCCGATGGAGTTTTTTCAAAACATCAATAGATCTGTTTGTGGGGTTCATCAAATTTGTTATCTTCAAGAGGTTTGTTATGTGTAGAAGAATCCCTCAGTAAATGTTTATTCAGGAAAAAAATGAAGAATTTTCTTTCCTCTGTTGTTTACTTAGAACTTGGACTTAAACCTGACCATGTGGATGTAGCAGCGTTCTCCCTCTAAAGGAGCATTTGATCTTAGGAAACTGCTCCTCTTTCTGGCCAGTGTTCATACACCTGAGACCAAGTTCCCTTTAGCTCTGACCTCTGTCTCATGTTAATTTTTTGTGGGCTATCACCTCAGTGGTGCTGCCTATTGCCGGCAGCTGTGCAGGGCCCTGGTACCCTCAGTGCTCCACTGTGGAGGGACTGCACTGGAGGAGGCTGGAGGGAGAGGTACAGTTTGGTGTCTGGGTGGTTTCTTAGCATGATGGGGCTGGAGTTTAGACTGCAATGTTTTCTGTATACATTGAACTTTGCATCATTTCTTTTTGTGACACATCATTGAAAATCAGACTTAGTATTGTGTTGATGTTGCTATTTTGTCCAGTCACAAGGTATGCTATAGGTAAGAAAGCACTGAAGCAGTTTCCTGGAAACTTTTCCAAATATTCACTAAGCTACTAATGCTAATACAGTGACACTCTAGTAGGGATACTGTCCTTCTGTATTGATACTTTTTTAGCAACTTTCCATTATATTGTTTAAGAATTGAATAATATCATGAAGCAAGAGATTTTTAGCTGTGTTAAAATCTAGATTTAGAGAATTTAAGAGGATTATATAAATTCCTGTACTGAAAGAGAAATTTCTGGTCCGTATACATGAGCTCTTCTAACAAGATGTAAAACAATTAGATGAATAAATAAATACATAAATACACATAGGTTCAGTGCCTAATGCTTAATAAAATATTCTTCAGAAAACTTCTAAATGATAGCTTAGAAATATTTTCTTCATTCCATAGATTAGGGGACAGTTTGGACAAGATAGAAATGAAATCATTTGCCTACCAGCATATTAACAGAAAAACAGTTTTTGGAGATCACAGTCTTCTGAATGATGTATTGAGATAGAGGAATATTGTTTCAGACAGACCTAAGTGCTCCACATGAAATAAAACACGGTGACATGCTGTACAGTAACTGGGTAGGATAAGCCAATATTAACCATGGTGAACTCAAACACATTTTAGTGATATCAGAGCTGAGTTGATATCAACACTGGGTTGAGGGACTTGTGTATATTTAGGCAAAAATTGACTCAATGTGTGCACACTCCTGGAATGGGTCAGGACTAGTAAAGGAGAGACCAAACACAAGGCCAGCCCTGGCTGCTATAGCTCAGAGGATTGAGCACGGTCTACCAAACAGAGGGTTGTTGGTTTGATTCCCAATCAGGTCACATGTCTGGGTTGTGAGCCAGGTCCCCATCGGGAACCACATGATAGGCAATGACTCATTGATGTTTCTCTCCTTCTCTTTCTCCCTCCTTTCCCCATACTCTAAGAATAAATAAATACTAATAAAATAAATTGAAAAATAAAAAAAACAGGGCCTGTTTATTTTTATTTGTTGCACATAGCATTGCCTGAAACAATATTACTATGAAATTATGAACTGTCTATCACACCTAGAAGAATATAAACTCCAAATAGCCATTGACTTTGCTTCACCCTTTTTACTATTCTTTTCCAGCACCTAGCATGTTTTCTGGCAGATAAGAGGTATATAGTCATTTTAATGAATGGAAGAAAATATATGTTAGGTCTTGAAATTCTCTCCAACACAGTTCCTGACTTTACAGTCAAGTTAACAGACACAAAGCAGGAATGAAAAGGTTTCCAGGGGCAATGGGACCAGGCCTAGGTTCTTGGATGATGGACCACTGATTTTTCCTGTACACCATCTGCCTTCTGCTGAATCAATTGTCAAACAACAGTGAAGTCTTTTAAAAAGCACAGGTTTTAAAAAGCCTGGTTTCAGGAGTTGTAACCCTCACCCCATGGTGGGCTGTGTAAAAGCCCAAGGGACCCACTTCATCTGGGTCTGTTCTGTCAAGAGGACATGAGCTACCAAGGAGACAAGGCTTAGTAGTACTCTCCCTGGCAGGAGTGCGGCTTCTGCCTCATCCATCTCTGGCCCCAATGCTCAGTTGGTCAGTCAATGACGGGTAAGACTCCTCATGCGAGGGGCAACCTAAGCCAGACACGACCACTTGGGAGGCCCTCATGGGAGGACTAGGGGCGAGGGGGCTGCAACAAAGAGGATGCGATGGACCCTTGCTCCCAGGCTATTCTGACATAGCCCGAGTCCTCATTTCCATCTGGGAGATGTCTTCTGCTTCCTAAACGGCTTAAAGCCTGAAACTATGAGGGCAAGTGGTGCAGCCCTGTGCCAGTCAGGATGGTTCCCTGGGTTATCGGGCATGAGAAAGAATTCCTAAAGTCCTGTGAAACCTGCTTTGATAAGAGTGCACTCACTTAAATGATAAGGGTCCCAGGAGGAAATGAGTATGTCTCCCAAAGTTTGGCAACCCCCTTTCCTGACAGACACTGACTCAGCTTAAGCCCTCAGATTGTTTTGAAATGTTAACCATTGTTTGATCCTTGCTGCCTGACGTAATTGTATTCCTGTGTATTTGAACCCAATAAAAGCCTAATGAGGAAGGGTCTCTGGGTCATTCTCCTCTGAGAGTTTGTCCACCTCTCCTCCCCAAGCAGATCATGTCTTGGTAGTTTTTATTTTTATTCCTGACAAAGGGATGGGGCTCTGCAGGCAAACCCCCCCACCATCTGGCACCCAGGACAGGGGCCCCGCACAGGTTCTTCAAGATACAATGGTTTGATTTTTGAATTTCACATTCTAAGATCGTATAGGGAAAATCTTGTATTGTACAACTGAAGATAAATGAGAAAAAGAAAGAAAGATATTTTCAGCACCGAGGAGATGACAAACCAGAATGTACCTTTTCTCTAAGCATTAAAACCAATATGAGACTACAAATCACCACAAAGGGTAACAAAATAAAACTGATTTTAAAATGGGCAGGAAGATGGTGGTGAGATAGATGGGAGCAGACTCCACTTCCCCCTACACACGGGAAAACAGCTAGCCAATCTTCTGAGGGACAGAGTGAACAGCCAATGGTATCCCAGCATATATGAAGATTGGGCCCAACAATTGTAGAGGACACTGAAAAATCAGACGGTAAGGAGAGTGCTTCAGGACAATAAGGTCCCTGAAACCAACGTGGAAACCATGGTGGCTGAAGCCCCAGGGCCAGTGCCCACAGGTTCTGCTGCTGGAATCTAGGGAGAGAGCCAGGTCAACGTCTCCCTCCCCTGGTAAACAACGTTTCAGCAACAGCAAGAGGGACCTAGATGCTTGAACTCCCAGCAGGGGAATAAAGACAAAGTGCTAAATACACAGGGGACGTGTTCAACCACTGAGGCTGTGGACACAGGCTGGGAAAGGTTGGGCAGTGACAGACCGTGACCTGGTCAGTATCTGATCTGGTTGGAGAGAGGTGCTATGTGAGAGGCCAGGTGCTTGTCTGGAGCAGCAGGCTTGAATAGGAATTTTTCAAAAGGCAAAGAGAAAAAAGAGGCACTCAGAGCTGTTTGGGGAATTCTACACAGCAGGTGTCCCCTGCCTCCAGAGCCTCTACCCTGACTGGCCAAATGCTCACACGCAAAGCCCAGGGGACAGTGCACACCAGATCCTCTTGCCCTGAGGGTGACTGACCTTGCTCAGC
This sequence comes from Glossophaga mutica, assembly GCA_039655065.1. Lineage (NCBI taxonomy): Eukaryota > Metazoa > Chordata > Mammalia > Chiroptera > Phyllostomidae > Glossophaga > Glossophaga mutica. The sequence goes on along the minus strand of CM077309.1, from coordinate 93,906,428 downwards.
AGCCCAGGCTGAGTGCTCAGGCCAAAGGCACCTCCCACAAAGCACCTGTACCCAGGATGCTGCAGGACCAATTGGCTATTTAAGCCAAAGTCAGACACACACTTGCAGAGAGCTGAGCGGTTTACAAAGTCAGCAATCCCCAGAAAGGCAATTCAGTGTGGGGGCTGAACTATTCAGAAGGGGCACTGAGTCTCCCTAGCATCTAGAACAGCAAAGAGTGAGAAGGTGGTGTATGAGTTGTCCCAAAACTGGTACCATTCAAGGACACCAGAACATGTGAACAGAAGGTGTAGGATGGACACAGAAGGGCAGTGGGTGCCCAGCACTGAACTGAGGACCTGGGATGAAGGCTAGGGAACAGTCAAGGTTTTAAAGAGTGCAGCTCAGGAAGGGAGAAAAGTGAAACCAATCCCCCCTCAGCCTGCTATAGCCAGGAACACCAGCATAACTGTCTTGGCCAGTTTAAAACCATTGGAAAGATTTTTTAAAATTCATTCTTCATTCCTTCCTTGATATCCTTTTTTATTACTTCTTCTTTCCTTTTATTTAAAAATTGTTACAAGTGAGAGAATAAAATCTGGAGCTGTGAAACGACCACAGTTAAATCGAAAGAGGGTTCACCCTAACAGCTGAAAAAGTGAGACAAACTTCACTTTGATGTTCCAGAGAACAAATTTTCACTTTGCTATTCCAGAAAATACACAAGTATTGTATATTTTTGTCATTATTATGTATGTGTTATTCTGACATCTTTCATTTTATTCGTATTTTTCATATTTCTCTTCTTTCTGTTTAATCGTCTTTGCTTGGCTGGTTAATTTGCATAGATTCACTGGATTCTTTTGTTCTCTCATTCAGAGTGTATTTTTAATTTTCGATCTTTCACTTCCTTGTGTTCCAATACAACACAACTCTAGGCCCTGCATGTCCTATCCTTGTCATTCAGATCATATAAATTCCATGATATGATTGTTGCTGCATTACTGCTGTAAATAATTGCTGTACCATACAATTGCAAACACTACACAGCTCCCCTCCCAAATCTAAGCTCACTTCTCTGTTTCCTGAACTTTATTGCTATAGTGGTTAACTCTATTCTCTCCCATACTACACCTATTGTCTATCCTTTACTATCACTTTACCTCATAATCTCACCTCTCACAAGCTCACTGCTTTCTAAATTCAACTCAGAACCTTTCTCTGCCCTTAACTAGAGTCTTACCTTTTTTCCAGTTTTTCTGGTGGTTGAGAAATTACCCAGAACAAACAATTGAACAGGAGTGAGAGAGAAGCCTCAAAACCTCATACACACAAAAGAATCAACTTGAACAGAACCTGTCCACACCTGCACAACAGAATAGAAGAAGTGGTAGACGAAATGATCGTCAGTTAACTAACTGGAAGAAAAGACCCACCAGAGAAAGACCTAACAACAATCAAAACACAAAGACATACAGACAGCCAACAGAAATCACAGTCCAAGACCAGTGAGCTAAGAAGATCAAGGAGACTGCACCACTGAATCTCACAGGTCTTCTGCCATAGGAGTTCAAACCATAAACCCAGGGAGGCAGAACAGATCAATTTAAGAAGCAAAGGCTAGCAAGAAGAGCCTAACAAACAATGGAAGACAAGCAAACGATCCCCAAATAAAAGGAAAGGAGGAAGCCTCAGAAAGAATGCTACATAAAATAGAGTCAAGTTGACTATGAGATACTGAGTTCAAAGCAATGGTTATAAGGAAGCTCATTGAGCTCACAGAGAATTACTGAAAACTGCAGGAAAACTACAATGAACTCACTGGAAACTATATCAACAAGAAAAAGGAAATAGAAACGAGCAACAAGGGCCAAGAGGAAATGAAAAATACAAGTTCTGAACAGAAAAACACATTAGAAGGAATCAAAAGCAGGCTCCATAAAGCACAGGATCTGATCAGTTTGCTGGAGGACCAGATTGGTAAAAAAAGGAAAAAAAAAAGAAAAGAAAAGAAACGGCCAGAATGGGCAAGAAAAGAAAAGAGGCTATTAAGAGAAGAGGTGTTAAGAGAAAGAGAAATGCAGGACAAAATGAAAGGTAAAAATATCCATATAATAGGGATACCAGAAGGAGAAGAAGAGGAGCGAGGAATAGAAAACCTGTTTGAAAAAATAATGATGGAAAATGTTCCTAATTTGATGAGAGGAAAAATCATACAAACCCAAAGAACATATAGAGTCCCAATCAAGAGGAAACCAAACAGGCCCACGTCAAGACACATCATTATTAAAATGGCAAAATTCCAACACAAAGAGACCATCTTAAAGGCAGCAAGGGAGAAACAGGAAGTCACATGCAAGGCAGTTCCAATAAGATTAGCTGCTGACATCTCAATGGAAACGCTCCAAGCCAGAAGAGAATGGCAAGAAATATTCCAAATAATGACAACCAGAGGCCTGCAACAAAGGCTACTTTACCCAGCAAGGCTTGCAATGAAGATGGAATGCCAAATAAGGAGCTTCCCAGAAGAAAGATGTCAAAAATGATTCACCTCCACAAAACCAGTTCTGAAAGACATGCTAAAGGAACTCCTTTAAGACAAAGAAAGAAAAGAGTGACACAGAGAGGAACACAGGAATGAAAAAGTGGCAATAAATAATAACCTTAAACATAAATTGATTAAATGCTCCAATAAAAAGACATAGAATAGCTGAATGGATAAAAAATCATGACCCACACATATGTTGCCCAGAAGAGACTTACCTCAGGAAAAAAGACCTACAGAGGATGAAAGTGAAGGACTGGAAACAAATATTCCAAGAAAATGGACAGGAAGAAAAGGCTGTGGTAGATTTCATATGAGAGAAAATAGACTTTGAAAAAAAGGGATCATAGAAAGAGACCCAGAAGGTCACATCATAATACTCAAGGGAAAAATCCATCAAAAAGACATAAACATTGAAAATATATATGCACCCAACATAGGAGAATCCAAATACACAAAGAAAATTTTGGCAGACTTCAAGAAAAATATTGAAAGCAACACAATTATAGAAGGTTATATCAACACCCCCCTGTCAAAAAATGGATAGATCGTCCAAGCAAAATATCAACAAGGATATAAATAGCATTGAACAATGTTCTGTATGAAATGAACCTAACTGGTATATATAAAGCCTTTCATCCCAATGAAGCAAAATACACATTTTTTTTCAAATGCACATGAAATATTCTCAAAAATAGACCACAGGATAAGACACAAAACAAGACTCAAAAAATTCAAGAAAATTATAATCATATCATGCATTTTCTCTGACCGCAAGAAACTGAAACTGGAAACCAACCTCAGGGAAAAAACTCAAAAACACTCAAACTCATGGAGATTGAATAGCATGTTGTTAAACAATGAACGGGTCAAAAAATGAGATCAAGGAAGAAATCAAAAAGTTTCTGGAAACAAATGAAAATGAACTCACAACAACCCAAAACTTAAGGGATGCAGCAAAGGCATGCCTGAGAGGGAAGTCCATAGAGATACAGGCCAACCTAAAAAAAATACAAATATTTCAAATGAACAACCTAACCATACACCTACAAGAACATGAAAAGCAACAACAAAGGCAGTCCAGAGCAAGTAGAAGGAAGGAAATAACCAAGATCAGAGAAGAATTAAATGACGTAGAGACCAAAAGCACAATTCTAAGGATCAATAAATTAAGGATCTGGTTGCTTCAAAGATAAACAAAATCAACAAGCCTTAAAGCAGACCCATCAAGAAAAAAGTAGAGAGGACCCAAAGAAACCCAATCATAAATGAAAGAGCAGATACCAAAGAGATATAAAAGAGTGAAAGAAATTAGTAAAAAAAGAACTATATGCCCAGAAATTTGAAAACTTAGGTGAAATGGACAAATTTCTAGGAAAATATAATTTTCCAAAACTCAATGAAGAAGAAACAGAAAGCCTGAACAGAACAAAAACAGGAAGCAAAATTGAAGCAGTAATCAAAAAGCTCCTGACATATGAAACCCCTGGACCAGAGGGTTGCACAGGAGAATTCTACAAAGCATTTAAGGAAGAGATAATCTCTATCCTTCACAGACTACTCCAAAAAATCCAAGAAGATGGAAGACTTCCATCTTATGAAGCCAGCAACATCCTAATCTCCAAACTGGATAAAGATGGAACAAAGACAAGTTGAGGCCAATATCGCTGATGAACATAGCCACTAAAATTCTAAATAACATATTGGGAAACCTTGTTCAACAATACATTAAAAAGATCATGCATCATGACCAAGTGGGTTCATCCCAGGGATGAAAGGATGCTACAGTATTCTCAAACCAATAAATGTAATACATCACATAAACAAAAACAAAGACTAAAATCAGATGATCATATCAATAGATGGGCAAAGGACTTGAACAGACACCTCTACAAGGAGGACACAAAGGGGGTCCAGAGACATAGGAAAAGAGGCTCATCAGCAAATGAATGGATCAAAAAACTATGGTACATTTACACAATGGAATTCTATGCAGCAGGAAAAAAGAAGGAGTTCCTAGCCTTTGCAACAGCACGGATAGAAATGGAAAGCATTATGCTAATGGAAATGAGCCAGGCGGTGAAAGACAAATACCATGCGATCTCACCTTTAACAGGAATGCAGTCAACAAAACAAACAAACAAGAAAAATATAACCAGAACACTGAAATTTAGAATAGGCTGACAGTGACCAAAGGGGAGAGGGAATGGAATTTCATGGGAAAAGTGTGAAGGGTTTGCAGGAACAAGTATAAAGGATACATGGACAATAACAAGGTGGGGCGGTTGAAATGGGAGGGAGGTGGGGAGGTCTGGAGGGGTGGGATGGCATGGGGATAAAAGGCAAAAAAACTGTACTTGAACAACAATAAAAAATGTTAAAATGGGAAAAATAAAATGGGAAAATATGTAAAACGATATTTCTCTAGAAGCCACTGTGAAGGTTCCTAACACAAGGAACAACATGAGACAGTTGGTCTGTTTGTGAATTTAACAAAAGTCCACTGGAAGGTTTTATGAAGGTGGAGGATAATAACTGATCTTTCTGTCATTTCCTCTTCTTAATGTGCATACCTAAAATAAGGCTAAGTTGGACACTCTCTTCCTAAGCTCACAAGGAGGTCCTTAGGCTAGTTCAGATTGGTGTTCCACACTATGCCCCACATGTCCTTGTAAATCTTTCATAACAGATTTTATTGACTTATTTTTGGAGAGAGGGGAAGAGAAGGAGAAAGAAGGGAGAGAAACATCAATGTGTGGTTACCTCTGAAGCATCCCCTACTGGGGACCTGGACCACAACTCAAGCATGTGCCATAGACTTGGAATCGATTCAGCCACCTTTTGGTTTGCAGGCACACACTCAACCCACTGAGCTACACTAGCCAGGACCTTTCTTGTAACTCTTTTATCTCTATTTTTCAACATCAGATTCATGGGATGTCACCCTTTGATATTAAGATAAATTATGTCATTTATATCTTAGGATGCCCTTAGGAAATGGATTCTAGATCATCCTCAATGTACAACCTGGGAGGCTGGATGGCTCTGAAAGAACAAAGGCTTCCTAGGGGCAAAAAAATGGTGAGAAAAAAGAGTTGTGAACTCAGCTTTATCCCCTAAGCCATGGAGCTAATATGTTCCTAGGAACCTGAGGGGCAGTCTGTGTTAGGTATCAGTGTACAGATACGTAGATGACATGAAAGTGGAGGGTGAGGACCCAACAGCCCACATGGGGACTTTGGTAGGGTCTGATTGGAGGAAAGGCTCAGGTCATAGAACCTTGAAGGGGTGACCTCACTTTCTTTGTGACAGACCTCCAAGGAATATTAGAACTCTGGTAACTAGGCACCCCTGTTCTAGACACAACTGCCTATCCACGTCAGTTGACTGTACACAGTCAGGAGACCAAGATGTCTCTGTGTTGTTTCCCGCTTTTTCGAGGCTCTAGGCTAAGGAAAGCCCAGAGGGAGAAAAGTTTCTCTTGCTTTAGATGCTGGCGCAAGAGCCGTGGTCAGCAACACCCCCCACCACCTGGCAAGATACACCCTCAGGTAATGGTGGGCAATGAAGGGCTGGTCCGTTCACACCAGGCTACCACTTGGATGCCACGTGGGCTGCAGCACACCACTTACCCCTCTTCTTGCATATAGTTGTGTGTTGGAGGTGGGGAGAGATTTAGGAAGAAGGGTGCTTATTCTGGGTACAAGATGGTTGTTAGGTGCTAGAAACCTCAAGGGACTGTCATGGTCACACCCCAGGTCATGGCAGGCAGGATCGGAAGGAGAGTGTTGGAAATACGACTCCTCTACTCACTGGGCCCTCAAGGTGTCATTTTAGTTCTTCCCAGACTAGAGGTGTTTTCAGGTTCTTCTCTGTGCCTGCCTGATGTGGGGAATGGAAATTGTGATGGGAATATGCCCCAGTGGCAATGTTGAGACAGTCCCCTGACAACACCTGACCATTTACTGGGCTTGGTCTTGCAGAAGTCCAAAGAGGATATCATCGAGTTGGCTGATGAGTTCACTTATGCCATTAGCTGGTACAGCAGACCAGTGCACCAAGCCAGAAACACCATCCAGTGCCGGGCTGAGGTGAGAGGTGCCCCACACCCAGGGCCCTGAGATGAATGGGCTGAAATCATAACTTAGAATCAAATGTGGGGCTTTGAGGATTTCACATGCCCACACCCAAACTACTCTCTGTACCTCCAATCCTACTACCAGGTCTCTGCTAGGAGAGAAATCCATTCTTCACATTTGTAAAATTGTAGTGAAAATAAAAAGTTCTTCCTGTTCCATTATACTTGTTTCAAATGTTTAACTACCTGTAACATGTATCTTGTGGAGTAGTCACCTCTGCTCTCCTCGAATATCTTCATGTCTACATATCATCACACATAGAGCGTGGTTTTTATAAAACAACAAAGAAACCAACATTGGAGGGATTGACATATTTGATACCATTTGTCTGCAACTTGGCATCTCACAGAACACAACCCATTTTAAGCAAGACATGTCAGAAGCTATGGACTTATGCATTTCCATATTACTCTGTAAAGAAGGTAATTTTTCTCAGGGATTCTGTTGTTAGACCTTGACATGATGCCATTCCACTGTGATTTTGGCAGTGCAACCAGAAACAGCCTCACTGTCTCCTCACAGACTGTGTACTAGTTTTCCAGGTCCCCATTACACAAGACTGTGTTTTGTGTGGAACCTTACTGAGGACTCCTGGCTCAGTACACGATTCTGTCTTTGCAGAACTCAAGCGATGACATACTTGAGGAGCTAGTGCATGAGAAGGACTATGCCATCTACAAAGTCAAGGTACAGGTTCACCAGACCTGCACCACCATCCAGCAACAGTGTAAGGTGAGAGCTGGGCCAGGAATTCTGCACACCCAGGAACCCAAGGTGACACGAGAGGGCCAGGCATCTAAGCTCAAATATGGGGATGGTTTCCTCATGGCCCTCCCGGTGCTCTTTCTAAAGCATCCCACTGTCCCATGCACAGAGGAATCTGGACGTCCCCTTCTCCAATCAACTATATAAGTCAGGAAAATGGCATTCCTCACATGTTTGTGGAAATATTAGTGGGAAAATATTACACTTCACAGTAGAGATCGCGAACATAAGCATTTTCCTCTTTTCGTTGATATTCTTACCAGTCCCAAGTTTCTGGTGGAGTAGTCAGCTCCACTGTCCTTGCAGACCTCCAAATCTTACACATGATCACAATGGATTAGAGGTTTTGTACATAAACTTAACAGAAAGTCAAATATAAGTCATTTCTCTGCACCTTTTCAGTTCACAGAGCAGGGCAATCCATTGTAATTTGGCCAGATTCGGAAATGTGACCTCACTCATATCTGCACTATGTCCTAAAGGAGGTATGTTCCACAGGGTTCAACCATTCACTGATTTTGGACTTTGACGTTATTCAGTTCTGCATCTACTTCATCCAGGCTGCCAGGAATATCCTCACCGTGTCACGAGAGCATGTATATGCTTGCAAGGGCTGCCATAAGGAAGATCCACAGGATGGTTGGAGGGTTTCTGATGCTTACTGGCTGTGTATGGGGTTTGTCTTTGTAGAGTTTAAATGAAGACATCCTGGAAGAGCTTGTGAAGGGGTTTAACTACTCTACTGCGCTAGACAAGGGGAAGGTGCTTCGGTCCACTGACACCAGCACATGGTGCACTGAGGTGAGAGCTAGCTCAGGAGAGTCTCCACACCCATGATCCCAAGATCACATTCAGGTGCCCAGGAGCAGACCCAGTTTGGGGACTCCCCCAGGGACACCCAATGGCATTCCATACACTGACCCACAGTGCCATATACACAGGAATGTGGGCCTCATTTTCTCCCTCCAGCTACAAGTGACAGCAGAAATAAAATATTGGTTGTAATAGGAATATTCAGAAACATATTTGTTGTCATAGTGCACCACAAGCATATTTGTATTTACCTGATTATTTTTGACTGTTTTGTTTTTTTAAACTACCTTCCCCACTTATCCTGCAGAGCAGTGAGATCAACAGTCATTGAAGACCATCTCCAACAATGGAAGTTGTTTGCCACAGCTGTGCTGTGCAGCCTCTCAGTGCTGCTACACATGGTGTCATTCACCTCAGGTGCCATGTCAGTAGTCCTGCCAGATCACTTAAGTGTGTCCCAGGGAACTGTGTCTATTGCTGAGGATACCATAACATCGGGCCCCCTGGGTGATGTAAAGAGCAGACACTTGATTTTTTCACAAGTCCAGAGACTAAGGATTAGAGGTGGGGCTGAGGGTACTGCAAGTTCCTTTAGACTGGTTTCTCCCTTGTTCGTGCATGGCTGTCCCTAACTCTGTGTCACATACAATCCCTTCTGTGCCTCTTCATCTCTGGTCACTGGTCATATTGGTTGAAGGCTCACATCACTGAATTCATTGGACCTTAATATCCCCCTTTACATCATACTCATATAGGCATATTTTGAAGCTCTAGAGGTTCCAAAGGCATGGAAGTTGGGTGACACTCTTAAGCCCAATATGTTTACCTGCACTATCCACAGCTGAAAGGACATGCACATGTAAAATTTTAGCAGCCTCAGCCAGATTCCAAAATGAAGACTAAAATTACAGTGCCAACAGAACTGTTGTGATGATGGCTGCTCCCTTGAATCCATGGAGTCTTTCTCATTCATTTTTATTTAGAGCAATGTGGGGAAAATAAGAAAAATTGTAACTGAACAACAATAAAAAAAAAAAAAAAAGGGAAAGCATCATGCAAGCTAGTCATAACGTGTCCAAGGCAATCCCGGTATTCCTTGGTTTTCATTTTTGCCCACTGTAATTTGACTCACCTGTCAGCCTGTCTCCATCCACAGAAATTGGAACTACCTGAGTCAGACTCAGTGTCCTGCCTGGTAGCCAGCTTTCTCCAGTCAGGTGTCACCAGGCATTTGCCTCAATGCTGTTTCTGCATCTCAAAGTGACTTTTAATATGCAAGAAAAAAGAAAATAAGTGCTGTTTTGGAAGTCACTGATTTTCATAGGCTGTGTCTGTCCATCCTATACACTCTTGTCAGATAAGGTGAGATAGTGTTCTCCAACCATTTCCATCCATGTGAGCAACAGATAAGTTGCTCACAAGTAGCAAAGAGGAAATGCCATGCATTGCTAGATTTGGACAGTTCTGAGTTCTAAGCTGCATGACCTTGATCAGCCATTTGACATGAACACACCTGTGTGATTTCTTCTCCATAATGACGGGGCTGTTAGATATTTTTGGGGCAGAAAGCTCTTCATAAGACTGTGACTACAGAAACTCTGTCACTCCTCATCTTATAGAAATGTCTAGAAAGGAAATATTAAATCAATACCCACATTCCACCAAAAATTGATAGTACTTTTTCAACCTGTTTATTTACTCCTGGTTAGCATGGGCACTCCTGACTCTTCTCTTGCACAAATCCCTGATGGTCCTGGCACTTTGGCATGAACTCCATACCTCATGCCTCCTGTTGATTCACGATGATGCCACTGAGTAGATAACTATCCTGGTCCCACACAGGCTGCAGCTGAGCTGATGTTGAAATTGAGAGAAGCCAGCAGAATACGGGCACTTCAGGAAGGCACGCTGAAGACGTTGGCAGAGTTCCTGTCTCCAGCTATTAAGGGTAGAAACTTCTCCCACCTGTCCACCTTCATGACTACACAGCCATCCTTCTGTCGAGCCCCAGTGCTTTTGGATGATCAGCTAACTTGGTGAGCAAGTTCCCCCTTTCAGCCCAGCTCTGATTCTGCCTGCTGCAAGCAGAGAGCCATAAAAACATCACTACATCTCCCTGTGCCTGAGTTAGTTCCTTTGAAATATGGGGTGACAGAGGACAAACCTCATAATGTTCTCACAGGGACTACTGTGGGAACAGTCCAGATAGGGGTTACCTGGCACCTGGCCCTGCAGAAAGGCTTCTGGATGTGCTGTGGTAGTTCATGCCAATTTTTTTCTATCACCCCAGAAAATCTGCTACCTCACCCATCATGGCCAGGGCATTTCTGAGTTTGGAAAAGCAAGAGGAAAACCATCTGTCAAGATGTTGGGGAAAGTACTTCATGGATACTGGCACTTGTCTTTGATATTGCCACATTAGGAATATCTGAAGATAACAGGGGTCCCCGGGCCAACTCAGATATCTGGGATGGTTCTGGTTGGACTTCATTTATTTGACCATTTGTATGAAGCACCAAGTACTACTAGGTCCTACTAGAGGCACTTAGCATAACTCAGTGAATGAAGCAGACACAATCCCAGAGACTCAGTTCTACTCAATGAATCAGTCAGTCATAATCAATATCTTTTTCAGGTCCTGTCCTTCATCCATTAGTCCTGATACAATCAACATCTTAGGTTCGACTCTAGGCCTACTGGCTGATGATGGCAATGGACACTCTTCAAGGTATGAAATAAAACCTAGGTGTTGTTGGGTCCAGAGCGAAGATATCCTATTTTGAGAGCACTCTGGCTGAGACGGAGATGTTCTGCACCAAGGACATATAGATCTGAATCTGAAGGGAGGCCTGAACTCTTGGGCCCCTATCCCAAGAGGACAGAATTAAGAGAATGATGGATGGGGCCCTTGCCCTCATACAACCAGAAGGAGGCAAGGATGCATTTTGCCCTAGCATCCCAAACCCACCACACTCCACTCCCACTCAGCCTGCCCATCTCTAGAGGAACCTCTCCTCACCACCATCCCCAGGCTCCAAACAGGAAATGTGGTTATAGCCTACTCAGCAAACTACCTCTAACTTCAGTGTACATGAGTAGGTGCATGAAGGGTTGGGATAGGCAGTGTATAGACCTTGAGAAGAAATGTCATTGGAAAGAATATACTCACAGGGTGTCCCTACTGAACCCACCACATTGTGAGAACTGCTCTTCTCAGGCCAGCCACACAGAAGTCAGGGTTGATATTTGCCTGCTCCTTAACTGGACATGAGCATTCAAAATGGCCCTTTCCCAAACAAGATTGGTATGGGATGGTACATTGAAGTAGGATTCCAGACTCTGACTCTCATGCCCAACTGTCTCTCTCCAGGGCCATGGCTTCTACAGGGGGAACCTGGCCAGGCCAGGTGCAGCAGTTTGAAAAACCCCTACATTTGTCCCTGTTCCATTGGAAGCAGGCCTCAGTGCAGGCCAACATCCTTACTTCACTGCAAGTGTACGAGGCCCACCTTCTTTATGTGCATCTGGAGTATCCGGAGCCCCAGGATGCAACACCAGAAGGTGAGGGAACTGAAGCCCAGGAAGGTGATCTGGGAGGGTATTTTTCTTTTATGGGCAGGACTTCCCTAAAAGGCACCAGCAGCATTCCTATCTCTGTAAAGGGAACTGGAAACCAGGTATGTGTTTAAATCTGTTTCTTTCTGATGCTCCAGATCCACCTGCAGAGCTCAGACTCCCTGCACAGTTACAGGAAGGACCTGCTCAAGGCCTAGTGCCTTTCTCAGCTGGAGGCCTCACCCTTGGTAGGCCTGGCATGAAGCAGTACCAGAAGCCAGGATGCAGACATCTTTCTAACGAGCACGTCCTCAGGGAGCTATTGAATGAGTTGAATTACTCCACTTCCTTGGACAAGTGGAAGATGCATGAGGCTAATGACACCAGACAGTGCGGCACCGAGGTGAGAGCTAGCCCATATGGATCTCCATACCCGTAACCCCAAGAATATATCTCAGGGCCCTGGGACAGACTCAATCCAAGGCTCCCAAAGGGACCTTCAATTATTTTGCCTACAGTGTCCCACAGCCCCAAGTAAAAAGCTCTGTGGACTTCCACTTCACCCTGTAGTTTCAAACGCTGTAGAAAGAAAATACTGTGTTAATAAGAACATTGGGAAACCTATGTTGTTTGATTTCATAGTAGAAAACAAGCATGTTTGCATTTTTCTTCACCTTTCTGATTTGGTTGTCTTTGGTTTTTGTCTTAAGCTAGCCACCCCAGACATTCTGCGGAACAGTCAGTTGGACTGTCCTTGCAGACATTCTCCAATAATTCAGGCTGTAGACCAGGGTGATGCAGGCTCTCACTGCTGGTTGACATGGTATCATTCACTTCAAGTTCCATCCACATCAGCAGTGCTGCAGGGATTTCATAAGAATGTCCCAGGGATGTAAAAGTTTGCTGGACCTGCCAAAACATATTACCGCACAGGGTGGTATAGAGATCGGACACTTAATTTTTGAAAATTGCAGAAATTAGTAGTTAGAAGTGAGGGTGTTTCAGGGCTGCTTCCTTCGGAGGCTTCCCCCCCTTGGTTATTTACATGGCCATCTTCAAGTGCTGTGTTGCACAGAATCCCTTCTGTGCTTCCATGTGTGCTCCCCTCCCCTTCTAAAGACAGTGCTCCTATGGGTGTAAGACCCACATCCCTGAAATCACTTAACCATAATCAGTTATTTAAGGATTGCCTCATGTGGGGAGTAGAATTTGTGGTGGGAATCACCCGTAGTGACAGTGCCCAGTCATGCTGCTGATAACACTTAGTGTGATATTGTGCTCAGTCTTTGCACAAGTCCAAGGAGGGCTTCATATCCCAGTTGGCTGATGGGTTCAATTATGCCACCAGCCACTGAAAGGCCCAAGTATACCAGGGCAGAGACACCATCTAATACTGGTCTGAGCTGAGAGAGAGCCCCAATATGACTGAGGTGATATCATACCCCAGACTCCAATATGGGGCCTTGAGATTTTCACAGCCCCACCCCCAAATAAATCTGTACCTCCAATCCTACTAAGTAGGTTTCTGCATGGTAGAAGTCCAGGTCTCACATAGGTTAGATCACAGAGAAAAAAATCCTTCCTTTTTCCATTTTGATCGTTTCAATTGTTTAACTACATGTAACACAAATCCAGCTAAGCAGCAAGCTATACTGGACTTGAACTTGTTCCAGTCTGCACATTATCACACATAGATGGTTTTATAATAAACAAACAAACACTGGGTGGATTAACGTATCTGATATATGTGTCTGTATCTTGGCATCTTACAGAATATGCAAACCATCTTGCAAGTAAAATGTTGGATGATTTCCTGCAAATTTCCACACTGCAGACCATTGAAAATCATTGTAATCCAGGCAGATTAGGAGCTGTGGCCTTATTCATCTCCATGTTATCATATAAAGGCAGCAATTTCACAGAATGATTCAACCTTTCACTCTTGTTAGATGTAGACCTCATGCCATATTGCTGTGATTTCAGCAGTGTGACTGGAAATATTCTCCCTCTGTGCTGATGGACTATTAACTAGATTGTGAGGTATGCCATTACAGGGGACCATGCATTCTTGGAAGGCTCCTGATAACTTCCTTCTCAGTACCCAACTATATCTGTTCAGACTCCAGGTGGTAACATCATCCACCAGCTAGTCAATGAGTCTCTGTTCCATGAATAACACAGCAGAGTGCAATTGCACCAGTACAACACTACTGTCCAGTGCTAGTAGTAGGGAAAAGCTATACCGAGGCATTCACCATACCCAGGAACCTAAGAAGACCTGTGAAGGTCAAGAATGTAGGCTGAAATATGGGGGTGTTTTCTGCAGTGCCCTCCTAGGGCTTTTTATACAATGTCCCACATTCCATGCAGATAGGACTCTGGACTTTCACTTCTCCAACCAGCTACATTGTGCAGGAAGAACAGACTCCTAACATATTTCAAAGAATATTAGAGAAAACATTATGTTACACTTCACAGTAGAACATATGTACATTTACATTTTGCCGTTTTTGTTGTTTTTCAGACCAATGCCAAATTTAACCAGCACTAGTCACGTGCAGTGTCCTTATACAGCACCACTTTCAAACATCAACACTACAGATGGTAGAGGACACTATACACCAAAATGAGGACAAAGTAAAATGTTGGATGTTTCCTGAACACTTTCACTCACAGACGAGAGCAAACTTTTGTAATCTGGTCAGATTAGGAGCTGTGGCCTTATTCATCTCTATGTTATCGTATAAAGAAAGGAAATTTTCCAGAGTGATTCAGCCTTTCATTGTCATTAGATGTAGACATCATTCAATTCTGCTGTGATTTCAGTAGTGTGACCGGAAACATTCTCCCTGGGTGCTGACAGAGAGTGTGTGTGTTTCCTATATGTTCCATTACATGGCACTACAGAATGGGGGCAAAATTCCCGATGCCATCCTACTCAGCAACCAACTGTTTGTTTGCAGACTGCAAGTGGTGACATCATCCACCATCTGGTCCATGAGTGCCTCTACTACTACCCAGACAGGGTGCAAGTGCACCACTAAAACTCCATAGTCCAGTGCTGGTCTAAGCTGAGGCCTATGTTGAGGGTTCCTCCATACCCAGGAAACCAACAACCTGACAAGGCCAAGTGTTTAGCCTGAAATATGGGGATGGTTTTCTCAGAGCACTCCCAGGGCTTTTAAGCAGTGCGCACAATATCATGCAGATAGAACTCTAGACTTCCATTTCTTCCAACAGCCTCGTTGCATCAGAAGAGGACACTCTTCTCATATTTCAAAGAATATTAGACAAAAATCATGTTACACTTCATAGCAGAACATGTGAACATTTACAATTTGCTCTTTTCCTTGTTGTTCCCACTGGTTTCAAATTTCCCCGGCAGTACTAATAGGCACTCCCCTTGCACAGCACCGCCTTTACACTTTACCCCAAAAGAAGAATGAGGGCATGATACACCAAAATGATGACACAGTGAAATGTTGGATATTTCATGTATCCAATGTATGGATATTACTCCATTTCATGTGGTCCTGGATTTCCATTGACTTCTCCTCATTCTTTTTTAGTCTTTTTTCCTCTTCCTTCTCTTTTGAGGAGTTTTTTTCTCCTTTGTCTTCCAGCTCCCTGACTGGATCCTGTACTACATCGAGCCTGCTACTTCTCCTATGTTCTTTTATTCAGAAATTGTGTTCTTCATTCCCTCTTGGTCCTTGTAGATTCCTTCTATGTCCTTCTTTATGCTGATTTGCTTTGAAGTAAGTTCCTCATCATTTCCCTGTAGTTTTTGGTAATTTCTCTGAGTTCATTGAGCTTCCTTATAGCCATTGATTCTAACTCAATATCTGATTGTTGACTCGCCTCTATTTCATTTAGCATTCTCTCTGAGGATTCCTACTTTCCTTTTGATTGGGGGCCATGTCTTTATCTTTGCACTGTTAGTTGGACTCTTCTTTTTTGCTTCTTTTTCTTAAATTGACCTGTTTTGTCTTTCTGACTTTCAGGTGTGAACTTCTATGGTGGGAGGCATGTGAGATTCAGTGGTACACTCATGATGATCACCTGAAATGAGGTTCTTGGGATATGTTTTATGCTTTTTATGCTGTTTTGCTGGATGTAATTGGGTATTGATTGTCATTGGTTCCTTCTTTCGTGGATCCTTCCCTGATGCTGGTTGACTGAGGATCACTATGCCCACCACATCTTGTGTGCTGTTGTGCAGGTAGTGCCTGAACAAAAACCACAGAGCCCAAGAAACAAACCTACACCTGCAAATACAGCTCCTCCCAACTATCCCACTATCAATATCAAATGAACCAGTATTAATAAGGGTGTAGCAAGATTGATACTCTTATATGAAAGAAGAGTGGATATGAGATGACCTCCTGAAAGAGAAATCTTTTTGAGAGGGTAGAGGGAGGAGCCTTGATAAGAGTTGGGAGTCGGAGCACAGGCAGGAGACAGGGTAAAGTTTACTAAAGAGAATGAAATGGAGTATGAGAAGGGAAGCATATAATATCACATTAAACAGATGTTAATATCAAATAAAATAACTGAGGAAAAGAAAAGAAAGGAAAAACATTAAATAATTTATTAAAATATACAAGCCAAATTGGAGAGAATAACCCAAATGGCTCCTGTCGACCACTTGAAAACTAAAATTAATATAGGTAGTATGGGAATGAGAGGGGAAAAAAGAAACAAAGAAAAATCTAGGAGATATTTAGGGGAATGGGAAGGGATTTTTTTTAATGAGAGAGGGAGAGGGAATAATAAGAATCAGGAACAAAAACCAGACCAAGTAAGGAAAAAATTAAAATTTTGGGATATATAAAGACAAAGAAGAATAAAGTAAAATAAGGGCAGGATGAAAGAGAAAGGGAAGATAAAAAGAAGTAGAAAATAAATACAGGCTAAGATGGCAGAATTCAAATTTGACTAAAAAAAGAGTAGGAGAGGGGTCCAATAAAATTTGTTATTTGAAATGCAGAATTAGCAAAGCTCTAGAGATAACGTTGAATAAACAGTGCGACAACAACTGCCCTACCCAGAAACAACTAGCAAACTTTCTTAAAGGTGTAGAGAGAATGCCGGGGTTTTAAGAGCTGGGCAAAAGTATGTGAAATGACCAAAAATATGTGAAATGCCCCTTGAGAAGAGAATTAGTTTGAGTGTCTGGACAGGGGAGAAACAGTATGAGTGTGGAATGGGAACAAGTTGTAGCTTGGGAGAAAACCAAATTTGAAATGAAAACTTTATAAGGAAAGGGGAAGGTAAAATGGGCTAAGAGATGGGAGGTGCAGAACATGTGAACTGAAATGCACTTTAGTATAAAATCGAGTGACTTCTTATGTACAACCTGGCTGTACAAGAAATGAATGTTATGAAGCTATGCAGGAAAGAAAATACTGCGAATCATGAAGATGACCATGGTAGCTCTCATCTCGGTAGACTCTCATATTTACCACTGTTTTTTCTTTCTGGATCTGCCCCAGGTGATGTCAGATGTTGACCCCATCTGACCTTAGGCAGCCTGTTCAATACTTCCAGTAATATGCTGTCACTGGCTGTCTCCTGAAATTGTCAGTCTGGGCACTCTGCACTCAGTAGTCAGATTTAAGCATCTTACAGGATGGCGAACCCCTCCAAGAATGGTGTCTACTGTTTCTCTTCAGGCTGCAACATCATCTTGCTTCTCAGCTTTTGTTCTTTTTAAACAACCTGCTCCAAATGTCTGCAGATAAGTGATGTTGCTAGTATTGCAGACCTTCTTAATAATGGAGATTGTTTGCCACAGTGACATAGTCTCTCAGTGATGGTATACATGGTGCCATTGACTTCTGGTGTCCTGTCAGGAGCCCTGCGTGGACCACTTAAGTGTGTCTGAGTGACTGAATAAATTTGCTGGGGATGTCATAACATAGGCCACACTGGGTGGAGTATAGGGCAGACACCTAATTTTTCATGGTTCCAGAGAAGAGAACTATTAGTGAGAGTGTCAGCAGGGCTAGTTCCTTTTGAAGGGGTTTCCGCCTTGCTCTTCCACAGCCATCTTCTCACTCTTTGTCACATGGATCCCCCTCTGTGCTCCCATGTGTCCTCCTGTCCTCATCTATGGTCACTGGTCATATTGCGTTAAGACCCATTTCACTGAGTGTGCTTAACATCAATAACTTCCTTTAGAACATACTCATACAGGCACAGTTTGAAGTTCTAGGGTTTCTGAAGTCATAGAATTAGGTTGACACCCTTAAGACGACAATGTTTACCTGCACTTGCTTCAGCAGAGAGCACATGCACAGGTAAAATTTGATCAGCCACAGCCTGAAATCAAGAGGAAAATCTGTTCCATGGCAGTGCCAACGGAACTTTGGTGATGATGGCTGTCCCCTTGCACCCAGCCTGGCCAAAAATATCTCATTTCTTCATATTTAGAGCAATGTGAGGAAAATAAGGACAATGATAAACTTACAACGTGTAAAAGGAAGAAAAATTTATCAATCTAATAACGTGTCCAAGGCAATCCCACACTGAACATCAAGGAAAATTCCTGATTTTTACTTCTTCAGCATTCTTTGACTCACCTGGCAGCTTTTTGCATCCACAGGGATTGGACCTTTCTGAGCCATCTGCTCAGACTCCTGCCTAGAGACAAGCTTCCTCCACTCAGGAATTACCAGACGGGTGCTCCCGTGCCCTTTCTGCATCTCAGAATTACCTTTCATGTAAAAGAAAGGGAAAGAAGTATCCTTTTGAAAATCACTGGTTTTCAAAGGCTGTGTTTCTCCATCTAGGGCACACTTGGCAAATGGAGAGGGACAGTATTCCCCAAACCATTGCCATCCATGTGAGGAATAAATTAGGCTCAGGTACCTATAAGGAAATGGCACACAACCCTACCTGCGTACAGTTCTCCGTTCTAACCTGTGTGACCTGGACCAAGCATTTGACATGGCCAAACCTGTGTGATTTCATCTCCGTAATGAGGGTGTTGTTTGATGTCTTGTGGGTACAAAGCTCTTCATACAGTGTATGAGTATGGGGATTCTATTAGGCCTCATCTTAAATACAATGTCTGGAACAGTGCCGTGGCTGGTGTGGCTCAGTGGTTGTGTGCCAGCCTGTGAATCAAAGGGCAGCTGGTTTGATTCCCAGTCTAGCCCCTATGCCTGGGATACCCATCAGGTACCCAGTTGGGGGAGCAGGAGAGGCAGCCACACATTGCTGTATCCTTCTCTCTCTTTGTCTCTCTCTTTTCCTCTCTGAAAAATAAAGTAAACATGATCTTTAAAACGATGCCTAGAAAATCAAAATTGTATCAAGAGCCCCATTCACCAAACTATGATGGGACTTGTAAAACCTAATGGTAATAGCCTATTCAGTATGAGCACTCCTCACCCTTCCTTTGCACAAGTCTTTGAGGGACTAAGAGTTTTGGGTGAGTTCCAGACCTCAGTATATCTGATGATTCATGGTGATGCCACTAATGGGATGTCTATATTGGTTCTACGCAGGATGCGGCTGAGTTCATTCTTATCCTACGTGAATCGTTCAAATGGCAGGCCCTCCAGGGAGGCAAGCTGAAGAAGGTGGCAGATGTCATGGATCCAGGTTTCCTCAGTGTAAACATCTCCAACCTCACCCACTTCAGGTCCATGCACCAGGCTTTCTCCAGAGCCCACATGTTCTCGGGTGATCTACTTTCATGGTGAGTATGGGCCACCTTTTCAGCATAGCTGTGCTTCTGCCCTCTGGTAGCTGTATATCATAGAAATGTCGTCACATATCTCTGAGCCTCCATTTGTTCCTTAGAAATGTGGGGTGACGAAGGACAAACCCCGTAATGTTCTTGCAGGGACTACAATGGAGACAATCCAGGCAGGTCTCAGCTGGCACCTGGCTCTGCAGATAGGGCTTCTGGATGTGGTGTGGCTGTTGGTGGCAATTAATTTTTTTTAGCTATCCATGATGGAAAATCTCCTCCCTCACCCATAGTAGCCTGTGGCTTCTCTGAGCTTGGAAAAGCAAGTGGAAAACAATGTATCAAGAAGTTGGAGAATGTACTTTGGTGATATTTGCCCCTGTCTTTGGTGTTGCCAAATTTAGATTCTCTAGGCAGAGTAGGGTTCCTTAGGCTCCATCAGATATCTGGGATGGTCCTGGTTGGACTTCATTTATTTGACAATATGCATGAGGCACCTACCACAAGTAGGTCCTATAAGAGGCACTTGGCACAACTCAGGGCATGAATGGGGCACAATCCCAGGGACTCAGTTGTACTCAATGGATCAGTCAGTCAGAATAGATGCTTTTTTCAGGTCCGAACCTCTATCTAGCAGATCAGAGAGGATCAAGATCTTCTGGACACCGGAACGTCTACCTGCTTGTACTGAAAATGGACACTCACCAAGGTATGAAGTGAAAAGTTGGGTAGTGTTGGGTCCAGAAGGAAGACCTGGTTTGTTGAGAGCACACTGGCTGTGGCAGGGAGGGTATGGCACCACAATCTTATAGTTCTGATTCCCAAGGGGGGCCTGAGCTCTGGTAGCATCTATTACTAGAGTATAGAACATAGAGAAGAGTGGATGGGGCCCCTGTCATCAGACAGAGACTGGGCTGTGTTTGCCCTAGCATCCTAAACCCTCCACAGTCAACTGCTGCTCAGCTGACCCCTCTCCTGTGTCAACTCTCCTCACCGCCATCCCCAGGCTCCAAACAGGAGATGTGGTCAAAGGCTTATAAGCAATGCACCTGAAAACTCAGTGTAGATGGGCAGGTGTATGATTGGTTTGGGTAGGCAGTGTATATACTTTGAGAAGATGTCATTGGAAAGAAAATACTCTCAGGTTTTCCATGCTAAAACTGCTGCATTGTGATGGCTGCTCCTCCCAGGACAGCCACACAGGGGTCAGGGTTGCCATTGTACTTTCTCCTGGTTGGCCATGGGCATGCTCAGGGTCTCTGTCCCAAACAAGTTTGTCCTGGGTGGGCAGCGTAGAAGGAGAATGCCAGACTCTGACTATGCTCCCCATCTGCCTCTCCCTAGCGCCATTGCTTCTACAGAAGGAACCTGGATGAATCAGGTGCAGGGGTTCAGCGAGCCCCTACAATTCCCCTTGCTCCATCTGAAGAAGGCCTTGGTGCCTGTCAAATTTCCTACTTCACAGCGGCTTTGCGAGTCCCAACTTCTTCGGATCATTCTGAAATATCCAGAGCCCAAGAATGCATCACTGGAAGGTGAGGAACCTTCAGCATGGAACGAAGTTCTGGGAAGGGGAGGTTCATCACACAAGTTCCCTTAAAGCCAGAGGCAGCTTGCCTGTCTCTGGAAAAGCAAGGAAAGCTCAGGTGTGAATTCGTTTTTTCTCCTGCTCCTCCAGATCCACTTCCAGAGTTCAAGAGCAATGAACCTCCACAGGAAATACATGTTGATTGGTTAATGCCTGGTCCAGCTAGAGGTCTTTCCTTGGCCTGGCCCAGCCTGATGCAGTGCCTGAAACCAGGATGGAGGCATCTGTTGTGCTTTTTCTTTCTTGTGCTCTTAGGAGTTCTAAGCTTTATACTAAATAAATAAGAGGAATGTACCCTAACAAAGCATATATAATAGAACAATAATAATTTTCAACATTACCAGTTTGTTTCTATAAAATATATTTCATGTAATAAGATGTTGTAAAAGATATAGAAATAAAGTTTTTAATTAAAAAGTGGTGTAGACAATATGTACTCAAATACATATACATAATATAATTTCATACATATGTGTGTGTATGTGTGTGTGTATACAAATATGTATGTGGTGGATTGTAAAAAATGTTTGCTACCCCATATAATCTCAAAATAACTTCTGAAACAGATTTAAATTTTATCCTTCAACAAACATAAAGTGATGCAATGATGAAATCGAATTGGAAATGTATGCACCTGTATGTTACCAGTAGTAACTATAGAAATTGGATCAAACAGAAGTGACCGCTCCTTCCCTTTTTTCTAAGTTCCTTTTTTGGGTTTTGTACAAGAATTATGATTTACAATACCACATTTTAATCCTAAATATTGTTATGTATGATACTTAAGAGTCTTTACATTCAATAATGTGACCCTTATGAATAATATCTTTCTAAATTTTCCCTAGCACCATGTTATACCTTGAAATGATCACTTTAGATGCTAAATTACTTAATGGATTACATTTTATGTCCTCAACTTTTAGTTGAATTTACAATTTGAGCAATCATAACCACTCTACTTAGCTCTTACCATCTCTGGGGATAGAGCCTGCATTTCTTTGGTTGTAAATACACTCATTCAAAAGAAGTCGCTCCATCAAACACTCATTCTCCTTCTTCTTTTTTTTTTTTTTTTTTTTTTTGGCCTAGAATTTAACATAACAGTCCAATTCAACTTAGGAATAGGCAATGGTTGTTTTATGGAACTGCCCTGGGAAGGGAGCAGGTATGCCTCAGGCTGGCCTGTAGTGTGTGGGTTCTTGCTTTCCTATAGAAATGATTTCAGGACCAGGTCCAGGTAGTTTTGAGAGTGTGTTCATTGAAGTTTAGACAATTGAAACAAAGGAAGTACTTCAGGTAGAGGAAGCATCAGGTGATAGCATACGCGGTACTCTGCTTTGGTTCCCTAGAAACTTTAGAGAAAAGAAGTGAGCCAAGAAAAGTCTGCCTTTAGCTCACTGGCCAGTCAGACACAGGATCAGAGGTAAGCTCAGGATGAGCTGCGGCTGTCAGATGCACCCCTGGTTGCAAGTCTGGCAGGGACCCTTACAGTTCAGAAGGAATAAAATATTCAGGCCCATAAAGGGGCATGGCAATGCTCTAGAGTGATCCCACACTGGCTTTTTGTCTTGGGGTTTTTATCAGTTTTCTCCCTGCTAAAATTTTTGGGAGGGTTTCAGTAGAATAAAGCTTTCAGGTGAGTTTTTCTTAAGTTGGTGCATCAAAATGAGCTTATAGGGGAGTTTGGGATTATTCTTTGGTCTGTTTTATGGTTTTACTTTTCTCTTGGGTCTGTCTGGCTTCAATCAGGTGTTATTTGTTTCCCTGACTTTGTTCGTCCTTGCGTTCAGGTGATGCAAATGGCATACACTGGGTCTCTCTCTCTCTCTCTTCTTGCCTGGGGTGATTTACGCTATGTATTCTGTGTTTAGAGTGGAAAGGTATAACCCATTCTCTCTCAAACATCCTTGGTTAGGGAAGGTAAGGTCTCATGATTGAGTATCTGGCTGTTGGATTTTGAAATTGTTTGGCCTTAATTTTCTTTTTTGTTTTAATTTTATTTTAATTGTTGATCTTGTACACTTTTCTGTCTTTTATTCTCACTCCAACCCACCACCCCAGCCCTCCCCACCTCCCTCCCAATTCCATTCCCCTATAGTTTTTGTCCATGTGTCCTTTATACTTGTTTCTGTAAATCCTTCCCCTTTTCCCCTGAAATTCCCTCTCTTCTCCCCTCTAGTGACTTTCAGACTGTTCTCAATTTCCATGTGTTTGGTTATATTGTGCTTGTTTGTTTGTTTTGTTGATTAGCTTCCAGGTAAAGGTGAGATCACAATGAGATACCACTTGACACCAGTCAGAATGGCCCTCATAAACAAAGCAACAAAAAGCAAGTGTTGGAGAGGTTGTGAAGAAATGGGGACCCTAGTGCACTGTTGGTGGGATTGCAGACTGGTACAACCACTATGGAAAACAGTATGGAATTTTCTAAAAATACTAAAAATGGATATATCTTTTGACTCAGCAATTCCACTGCTAGGACTATATCCTAAGAACCCTGAAACACCAATCCAAAAGAACCTATGCACTCCTATGTTTATAGCAAGCACAATTTACAATAGCCAAGTGTTGGAAGCAACCTAGATGCCCATCAGTAAATGAATGGATCAAAAAACTGTGGCCTTAATTTTCTTGTCTCTGTTTCCCCATTCCACTTGCCCAGACATTTCCTAGCTTCCCACCATCCCATCTCTCTTCCATGAAATAAATCTGTACTATTGGTGCATATTCATTTCTGGTCCTATGTGTAGGGTCGTAGTTCACCCACACAACTGAAACCATCTATAACTAAATGCAAGTCCAACCCATCAACAATGATAAGCTAATAAATAACATTGGAATGCAGTTTGTCGGCAAGTATTTGAAAGCAAATTGTGTTGTGTCGAATGAAGTCAAATCACATAAATGCATAAAGTCTTGGCTGAAACACAAAGGCAGTCACTCTCACATGTGTACTCTTGCTCTGAGGGGAGACCTATATTCTGTCTTCTGATTCTTATCTGCTTTGAATGAAAACCAGCTAGCTTGTCTATAAACCAAGCCAACACTCCCCAGGTGTCCAAGATGAAAACCTAATTATTTAAAGGAACTTCATTTTAAATTTTACTTAATTAAATTTACAAAAACAATTTTAAACAGTTGTATATGGGTTCTGATGACCATATTGGACAGAGTCTTTCCAGGTACTAGCCACTGGATTTGAAATCTTTACGCCTGAATTTCAGGATAGTTCTCCTCCACTAGTTCCATAGAGAAGAAATTACAGGGCCATCAGTGTTCACAGTATCAACAAATAGCAAGATCCCGATCAGACACTTTCCACCTGCCAATTCTGGACCTCTGCCTTCTGTGCAGAGGCAGCCTCTTTCACTAGCAGTTTGATACTAAACTTCTCTTTTTCCTGGGCAGTTAGGACAGGTCAGGCCAATGGCTCATGAAAGGGAGTCTCATAGTTAATATCTGAGGCAATACTTTCTTCTCTTATAAAAAGAACGGTAGTGAAGAGAAGACTTTTTTTCTCCTTTCATGCTGGGATCTACTGTCACCTTCTGGTTTCTGGCAGTTATCTTGTGACCATGAGAGAATAGTGAAGAAGAAGATTCTTACCTAATATCATTGAGTAGCTGAGTTCTAGGGTTTAAGCAATGTTTCATCATTATTTTGTTGCTCACAATCCTCAATCCATGCTGAATGATATCCTTAAACTTCTGATGGTGGACAAGTTTGCATCATTTCATGGTGTTTCAAGAAAGGTGTAAATATGGGAGCAGGGAGGAAGACACAGGAAAGATGGGAGTTTCTTGAAAGAAGTATCCACTCTCTTCCATCTATTCTTGCAGGGAACTGTGGGATACAGCTCTCAGCTGAGATGAAAGGGTCTGAAGTCAATGAGGATCTCAAAGTGTGACCAGACAAAAGTGGTGAAGCAGGGGTAAGACAGGAAAAATAAGCCAGTCAGATCATAAAGAGCCTGAAGGAACACACTAAGGGTTTTGGACTTGTTTCTAAAGGCCTTAAGAAAACATTGTAAGTTTTAAGTAAATGACAGGGTCACATTTACGTTTTCAAAAGATCAACCAGGATTCAGGTAGGGTAGAGAGCGGCTTGAAATGGAGCAAAACTAGACACGAGAAATCAGATAAAGCACATCCTACCAAGAGGCCAATGCGCTGTTCTGTATGAAATATTTTTTTACCATTTGTGGATACAATCACGTGATTTGCATCTGTCCTTTTGTTTATGTGATGTATTATGTTTATTGATTGGGAATTTTGTATCATCCTTGCATTTCTGGCAGCAAATGTGTTTATCAAGTCAAGATTATTTAGACACACATTGAAGACATGTGTCTGTTCCTGTTTTTGAAAAGTCCTCTTGGTCCTAGGTGTCTTCAATCCTACTAGGAAATACCAATGTGTGTAGCTGGGAAGGCAGCATCATCTGACATTTAGAAGAGGTAGGACCCAGCTGAGAGCAATGCAGGCCTGAATGGCTGGGCATCATGGTATATTCAGTACTTTAAGATTAGGAGCAAGCTACTGGGCCAGCCTAATGAAGGAATCCTACTCCCTTTACTGATGCCCAGCATTAAATTCAGCATTCCCTAAAGATAATCCCAAATGATGACCAAAAGAAAAGACAATTTTTATTTATGCTTGGGAGAAAGTATTTGAAAAGTGTTCTCTTGGTGCCGTTAAAAATTTATTTTCTGGGCCATTAATCAAATATATGTGATGTTACAATTACCTGATTCATGATGGTGAATAGAAAGAAAGGGCCAGTCTGAATTTCTCTTGAGACTTAGGAAAACATGGGATTCATTGTGTAGATGAAGAGAGTGATGCTTTTCAGGAAATGCCTCCAGCATTTTGTCATCAAGGTGTAATAATGCCTGTGCACCACACCATGGAGCCTTCCAAGCAGTTTCTCTTCCAGTGTTTTCATTCCACTTCCTTCACCCTTTGGAAAGTGCAGGTCTCCATTTGTGCTTGGGAAGTTGAGAAAAAGTAATGTGGAAGTGCACAGCCTTTGAGGGCCCCGAGACCATTGTTCTTGTCATGGTTATACTGAACGCCCATCAGTCCTTGGCTGTGTCCTGGTTAGCCTTGTATCAGCATTTTCCATGAAAACACAAAAGACATGCTCAGTAGGTGTATGGGGGACACAAAGCCAGTAATGATAATTGGTGCATTTGGATGGCACTCTAAAGATTCTAAAAACTTACAATGTGCTGAAATCAACAGGATGAAAATGTACAGGCCTAAATGGTACAAGGCCAAATTTACCTATGGTACAGGTACAAGTTTACCTATGCTGGAGCAGGAAAAAAAAGCCCTTCAGACACTGAAAAAGGAGATCTGAATATATTTTGCAGAGAATATTAACATGATCTTGATGCCTGTGATGATTATAGCACTATCACCTAACTCAGTGCTACACCAAGTGTGGTCCAGAGACCAGCAGTTGCTTGTTGTTGGCTGTGCTTCTGCCAAGTTGCCAATGCACGTCATCAGAAAGCACATCGTGTAGTAGAGACAAACTAGCAAAACTTCTCTGGAGAAGGAAGCAGGGCATCAACTTGAGGGGGCCCCTGTCCTGGGCACCAGATGTGGGGATCACCACCCGCAGAACCTCCAGTTCGACACGGATGAAAATAAAACTATCAAGACATGATCTGCTTGGGGAGGAGAGGTGGAGAAACTCTCAGAGAAGAATGACCCATAGCCCCTTCCTCACTAGGCTTTTATTGGGTTCAAATACACAGGAATACAGGTTTAACATGTCAAAGAAATCTGAGGGCTTAATCCGAGTCAATGTCTGTCCAGAAAGGGGGTTGCCAAACTTAGGGAGACATACTGATTTCCTCCTTGGACCCTTATCATTTAAATGAGAGCACTCTTAGCAAAGCAGGTTTCACAGGACTTTAGGAATTCTTTCTTATGCCCGATCACACAGGGAACCATTCTGGCCCACACAGGGCTGCAACACTTGCCCTCATAGTTTCAGGCTTTACGCCAATTAGGAAGCAGAAGACATCTCCCAGACGGAAATGAGGACTTGGGCTATGTCAAAATAGCCGGGGGGTGAGGGTCCATCACATCCTTTTTGCTGCACCACCCCCCATTTCCTTCCATGAGGGCCTCCCAAGTGGTTGTGCCTGGCTTGGGTTGCCCTTCCCATGAGGAGTCTTACCCATCATTGACTACCGACCAAGCGTTGGGGCCAGAGATGGATGAGGCAGAAGCAGCACTCCTGCTAGGGAGGTAAGCTTTGTCTCCTTAGTAGCTCATGTCCTCTTGACAGAACAGACCCAGATGAAGTGGGTCCCTTGGCTCTTACACAGCCCATCATGGGGTGAGGGTTACAACTCCTGCAATCAGGCTGAATGGTCCGCAAAGTCAACCTACATAGCAGCCTGAATGCTTCATGTGTTGGAGGGCCCACCCTTTGAGTGGCATTGAATTTTAAAGGCTCCCTGTGTCAATACTTAAGACTAGTTGTGCTAAGCACTCTAAATGTGTCATCAAATGTATGTCATAGTGTACTTAGGTCAAATGTAGTGAAGTGTATAAATGCAGATGCCTAGACCAAATGGCCTCAAGTCTCCTCGTTTGATGATGGATAACAGTATCAAACTTAAAGGTTTCTCTTGGTCAATAATGCAGGTAAAGTTCATGTAATGAATCTTGGTACATGGTGTGAGCTTAGAAACTGGAAGTGAGTATTACTGTGTTCCTCACTAACACCTCTTTAAGTTAACTACTGTTGTCACCCACCTTTTGCAGATGAGGAAGTGAGCTATGTTTCAATCAAGGTTAATACGGTTCTGTGTTCATGCGATTCCAAAGTGGCAGAACCCAGACTTAAAACCAGGAATTCTCTGACTCAAAATTTCAAGCAGATGCTTATGTATTACAGCATAATGCTAGTCCCTGGTTAGATTAGATGAGTGGCTTTTAAATTTTGACCAAACTCAATGATGGGATGAGCATAACCTAGTAGACAAGCAAAATCACACATACATAAGCTGACTCGAACGTTCCATGACATAATTCTCACCCCTCATGAATGCAATGCACTGTGCTATTTTCTCTCTGTTTTATTTCATTGATAAAGGTAAAGGTTGCAGTGACATCTGAAATGGACTTCATGGTCCACAAATGAGCTGTAACTCACAACTTGAAGACATTGTGGCAGCAATTTCCATGGGTCCTTTGGTTCTCATTTTCTCTGATACTCCAAAAAACCAAAGACAAAAACAAAAGCCTTCAACCCCATTTTGTTGGTACAGAAGAGAAGACTTGGATTTGGAGCAGTTCATGTTTTAAAAAAGTAAGGTTTTAGCCAAGGTCAACATCAGGAAACATTGAAATCTTGGGCATAAAAGCTGACTTTTCAGCCCACAACCCTCAGGAATACTGCATTCCCCCTTGGGTGCCATGGTAAGGGTAACAAGAAACCTGAATCATGTTCTGACATGGACAATCAAGATGGGGAAGGGCCTGAGAGTATTTAAGGATCCAGGAATGTTTCATATGATTTTGAACAAAAACAGTCTCTAAACTGTTTCTAAGAAATAAGGACCTTTGATAATAATTCTTTAAGATGTGAGCATTATCCATCAGGACTGAATGTCTTGTATGATACACTCTTTTACTTAAATCTTATTTCTGTTAGGATTTTAGATCTTTAGATCCTTTAGTCTAAAGGGAGAATCATTTTTAAATTACTTGTTATTCAATTATACTTGTCTGCATTTTCTCCCCACCACTACCCTCACCCCAGCCAAACCCACCTCCCTCCCTTACCACCACCCACCCCTGTCACTGGTTTTGTTTCTGTGACCTTTATACTAGTTCCTGGAAACCTTTTTTCACACTGTACCCTCCCCCCATCCCTCTGGCTTTGTTAGATTATTTTTAATGTCAATGTCCCTGGTTATATTTTGTTTGCCTTTTTCTTTTGTTGATTATGTTCCATTGAAAGGTGAAATCATATGGTGTTTGTCCCTCACCTCCTGGCTTATTTCACTTAGCATAATGCTCTCCACTTCCATCCATGCCGTTGCAAAGAATAGGAGCTCCTTCTTTGTCTGTGCTGCATAGAATTCCATTGTGTAAAGGTACCATAGTTTTTTCTTCCACTCATTTGCTGATTGACACTTAGGTTGCTTACAGCACGTGGCTATTGTAAATTGTGCTGCTATGAACATTGGGGTGCATAGGTTCTTTTGGATTGGTGTTTCAGGGCTCCACTGTAGGGTATAATCCCAGCAGTGAAATTGCTGGGTCAAAAGCAGTTCCACTTTTAGTTTTCGGAGGAAATTCCAAACTGTTTTCCACAGTGGCTGCACAAGCGTGCATTCCCAACAGCAGTGCGCTAGGTTTCCCTTTTCTCTGCATCCTCTCCCACACTTATTTGTTGATTGATTTATGATGGCAATCAGAGTGGTGTGAGGTGATATCTCATTGTGGTTTCATTTTGCAACTCTCTGATGGCTAGTAATGCTGGGCATCTTTTCAAATGTCTCTGGGCCCTCTATATGTCCTTCTTGGAGAAGTTTCTACTCAAGTCTTTTGCCCATTTTCTACAATTGGGTTTTTTGTCTTCCTGGAGTGGAGAGATGTGAGCTCATCATATATTTTGGAGATTAAACCCTTGTCCAATGTATCATTGGCAAATATGTTTTCCCATATAGTTGGTTGTCTTTTCATTTTAATGCTATTTTCTTTAGCCACGCAGAAGCTTTTTACGTTGATGAGGTCCCATTTGTTTATTCTTTCCTTTATGTCCCTTGCCTTAGGGGACATATCAGTGAAGATGTTGCTGCATGGAATGTCTGAAATTTTCCTGCCAATGTTTTCCTCTAGGACTTTTATGGTGTCATGACTTATATTTACATCTTTTATCCACCTTGAATTTATTTTTGTGTTAGATGTAAGTTGGTGATTGAGTTTCATGTTTTCACATGTAGCTTTCCAGATCTCCCAACACCATTTGTTGAAGATGCTATTTTTACTCTATTATATGCTTCTTCCCTCTTTGTCAAAATTTAATTGACTGTAGAGCCTTGGGTTTATTTCTGGACTCACTGTATTTTTCCATTGGTCTATGTGCCTGTTTTTATGTCAGTATCAAGCTGTTTTGATTACGGTGGCCTTGTAATACAGTTTTCTATCAGGTATTGTGATCTCTCCTGCTTTTTTCTTCTTTCTCACAAGTGCTGCAGCTCTTTGGAGTTGTTTATGGTTCCACATAAATTTTTGAAATGTTTGTTGTATACCTGTGAAATATGTCATTGGCACTTTCATAAGGATTGCATTGAATGTATAAATTTCTTTGGGTAATATGGCTATTTTGATGATATTAATTCTTCCAATTCATGAGCATGGTTCATGCTTCCATTTGTTTTTGTCTTCCTTGATTTCATTCTTCAGTGTTGTATAGTTTTCTGAGTACCGGTTCTTTACCTCCTTGGTTAGGTGTATTCCTAGGTACATTATTTTTCTTGTTGCTATATCAAGCAGAAATTTTTTCCTGATTTCTGTTTCTGATATTTCATTGTTGGTGTACAAACATACCTTGGATTTCTGAGTATTGTCATCGTATCCTGCTGTTTTGCCAAAAACATTGGTTTTGTCTAGTAGTTTTTGGGTGGAGTCTATAGGAGTTTATATGTACTCTATCATTTCATCTGAAAACAATGACAGTTTTACTTCCTCCTTTCCTATTTGTATGCCTTTTATATCTTTTTCTTTCCTTATTACTGTCACTAGGACTTCCAGTACTATGTTGAACAGGAGTGGAAGAGCAGGGATCCTTATCTTATTCCTAAACTTAGAGAGAAAGCTCTAATTTTTTGTCTTTTGAGTATGATGCTTGCTGTAGGTCTCTCATATATGGCCTTTTTTATGTTGAGGAGTGCTTCCTCTATTCCCACTTTGCTGAGCGTTTTTATCATAAATGTGTGCTGTACATTACAAATGCTTTTTTCCACATCCATTGATATGATCACATGATTTTTGTCATTCATTTTCTTTATGTGGGGTATTATATTTATTGACTTGTGAATATTGTACCATCCTTGCTTCCCTGGGATGAATCCCACTTGATCATTGTGTATGATCTTTTTTGAAGTATTGCTGGTTGCAGTTTGCCAATATTTTCTTTGAGTATTTTAGTGTCTGTGTTCATCAGCGATATTGGCCTGAAGTTTTCTTTGTTTGTGATGTCTTTATCTGGTTTGGGGGATAGGATGATGACGGCTTCATAAAAAGAGCTTATGAGTCTTCCATCTTCTTGATTTTTTGGAATAATCTGTGGAGGATGGGGGTTAGCTCTCACTTAAATGCTTTGTAAAATTCTCCTGTGAAACTGTCTGGTCCAGGGTTTTGTTTTGTTTTGTTTTGTTTTGTTTTGTTTTTGTGTGTGTGTGTGTGTGTGTGTGTGTCAAAAGCTTTTTGATTACTGCTTCAATTTCATCTGTTGTTATTGGTCTGTTCAGACTTTCTGCTTCATCTTCATTGAGTTTTAGAAGTTATATTTTTCTAGAAATTTCTCCATTTGACCTTGGTTTTCAAATTTCTTGGCATATAGTACTTTGCAGTATATTTCTTGTAATTCTTTGTATTTCTGTGGTGTCAATTATAGTTTCTCCTCCTTCATTTCTGGATGTGTTTCTTTGGGTCCTCTTTCTTTTTTTCTTCATGTCTCTGCTGAAAGACCTGTTAATTTTCTTTACTTTTTCAAGAACCCACTCCTGGATTCATTGATCCCAAGAATTGTGCTTTTAGTCTACATGTCATTTACTTCTGCTCTATTGGTTATTTCTCTACTTCTATTTGCTCTGGGTTGTCTTTGTTGTTATTCCTCAAGTTCTTGTAGGCATAGGGTTAGGTTGTTTATTTGAAATGTTTCTATTCTTTTTAGGCAGGCCTGTGTTGCCATGATCTTCACTCTCAGGACTGCCTTCGCTATGTCCCATAAGTTTTGGACTGATGTGAGTTCATTTTCATTTGTTTCCAGGAACTTTTTTATTTCTTCCCTAATCTCTTTCTTGACCTATTCATTGTTTAATAGCATGTTATTCTATCTCCATGAGTTTGAGTGTTTTGACATTTTTCCTTGATGTTGGTTTCTACTTTCAGTCCCTTGTGGTCAGAGAAAATGCTTGATATGATTTCAATTTTCTTGAATTTGTTGAGGCTTTTTTTGTGTCCTAATATATGGATTAGTTTTGAAAAGGTTCCATGCGCATTTGAAAAAAATGTGTACTTATTTTATTTGGGATGAAAGTTTCTATATATAGCAATTAAGTCCTTTTCATCTACGGCTTTATTCAATGCCACAATACCTTTGTTCATATTTCATTTGGAAGACCTGTCCATTATTGACAGTAGGGTGTTGAAATCCCCTGCTATAATTGTACTGCTGTCAATATATTTCTTGAAGTCCTCCAAGGTTTTCTTCATGTATTTCGGTGGTCCTATGTTGGGTGCATACATATTTAAATGTTTATATCTTCTTGATGGATTCTTCCCTTGAGTATTATGATGTGACCTTCCGGGTCTCTTTATTGCTCTTGTTTTGAAGTTCATCTTGTCCAATGTGAATACTGCTAACACGGCTTTTTCTTTTCCTCTCCATTTACTGGGAATATTTGTTTCCAGTCCTTCACTTTCAGTCTGTGTATGTCTTTTATTTTGAGGTGGGTCTCTTGTAGGCACCATATGTGTAGGCCATGATTTCTTATCCATTCTGCTATTCTGTGGCTCTTGATTAGCGTATTTAATGCTTTTACACTTAAGGTTATTATTGATAGGTACTTACTCATTGTCATTTTTTCATACTGTTTCCCTCTCTCTTTCACTGTTTTTCTTCCTGTTCTTAAAGGAAACCCTTTAGCATCTCTTCCAGAGGTGATTTGGAGGAGGTATAATCTTTGAGGCTCCTTTTGTCAGGGAAGCTCCTTATTTGGCCTTCCATTCTAATTGAGAGCCTTGCTGGGTAAAATAGCCTTGGTTGCAGGCCTCTGGTTCTCATTACTTGGAATATTTCTTGCCATTCCCCTCTGGCTTAGAGCTTTTCCATTGAGAACTCAACACATAGAACTCATGAGAACTCCGGGCTCCCATGTATGCTATTTCCTTTTTCTCCATTGCTACCTTTAAGATTGTCTCTTTATTTTGAAATTTTGCCATTTGGATTATGATGTGTCTTGACATGGGTCTGTCTGGGATCCTTTTGATTGGCACTGTCGGTGTTTCCTCGGTTTATGTGACTTTTTTTCTCTTCAAATTACGGAAGGTTTGCATCATTACTTTTCTAAACAGGTTTTCTATCCCTCGGTCTTCTTATTCTGATTCTGTAATCTTTATTATATGGATATTGTTATGTTCCAGTCGTCCTGCATTTCCCTCAACCTGTCTTCATTCTTTTTTAGCACTCCTTTTTTTCTTGCCCATTCTTGTTGTTTTTTTTCCTACCTTGTTTTCCATCTCGCTGATCTGATCCTCTGCTTAATTGATCTTGCTTTTCATTCCTTCTTCTGTGTTCTTCAGTTTGGAAATTGTATTCTTCATTTCCTGTTGGTGCTTGTTGATATTTTCTATTAACTTGTTCTTGTTGATATAGATTACAGTCAGTTCATTGTAGTTTCCCTGCAGTTTTTCGTAATTCTTTGGGAGTTCATTAAGTTTCTTGATAACCATTGTTTTGAACTCAATGTCTGATAGTCGACTTGCCTCTATTTCATGTAGTGTTCTTTCTGAGGCTTCTTTTTTCCTTTCCTTTGGGGATCATTTCTGTGCCTTTCATTGTTTGTGAGACTCTTTTTGTTAGCCTCTGCTTCTTAAATTGATCTGTTCTGCCTCCCTGGATTTATTGTGTGAGCTTCTGTGGTAGAAGACCTGTGAGATTCAGTGGTTCAGTCTAAGTGATCTACTCCATTTTGAAACCTGTCTGCAGCTGGCAAAATTTACATGTTTGAGGTCCTCCCAGTTGAGGAGAGTGTAGGTAAGCATTGTGGTCTTCAACCTGTCAACCAAATTGTATGACTTGGGAAATCTTAGAACTTCAAAATATGCCTGTATGAGTATGTTATAAAGCAAGTTATTAAGGTTAGGGCTAATTCAGTGATATGGCCTTTAACACAATATGACCAGTGACCTTAGAAGAGGACCAGAGGACACATGGAAGCACACAGCAGATTCCATGTAAAAAAGAGGGAGAAGACATCCACGTATGAACAAGCCTCAAGCCCCTCAACCAGAATCCAGCTCTTCTGACACCCTCACTTCTAACTCCTCTTCAGCGGAATTGTGAAAAAAATAATGTCTGTTCTCTACACCAACCAGCGGGGTCCTATGTTATGGCATCCCCTGCAAACTAATTCAGTCTCTGGAAAACACTGAAGTGATCTAGGCTGGGATGCTGACATGGCACCTGTAGTGAATGACACCATATCTACCAGCAGCGAGAGGCTGCATCTCTGTGGCAAACAACCTCCACTATTGAATAAGGTCTGCAAGACTGGTGACCTCACTCCTCTGCAGATATCAGGGGCAGGCTGATTACGTCTCCTTGATCTAGTATGACAGTGTGAAGTGAACTTTTGTGATGATGGTTGTTACTTTGCACCCAGCCTGGCCCAGAGATTTCGCATTCCTTCATATTTAGAGCCATATGGGGAAAATAAGGATAATGGTAAATGTACAATAACAATATATAAAAAAAGAAAAAATGTAAAAATCCGATTTCAATGTGGCCAAGGCAGTTCTAGTGTTCCTTGATTTTCTTTTCCCCCCGCTTCCTTTGACTCACCTGTCAGCTTTTTCCATCCACAGGGATTGGACCTTCCTGAGTCATCTGCTCAGACTCCTGCCTAGTGACAAAATTTCTCGAGTCAGGAATGACCAGGCATTTGCCCTTGTGTACTTTCTGCATCTCAAAATTACCTTCCATGTAAATAAAAGGGAAAGAATTGTCACTTTGGAAGTCACTGGTTTTTGTAGGCTGTGTTTCTCCATCTTGTAAACACTTCCTAAATCATGTGGGGCCGTGTTTTCCAAATGTTTTCCATCCATGGAAGTTATAGATAAGGCTCAGGAAACCAAGGCGAAATGCCATGCATCCCCAGCTTTGGTCAGTTCCCCATTTAACCTGTGTGACTTTGAAGAGCCATTTGACATGCCCAAACCTGTGTGATTTCATCTGAATAATGAGAGTGCTCCTTAAGGTCTTGTGGGTACAAAGCTTTTCATACAGACTATGAATATATAAAGTCTACTATACTTCATCTTAAATGAAATGTCAAGAAATACGCCCTGGCTGGTGTTGTTCAGTGGTTGTGTGCCAGTCTGTGAATCAAAGTGAAGGCTATCCGATTACCAGTGTAGGGCGCATGCCTGCGTTGTTCGCCAAGACCCTAGTAGGAGGGCACAGGAGAGGCAGCCACAAGTTGCGGTTTCTCTACCTTTCTTCCCTCTCCCTTCTCCTCTCTAAAAAATAAAGTAAATGAAATCTTTAAAACAATGTCTAGAAAATAAAAATTGTATCAAATGTCCCATCCACCAAACTTACATGATGCTTTTAAAACCTACTGATAAAACCCTATTCGTTGTGGGCACTCCTCACCCTTTGTCTTGCAGGACTCTATGAGGGGGCAGGAGGTTTGGATGAGCTTCAGATCTCAGTACGCTTGATGATTTATGGTTATGCCACTGAGGAGATGTGTATGCTGGTCTCACCCAGGGTGCAGCTGTGTTCTTGCATAACCTACACGAATCCTTCAAATGGCAGGCCCTGAAAGGAGGTACACCGAAGAAGGTGGCAGATGTCCTGGCTCCAGCTTCCCTGGGTAGAGACATCTTCCACCTCACTAACTTCAGATACATGTACCTGGCTTTCACAGAGCCCAAATGTTCTTGGAAGACCTGCGTTCTCAGTGAGCCTGTGCTCCCTTTTCAGCACAGGTGTGTTTCTGTCCTCTGCTAGCTCTGTGTCATGAAATTGTCAGCACATATCTGTGGGCACCACATTCCCTTGAATTGTGTGGTGACCAAGGACAAACATCATAATGTTCTTGCCAGGACTACCATGGGAATAATCCAGGCAGGTTACAGGTGGCACCTGGCTCCACAGATAGGGATTCTGGATGTGCTGTGGCTATCCATGGCAATTATTTTTTTTCTGTCCACCACATAAAATCTTGTGCCCTGCCCATTCTGGCCTGTGGCATTTCTGAGCTTAGAAGAGCAAAACGGAAAAAAAAAAAAAATGGTCGAGAAGATACGGAAAGCACTTGGTGATATTTGCTCTAGTCCTTTGTGTTGCCACTTTTGGATGCTCTGTTGATAGCAGGGTTCCTAGACCCACTCAAATATCTCCCCTTGTTCTGGTTGGACTTCATTTATTTGACAATGTGTATGAAGCACCTATCACAAATAGATCCTACTAGAGACACTTAGCATAACTCAGTGAATGAAGCAGACACAACCCCAAGGAATCCATTCCACTCAATTAATCAATCAGTCACAATAACCATCATTCACAGGTCCTGTCCTCTATCCATTGGATCAGAGACAATTAATGTCTTCCCAACATCTGAACATCTAACTGCTTATAATGAAAATGGACACTCATCAAAGTATGAAATGAAAAGGTAGGAGGTGTTTGGTTCAGAAGGAAGACCTCCTTTGTTGAGAGCACACTGGCTTTGACAGGGAGGGTCTGACATCAAGGAGATCTTCTAGATCTGAGCCCCAAGACAAGCCTAAGCTCTGGTGGCTCCTATCTCAACAAGACAGCAAAGAGAGAACAGTGGATGTGGCCCCTGACTTTATAGAATTGGACGGAGGCTTTGTCCCAGCATCCTTAACCCACTATAGTCCACTCCAGCTCATCGTGCCCCTCTGCGGAGTTAACTCTCCTCAGCACCTTCTGCGGAGTTAACTCTCCTCAGCACCTTCTGTAGGTTCCACACAGTAGATGTGGTCAGAGCCTGTTCAGAAATCTACCACTAATGTCCGTGTAGATGAGGAGGTGCATGAAGGTTTGGGGAAGGCAGTGTATAGACCATGAGAAGAAATGTCATTGGAAAGGAAAGACTCACAGGGTGTCCATGCTAAACCTGCTGCATTGCCTGACCTCCTCCTCACAGGACAGCCACACTGGGGTCATGGTTGCCTTTGGGCTGTCCTCTGGTTGACCATAGGCATGCTCAGGGACACTATACCAAACAATTTTTGCCCTGCGAGTACAGTGTAAAAGGAGAATTCCAGACTGTGACTCTGATGCCCATCTGCCTCTCCCCAGGGCCATTGCTTTTACAGGGGGAACCTGGCTGGATCTGGTACAGTTCTTCAGCCAGCCCTTATGTTTCCCCTTGTTCTGTCTGAAGCAGGCCTTGGTGTAGGTCAACTTTCCTACATCACAGCTGCTGTGAGAGGCCCAAATTCTTTGGGTCAATCTGCAATAGCCAGAGTTCAAGATGCAATTCCAAATGGTGAGGGATCTTCAGTCTGGAAAGATGATCTGGGAAGTGGAGGTTCATCGGCAGGAGCTCCCTTAAAGGCAGGGACATTGTCCTGTCTCTTGAAAAGCAAGGAAAAATCAGGTGTGTGTGTGTGTGTGTGTGTGTGTGTGTGTGAGAGAGAGAGAATCTGTTTTTTCTCCTGCTCCTCCAGATTCACTTCCAGAGATTGAGAGCAATGCACATCCACAGGAAGTACATGCTCTTTGGATACAGCCTGGTCCAGCTACAGGTCATCCTCTAGCCTGATCTGGCCTGATGCAGTGCCTGAAATCATAATGGAGACAAATGTTGTGTTTTTTTTTTTTCTTGCACTTTTACATGTTCTAAGCTTTATACTAAATAAATAAGAGGAATGTACCCCAACAATAGATCTGGAATAGATAAAAGATTAATTTTCAACAATACCAGCTTATTTATATAAAATATATTTCATGAAATAACATTGTAAAATAAATAGAAATAAAGTTGTTAATTAAAAGAATGTGTGGACAATACATACTCATATAAATATACAGGATATAATTTTTTATATATATTTACTTATATATGGTGGATTGTAAAAAATATTCAATATACCATACATTCTTAAAAAACTTCTAAAACATATTTAAATTTTATCCTTCAAGAAGTGTAGAGTAATACAATGATGAAATCCAATTGGAAATGCATGCACCAATATGTTACCAGTGGTAACTGCAGGAAATGGAACCCATCGAAGTGGCTGCCCTTCCCTTTTTGCTAAGTGATTCTTCTGGTTTCTGTACAAGGATCGTATTTTTACAATAATACATTTTAATATTAAATATTTTATATCACACTGAAGAGTCTTTACATTCAATAATGTGACCATTATCAATAATACCTTACTAAATTGCTCTTAGCATCATTTTATAGCTGAAACGGTCACAATAAATGCTAAATTACTTAATGGGTTTCATTTTACTTCACTCAACATATAGCTGAATTTGCTATTGGAGCAGCAATAACCACTCTAATTAGCTCTTACCATCACTGGGGATAGAGACTGCATTGCTTTGGTTGTGACTAAACCCATTCAAAATAAGTGGCTCAACAGAACACTCATTCTCCTTCTTTTCTGATCCTAGAATTTAACATAACTGTCCAATTCAACTTAGGAATAGGCAATGGTTGCTTTATGGAACTGGCCTGAGAATGGAGTGGGGATGCCTCAGGCAGGATGGTAGTGTACAGGTACTTTCCTTCATATGGAATCGATTTCACAACAACGTCCAGGTGACTTTGAGGGTGTGTTCATTAAAGCC
This sequence comes from Glossophaga mutica, assembly GCA_039655065.1. Taxonomy (NCBI): domain Eukaryota; kingdom Metazoa; phylum Chordata; class Mammalia; order Chiroptera; family Phyllostomidae; genus Glossophaga; species Glossophaga mutica. The sequence goes on along the minus strand of CM077309.1, from coordinate 93,867,525 downwards.
GAAAAGAGTGAAAGGAAGGAAGCACTTAGGGTAGAGGAAGCAACAGCAGAGGGCATATGCAGTGCTCTGCTTTGGTTCCCTGGAAACTTTATAGAAAAGCAGAGAGCCAAGACAGGGTTCTCATGGGCTCACCGACAAGTCAGAGACAGGATCAGAGGTAAGCCCAGGACCAGCTGCTGCTGTGAGGTGCAACCCTGATTGCAAGTCTCATGGGGACCCTTCAGTTTAGAAGGAAGTAGAATGTTCAGGCCCAAGAAAAGGCATGGAGTGCTCTAGAGGGAGCACAGACCGGCTCTTTGTCTTCAGGTTTTTTATAAATCTTCTGCCAGGGAAAATTTCGTGGGAGGATTTCAGTAGAATGAAACTTTCAGGTATGTTTTTCTAAAGCTGGTGCATGGAAATGAGCTTATAGCAGAATTTTAGATTATTCTTTGGTCTGTTTTACAATTTTACTTGTGCCTTGAGTCTGTCTGTCTTCAATCAGGTGATATTTGTTCCCCTGACTTTATGTGTCCTTGGGGTTATGTGGTACAAATGGCATAAATTCTCTCTCTCTTTCCCTCCCTCCCTCTCTCTCTCTCTCTCTCTTTCTCTCCCCCCCCCCTCTGCTCTCTCTCTGTCTTTTTCTCTGTTTAGAGAGCAGAGTTATAAACCATTCTTTGAAGCATCCTTACTTAGGAAATATAAGGCCTTATAATTCACAACATGGCTGTAAGTTTTTGAAATTGTTTGTCCTTGTTTCATTTTCTTGTACAATTTCCCTATTCCATTTGCCCAGAAATTTTCCTAACTTCTCACTATCCTGTCTCAGTTCCAGGAAACAAATCTGTACTGATGCCATGTGTTCATTTCTAGTCTTATGTGTAGGGCCATATCACTGACACAACTAGAATAACTTATCATTAAGGTGATGTCCAACACATCAAAAATTATAAGCTAATAAATAATATTGGAATACAACCTGTATGCAAGCATTTGAAAGCAAATTTTGCTGTGCAAAATGAAGTCACATCACATACAAGCATAAAGCCGTGGCTGAAACACAAAGGCAGTCACTCTCTCATCTGTACTCTTACTCTGAGGGGAGACCTATATTCTATCTTGTGATTCTTATCTGCTTTGAATAAAAACCAGCTGGCTTGTCTATAAACCAAGCCAATATACCTAGGTATCCACGATGAAAACCTATTTATCTACATGACCTTAATTTTAAATTTTACTTAATTTAAACTAATAAAAACATTTTAAGCTGTATGTGGCTAATGGTGACCATATTGGACAGAGTAGTTCCAGATACTAGCCTGCATATTTGAAACCTTCATCCCTGACTTCCACATTACCTCTCCTCCACCTCTTCCATATAGAAAAATTAACAGGGCCACCAGTGTTCACAGTATCAACAGGAAGATCCTAATCAGACATTTTCCACCTGCTATTTTCAGGACTCCACCTTGTGGCTAGAGGCAGTCACTATCAGTAGCAGTTTGATGCTAAATTTCCCCTTTTCCCAGGCATTTAGGACAGTCCAGGCCAATGGTTCATGAAAAAGTGTCAAATAGTTAATTTCTGAGGCAATATTTTTTTCACTGACAAAAAGAACAATAGTGAAGCGAAGACATATTTCTTTTGATGCTGGGAGCTATTGTCACCTTCTGGTTGCTGGCAATTATCTTGTGACCTCGAGGAAATAGTAAAGAAGACGAAGCTTACTGGAACATCATTGAGTAGCTAAATTTGATTCTGAAACCACCTACATATGGATTTATTATTTTGTGAGAAGAACAAAAACCTATTGGTTATGCTGTGTTTCATCAATTTTCTGTTCCTTACACTCCTGAGCTCCTACGCTGAATGAGATCCTTAAACTTGTGATGGTGGGAAAGGTTGTATCATTTCATGGTGTTTCCAGAAATGTGTAAATGGGAGGAAGGTGGGGAGGGCTGGGGTGGTGTGCTGGGGGCGGGGTAAAAGACAGAAAACTGTACAATATCAACAATTAAAAAAATACTCATTTTCTGTACCTTTTCCCCCTCTCTTCTCCTCCCACACCCCTGTTGCTAACCCTCCATATGATCTCCATTTCTGTGGTTCTGTTCCTGTTCTAGCTGTTTGCTTAGTTTGCTTTTGTTTTAGGTGTGGTTCTTAATAGCTGTGAGTTTGCTGTCTTTTCACTGTCATATTTTTATCTTCTTTTTCTTAGATAAGTCTCTTTAACATTTCATATGAGGGTGTGTAGGGTAGAGGGGAATGATGGGGGAGAAATGGGACAACTGTAATAGCATAATCAATAAAATATATTAAAAATATAAAAATAAATAAAAATACTGATTAAAAAAAGAAAGTGAATTAAGAAAAAAAGAAATGTGTAAATGTGGCAGCATGGAGGAGGGCACAGGAAAGATGAGAGTTACTTAAAAGAAGTATCGACTGTCTTCCAACTATTCCTGTGGGAAACTGTGAGGCACAAGGCATGACACAGCTCTCAGCTGGGATGGAAAAGTATGGACATTGAGGATCTGAAAGTGTAACCAGACAAAAGCAGTGAAGGAGGATAAGACAGGAAAACTAAGCCAGGCAGATGATCAAGGGCCTGAAGGGACACACTAAGGCTTTGGACTTGTTTCTAAAGGCCTTCAGAAACCTTTGTAAGTTTTATGTAAATGGCAGGATCACATTTACATTTTCAAAAGATCAATCAGCCTTCATGTAGGCTAGAGAATGGTTTGAAATGGAGAAAAACTAGAGGTTGAGATATCAGAAAGAGATACTCCTATCAAGAGATCGGGGTGGTGTCCTGTATCAAAAGTTTTTCACCATCTATTAAAACAATCACATGGTTTTTATTTATTTATTTTTTTGGTCATGTAATGTACTACATTTATTTATTTACAAATATTGTGCCGTCCTTGCATTTCTGGGACCAAATGAGTTTATTAAGTCAAGATTATGTAAACACATGTTGAAGACTTGTTCCTGTTTCTGTTTTTGAAAAGTCCCCTTGGTCCTGGCTGTCTTGCATCTTAGTAGGAAATACAAATATGAGTAGTTCTGAAGGCACCATTACCTGACATTTACTGGATGTAAGACCCTGGTGAGGACAAAGCAGGCCAGAGTAGCTTTGTATCTTGAGATTATCAGTACTTTAAGATGATGAGCAAGCTACTTGGCCAGCCAAATGTTGCATTGCCACCCACTTTAATGATGCCCACCATTAAATTCACAGTTCCCCAAAGATAATCCCAAATCATGAGCAAACGAAAATGGAATTTTTATTTATGGATGGAAGAAAGCATTCAAAAAATGTTCTTGTGGTGCCATTAAAAATTTACTTTCTTGGTAATTAATCAAATAGATGTGGTGTTATAATTTTTTGATTCATAATGGTGAATAGAAAGAAAGGGCCACTCTGAATTTCATTTGAAATATATGAAAAATTGGGATTCATTGTGCAAATGAAGAGAGTGATGCCTTTTAATAAATGCCTGCAGCATTTCGTCACCAACGTGCAACAATACCTGTGACCACAACCTGAAGCCTCCCAAACAGTTTCTTTTCCAGTGGTTTCATTCTATTTCCTTGACCTTTTGCAAAGTGCAAGTCTAGGTTTGTGCTTGGGAAGTTGAGACAGTTTAATGTGGAGGTACACAGGCTTTGAGGGCAGGAAATAAATTGTTCTTGTCATTGTTATACTGAATGCCCATCAGCCCTTGGCTCTCTCCTGATTAGCCTTACATCAGCATTTTCCATGAAGACAGAAAAGTCAAGCTGTGTGTGTGTGGGCAACAGAAGCCTGAACACTTCACCTTTTGGAGGGTCCACCCTTTGAGTTGCATCAAATTATAAAGTTTCCTTTGTGCCAATCCTTAATACTAGTTGTGCTAAGTACTCTGAATGTGTCATCAAATTTTTATCGAGCCATAGTGTTTTCAGGGCCAGTGTAGTGAAATGTACAAATAAAGATGATTGGAGCAAATGGCCTCAGTTTCCTTGTTAGATGGGTGATAACACTATCGAACTTAAAGGGTTCTTTTGGTTGATAATGCAAGTAAAGTTTATGTCATGAATCCTGGCACATGGTGTGAGCTTAGAAATTGGAAGAGAGTATTACTGTGTTTTTCATAAACAACTCCTTGGAGAAAATACTGTTGTCACCCCCCACCCCTCTTTTGCACATGAGGAAGTGAGTTTAGTTTCCATCAAGCTTAATAGGATCCTACGTTCATGCAATTCTGAGGTGGCAGAGTCGAGACTTGAAACTAGGAATTCTCTGAATCTACATTTCAAGCAAATGCTTATGCCTTTGCTGCTAGCACACTGCTAGTCCCTGGTTACACCAGATCAGTTGCTTTTACTTTTCTGACAAAACGCAATAATGGATGTTGATAATCTAGTAGACATGCAAACTCACACGTATATAAGCTGAGTCAAAATGTCATGATATAATTCTTGCCCCTCATGAATGCAATGCACTGTGATAATCTCCTCTCTGTTTTATTTCATTTATAAAATTAAATGTGACAGTGACCTTTGAAATGGATTTCATGATCCTAAAATGAGCTGTAACTCACAACTTGAAGACACTGTGACAGCAATTTCTAAGGGTCCTTTGGTTCTCATCTTCCTTGATACTCCTAAAAAACAAAGAAACAAACAAAAGCCTTCAACCCCATTTTGATAGTACAGTACAGAACACCTGGTTTAGGAGCAGGTCATGTGAAAAGAAGGGAAGATTTTAGCCAAAGTCAATATCAGGAAACATTGAAATCTTGGACATAAATGCTGACATTTCAGCCAAAACCCTCAGGAATAATGAATTCTTTTGGGGGGCCATGTTAAGAAAAATAAAAATTCTGAAATACATTCAGAGAAGGATGATCAAGATAGGGAATGGTCTGAGATTATTTAAGGAGCCAGGAATGTTTCATCTGATTTTGAAAAAAAAAAAAAAAAAAAACAAAATAGTCTCTAAATCATTTTTTAAAATAAAAATGTCTTGATAAAAAATGTCCGTAAGATGGGAGCATTCTCCTTCAGGACTGATTGTCATGTATGATGCATTATCTTAATGAAATCAGCAGGATTTTAGATTTTGCTGTCTAAAGGGAGAATCTTGTAAAATTATCGTTCTTCCAATTCCCTCATTCCCTGCTGGTAAAAGACCAGGACGAAGCCACTGCTGTCAGGGTAAGAAGAGGAACCTCAAGCTTGGTGTGTTGGCAAGATTTTGGCAAAGCCAGAACAGTAGTTAAAAGGGGGCTGAAGATCTCCTACCACACTGTATCTGAGAACCCAGACATTCCTTTGCCTGGAAACTGGCCCTGCTTTGAAGGAATGAGTGCAGTTCCTGAAGCCATGGACAAGGAGAAAGCACTTGCCCAGTTGTTTTCCTCCCTTGTGGGCTCCATCTGAGGGGGGGTTCTCCCTGTGATCAGAACAGGAGGGAGTGAAAGACTGGAGCAGTCCCTCCCCAGGTTTTCGCTGGGGCCTCCCATGCCTTTAGCTGGAATTCCTCCTCTATGCTGGGTACAACAATAGAAGTCTGCACTATTGCTGCTGGGGAGGACATATTATTGCAACAGGAGCAGTGGATTTGCTGGTAGTTTATTAAATTCAGGAAGGAAGAGCAAAAGAGATGTCGATAATGACTCAGAGTTTACGTGATTGGGAAAACGGGGGAAAAAACAGGACCACTGAAACCAAGGGGCCAAACAGAAGTGCTGTAAATGCTGGGGGAAATGTATATGTGTTTCTGATGATATTTCATGGTTTAGAGCCACAGTCATGTTCATGAAAGTTGGAAATGATGCTGGAGTCATTACATTATATTGATCTTGCTGCTCAAGTGATTATGATCCAGGTTACATCTAGATAGTTGCAGAAAAAATTTGATGCCAATTGAGAGTGAAGTTGGTCTTAAGAAGGTTGAAAATGCACTGCAGTCCTGAAAACCATATTAACTGATTCATTTATCTCTTGACACCTCACATTGAGTTCAGCTTTTACAATGACAATAACATATTTTGTTTTGGTGGTTCTTTCAGTAGACTTAAAACGACCAGGTTAATTCTGAGAATGATTTTTGCACTTTCTGGTTTTGAAGACATTGAGAGTCCAACAGCACCCCTATGATTCTACATACCTTGTTGTTTGAAGGGATATGAAAGGAGGGGCTGTGGAATCAGAGGAATTTTGTTCATGTGTCCCTCAAGGATGGAGTGGGAAGAGATAAATGCATGCACGTGATGATGAAAAAAGTGGCAGTTACCATGTATCAGGTGCTCACTACACACTGACTGGTATTCTTAGCACTCTACATAATGATCTAATTTGATCTTCAGCTGCCCAATTAAATAATAATTATTATATTTTAAACATTTATATTGATTTTGGAGAAAGACAAAAGAAGAGAGAGTGAGAAATGCATTTGTTGTTCCATTTATTTATGCATTCATTGGTTGACCAGGCCAGGAATGGAAGCTGCAACCTTGGTGTATCTGGACTACACTCCAGTCAAATTAGCTGTCTGGCTAGGGCCAATAATAATTGTGAACACTTTCTTTGTCATAAAGGAAGCTAATGTATACAGAAGCTGGCAGATTTGCCCAAGATTGCAAGCTGGGAAGGACTAACCACAGAGGAGCTGTGAACACTTCTTAGGAAGGTATTGTTTTTGCCTAATTTGCCAAATTGGCAGTAGAGTCAGAAGCTGAGGGGACTGTCTCCTTGGAGATAGTGTTCTCTTGAATGCCAAGTGACAATACGGGACCCAACATGAGGAAAAGAGATATTCTCCTCCCATTTCCCAAAACCAAAGGGAATCCACAGGCTTTCAGTGGCTTCCACAAGGAACCCAGTGTGGGGGGATCCAGATACAGAGCTCCCCCACTGCCACGGATGAAAGCAAAACTACCAAGATGTGATCTTCTGGGAGAAGAAAGGATGCCAATGTCTCCAAAAAGAAGGTTCTCGAATACCTCCTTCCATGCACTTTATTGAGTTCAGCTCTCACACAGATAGGTAGTATGCAGGCAAAACTTATCAATTACTATCCACAAAGCTACAGTCCTGAAAAACTGGCATCATTTACATTCGTAGTTGAAGAAACCCAGGGATTGTCTCTGGTCAGGGTCAATTTTACCTCAGGTGTCTGACTTACACAAACAGGGCAGACCAAGCCTCAGAGAATCAATGAATAGTCTTGCTCTGGCCAGATTTGCACTGGGAACCATCTCTTCCTTTGGTAGTGTTTTTAGGCTGAGTCAGATGAGGAGAGCAAAGAAGCCAAGAGATCAAGAGACATTTTCCAGATAGAGTGAAGACTCAAGCTAGGATAAAGCCAAGGGGTGAGGGTCTTTCTGCCTCTTCTTTATAGACACATAGGCCCTTCCCTTTTGGATCTTTATGAATGTGCCTGTCTTAGGTTGTCCCTCTCTTAAGGAATATTACCAGTCATTGGCTACCCAGTCATCTGCTCTGGCCAAGCAGGGAGATATGAGGAATGCAGAGGCTGTGCTCCTACCAGGAAGAAATACTCTGTCTCTTTAGTGGCCCATGGTCCCAGGACATTTTCACTCAGCACTAGCCATCGTACCTTTCTCTCAGTTGATGACGCTACAGTCTCTGAAACCAAGCAGGACAATTCCCAGCACCATAACACCTTGAAAACCTCCACACCCAAAGAGCACCCAGAGCCCTGCAGTCCAGAAGCCCTTCTCAAGTGAGCATGTGCACTAAATTCCTTGAGAAAGTGGAATGAGTAGATTCAGGCCTATGTGCCCTTAACCTGGATCTCGCCCAGTAAGTCCCAGGGGACAGCAGAGAAGGGCATTTAGAAACTAGCCAAGGATTAAGGCTCTGCAGTAACTCAAATGAAAATTCCAAGCTTGAGAAGCTCAGGAATATGCAACTTCATAGTTCCTACAGTCTGATGATGTCTAGAGATCTACTGAAGGAATGAAGACTGACCATTCTAAAGAAAACTCTTTATTCTCTTCACTATTACTCCATGATTCTAAGGTCCCAAAACCTGTTCATAGAAAGAAATGAGGAACACTTTCTATCAGAAAAACTTACATTAGCTATTGAGTGTTTTAAAGATGGGGGTTTTACTTCTGAGTTTCAGTACAAAACAGCCTGAACATTGCTTTCTTTCTGCTGATGATCTTACACTAAATAGTATAATTTTGCATCCTTTGAAGACATGAGGAACCTACACCTGGGGAAGACTGAGGGCAGATGGTATTATATAGTAATTACTCTGAAAGTAAAACAAGGCTGATGGAAATTTTTGAAACACCTGTTGATATTTTTGGTGGGCTCATCAAAATTGTATCATTAAAATGATTGCATTCAGACAACGGGCCCTCAAGAAATGTTTATCAAGAAATGAAATGAAGAATTCCCTTTGCTCTGTTGTTTACTAAGGCCTTGAACTTAATCCTGACTATGTGGATGTAGCAGCGTTCTCCCTTTAAAGGAGCATTTGCATTTAGGAAACTGCTCTTTTCTGGGCAAATGTTGATATTTCTGAGAGCAAGTTACCTTTATCTCTGACCTCTGTCTCAAGCTATTTTTCTCTTGGCCAGCTCAGCTGTGATGTTTTCTACTGCCGGCAGCTGTGCAGGGCCCTGTTACCCTCAGTGCTGGCACTGTGGTGGGATTGCAATGGAGGAGGCTGGAGGGAGTGGTACAGTTTGGTGTCTGTGCGATTTCCTTCCTTGATGAGGCTGAAGTATAGACTGCACTGTTTTCTGTTTACATTTCACTTTGCATTACTCTTTGTTGTGACACACCATTGAGAATCTGACTTAAGAGTGTGATGATGTTACCATTTTCTCCAGTTACAAGTGAGAGTACACTGAAGCAGTTTGCTGGAAATTTTTCAAATCTTCACTAAACAACTAACGCTAATTCAATGACACTCTAGTATGCCTACTGTCCTTCTATACCGATACTTTGTTAGCAGCTTTCAATTATATTGACAAAGAATCAGAAAAGACAAGCAGGCAGGAGATTATTAGCTCTGCTGAAAAGGTAGATTTAAAGAAATAAAGAATATTGGCTAAGTTCCTGTACTGAAAGAGACATTTCTGGTCCATGTATGTGAGCTTTTCTAACAAGATAGATCGATAAATAAATACATAAATACAAGAATGTCCAGTACCTAATACTTATTAAAATATTCTTCAGAACACTTCTAAAAGATACCTCAGAAATATTTTCATCATTCTATAGATCCTGGGACAGTTTGGACAAGGTAAAAATGAAACCACTCCTCTACCAGCAAATTAAAAGAAAAACTGTTTTTGGAGATCACATTCTTCTAAATGATGTACTGAGATAGAAGAATGTTGCTTCTACAGACCTAAGTGCTCAGAATGAAATAAAACACGGTGACCTGCTTCTATACAGACACTAGAGTAGGATGAGCCAGCATTAGCCATGGTTGCCACAAAACGGCTTTTAGTGTGGTCAGAGCTGAGACCTAAAAGGGTGGCTTGTTCGTATTTATAGAAAAATTGATTAAGTGTATGCAAATTCCTGGACTAGCAAAGAAGAGGACAGAAACAGGGCCTTTGGCTTTTTGTTTGTAGCACTGGGCAGTTGCTGAAATAATGTTACTTGTAAAAATATGAATTGTCTCCCCCCCTGCAAGAATATAAACTCCACATTGCGAGGGACGTTGTTTCTCCCTATTTATTCTTCTTTTTCAGTACCTAGCAATTTGTCTGGCAGATAGTAGATATATATTAATATTTCTGAATGAAAGAAAAAATATGGGAGGTCTATGAAATTTCTCCAACACAGCTCCTGCCTTGCAGGTAAGTTAAGAGTCACGCAGCAGAACTGACATGTTTTCCAGGAGAAGGGGACCAGGCCTAGGCTTTTGGATCACGTGCCTCTGATTTTTCCCCTGAACCAGCCTACTCTCTTCTGCTTGAATGGTGAAGAGGTGGTGGAGTGTCTTTAAAAAGCACAGGTTCTTCTAGAGAGAAATTCTTACTTTCTAGATTTCACATTCTAATATTATATTTGAACAATCTTTGAACTTTATAAGTTCCAACACTATGACCATCCATTAAAAAAAGAGAGAAAGAAAAAATATCAGCACAGAGGAGAAAACCAAAGAGAAAGTGCTTTTCCTATAAGCATTCCAATCAATACGACAGTACAACTTAGAGCAAAAGAAAAAAAAAAAAAAAAAAAAAAACAGCCGATTTTAAAACGGGCAAAAGTTTGAAGAGATATTTCACTGGAATCCACTGTGAAAGTTCCCAAAACAAGAAACAATGGAAACAATAGGACGCGTTTGGTTTGTTTCTGAGTTTAACAAAAGACTCCAGGAAGGATTTCCCCAAGTGGAGGACAATTACTGAACTCTTTGTAATCTCATCCCCTTAAGGTGCGTACCTGAAAATGGGGCTAAGTTGAGCACTGGGTTTTCACCTCACAAGCCGGACCTTAGGCCTGTTCAGACTGGTGTTCCACACTCTGCCCCACTTCATTTTGTAACTCTTGTTTTATACATTAGATTGATTTATTTTTGAGAAACAGGAAGGGAAGGAGAAAGAAGTGAACGAAACATCCATCTGTGGTTGCCTCTCTAGCATCCCCCTACTGGGTACCTGGCCCACAACTCAGGCATCTGTCCTAGACTTGGAATGGAAACAGGGACCTTTTGGTTTGAAGACCCAAGCTCACACCAAGGAGCTGCACCAGCCAGGGCCATCCTGGTAACTCTTCTACATCTCTTATTCATCATCACATTCATGGGATGTCAGACTAAGGGTGTTAAGAGACATTTTCTCATTCATACTTTAGGATGCCCTTAGGAAATGGTTTCTAGGATGATCCTCATTGTGCAGGTTGGGAGACTGGGGAGGACCTGAAAGGCACAAAGGCTTCCTCAGGACACAAAACTGGTAAGAGAAGGAGTTCTGAACTCAGCGTACTTCCCTAAGCCATGGACCTGGTACATTTTTAGGGATCTATGGAGAGGACCGTGTTTGGTATCAGTGTACAGATACGGAGATGACATAAGAGAGGAGGGTGAGTACTCTACAGCCAACAGGGGACAAGGGAGGCTCTGATTGGAGAAAGTGGTTCAAGTAGATGAACCTTTAAGGGGTGACCTCACTTCTCTGGTGACAGAACTCCAAGGAAAATTAGAACTGTGGTAACTAGACACCCACATTCTAGAGACAACTGCCTGTCCAGGGCAGTTGACTGTACACAGTCAGGAGACTAGGATGTCTCTGTGTTGTGTCCTGCTTTTTCGAGGCTCTAAGCCAAAGAAATTCCAGAAGGAGAAACGTTTCTCTTGCTTTAGACGCTGGCGCAACAGTGGTCATCATAAAACACTCCCAACACCTTCCAAGATGCACCCTGAGGTAACTATGGTCAACGCAAAACATGCCCATCTCAGCCAGGACCCCACTGGGATCCCACTTGGGCCTCATCACGCCACTTGTCTCTCTTCCTGCTTGTATGTGTGGTTTGGAGTGGTAAGCTTATCGGGATCAGGGGTGTTCATTCTGGGTACAAAATGGTTGTTAGATGCAAGAAATCTGAAAGGACACTCATGGACCTACCCGAGGTTATGGCAGGCAGGATGGGAAGGTGAGGGTTGGAGAACAAGGTCCACTACTCATTGGGCCCTCAAGGTGTCATTTCATTTCTAGCAGGATTGGAGGTGTTTTCAGGTGCTTCTCAGAGGCAGCCAGATGGGGGGAGCAGAAATTGTGGTGGGAATCACCCTCAGTGGCAATGACCAGACAGGCCCCTGGAAACATGAGATGCTCTATTTCGCTCAGTCTCCGCAGAAGTCCAAAGAGAAAATCCCAGAGTTGGCTGATGTGTTCATTTATGTCACCAAGCCCTACATTGGACAAGTGCACCAGGCAAGAAGCACACTCCACTTCCAGTCTGAGGTGAGAGGTGGGCTACTCTGAGGTCTCTGAGATGAATGGGGTGGGATCAAAACCTAGAATCAAATCTGGGGCTTTGAGGATTTCACATGCACACTCAAAAATTACTCTGTACCTCCAATCCTACTACTAGGTTTCTGGAACGGTAGAAATCTATGCTCCACATTTTTTAGAGACATGGAGGTAAAAAAATCATTTTGTTCCATTTCACGTGTTTTGATTTTTTTATCTATCTCTGTAACATGTATCTTGTGGATTAGTCACCTCTGCTGTTTTTTAACATCTTCCAGTCTCCACATCCTCACACATGCAGGGTGGTTTTTTAAAATAACAAACCAACCAACATGGGAGGGAGGTACATATTCCATATATTTGTCTGCAACTTGGAATCCCACAAAACACACAAACCATTTTAATCCAGCCAGGTAAGCAGCTAAGGCCCTACACATCTCCACATTAGCTTATAAAGAAGGTAATTTTCCTCAGTGATTCATCCTTTTACTGTTGTGACACCTTGACATGAGGCCATTCTCCTGTGATTTCAGGAGTGTGGCCTGGAACAGCCTCACTGTATCCTGATAGACTGTGTCCTAGTTTGCTAGGTCTCCATCACACAGGACCATAGATTGTGTGGAAGATTGCTGAGGACTCCTGGCTCAGTAACCGGCTCTGTCTTTGCAGATCCTTGGTGGTGACATCCTTGAGGTGCTGGAGCACCACACCCACTTTAACATCTACAAGGTCAAGGTGCAGGTGCACCAGACCAACACAACCATCAAACGATGGTCTCAGGTGAGAGCTGGGCCAGGGTTTCTCCACTCCCAGGAACCCAAGATGACCTGGGAGATCCAAGAATCTAGGAACAAATATGGGGATGGCTTCCACTTTTCCCTCCCAGTGCTCTTTCCAAAGTGTCTCACTATCCCATGCACAGAGGAATCTGGATCTCCACTTCTCCCATGCACAGAGGAATCTGGATCTCCACTTCTCCCACCAGCTAGGTAGGTCAGGAAAAGGGCATTTCTCACACTTTTGTGGGGATTTTAGAGAGAAATTATGTTACACTTCACAGTGGAGGCCGTGAACATTAGCAATTTGCTGTTTTCCTTGATTTTCCTACCAGCCCCAAGATTCTGGTGGAACAGTAAACTGCACTGACCTTGCACACCTCCAAATCTAGCACATCATCATACTGGATTAGAGGGTATTGCACACAAAATTAAGAGCGAGTGAAATATAGGATTAATCCTATACAATTTATCCTGTAACAGACCAGTGAAAGCTGTTGTGGACCGTTCAGCCTGGTTTCAGGAGTTGTAACCCTCACCCCATGGTGGGCTGTGTAAGAGCCCAAGGGACCCACTTCATCTGGGTCTGTTCTGTCACAAGGATGTGACCTATTAAGGAGACAAAGCTTATCTCCCTGGCAGGAGCACTGCTTCTGCCTTACCCATCTCTGGCCCCATAGCTTGGTTGGCAGTCAATGACAGGTAAGACTCCTCATGGGAGAAGCAACTTAAGCCAGACGCGACCACTTGGAAGGCCTCATGGAAGGACTCGGGGGTTGCAGCAAAGAGGATGTGATGGACCCTAGTCCCCCGGCTATTCTGACATAGCCCGAGTCCTCATTTCCATCTGGGAGATGTCTCCTGCTTCCTAACGGCTTAAAGCCTGAAACTGTGGGGTGAGTGGTGCAGCCCTGTCCTGGCTAGGATGGCCCCTTGGGTGATTGGCATAAGAAAGAATTCCTAAAGTCCTGTGAAACCTGTTTTGCTAAGAGTGCTCTTCCTGAGGTGACAAGTGGCCCAGGAGGAAATGAGCATGTCTCCCAAAGTCTGGCAACCCCCTTTCCTGACAAACACTGGCTCGAATTAAGCCATCAGATTTCTTTGACATGTTAAACTTATATTCCAGTGTATTGGAACCCAATGAAAGCCTAGTGAGGATGGGGCTCTGGGTCATTCTCCTCTGAGACTTTGACCCCTTTCCTCCCCAAGCAGAAGATGTCTTGGTAGTTTTTATTTTCATCGGTGACGGAGGGATGGGGCTCTGCGGGCGGAGCCCCCCCACATCTGGCGCCCAGGACAGGGTCCCCCGCAATGCTTATTGCCTGAGTGCTGTGTTTGTCTTTGTAGAGTTTGAATGAAGACCTCCTGGAGGAGATGGTGAATGGGTATACCTATTCTACAGTGCTAAACAAGAGGAAGGTGCATCGGGCCATTGACAGCAAGACATGTTTCACTGAGGTGAGATATAGCTCAGGAGGGTCTCCACACCCATGACCCAAAGATTAAATTCTAGTGCCCAGGACCAGACACCATCTGGGGACTGTCCCAGAAACTTAAATGGTACTCCCTACACTCTCCCACAGAGCCATAAACCCAGGCTTCACACCTCAATTTCTCCCTCCAGCTACAAGTGAGAGCAGAAAGGAAATACTTGTACTAATAGGAATATTTGAAACCATATTCATTTGATTATAGAATATCACAAGCGTATTTGTTATTTCCTTATTCCTTTGTGATTGTTTTTTCATTCCCTGCCACACATATTCTGCAGAGCAGTGACGTCTACAGTCATTGAAGGTCTTTTCCAGTAATGGAGGTTGTTTGCCACTTCAATGCAGCCTCTCAGTGCTGGTGGACATGGTGTCATTCACTTCAGGTACCATATCAGCAGTCCTGCCACATCACTAAAGTGTATCCCAAGGAACTGTGTATTGCTAGTGATGCCATAACTTTGACCCCACTGACTGAGTGAAAGAACAGACACTTAATTTTCCACAATTGCAGAGACTAGGAGCTCAAAGTGTGGGATTCAATAGGACTGGTTCCTTTGAGGGAATTTTCCCTTCCTGGTAAGTGACCCTCTTCTCACCTGGGGTCACAAGGAATCACTTCTGTGTCCAATTGTCTGCTGGCCTCTTCCTTTAAGGTGACTGGTCATATTAGGGTAAAACTCACATTTTTCAATTCACTTAACCTTAATAACCACCTTTAGGACAATCTCATACACATGTATTTTGATGTTCTTGCGCTTCCAGAGTCATAGCATTTGAGTGACACACTTTGGACCACAATATTTAGCCCTACTGTACCCAGCTAGAAGGACATGTAAAATTTTAGAAGCTACAGCAAGATTCCAAAATGAAAAGTCTATAGGATTACAGTGCCAACAAATTTTCTGATGATGGCTGCTGCCTTGCTCTTGGCCTGGCCTGGCCCAAGTGGTTCTCACTCGTTTTTACTTAGAGCAATGCAGAGAAAATAGGGACAACTGTAGCTGAAGAGCAATAAAAAGGTAATAAAAAAAATACCAATTCCATTATAATGTGTCCCAGGCAATCCTACTGTTCCTTGGCTTTCATTTGTACCCACTGTACTTTCACTCACCTGTCAGCTTATGTCCATCCTCAGGGATTCAACCTTCCTGAGTAATCTGTTAAGACTGTTGCCTAGTGACCAGCTTTCTCCAGTCTAGTGTCCCCAGGCCTCTGCCCCTGTGCTGTTTGTACATTTCAAAATGACTTTAATTGCAAGAAAAGGAAATAAGTGCCATTCTGCAAGTCCTGGTTTTCATAAGCTGCATTTATCAATCTTCTACTCTCTTCCCAAATAAGGAGGGAGAGTATTCCCCAATCTTTTCTATCCATGTCAGGAACAGATAAGTCTCAGGTAGCTAAGAGGAAATGCCATACATCGCTGGCTATGGACAGTTCTCCGTTCTACCCTGAGTGACTTTGAGCAGTCATTCGACATCCCTAAGTGTGTGTGATATCATCTCTATAATAATGGTACTGTTGGATGGTTCTTGGGTAGAAAGCTCTTCATAAGACGATGGGTATGGCAAGTCCATTATTCCTCATCTCTAAGAAATGCCTGGAGAGGAAAATTGTACCATTACCCCCGACCACCAAAAGTGATGGTCCTTTTGAAACCCCTTGATAAGTTGCTATTTAGCATGGGCACTCCTCATCCTTCTCTTGCACTAGTGCCTCATGGGTTGGGAGTTTTGGGTGAGCTCCAGACCTAACTCTTTCTGGTGATTCATGGTGATTCCACTGATTGGATGTTTATTTTGCTCCCCCAGAGGATGCAGCTGAGGTCAATTATCAATTCAGTGACACCTGTAGAATCCAGTCCCTCCAGGGAGGCATACTGAAGAGGTTGGAGAAGTTCATGACTCCAGATTTCTTGAGTGGAAACATCACCCACAGATCCACCTTCAGGACCAGGCACCTGGCTGTCTCCAGAGCTTAAATCCTCTTAGATGATCTGCTAACTCGGTGAGACATGCCCCCTCTCCATCAAAGCTCTGATTATGCCCACTGCAAGCAGTGTGCCTTAAAAATATCACCACATCTTCCTGAGCCTCAGATAGCTCCTTTTGAACATGAGGTGACAGAAAACAAACCTCATGAAGTTTTTACTGGGACTCCGATGGGGACAATCCAGCCAGGTCTTAGCTGGAACCTTGCTAAGTAGACAGGGCTTCTCGAAGTGCTGTGGCAGTTCGGGGCATTTATTTTGTTTTTCTGTTCACTACAGAAATTCTCCACCCTCACCTATTGTGGCCTGTGCCATCTCTGAGTTTGGAAAAGTAATTGGAAAATAATCAGTCAAGAAGTGCGGGGAAGCATATCACTGATCTTGGTGCTAGTCTTTGCATTGCCAAATTAGGTATGTCTGGGGACAGCAGCGATCCCCAGGCCCACTCAGATATCTGGGATGGTTCTGGTTAGACTTCAGTTATTCAACAATATGTGTGAAGCACCTACCACAAGTGGGCCCTACTAGAAACACTCAGCATAACTCAGTGAAGGAAGTAGACACAATCCCAGGGCCTCAGGTTTAGTCAACAAATCAGTCAGTCACAATAGATGCTATTCGCAGGTCGTGTCCTCTATCCATCACATCAGAGACCATCAAGGTCTTCTCAATGCCTGAAGGGCTACCTGCTTATGATGACAATGGACACTCACCAAGGGATCAAATAGAGGTGTGCGTGACATTTGGGTCCTGAAGGAAGACATCCTGTGTGGAGAGCACACTAGGAGTGGCAGAGAGGATCTGGCACAAAAGGTATCTTACAGATGTGATTCCCTAGGCAGGCCTGAGCTCTGCTCTGTGGCTTCTGTGTCAACAGAGCAGCATAGAGAGAATTGTGCATGGGGCCTGTGGCCTCATACAACTGGACTGAGGATGTTCTGCAATTTGCCTATGGTCCCAAACCCACCATAGTCTTGTCCCACTCAACCTGCCCCTCTCCATTGTCAGCTCTTCTCTCCACCATCTCCAGGCTGCATACAGTAGATGTTGTCACAGGCTACTCACCAGTATAACTCAAACATCAGTGTACATGAGCATATGTATGAAGGCTTGGGTGGGAAGTGTACAGAACCCTGAGAAGAAATATAATTAGAAAAAAGTACTCATTGGGTCTCCATGTTAAACCTCCTGCATTGCTAGGCCTGCTACTCCCAGATCAGCCACACAGGGGTCAGGGTTGGCATTGGGCTGCCCCCTGGTTGCATATGGGCATGCACAGTGGCGCTGTCCCAAACAAGATTTTGTGGGAGGGTACAATAGAAGACTTCCAGACTGTGACTCTGCTGCCCAACTGCCTCTCCCCAGGGCCAGTGCTTCTATAGTGGGAACCTGGCTAGACCAGGTTCAAGTGTTGGGTCTGCCTCTACATTTCCTTTTGTTCCCGCTGAAGCTGGCCTTGGTACACGTCAGCTTCCCTACTTCACAGCAGCTGTGCCAGGCCCACTTTCCTTGGGTCATTCTGGAGAACCTAGAGACAACTGTTGCATCTCTGGAAGGTGAGGGAACTTCAGTGTGGGAGGATGATCTTGGGAGGGGAGGTGCATCATCAAGAGCTCCCTTAGAGACAGTGGCAGCTTTCCCATCTCTGGAAAGGCAAGGAAGAATCGGGCATGTATTTTTCAATCCGTTCTTTCCCCCCTGCTCCCACAGAAGCACCTGCACAGTTCAAGAGCAATGCACAACCTGAGGGAGGTCCTGCTCAAGGGCTTGTGCCTGGTCCAGCCAGAGACCTCACCCTGGCCTTGCCTGGCCTGAAGCTGTACATGAAGCTCTACCTGCAGCCAAAATGGAGGTGTCTTTTTGAGCCTTTTTTCTTGCTTTCTTAGAAGTTCTAAGCTTCATCCTAAGAACATGAGAGGACTATAACCCAACAACATATTGATAGTTACAGAATGGATGATTTTCCACAATGACATATTGATTTTATAAAATATATTTCTTGAATAAACTGTTATAAAGGAAATAAAGTTGACAATTAAAACTATGTGTGGATCATATGTACTCATATATGTAAAGTAGAATACAATACATATACATGCCTCATTTTCAAAACACTGTAAAGTAGGTTTAACATAACTTGTAACAGAGACTTAAATTTTAGAATACATTCACTGATAGAATGTAATGTTGAAAGCAAATTTGGAAATGTATATACGAAAATGTTCCACTAGGGAACTCTAGAAAGTGGGACTACTACAAGTGACTGTGTCTTCTTTTTGGCGTAGTATATTTTCTGGTTTTCGTACAACTATCAAGTATTCAGCGTAACATAATAAGATAAAACATTGTTATTTAGTACACTGAAGAGTGTTTGATGTTCTATTTTATATCGTAAACACTTTCATTAAAAGCCAAAATTAGTTATTGGGTTACACTCCACTTTCCTCCACATTTAGGTTGATATTTGAGCAACAAAGACCACTACAGAAGCTATTTCCAATATTCAAAATCACTAGGGATGGAAGAACATTTCTGTGCATGTAACTAAAATAATTCAAAAGAGTCTCCTTCACTCAACCCTTGCATACTCAATTTTCATCTTTGTAGAGCCAAGAACTCAACATATAAAACACATTCAACCTAAAAACTATGGGGGGTTAAAATGGAGGGAGGTGGTGAGGGCTGGGATGGTGGGCTGGGGCGGGAGTAAAAGAAAGAAAATTTTTTACAAGATCAACAACTAAAATAAAAAATTAGAAAAAAAAGAATAGGAAATGTTTGTGTTACTGAGCTGGCCTGAGACTGGGGCAGGCCAGAAAACAGCCTGTGTTGTGTGGTTTCTTGACTTCCTAAATAAAATATTTCACAACATAGGTTCTTCAGGTGCTTTTAAAACTGTGTCTATAAAGCCAAAGATGGGGAAAAGAAAGAATTTCTTGGTCCATAGGAAGTAACAGGAGAAACTGTATGTGATGCTCTTCTTTGGTTCCCTACAAAGGGCATAGAAAACAAGTGAGCCAAGGTAACGCTGCCTTTAGTTCATGGGAAAGCCAAATGCAGAATCACGTATTAGCCCAAGAGAAGTTGCCACTGTCAGATGCTCCCCTGGGTGCACGTCTCACAGGGACCCTTACAGTTTAGGAGGAAGTAAATGTTCAAGACTGAGAAGAGGCCTTGGAGTGCTCTAGAGGGAACCTATGCTGGATCTTTGGCTACAGGGTTTTTCTCTCTCTCTCTGCAGCTGACAATATTTTAGGAGGCATTCAGTAATACATACACACACATACACACACATTAATACACATATATATGAAAATATATATATAACTCATTTAAATTAGTTGTATATAAAACTAATTTAATTTAGTTTATATATAAAACTAATTTAATTTATATAAACTATAATAATTAATATATATTTACATATATATGTGTGTGTGTTTGTGTGTGTATGTACATATTAGTTTTCCTGTTGAATTTCTTATATGCTGATGCAACCAAAAGAGTTCATGGGGGAGTTTGGGAGTTTTTCTTTGTCTTGCTTTACTTTTCTATTTTATCAAGGTTCTGTCTGGGTTTAATTGGATTTTTGTTATGTATTCCCCTGACTTCTTTCATCCGTGGGCTTAGGTGGCACAAATGGCATTAATTATGTCTTGTTCCAGGTCTTAGCAACAGGGAGTAGAGCTATGTATCATCTCTAGGGAAGAGAGGTAAAAACCATGTGCTCTCAAGCATCCTTGGTTGGGGAAGATAAGGCTTTTTGATTCACCAACTTCCTGTAAGTTGTGAAAATTGTTTGGCTTTTCAAAGTTTTCTTGTCTCGGTTTCCCCAACCACTTACCCAGGAATTCTCCTAGCTTCTCCCTACTGTGCCTCATGTCCACTGGAACACAATTGTATGGAAATGAGGTAACCTTTTGCGGACCATTCAGCCTGGTTTCAGGAGTTGTAATCCTCACCCCATGGTGGGCTGTGTAAGAGCCTAGGGACCCACTTCATCTGGGTCTGTTCTGTGAAGAGGACATGACCTACTAAGGAGACAAAGCTTACCTCCCTGGCAGGACCACTGCTTCTGCCTCATCCATCTCTGGCTTCAACACTTAGTCACTTGGTCGGTAGTCAATGACAGGTAAGACTCCTCATGGGAGGGGCAACCTAAGCCAGACAGGACCACTTGGGAGGCCCTCGTGGAAGGACTCGGGGGGTTGCAGGAAGAAGGGGTGATGGACCCTCGCCCCCCGGCTATTCTGACATAGCCCGAGTCCTCATTTCCATCTGGGAGATGTCTTCTGCTTCCTGAGTCTAATTGGCTTAAATCCTGAAACTATGAGGGCAAGCGGTGTAGCCCTGTGCTGGCCAGGACAGTTCCCAGGGTGATCGGTCATGGTTCCCAGGGTGATCGGGCATAAGAAAAATTCATAAAGTCCTGTGAAACCTGCTTTGCTAACAGGGTACTCATTTAAGTGATAAGGGTCCGAGGAGGAAACGAGTATGTTTCCCAAAGTTTGGCAACCCCCTTTCCTGACAGACACTGACTCAGATTAAGCCCTCAGATTTCTTTGAAATGTTAAACATGTATTCCTGTGTATTAGAACCCAATAAAAGCCTAGTGAGGAAAGGGCTCTGGGTCATTCTCTTCTGAGAGTTTGTCCACCTCTCCTACCCAAACAGATCATGTCTTAGTAGTTTTATTTTCATCCGTGACGGAGGGATGGGGCTCTGCAGGTGGAGCACCCCCACATCTGGAGCCCAGGACAGGGGCCCCCCGAAAAAGAGACTTGAACAGACACTTCTCCAAGGAAAACCTACAGAGGGCCCAGAGACATATGAAAAAACGCTCAGTATCACTAGCAATCAGAGACATGCAAATTAAAATCACAATGAGATGTCACCTCACACCACTCAGAATGGCCAACATAAATAAATCAAGAAACAAGTGTTGGAGAGGTTGTGGAGAAAAGGGAACCCTGGTGCACTGTTGATGGGAATGCAGACTGGTACAGCCACTGTGGAAAACAGTATGGAATTTCCTCAGAAAACTAAAAATGGAACTGCCTTTTGACCCAGCAATTCCACTGCTAGGATTATACCCTAAGAGCCCTGAAACAACAGTCTATAAGAACCTATGCACCCCAATGTTCATAGCAGCACACTTGATAATAGCCAAGTGCTGGGAGCAACCTAAGTGCCCATGAGCAAATGAGTGGATCAAAAAAGTATGGCACACTTACACAATGGAATTCTATACAGCAAAGAGAAAGAAGGAGCTTATACCCTTTCAGACAGCATGGATGAGACTGGAGAGCATTATGCTAAGTGAAGTAAGCCAGGATGTGTGGGACAAATACCATATGATCTCACCTTAAATGGAACATAATTAACAAAAGAAAAAAGCAAGCAAAATATAACCAGAGTCATTGAAATTAAGAACAATCTAACACCAGCCAGATAGGAGGGGGATGGGAAAGTGGGGATAAGGGTTTTCAGGAACTACTATAAAGGACACATGGACAATACCAAGAGGGAGGGTGGAAGCAAGGGATGGAGGTGGTTTTGGAGGGTGTGGTGGGGAGGGGTCGGGAGAAAATACAGACTACTCTAAATGAACATCAATAAAATGATTAAAAAGAAAACAATGAAAGTTATGAAGGAGAATAAAATAAATCAAATGATGAAGACCATGGGGGAATTTGTCTCAGCATAGTCTAGTGTTTGCCACTATCTTGTATCCTAGTCTAGCCTTAGCCACAGTTCCTTCAGGGTGACACTTTCTTTTCTTCAGGTGCAGCTGAACTCAGTGGGAGCAAACTGGGCTTTCTCTTTGGTTACTTTGTTGGCAGAATTGCTCTGTGTGCACACATGCAATCTTATGGTCCCTGTCCAGCCCTGCCTCAGCTTCTCTTTAAAAAGAGTTTCTATGTGCCCCAACCCACACTCCCTCCTGCTGCAGTACCTGGGCAGGTTCTTTGTGCATACCACCTCTCCAAAAAGCACAAAATGTCTCCCAGCCAGTGCTGTCCGTAGCCTGCCAGAGGCTCTAACAATTTTAGGATGTAGAGTTTCTCTCTGGAACTCTCCTGGTTGGTGCTGCAGGTATGGATGTGCTGCTCACTGAGTGTGGGTAGACAAAATCCCCCAGACTTTATCTGTCTTTCCACGTGTCTCCCAGTTAGGTTTGGTGGTTTCCCTGTGTGGGACCAGAATCTCACTCTAGGACGGGAGGGAGCTACTAAATTGCATTTTCTGTCTACTCTGTCCTGTGCTTCAGGTGCCTGGCATAGAGCATTTCCCCTCAACTTACAAAAATCTCTTACTGGTGGTGCAAAGCATCCTCTGTACCCACTGGCTTCAAAAATGCATATCAGCTGTGATTCCATTGATTGTTCAGGTTACTTGTCAGAAGATTAGCTGAAAATCCATGTTGGGGGCCCAAGCAAGTGGGCTCAGCTTCCTCCTACTCAATCACTGTTTTCTGAATCCCTCGATTGTTCTATAATCTATTTGTAATTTTGATTTGATTGTGTGAGGAAATGAGCCAATGTCTACCTGCGCTGTCATCTTGACTGGAAGTATCCGTAATCCTGCAAAAGTAAACTCTGTTCATTTAATAAATAACCGTACACAGTATTATTTATTAAACAAATAAGTGTATAATTTCCAACTATGATCATTGCTAAAGAGAAAACAGTGTGGAAGAATGAAAAGTAATGTGGGTAGCTACTCGTGTTATTCTTGAGAGCAGTTACTGAAGGGCTCTCTCCATAAACGATCACACAGAACTTGTTCGAATCACTAAAGAAGTTCATACAGAGCTCCTCCAGCAGAGCATGAGGCCTGGGGTCTGGAGTCTGCAGCCTGGGCTAGTGGATGTTGGCCTGTGGGAGGAAAGGTCAATGGTCTCTCTTAGAGGCCTTAAGCATAGGGCCAGTTCGGAAACACACACACACACACACACACACACACACACACACACACACTTTACTGTGACTGGAATGTCTTGAATTAGTCATGAGATCCTAGAAGCAGAGAAGGGTGAGATCCTGAAGTGATCTAATTATGAAATGACAAGTTTTGATTTTATTTTAATTAGAATTGTCAACTTTTGAATGGTTCTAAGAACTGCAATGCCAATTTGCATGGCATTGCCAAATTAAAGTCATATGATTTATTTCAAAAGTCCAATTTTAATGTTTAGGGATAAAGGGAATCATGTGTGCAGCTCACTGTCAAAACTGGACGAGAAATGATATGTTTACAGAGCCCTAGACTATCTCCCCTCAAGATACTTAAAATCACGGAGGGAAAAATAGTAATTTAAAATTAAGAAATCTGATAGGCCACACTTCTCACAGGTGATCAAGGTTAAGCTCATCAGTAAAGGGTCAGGTTTACTGGTCCTCCTTTGATGTATTGAGGACACAGCAGCACTGAATTCCTGCCAAAAATGGATATTCAGAATCTAATCATAAAGACATCAGACAAATCCAAATAGAGGGATATTTCACAAAAGAACTGACTGGCCTGTGCTCTTTAAAAATGTTAAGGTCTGTTGCGGACCGTTCAGCCTGGTTTCAGGAGTTGTAACCCTCACCCCATGGTGGGCTGTGTAAGAGCCCAAGGGACCCACTTCATCTGGGTCTGTTCTGTCACAAGGATGTGACCTATTAAGGAGACAAAGCTTATCTCCCTGGCAGGAGCACTGCTTCTGCCTTACCCATCTCTGGCCCTATAGCTTGGTTGGCAGTCAATGACGGGTAAGACTCCTCATGGGAGAGGCAACCTAAGCCAGACTCGACCACTTGGAAGGCCTCATGGAAGGACTCGGGGGGTTGCAGCAAAGAGGATGTGATGGACCCTCGCCCCCCGGCTATTCTGACATAGCCCGAGTCCTCATTTCCATCTGGGAGATGTCTCCTGCTTCCTAATTGCCTTAAAGCCTGAAACTGTGGGGGTGAGCAGTGCAGCCCTGTACCGGCCAGGATGGCTCCCTGGGTGATCAGGCATAAGAAAGAATTCCTAAAGTCCTGTGAAACCTGCTTTGCTAAGAGTGCTCTTCCTGAGGTGACAAGTGTCCCAGGAGGAAATGAGCATGTCTCCCAAAGTCTGGCAACCCCCCTTCCTGACAAACACTGGCTGGGATTAAGCCCTCAGATTTCTTTGACATGTTAAACTTGTATTCTGGTGTATTGGAGCCCAATAAAAGCCTAGTGAGGAAGGGGCTCTGGGTCATTCTCCTCTGAGAGTTTGACCCCTTTCCTCTCCAAGCAGAAAATGTCTTGGTAGTTTTTACTTTCATCCGTGACGGAGGGATGGGGCTCTGCGGGCGGAGCCCCCCACATCTGGCGCCCAGGCCAGGGTCCCCAGCATCTGGCGCCCGGGACAGGGACCTGAAACCTGCTGGACCAGAGGCTACGAGCCATCGTCATCGGACAGGAAGTCTAAGTGGTATGGAAATTAGCGCTTCATCCCCATAGGGACCAGGGGCACCTTTCAAGGCCCCCAGACGTGTTACAGATCAGAGGAAAGGTTCTCCTGCCACCTCTTGATTGGTTTTCTTCTCATTTCCCTCCCCTGCACTAAGGAAGTTAAGGAAATAATTCTTTTGTTTGGGCGTGAAGCAGGGCTTCACCCCACTCTTTACTCCATCCCCCTCCCTGGCGCCGGCAGGCCCCAGTGGCGGGCTGGGGGCGGGGGCACTGAAACTGGTTTTGTAAGCGCCGCATCACGGCAGGAGAAATTTTAGAAAGAAATTCTTTTGTTCTTTAAGGAACGAGCTCTTCTTAGACAGAGAGCAATGTTTTAGGTTCAGCAGTTACAGGGCTGCTGTCTCCCACATAAGGGATCTTTACATTTTGGAGTTATGGAGGAAAGATGCTACTAGCTACGCCCTTCCCCCACCTGGGCTGTAGCTAGCAGCTTGAGCCCCCGGGCCCGCAGGCGCGCAGCGCTTTCCGCGTCTCCCGTACCGCGTCTCCCGTAGCTCGGACCGGCGACTTTTGATGTGGGCCGCAGCTTCCTGCGATTTGCCCAGATTAGGGCCGCCATCGCAGCCGCACCTGGGAAGCCTGTTCGCGCGGCGACCCAGCGCCCGGGACCTGCGCTGCGCTACGCGGCGCGGATCCCGGCTGGGTTGGAGTCTATTTTTCTCCCCAGCTTTTCTCTCTCTCCCTGCGTTGCTGGCGCCGGGCGCTAGGCACGGTTCTGGACCGTGGGGTCCCAGACCGAGGGGTCCCGGACCGCGGGCTCCCGGACCTCGGGCTCCCGGACCGCGGGCTCCCGCCCCGGGGCTGGCTCGGTTTTTCGGCCTAGTAGTGCCTCGCCGCACCTGGGAAGGCCGGTGGGCGCGCAGCAGTCTGGAGAAGGAATTGCCAGCCAGGTCATCTCTGAGATAGGAACAGCAGCTTCTGAGTTTTTAAGAAGCTGCCAGCATGCTTAATTCAAACAGGAGATTTTTTATTTTTGTTTGCATTTCTATAACTGGGATAGGGGGCATTTCTCAGCCCTGCAAAAGTGTGTGGATTATGTATCTTGCAGAAAGTTCAAGTAAGCTGTAGATGGTCAGTAAGGAAGGAATTAAGAAAGTGAAGGAAAATACAGGATTGAGTAGGAGAAAAGTAAGGAAGGAATTTAAAAAAAGGAAAGGAAAGGAAAGGAAAGGAAAGGAAAGGAAAGGAAAGGAAAGGAAAGGAAAGGAAAGGAAAGGGTACGAAAGTAAGAAGGAATAAAGGAAAAAGATAGATGCCATGTTCATGCGTGGTTTGGAAAGAAAGTAACAGCAGGAGGCCTGTTTTTCCAAGCAGGCACTTACTCAGGTGTTGCATATGCGACCTCCCCCTCTCTGGGGAGTCAGTGGAACAATATCAGAGCTCATTGACTTAAGGCCTTTAATCATTTAGGATGGCCTCAGCAAAGTAAAACTGATAACAGCCCAGGATATATTGTGCCACTCAGGTTTTCTTAGAAGATTGGGGAATTCAACATAAAACAGGTATCCCCTATAATCCTAAGCACCAAGCCATTGTTGAAAGAGATCTCTAGACTTTTAAAACATTATTAAAAAGGGTGGAGTCAGGAGATACCCTCCAGAATTTAAACATGCTAGCAATATATACATAAAATTTTTTGAATTTTAAGGATAATCTGTAGTCACCCATAGCAAGCACCTTGTGCAATATAGGCCTGCCTTCCCCACACTCTTTGGGTCTTATATAAAGACCCTTTAGGGGAAGGAAAATGGAAAGGCCCAGTTGAATTATTAATTCGGGGAAGAGGGTATGTCTGTATTTACTCTGCAGAAAGATCTCTGGAACTGCAGGCGAAGAAGATGAAGCCATATCACAGAAAAGGCTTCCCTGGCCTCAACCCACCTCCACCCATTGGACCCTCCCGATCCAGACTTCTCCAGGCTATGTGTCATCACACTCCAGTGGAATTCCAGCCAGCATTCCTGGAGGATATTCAACATCACCTAAGAGGGACTTTTTCTTAAAGGGACTTTAAATTGCAGCTAAACAGCTGCAGGACTTTGAATACCACTGGTTGTTTACTGATGCTAATAATGTTTTCTGACTTGCCCTTGCTGCATATCTTTAAAGTAACTTCCTGAAGTCTGTGCTAATTCTCCCAAGAACTAAAGACCTGTTATTATTATTGTTCCCTTGCATTTGCAACATTTTTCATTGGATTGAATTTACAAGTTTGGGTTATGGCAATCCTTGGGTGCCTCCTTGTTTTAATCCTTATTTGTGCTTTATGATGTATGTGGAAATTGTTTTCTTGTGATTGCATTTGAAAATAGCAGATAGTAAGTTTCACAGGCCTAACAATTACAACTAATTTTAACAATCTAAAAATGGGGGAGATGTTGCGGACCGTTCAGCCTGGTTTCAGGAGTTGTAACCCTCACCCCATGGTGGGCTGTGTAAGAGCCCAAGGGACCCACTTCATCTGGGTCTGTTCTGTCACAAGGATGTGACCTATTAAGGAGACAAAGCTTATCTCCCTGGCAGGAGCACTGCTTCTGCCTTACCCATCTCTGGCCCCATAGCTTGGTTGGCAGTCAATGACGGGTAAGACTCCTCATGGGAGGGGCAACCTAAGCCAGACGCGACCACTTGGAAGGCCTCATGGAAGGACTCGGGGGGTTGCAGCAAAGAGGATGTGATGGACCCTCGCCCCCCGGCTATTCTGACATAGCCCAAGTCCTCATTTCCATCTGGGAGATGTCTCCTGCTTCCTAATTGCCTTAAAGCCTGAAACTGTGGGGGTGAGCGGTGCAGCCCTGTCCTGGCCAGAACGGCTCCCTGGGTGATCCGAACATAAGAAAGAATTCCTAAAGTCCTGTGAAACCTGCTTTGCAAAGAGTGCTCTTCCTGAGGTGACAAGTGTCCCAGGAGGAAATGAGCATGTCTCCCAAAGTCTGGCAACCCCCCTTCCTGACAAACACTGGCTGGGATTAAGCCCTCAGATTTCTTTGACATGTTAAACTTGTATTCCGGTGTATTGGAGCCCAATAAAAGCCTAGTGAGGAAGGGGCTCTGGGTCATTCTCCTCTGAGAGTTTGACCCCTTTCCTCTCCAAGCACAAGATGTCTTGGTAGTTTTTATTTTCATCCGTGACGAACGGGGGGGTCTACGGGCGAAGCCCCCCGCAAAGGTCATGAAAAGATAAGAAAAGTCTGAGGAATATGTCTCTGGTCTCCTCCAGACTGAAGGAAACTACAGACACATATGCCAATGCAATTTGCTTTCTAGAAACAGAAATGTGTATATGTGTGTGTACACACAGACACATTTTTTTGGTATGAAGAATATTATTGAGACAATTGATGAGACTTGAATGTCTGCCAATTAGGAAGTCTGAATATTAGAAAGGAAGAATGAAAACAAAAGAAAGCAGAGGGAAGGAAGGGAGAGTAGGTGGGAAGATCATTACACACCAGGGAGAGAATACTGGTTTGGGAATTTTCTCAAAAAGATGGTGTTACTGAGAATGCAGCTCTATTTGTTCCTGAGTTTCCTCATCTTTTTCTCAGCAAATCTGAGTTAAATATAATTTCTTGGTTTATAAATATATATTGAATCAGATAATGAATATCAACGTACTTTAGAAAACGCACTGAGCCCTTTTGGATGTGGCTTGCTTGGGCTCTGTCCCACAAAGGGAAAGGTTGCTGGTTTGATCCACAGTCAGGGCACATGCCTGGGTTGCAGGTTTGGTCCCTTTGGAGCACATGCAAAAGGCAAACGATTGATGTTTCTCTGTCACATCAATGATGTTTTTCTCCCTCTTCTCCTTTCTCTAAAAATAAAATATATAAAATCTTTTAAAAATTGATATGTACATGAAATACTTTTGTAATTATTATGATCAAGCCAGTTCATTTGTTTCCGTTTTCAATCATTCCTTACTCAACCCTTCATTTAACTTGGGGGTGAAAAAAAGAAGACAAAAACTAAAATTCTCATAATCTCCAGAAGTCATTAAAACCAGCTACTAATCTTTTTCTCTTTTGCAAATCATTGCAAATATTACACAGCTCTCCCAAATGCAAAACTTTCATTATTATAATGACACCTTCATACAAAAACACTTTGTTAGGTCCTTCCATATTAGCCAGTTCTAAATCACAAGAACCCTGAATCACCCATCTGAAAGAACCTATGCACCCCATTGTTCATAGCAGCACAATTCACAATAGCCAAATATTGGAAGCAACCTAGATGCCCATCAGTAAATGAATGGATCAAAAAACTGTGGTACATTTACACAATGGAATTCTATGCAGCAGAAAGAAAGAAGGAGCTCATACCCTTCAAAACAGCAAGGATGAAACTGGAGACCATCATGCTAAGGGAAATAAGGCAGGCACTGAAGGACAAATACCATATGATGTCACCTTTAACAGGAACCTAATCAACAAAGCAAACAAACAAGCAAAATATAACCAAAGATATTGAAATTGAGAACAGGCTGACAGACACCAGAGGGGAGAAGGGAGGGAACTTCAAGGGGAAAGGGGACGGGTTTAGAGCAAGAAGTATAAAAGACATAGGGACAATACCTAGGGAGGGTGGAAATGGGAGGGAAGTGGGGAGGGCTGGGGCGGTGGGCCGGGATGAGCGTAAAAGACAGAAAACTACAAGAACAACAATTAAAATAAAGGAAAAAAAGATTAAAAATAAATAAATAAATAAATCACAGAGCAGGTGCGCATCCCCTTAAAGTCTTGTCTCTTCCCGAGAGTTTCATCTGCAAACAGTAAAGCCACATCAGAAGAGGTATAGCACTGGGGGAGGGACTCCCTGGATCTATGAAAGAATACAGGTATTCAATGGAATCTATCTTCAGAGTCAAATATGGTTTTGGGGGCTTATCATTTTTTTGTCTGTTTCATCCACATCTGTATTTTGTTCCTGTTGAGGACCACTCTGTGTAGTTTTGGAGATTGTAGCCCTGAGAGAGCAAGCTGTGAACGGACCTGGTAAGTCTCCCTGGAAAACCAGGTCATAACGCAGGTGGCAGGCATGACTCGATTCTAACACCAAGGGTACCACGGGAATTAGGGCTAAAATGTACAGTTTTTGTACTTTGAAGCCAGCTCTGCCCAATAATAAGCCCTGTCAGTATAACACAGATGTCTGAGTTCAAGGCATAAGGAGTGAAACTCCCTACTTCATGATATATGCCTTTACAGTCATCAGGTGTCAGCATGTCTCACAGACCCCAACCTGAAAACATTTCTGTGTTTGTTCAATTGTTATCTATTGATAGTGTTAGTTTTTTATGTCCATAGCCTTGTTGGACATTGACTGATAAGCAATGCACCTTTGCTGAACCCCCCTACACTTCCCAACCCTAATAAAAGCCGTGTAGGAGGAGGGCTCAGGACATTTTCCATGAGAGGGAATGGCCACCCCTTTTCCTGCTGCAGCAACAAGATTGAGTCCAGGATGACTCTTTATTCTCACCTGCAGTGGCCCAGGGAACTTTGCTGGCTGGAGTTCCCCTCATGTTACCTCAGCTTGGATAATGGAGATTCAACCCCATTGCAAATTCCACCCCATCCATTCTAACCAGAATTCCACCCACATCACTAAATTGAAACTGCTCTCAGGTGCCCAAGTCAGCAGGATTTCAGATTCTGAGAAAACAGAGATAAACAACTACCTCTGACCTTGAAGACTTTGTGGACCCCTGGGAAAGAAAAAAGATAAACAGTGTAGCAGACATAGGAAAGGCTTCAGCAGGTGTTTTGGAGATCACAAAGGGCACCTACTCAGCCATCTGACATTGGTGTCTGATTGTATCCCCCACAAGTGTCTTGCACATCTCATCCCATCAGGCTGTCTGCTTCTTAGAGGACACAGATGACATAAGTCACCACCCTGCCCTCTGGCATTGGCTTTTAAAGAGGTTTCCTAGAGGCAGTAGGTGTCAACCAAGTAAGCGAATGTCAACAAGTGGAGCTGCAGGATTGGTGGCTGCCATTTGGGAGCCTTCATGTGCTATGGAACTGTTGATGGCTTATTTCCAAGGCTGCCCAGGCTGCCCAGGCCAATGCACTTCTTGCCTCAGCAGACGTGCTCATGTTCTACTTGGGTTAATATGTGTCCAGTGCCTCAGGCTGTGGTAAGAGCCAGGGTTTTGGAGTCAGATGGATTGGATTCAGATCCGGCATCTGCCATTTATTACCTACATAACCTTACCTCCTGGTAAAAAAGGATGGCAAAACTCACTGAGAAAATAAATATGAGGTGTGCAGCATTCAGTAAGTGTCCCAAAGTTGCAGCTAATAGTAGCATTATTCTTCTGCCTAAACAAAAGAAAAATGTCAAACGTACCTTTCAAATATACTAATATGAGAGGAGTATGAAAAGACTAAGCTTTCCTTACTACAAAAGAGCTGAGATGTGAGGTTGTTGAGAGCTTCTGGCCAAGATGGAAGCATAGGTAGATACACTTCACTTCCTCACACAAACAAAGGAAGGATAACAACCGATTTAAAAGCAGAAAAATAAAAACCACAAACTGACAGAAACTCGAACTGTATGGAAGTCCGACAACTACAGACTTCAAGAAACGTTCATCCAGACTGGAAGGAGAGGCTGAGACAGGAAGCCCGGTGGAGAGGATGTGTGGCAAGGCTGGGCCTGGAAGACCAGGATATTCCACATTCAGGTGTGCATAAGCTGGGAGGCAGAATTGGGGAGCGAGACCATCCACACAGCCCAGGGTTCCAGTGAGCAGAAATAAATCCTCAAAGCCTACGGCTTTAAAAACCTGTAAGGTTTGCAATGGGAGAAACACCCAGCCTCACAGAATAGCCTGTTGGAGGGGCCCACAGAATCGTGGAATATCCACAAGCCCACCCACCCAGTAATCAGCACCTGAAAGGGGACAATCCACTGGAGGGAAGTGAGGGAAGTGACTGAAAGTGGGGCCAGAGACAAGCAAGCGGCACTGTTCCCTCTTTGACCCCTCCCTCACATTCCATGCCACAGTGCAGTAAAGTGGGTTGCTCAACCCCAGAAAACACCCAAGACTCCACTCCCTACAGTATAACAAGTGTACCAGATTAAAAAATATATATATGGCACAAATGAAGGAACAGATCAGAACTTCAGAAGAAGAACTCAGTGAGGAGAAGAGAGCCAACCTATCAGATGCAGAGTTCAAAACACTGGTGGTAATCTGAATGATCACACTAATGACTGAGTACAACTGCAGAATAAAGGAACAAGTGAAGGCTATTTCAAGTGAAATGTAGAAAAATACACAGGGACCAGCACTGAAGGGAAGGAAACCAGGACTCAAATCCATGATCTGGAACAGAAGGAAGAAATGAACATTCAACCAGAACAGAATGAAGAAACAAAACAAAAATTTCAAAAGGAGACATCAAGAATGTCTGGGACAACTTTAAATGTTCCAATATCAGAATCATAAGGGAGCCAGAAGGAGAAGAGGAAGAGCAAGAAATTGAAAACTCATTTGAAAAAATAATGAAATAAAACTTCCCCAATTGGGTGAAGAAAATAGACATCCAAACCCAGAAAGCTCAAAGAACCCCAATAAATTGGACCCAAAGATCAACACACCAAGACACATCATGATTACATTACCCAAGATGAAAGAGAAAGAGAGAACCTTAAAAGCAGCAAGAGAA
Organism: Glossophaga mutica; assembly: GCA_039655065.1. Lineage (NCBI taxonomy): Eukaryota > Metazoa > Chordata > Mammalia > Chiroptera > Phyllostomidae > Glossophaga > Glossophaga mutica. The sequence goes on along the minus strand of CM077309.1, from coordinate 93,835,159 downwards.
AAGAAGAGAGTTACTTATAAATGAGTTCCCATACGACTATGAGCTGATTTCTCAAAAGAAACCTTGCAGGCAACAAAGGGCTGGAAAGACATATTCAAAGTCATGAAAAGCAAGAACCTACAACCTAAATTACTCTATCCAACAAAGCTATCATTTGGAATGGGAATGGCAGATAAAGTGCTTCCCAGGTAAGGTCAAATTACAGGAGTCTATCATCATCAAGCCCTTATCATCTGAAATGTTCAAGGGACTTATCTAAGAAATAAAAGAAGATCTAAACTATGAACAGTATAATGACAACAAATTCACAACTGTCAACAACTGAACCTAAAACAAAAACAAACACAAACTATGCAAACAACAGGAACAGGAACATAATCACACAAATGGAGATCAAATGAAGGGTTATCAGTGGGAAGACAGAGGGGAATAATGGGAGGAAACATGTAGGGAATACGAAGGATAATTAGTAGGCACAGAATAGACAGGGGAAAGTTAAGAACAGTGTAAAAAATGGAGTAGCCAACAAACTCATATGTATGATCCGTGGACATGAAGGAAGGGGTGCAGGACCCACGGGATGAAAGGGATGGAAAAATGGGACAACGGTAAGAGCATAATCCATAACATACACTTAAAAAAAGATTTTGATTTATAGCCTTTTAGACTTCCATCTATTGAATGAGATAAAATTTGATTTTATTAAAAAGAAAGAAAGAAAGGCTGTAATAAAAGCAATGTTTAAGTCCTGGACAGGCAGCTCATTTAGTTAGGACTTCCTTCCAATTTGCCAAGGTTGTGAGTTTGATTCTGGAGCACATACAAAAGGCAACCAATGAATGCATCCATAGGTGGGACAAAAAATCGATGTTTCTCTCTCAAAAAAAATTAACAAATAAAACAAAGAGTTTTTTTAAAAAGCAATCTTTAAGATACATTGATATTCAGGATAGGTTACCTCAGAGGTGTTTGCAATCTAGTAATATAGAAATTGAGGAGATAAACTTGGGGATAGTATAGTTAATAATGTGATCTTTTTTTTTATACTGGTAAGAAATTGTATTCAGGTTATTGTGTCAGGCTCTTCTGTCACATATTGGTTCTTGCTATAAGGGTAATCTACTAGTTTTCTATTGCTCTATAATCAGTGATCACAAAATTGGTGGCTGAAATAGCACACATTTATTTTTTACAGTGTCTGTGGGTGAAGAGTCTGGGCAGGTGTCAATTTAGAGTTTGTGATCTCATTGCAAGGCTCGACTGGGAAGGCAGCTGCTTCTGGCTTATGTGGTTGTTGGCAGCATTCAGCTCCTTGCAGGCTGTCAGACTGAGCACCTCTATCTATCTATCGCTGGCTGTCAGCCAGAGGCCACCCTCAGTTTCTGTTCTCACGGCCCTCTCCAAAATGAAGATGGCAGCATGGCTGCTTGCTTCTGAAGTCCAGAAAAAAAGTAAAACATCAAAAAGACTTTCTCGCATGATGGGAATTAAAATAGTTTCCTAATTGCACAAGTGCCATCCCATCACTTTGTCATATTTTACTGTTTAAAAACAAGTCACAGTACAGTCACTATAAATAATAATATAGAGATAGAGATACTTCAAAAAATTAAAAACAGAACCACCTGTTCTGGGTACATGCTAACGAGGAAAAAAATCACTATATTTTAAAATAACTGTTTTATAATATTTTTTTTATTTCAGTTACAGTTGACATTCAATATTATATGAATTTCAGGTGTACAATGTAATGTTTAGATATTCACATGACTTATGAAGTGACACTCTGTTTAATTTAGTAGCCACTTGATGCCATATGCAGTTATATGATTACTGACTGCATTCCCTACGATGTACTTTACCAACCTCTGACTAATTTTAAATCTAGCAATTTGTACTTCTTGGTCCTTTCTCATTTGTTTATCCATCACCCCAAACCTCATTTCATATGACAACCTGGGGGGGAGGGGGTGCTCTGCCCGCAAAGCCCCATCCCTCCACCACGGATGAAAGTAAAACTACCAAGACACAATCTGCTTGGGTAGGAGAGGTTGACAAACTGTCAAAAGAGAATGACCCAGAGCCCCTTCCTCACTGGGCTTTTATTGGGTTCCAATACACCAGAATACAGGTATGTGAGGTGCAAGGATCAAAGAATGGTTAACATTTCAAAGAAATCTGAGGGCTTAATCTGAGTCAGTGTCTGTCAGGAAAGGGGGTTGCAAAACTTTGGAAGACATACCCATTTCCTCCTCGGACCCTTATCATTTAAATGAGAGCACTCTTAGTAAACAAAGCAGGTTTCCCAGGACTTTATGAATTCTTTCTTATGCCTGATCACCTGGGGAACCGCTCTGGCCTGCACAGGGCTGCACTGCTGGCCCTCATAGCTTCAGGCTTTAAGCCAATTAGTCCCAGGAAGCAAGAGATAAGGAAGACATCTCCCAGATGGAAATGGGGACTTGGACTATGTCCAAATAGCCAGGGGGTAAGGGTCCGTCACCCCCTCTTTGCTGCAGCCCCCGAGTCCTTCCATGAGGGCCTCCCAAGTGGCCATTTCTGGCTTAGGTTGCCTCTCCCGTGAGGAGTCTTACCTGTCATTGACTAACTGACTAAGCATTGGGGCCAGAGATGGATGAGGCAAAAGCAGTGCTCCTGCCAGGGAGATAAGATTTGTCTCCTTAGTAGCTCATGTCCTCTTGACAGAACAGACCCAGATGATGTGGGTCCCTTGGTTCTTACTCAGCCCACCATGGGGTGAGGGTTACAACTCCCGAAACCATGCTCCCCAACAACAGCCATAAACTTGTCTGTATTATGAGTATGTATCTGTTTGGTATAGTTATTATTAAATTATTTTATGCATTCATTCATTCATTCATTCAATTTCACATAAAATGAAATTATGTGGTACTTGTCTTTCTCCACCTGACTTATTTCATTTCGCATAATAACTTCTATATCCATCCATGTTGTGGCAGATGGTTAATTCTTTTTCATGGCTAACTCATACTTCAGTGTATACATGCACAAAGTTTTCTTTATCCATTCATCTATCAATGGACACTTAGGTGGTTGCTTCCGTATCTTGGCCATTGTAAATACTACTGCAAAGAACACAGGAAGTGTTTTACATGTTACACCTTGACCACATTTGTTTCAGAAAAAGATTAGTGTGCTTCCACTAGAATATATGATAGGACATTTTTTGTGTAGGATAGGAGTATAAAATGACACATCCCAGGAACTGGCAATGTACTGATTATGGAGAAATCAAAAACCTTTTAACAATTTAACAATTTATTAACACTATCTCTCTAAAGAAGAAAATTTATGTTCCTTTACATAATTTGCAGAGATATATTAAATGCCACAATAAGGAAGCAAATAAGTATGAAATATAAGGGAGAAATAGGAAACAAGGGAACTGAGAGCTGAATTCAGAACATACATTATATGCCATATTTACTAGAGATTCGGCTTTGCATTTCCTAGAAGCCACAGTCAAGGGGAACAGACAAAACTACTATAAAAATTATTTGCCTGAATAAAAAGAATAGCTTCCTCCTAGGTTTTAATCATAATAATTGCAACCATTTACTTGCTTTTTTATTTTATTGATTTGGGAGAGAGACAGACAGACAGATAGACATTGATTTGTTGTTCTACCCATTCATGCATTCATTGGTTGATTCTCCTATGTGCCCTTCCTGGGGACCAAACCTGCAGCTTTGGCACATCACCATGATGCTCCAGCCAAATGAGCTACCCAACCAGGGCTGATGGCAATCTTTTATGGTGCAAATTTGATGTTCCAGACTTTGTTAAGTGTATTAAGTATAAATCTTACTTATTCTTATTTGAAATGGGTGGTTACCCTCATTTCACTGGTGATAAAATAGAGATTAAATGCCTTTTGTAAGGTCACAAGTAAACAAATTGTTGGACTCACTCTCTCTGGCTCCAAATCTACCACCTTTCTTCATTATACACTCACGACTTGAGTAAGCTGTGCTGGGACAACAATGGGGAGATCTCTCCTCCTTGAGCACCTTGGCCTTTACTGCCTCTGCTGCACCCTTGAGGTTTTCACATTCCACTTTGCCTTGTGCTGTTACCCCCAGACAGTAGGTTTGGCTTGCACAGTTGTTCTTCGATGGCTTCTGTCTACCTCTCTGGATATCTTTTGAATCACTTCTTCCTGCAATTACAATTCTATATTGACCAAGGTTTTATTAGTCTGGGAATTTTTTTTTATTTCTGTGATTTTCTTCCTCTTTCATCTATTTTTCCTGGTTACTTCTGTTTTTTCTTTGTCTCCCAAGTGTCTAAAGCAATTTTCAACCCTACTTATTCCTGGTTGGCACCGAGGCTTGTTACTTTACATACTATTGACAATAAGCAGAAATTGAACATTTTGTTCTTCATGTTTCACAAAATCTGACCTCTTTTCATTTATTGTAATTTACTCTTCAATTCCAATGCATAGAAAGATGATCGGATCACTTCCAACTTGGTGAGTTTTTAAAAAATATAAAAAAATATTTATGTATTTTGTTATTAAAATGCAAACATGTCCTAAGAAAATATTTACAGTTTGTAAAGTAGAACTGAATCTGTGCAATGGTTTGCCAGCTGTTAATTTTAATTTTTTGTGGGGGGTGGAAGGATAGTATTTACACTTGGCATTACCCATCAGGCTGCCTTAATACAGTGATAAATATATGTTAATAGAGGTTCATCAACAGCAAGGAGAAACTGGGTTGGACATTTGTGAAAATTGTATAATAATGATTACTAAAACAATATTTGTAAACTTAGCCAGTGTTCAATAATAGTTAATTGGGAGAGTGTATTAGATTCTTATTGCTGCGTCAATAATTATTCCAAACTGGCTTGATTGAAACAGCAACCATCTGTTATCTCATTACTCTTGGGTCAGGACTGGGCATGCCTTAGCTGGGTCCCTTGGCCTCAAGGTCTCCAGCAGAGTGGCAACCAAGGTGTGGGCCAGGACTGCAGTGTCATCTGAAGATTTGACTGGCGGGGGTGCTGAGGTTCTTTCAACCTCAGTCCCATGATTGCTGACAGGATTCACTTCTCCATGGATGATGAACTGAGGGTCTCACTTCCTTGAAGGTTGTTGGCCAGAGGTTAATCTCAGTTCCTCGTCATATGGGATTGTCTATAGGGCATCTCTCAGTATCACAGCTGCCTTCCCTCAGAGGTAGCAAAAGAGCAAAAAAACACTGCAGATGGAATTCAGTCTTAATTTTTGTATTTGAGTTACCAGACAGGGGACCTCGCCCTGAGTGGTTCTGCCTAGGGCAAGCAGGTAGTGTGTGGATTCTTGACTTCATGTAGAAATGATTTCACAACAGAAGTCCAGGTGGCTAAAAGGTTTATTCAAGCGGGGGACAATGAAACAAGGGAGAACTCAGTACAGAAGAAGCAACATAAGAGCCCAGGCTGGCTGCCTTAAGTAACTGAAAAGTCAGAGAAAATGGGGCCCTAGGGACAGGTTCAGGGATTATCTGGGATGAGCTGCCACTGCCCATTGCTCCTCAGGTTGAAAGTCTTTTAGGGACCCCTAGAGTTGAGAATATGTGTGCCTGTGGAGACAGAAAAGAGGGGAAAAGAGTGACAAGTGAATGGAGCAGGTGACGTCCCTGAGGGACAATATGCTGGGTACTTTGTCTTGAGGCTTTTGTCTCTCTCTTCACAGGTAGGAATTTAAGGGGAGGTCTCAGGGGATGGTTTTGGCAGAATATTGATCAGTTTTCTAGGCGTATTGTTCCAGGGTCATGGTGTCCATGATTGGTCAGTACCGGGGTAACTGAACAGGAAACAGTTCAGGTTTAGCTACCTGTCGCCACAGAAGCCAAAATTGTGAGGCACATGCTGGTGCAAGAGGAAACTGGCTTGATGTGGATCCTGGCTCCTAGGGTCCGAGGCGTTGTAGATGAGATAAGAGACAAATTCACATGGACTACTGAGTCCTGGGGAAAGAAAGGGATGGTGTGACCACTCTCTCAAGGGGAGAGTGCCCTGACGCTTGCCTTGACAGCCTTTTATTGGGTTCAATTTTCACAGGAATTAAGCTCATCAATCATTGTCAGGCAGAAATGATTAAACAATAGGTAACGTTCAGAGAACTCTGAGGGTTTATTCTGAGTAGGAGTCAGATAGTTAAAGGGCCATAAAACTTTGGGAAACAAACTCACTTCCTGCTTGGTCTATTATTATTTAAACTGAGGTTATTAGCGAAGTAGCTTTCACAGGATTTTATGCATTCTTTCTTAGGCCTGATCGCCCTAGGGAACTCACTCTTTCCAACACACCTCCAGCATTGTTTCAGGCTGAAGGCATTGTTTCATGCTTAAGTCAGGCAGGGGAAGTAAGGCAGTCAAGAGATTAGGAGACTTCCTTCAGACAGAATGAGGACTCAGGCTATGTCAAAGCAGAGGGGTGAGGGTCCATCACCCCCTTTTCCTATAGCCACCCCCCCAGTCCTTCCCATTGTAATCAGTGGGGTGTGAAAATCCCTGACTCTGACCGTATTTCTGTTGATCTCTCCCTTTATGTTCCATCAAGAGTTGCCTTACATACTTAGGTACTCCTTTGTTGGATGCATAAATGTTTACTAGGGCCCTGGCAGGTGTGGCTCAGCGAATTGAGTGCTGCCCTGCATTCCAAATGGATGCTGGTTCAATTCCTAGTAAGGGCATATGCTTGGGTTCTGGAACATGTCCCTAGGTGGAGACATATGAGACATAGACAGAAACTGATCAGTGTATCTCTCTCACATTGATGTTTCTATCCCTCTCTCCCCACTTCCCATCTCTCTAAAAGTAAATAAATAAAATCTTTAAAAAATGTTTACTAGGGTTTTATACTCTTGTTGGATTGTTCCCAATATCATTAAGTCGTGTCCTTTTTTGTCCCTTTCTTTATATAGCCTTATTTTTAAAGTCTGTTTTGTTGGATATAAGTACCGCTACCCCAGCTTAATTTTCTTTTCTGTTTGGAGGAAATAACTTTTTCCATTCCTTAACTGTTAGTCTGTGTGTATCTTTTGATCAGAAGTTTGTCTCTTGGAGAGAGCATGTATACGGGTCTTCTTTCTTATCCTTTCAGCTACCCTGTCTTTTTTATTTTTTAACTATTTTTCTCATCCCCCCCTTTTTCCTCCTTTTAAAGCATGCCCTTTAATATTTGTTGGAGGACTAGTTCAGTGTTAACAAACTCCTTTAGTTTTTCTTGTCGGGGAACTTCTTTATTTCTCCTTGAATTTTAAATGATAGACCTCCTAGGTAAAGTTGTCTTGGGTTTAGGTCCTTGCTTTTCATCACCTTAAATATTTCATGCCAGTCCATTCTAGCCTGAAATGTTTCTGTTGAGAAAAAGGGTAACAGTCTAATTGGAGCTTCCTTGCAGGTAACTATCTGCTTTTTCTCTTGCAGCTTCAGGATTCTCTCCTTGTCTCTAAGCTTTGCCATTTTAATCATGATGTGTCTGGGTGTAGGCCTCTTTGGGTCCAACTTGTTTGGGGCTCTGAGCTTTCTGTACTTTTATGTCTTTTTCCTTCAGCAGATTAGGGAAGTTTTTATCATTATTTCTTCAAATAGGTTCTCAATCCCTTGCTCAGTCTCCTCTCCTTCTGGTATTCCCATGATGCAGATGTTGACATACTTCATGTTGTCCAAAACAGTTCTTAAGCAATCCTTATTTTCTTAATTCTTTTTTTCTTTCTGCTGCTCTTCCTGGGTGATTTTTTTGCTTTCTCTTCCAAATGACTGATTTCATCCCCTTCTTCATCTAACCTACTGTTTATTCCTTCCAGTGTATTATTTATTTCAAATATTGCATTCTTTATTTCCGACTGGTCTTTTTTTTTTTTTTTTTTTTTTTTTTATGATTTCTATGCCTGCTTTCATGCTGTTGACTAACCTGATAGTCATTACTCTAAACTCTCTCTCTATGAATTGCCTGCCTTCATTTTATCTAGCTCATCCCCTGGAGAATCCTCTTTCTTTCATTTGGGATCTGTTTTTGTGTTTCCATTTTGGCTGTTTCTTTGAATTTGTTTATGTATTAGGAGGGTCTGCAAAGACTACTGCAGACCCATGTCAGGCACTTCCTGTCACTGGACCTGGGCTTCTTGTTTGGAGTGTCAGCGATTTGCAGTAGGTGGCTCCCTCTACTGGGCCTGTGTGTGTGCAGGAAGAACTAGGTTGTGCACCAAGGTGGGGTTTTAACCAGTACCAGTCCTGGGAGATGGTCAATTAAAGTCTCAGAGCTCGAACAGGTCTGCATTAGCTGCTAGACTTGATCACTGAATAGCCTCCAGCTGTAGCTTCACAGGGTAGATCAGTAGGGCTTCCCGTGGGTGGAGCTATGGCTTCTCCCCAGGCTGGTCCCATGTGGAAGGAAGTGCTCTGAACCAGAAAGATGGTCTCTGCATTATTGGGAATGACTCAGCACAGAGTTCTGGTGACTGACCATTCCAATCCTTCCCAGAGCCACAAACCCCAGACTCTTGCATCTCTAGTCCACTCTGCCATCCCTTTGCAGGTGTCCAGGGTAAGTGGCTGCAAGTGCAATGTGGTCTGTTGTCCCTTTAAGAGGCTCATTGTGTCTCTAGTTGTCTCTCCTTGGTGGACAGAAAACCCGCTGCTTTTCACAGTCAGATGGTATTTGGGTTCCTTTTCCAGTTCTGGTGCTCTAGTCTGGGGAGCCCAGCTTGGGGTGTAGACCCCACACTTCTCAGGGGGAACGTGCCTGGCTGCTGAGGTATCCCTCCAGCAAGTTAGCTGCTACTCCTGGAACCCCAGCCAGTCCTCTAGCGCCTCCCCCACACTCCCTACCAGTCAGGTTGTCGTGGCATGGTTTCTTTTCTTCATGTCCAGCTAGTGTTCAGGTATTTCTTTTCTTTCTTTTTTTTTTTTTCAGGATGATTTCTTTAACTTCGTTACAGTTCCAGTTTGGTCTTGGGAGGAGGTTATTATAACTTCCACTTAGTTTTCTGCCATCTTGGGTCTATCCAAGAGAAAGTTTCTTAATTCCAAGTTTTGATTTTCCTTCTGTGTCTGATTGTATTCTACAAACTTTCTGGTTGCTTTCCTTTAGTGGGAACCCAATGTTACTTCACAAACAAATGCCTTGAAGAATCAAGAAAAGACACTTGGTAGAGTTTAAAGTCATTTTACATAAATAAAATTACAAGTGCTTGTAAGGACTGAATTAATGTTGAATGACAAATATTTTAGGAAAAGTGATTTTAGTGGCTAAATGTTTTCTAAGATTTTATGTATTTATTTTTAGAAAGAGAAGAAGTGAAGGAGAAAGAGAGGGGAGTAGACATCCATGTGTGGTTGCCTCTCACATGCCCCTACTGGACACCAGCCAGCAACCCAGGCATGTGCCCTGATTGGGGATCAACCCAGAAACCCTTTGGTTCACCGTTATAGTTAGCAAAATATACCCAATGTCCTAGATATTTCTGACTTTTGTCTCCCAGGAGGAACTTAAACAGCCTTTCACTTCTTGTGTTATAGGTGTTTGTACTCCCTGGGAAAGCCTTAGAAAGTATACTGTTTGAGCATATCAAAAACAAAATGACGTCCTCTGGTATGGATAATTGGGGTCCAGTGGTAACTATAAAGCACAGGGAAAAGTTTTCCTGGAAGGTCGCTAATGGAGCCCCAGCTAGAGCATGTGCAACTTTTGTCAACTGTACTAAAAACAGTTTGGTGCTCTCAGAAGGTGTGAAGATGAATTGCACCACCAACAGTGATGTATCTTATGCTTTTGCTCCCATTAAATTGCCCGCAGGATGGCTTCTAATATGTGGAAGGACTGTTTATCCCTATGTTCCAGCAAACAGTTCTGGGGACCATACTCTCTGGGAAGACTGATGGTGTTTATGCCTCCGAAGCCCCCTCCCACCTGAATGTAACAGTGATTCACACATTTTTAGCCCTGCTGAACATGTGTCTGTAACCATATTTGTAATATCAGCCATGGTAACCTATTTGAATGTAGAAATAAATTGATTAGCCTGCACTATGGCAAAAGCTTTAAATGCCACCTCACAAGCCATCAGTGCCATTAGTCAAGAACAAGGCCAAGTTAGAGGATCAGTATTAGTGAGTCATGCAGCTATAGATATCTCCTCGTAAGACATAACTATGGATGTGAAGAATTTAACGGATTCTGCTGTTTCAAGCTAAGCGACCTTATAGAAGAAGATAGTTTAAAACTACAGTGGGGGAATGATAGAGGGCTCAATTTTAGTCTAAAGTAAGTAGTTAATAAGCCTAGTAGGTAATGCATATGTTAAAGTTATTGTTTTGGGATCTACAGGTACTGCGGCTCACCACCTCTGGGGAACAGGGGGCCATGGCCTGGGACACAGCTGCAGACACAGGAGCCATTGTGTTACAGGGAGAGACAGACTACTGCCCACCCAGCCCCTGGAACAACTGACCTCTCAGGGTGAAAATCCTGCAGTTATTCTCATCTAATTTTCCCTGAATTTTGAAGCCACTGGATCCCTTTGTTCTCTATCGTACAAAAAGGCTGGCTGGAGAGGAAATGTAGGACTGTCCCTTAAGGCACAAATCTGCCTGCTCAGATTGCCAGCCATCTTAATAAAGCACCAGAAAGATTCAATCCCTGTCTCTGCTTCTTGGGTGTGGTATGTGACACAAAGTCCAGCTCTTCTGGTTTCAGTTTCACTAGAAGCCACTGGGAACCTTCCCAACACAATGAACAACTTTAGGCACTTGGTTTGCTTCTAAGTTGAACAAAAGAGCAGAGGCAGGTTATTGGCAGGTGGAGAACAATGAATGAATTTCCAGTAATTTCATCCCCTTAATGTGCATACCTGAAAATGAGGCCAAGGTGGGCACTGAGTTCCCAAGCTCCGAAGCAGGACCTTAGGCTTGTTTAGATTGGTGTTCCACACTTTACCCCACTTATTCTTGTAACTCTTCTACCTCTATTTTTCTACACCCAAGTCATGGGAGGTCAGCCCGTGGGCATTAAGAGACATTATCTCATTCACACCTCAGGATGCCCTTAGGAAATGGTATCTAGGCTCATCCTCATTGTGCATCTTGGGAGACTGTTGAGGCCCTGAAAGTCTTCCTCAGGACACAAAACTGGTAAGAAAAAGGAGTTCTAAACTCCACTTTCTCCCCCAAGACAAGGACCTGATACATGCCCGGAGAGCTGTGGAGAAGACTGTGTTAGGTATCAGTGTACAGATATGGAGATGCCATGGGAGAGGAGGGTGAGGACTCAACAGCCCATGAGGACTTTGGGAGGCTCTGATTGGACAAAGGGGCTCAGGTCATAGGACCTTGAAGAGGTTGAACTCATTTCCTTGGTGACAGATCCAAAACAGAGTTTATAACTCTGGTAACTAAGCACCCACATGCTAGAGGCATGTTCCTATCCAAGTCACTTCATTGCACACAGTAAGGAGACTAAGATTTCTTTGTGTTTGTTCCTTCTTCTTCCAGGTTCTAGGCTAAAAAAACTCAGAGTCAGAAATGTTTCGCTTGCTTTAGATATTAGTGCAAGAGCCTTCATCATCAATACCTCCCAGCACCTGGCAAGACACACCCTCAGGGTAAGGGTGCACAACCCAAGGCAGGTCCGTCCAGGCCTGGCCTCACTTGGGTCCCACTTGGGCCACACCACACCACACCACTTACCCCTCTTCCTGCATATATGTGTGTCTTGGCAGTGGTGAGGGAAGCAGGATTAGGGTTGCTCATTCTGGGTCCAAGATGATGGTTAGGTTCTAGAAACCTGAAGGGACTGTCATGTTCATCACCCAGGTCCTGGCAGGCAGGATGGGAAGGTGAGTGCTGTCAACCAAGCTCCTCTACTCATAGGGCCCTAAAGGTGTCATTCCATTTCTTCCCTGACTGGAAGTGTTTTCAGGTGCCTCTCTGTGCCTGCTGGCTGTGGGGAGCAGCAATTGAAGGAATCTCTGCCAATGGCAATGCCCCAACAGACACATGACTATACCTGTCTCTGTGCTGGAATTGATTTTTCCAGAACTCCAGTGACAAAATCATAGAGCAGTTGGCTGAACTGTTGCTCACTTATGCCTTCAACTGTGACAAGGGACAAGGGAACCAAGCCAGGGACCCTGTCCACCGCCAGTCTGAGGTGAGAGTGGACCCACACTCAGGACCCTGAGATGACAGGTGTAACCATAACCCAGATTCAAGTCTGGGGCTTGAGATTTCCCATGGCCACTCCCAAATTAATCTGTACTTGCAATCTTAATAACCAGGTTTCTTTGAGAGTAGAAATCCCGTGCTCATATATGTTAGAACTATTAAAAAAACTCCTGCTATGCATTTTTTTTTTTACATTAACAACTGTAACAAGCATCCTGTGAAGTAGTCAGCTCTACTGGCCCTGAAACTCTTCAAGTCTGCACGTCATCACACATACAGGGTGGTTTTTCTAAAACACCAAACTTTGAAGGGATTAACATACTTGATACATTTGTCTGTAATGTGACATCTCACAGAGCACACAGCATTCTCAGCCAGGCAGGTTAGGAGCTGCGGCCTTACTCATCTCCATGTTTCCTTATAAAGAAGGGCATTTTCGTCAATGATTCAGCTTTTTACTGTTGTTAGAACTTGATGCCATTCTGTTGCGATTTCAGCAGGGTGACTGGGTCCAAGCTCACTGCATCCTGATAGACGGTACTAGTTTGCTAGGTCTGCCATTGTATGGGACCACAGATTGGGTGGAAAGTTCTGGATGCCTTCTGACTCAGTACCCAGCTCTCTCTTTCCAGAGCTCCAATGACAACATTGTGCAGAAGCTGCTCCACAATTCCCACTACACCAAATACCAGGACAGGCTGCAGGTGCTTCAGGACAACACCTCCATCCAATGCAGGTCTCAGATGAGAGCTGAGCTGGGGGATTGTTTAAACCCAGGAACCCAAGATGACCTGAGAGCGCCAAGATCTAGGCTCCAATATGGGGATGGCTTCTGTATAAAAGGCCCTCCCAGTGCCTTTTATAAAGTTCCAACAATCCCATGCACGTAGAAATCTGGACCTCCATTTTTCCCACCAAGTACATTGGATGAGGAAAAGACACTCCTCACATACTTGAGGGAATATTAGAGGGGAAACATATGTTGCACATCATGGTAGGGAAACATTATGGTAGGCTACGTGAACACTTACATTTTCTTTTTTTCGTTGTTTTTACTACCTGCCCCAAGTTTCAGGTGGAGTATTCATCTCCACTATCCTTGTAGACCTTCAAAATTTGCACATTATGACACTGGTTAGGGGGTGTTGTACACAAAACTGAGGAGAAAGTAAGATGTTTGATTGTTTTTCTGCAACTTTTCATGCACCAATCACAGCAAACTGTAGTAATCTGGCCAGGTTAGGAGATGTGACCTTATTCATCTCCATAATATCTCAAAAAGGAGGTTGTTTTCTCAATGTTCAGTCATTCACTGAACTTGGACTTTGACATTTGTCAATTCTGCTTCTTCAGCAGCGCTTTCAGCAACATCCTCATTGTGTCTCATAGACTGTCTGTTTTCCAGGGCTTTCATAAGACAGAACCAAAGGTTGATTGGAGGGTTCCTCATACCTGCTGGCCTGGTACAGGGTTTGTCTTTGTAGAATTTCAACAAAGACAGCATCTGGGACCTGATGAATGGGTTCAGCTACTCTACCTCCATCCAAGAGGGGAAGGTGCATCAGACCACTAATAAGAAGAGCCAGTGCAGCAGGGAGGTGAGGACTAGCCCAGAAGGGTCTCTACCCCCATGACCCTGAGATTACATTCTAGTGCTCAGGACCAGCCTGAATCTGAGGACTCCCCCAGAGACCTGAAATGGGTTTTCCTATGGAGTCCCACAGTCCCATGTACAAAGGTCTCAGGACCTCCACTTCTCCCTCCAGCTACAAGTGAGGGTTGAAAGAAAGTACTGGTATTAGTAAGAACATTAGGAATCATACGTTGCTTTATTTCACAGCAGGCCATAAGTATATTTGTATTTTTCTTGACCTTGTTTGTCTGTCTATCTTTTATTTTTAACTACCTTCACCAGATATCCCGCAGAGCGGTCAGGTAAACTGTCCTTGCAGACCTTCTCCAGCAATGGAGGTTGTTCTCCAGAGCAATGCAGCCTCTCAGTCCTGGTGGACATGGTGTCATTCACTACCGGTGCCATGTCAGCAGTGCTGCTGGGATCACTTAAGTGTGTCCAAGTGACTATAAGTTTGCTGCAGCTGCCATAACATAGGACCCCACTGGGTGGTGTGTAGAGCAGACACTTAAGTTTTTACAATTGCCTCTGCAAGGAGGAGTTACAAGTGAGGGTGTCCCCATTACAGATTCCTTTTGAGAGGTTTTTCCCATGCTCATACATGGCCATCTTCTGACTCTGTATCACACAGAATTCTCTCTGCTTCCGTGTATCCTCCCCTCCCATTTTAAGGATACTGGTTGTATTGGGGTAAGACCCACATCACTGAATTCACTTCATCTTAGATACTTGCTTAAGGATGCTTTATGTGGGGAGCAGAATGTGTGGTGGGAATCTCCTCTAGAGGAAATTCACAGACAGGCCCTTGACCACACTTGGCCCAACAATGGGCTCGTTCCTTGTAGAACTCTAACAACAACTTCATAGAGGAGTTGACTAATAGATATACCTATGCCATCAACAGCTACAAGGAAGAAGTGCACCAGGGCAGGGACATCGTCTAGTGCCTGTCTGAGCAAAGAGTGGCCCCATAGCTATAGCCCTGTGATAACTTGGGGTGGGATATTAAAACAGACTCAAATCTGGGGCCTCAAGGTTTTCACATGCCCACTCCCAAATTAATCTATATGTGCAGTCCTACTAATCAGGTTTCTGGGAGGGTAGAAATCCAATCGTCACATATGTTAGAATCTTGGAGAAAAAAATTCTTGCTATCCTCATTTTGCTTGTTTCCTTTCTTTACCAACCTGTAACATGTACCCTGTGGAGTAGTCAGCTCTACTGGCCTTGAACCTCTTCAAGTCTACACATCATCATGCATAGAGGGTAGTTTCTACAAAACGCCAAAACAACACTGCAGGAATTAATGTATTTGATACTTTTGTCTGTAACTTGACATCTCTCAGAGCACACAAACCATTCTCAGTCAGCCAGGTCAGGAGCTGTGGCCTTACTCATCTCCATGTTATCCTACGAAGAAGGGAATTTTCTGCAGTAATTAGGCTTTTACTGTTATTAGAACTTGACATGATGCCATTCTGCTGTGATTTCTGCAGTGTGACAGGGAATGGCCTCATTGTGTCCTCATAGATGGTGCTAGTTTGCTAGGTCTCCATTACACAGGACCACAGATTGTGTGGAAGGTTACTGAGGACTCCTGATTCAGTATCTGCCTTTGTCTTTGCAGAGCTCCAATGATGACATCCTTGAGGAGCTGGTACAGGAGTCTCACTACAGCACCCACAGGGCCAAGGTGCAGGTGCACCAGGCTGACACCACTGTCCAGTGCTGGTTTAAAGTGAGAGCTTGGCCAGGTGATTCTTCACACCCAGGAACCCAAGATGACCTGAGAGGGCCAAGCATCTAGGCTCCAATATGGGGATGGCTTCCTCAGTGCCCTCCCTGTGCTCTTGTAAACTGTCCCACTATGCCATGCACATAGAAATCTGGACCTCCACTTCAACCACCAGCTACATTGGATGCGGAAAAAACACTCCTCATATATTTGAAGGAATATTAGAGAAAAAGATGTTGAACTTCACAGTAGACTACATAAACACTTAATTTTGCTTTGTTGTTGTTGTTGTTGTTTTTACTACCTGCCCCACCTTTCTGGTGTAGGAGACCTTTCCATCCACATGAGGAGCAGATAAGTCTCAGCCAGCTAAGAGGAAATGCCAACATCCCTACCCTTGGACAGTTCTCAGTACTAACCTGCATGATCTTGAACACCCACTTGACATGCCCCAGCCAGACTGATTTTATGTTTATAATGAGGATGCTTTAAAATGAGCATAAGAAAAAAAGCTCTTCATACCGACTATTAGTGTGCAAAGTCTGTTGTCCCACCTCTAAAAAATACCTAGAAACTCAAAGTAGTATCAACACCCCTCCATCCACCAAACTTAGATGGTGCTTTTAAAACCTATGATAAATCCTCATTCTGCATAGACACTCCAGACCCTTCTCTTGTACACGTCTGTGAGGGGCTGGGTGTTTTGAGTGTGCTCCAGACCTCAGTCTTCCTGGTTTTTCATGGTGATGCCACTGACAGGATGTCTATCTTTGTTTCCCACATGATGCAGCTGAGTTTATCTTTAAATTGTGAGAAGCCTTTAGAATGTGGTCCTTCTAGGAAGGCACACTACAGAGGGTATTGGTATCCATGTCACCAGCGTTCCCAGGTGGAATCATCTCCCACTGCATTGCCTTCAAATCCATGCACCCAGCCTTCTTCAGAGCCCAGCAGTACCTGGATGAGCTGATTACTCGGTGAGCACATGCCCCCTTTTAAGTACCATGCTGAAGTATTTTTGGTTTCTGCCAGCTACTAACTCTGTGTCTTTAAAAAGTCACCACATCTATCTGAGCCTTAGTGTTCTTGCCTGGAAAGGGGAATACAGAGGATCAATGTCATTATGTTCTTCAGGGACTACTGTGGGGAGAGGCCAGGCAGATCTTACCTGGTATCTGACTCTACAGACAGGGATACTGGATGTGCTGTGGCTGTTCATGGCAATTATTTCTTCATTTACCATGGAAATTCACCAGCCAAACCCATCGGTGGTCAGTGCCATTTCTGAGTGTGAAGAAGCACAAGGAAAACAACCTGTCAAGAAGCTTGTGAGCACTTGGCTAATCCTTGTGCTTGACTTTGGTGTTGTCACAACAGGAATCTCTAGGGATAACAGAAGTCCTCAGTCCCGCCCAGGTATCTGGAATAGCTGTGTTTGGGGTTAATTTATTCACTAATGTGAATGAAGTGCCAAGTACAAGTAGGTCCTACTAGTGGCACTTAGCATAATTCAGAGAATGAAGTAGACACAATCACAAGGCATCAGTTCTACTCAGTGAATCAGACAGTCACAATAGACATCAATCACTGGCCCTGTCCTCCATCTATCAGATCTGACACCATTAAGGTTTTCTCCACATCAAGAAGCATACCTCTAAGGGGGACACACCACAAGACCCAATAAAAAGGAGAGAGGTGTTTGGGTCTACAAGGAAGATCTCTTCTGTTGAGAGCACAGAGGCTGTGGGTGGGGATGGTCTGGCAAAAAATGAGGTCTTACACATCTGATTCCCAAGGGAGGCCAGAGCTCCGGTGGCTTCCATTTCAAGAGGACATGATTCAAAAGAGAACTGAGGTTGAGGTCTCTCACCTGGTAGAATAAGACAGGTGGCTCTGCTGCTTTTTGCTGAAGAGTCTCACACTCACTGCAGTCCAGTCCTGCTCTGCCTTCCCTTCTCCATAGTCTTCTTTCCTGACCACTGCTCCCAGCTTCAAAACAGGAAATGTGATTAAAAACAAACAACAACAAAAAAACCCCTGCATGAATCTGTCTAAATCCTCAGTCCAGGTGAGCAGGCAAATGGCAGTTTGGAATGGGCAGTGTACAGGACTTTGAGGAGAAATGTCAGTGGAAATAAAAGGCTCACAGTCTCTATGTTAAACCTGCTGTTATCATCCAGCCTGCGACTCCCAGGACAGCAACATAGGAGTAAGGGGTGGCATGAGGCTGTCCCGTAGATGGGCAAGGGCAGGCAGAGAGGCTCTGTCCCAAAACATGGTGCCATGGGAAGGCAGTTTGGAAGGAGAATTCCAGAACTCCGACTCTGCTGCCCAACTGCCTCTCTCCAGGGCCTTTGCCTCTGTGGTGGGAGACTGGATGCAGAACCAGGTTAGGAGTTCGGCCAGGCCCTGCATTTGGCCTTGTTCCGGCTGAAGCAAGCTTTGATGCAGGTCAACTTCCCCACTTCACTGCCTCTGTACCTGGCCCAACTTTGTCCGGTTGTTCTGGAGAACCTAGAGACAACTGAGGCATACCTGAAAGGTGAGGGGACTTCAGTCTGGGAAGATGATCTGGGGAGGGGGGTGTCATGGGCAGGATTTCCCCTAAAGGCAGCAGCACCTTTCCTGTTTCTGGATAAGGGCACCAGGCCAGGGATACAGTCCACTGCCGATCTGAGGTGAGAGCTCAGCTGGGGGATTCTCCACTCCTAGAAATTCAGGATGACCTGACAGAGTCAAGTATCTAGGCTCACGTACAGGAATGGGCTCCACAAGGCCATCCCAGTGCTTGTGATAAAGTGTCTCATGTCCCATGCGCATATGAATCTGGACCTTCATTTCTACCACCAGTTACATTGTACAGGAAAAAACACCCCTTCCATATATGAAGGAATACTAGAGAAAGAAATATGTCCCCCTTCACAGTAGACCACATGAACACTTATATTTTGCTGTTTTTGTTGTTTTTCCTACCAGCCCCAAGTTTCTGGTAGAGTGCTGGGGACCCTGGCCTGGGTGCCAGATGTGGGGGGGCTCCGCCCGCAGAGCCCCATCCCTCCGTCACGGATGAAAGTAAAAACTGCCAAGACATCTTGTGCTTGGGGAGGAAAGGGGTCAAACTCTCAGAGGAGAATGACCCAGAGCCCCATCCTCACTAGGCTTTTATTGGGCTCCAATACACCGGAATACAAGTTTAACATGTCAAAGAAATCTGAGGGCTTAATCCGAGCCAGTGTTTGTCAGGAAGGGGGGTTGCCAGACTTTGGGAGACATGCTCATTTCCTCCTGGGACACCTGTCACCTCAGGAAGAGCACTCTTAGCAAAGCAGGTTTCACAGGACTTTAGAAATTCTTTCTTATGCCAATCACCCAAGGAGCCGTTGTGGCCAGGACAGGGCTGCACCGCTCACCCCCACAGTTTCAGGCTTTAAGGCAATTAGGAAGCAGGAGACATCTCCCAGATGGAAATGAGGACTCAGGCTATGTCAGAATAGCCGGGGGGCAAGGGTCCATCACATCCTCTTTGCTGTAACCCCCCGAGTCCTTCCATGAGGCCTTCCAAGTGGTCGCGTCTGGCTTAGGTTGCCCCTCCCATGAGGAGTCTTACCCGTCATTGACTGCCAACCAAGCTATGGGGCCAGAGATGGGTAAGGCAGAAGCAGTGCTCCTGCCAGGGAGATAAGCTTTGTCTCCTTAATAGGTCACATCCTTGTGACAGAACAGACCCAGATGAAGTGGGTCCCTTGGGCTCTTACACAGCCCACCATGGGGTGAGGGTTACAACTCCTGAAACAAGGATGAACGGTCCACAACAGTAGAGTAGTCAGCTTCACTATCCTTGTAGACCTCCAAATTTTCCACACCACCAGACTGGATTAGAGGGTGTTGTACACAAAAATGAGGAGAGAGTAAAATGTTGGATTATTTCTCTGCAACCTTTCAGCTCACAGACCAGGGAAAACCATTGTAACCTGGCCAACTTAGGAGATGTGACCTTATTCATCCCCATAATATCTCATAATGGAGGTAGTTTCCTCAATGTTCAGCTGTTCAATGATTTTAGACATTGACATCATTCAATTCTGCTTCTCACTGGCAGAACTGCCTTGTACATCCTCACTCTGTCTCAAAAGAAATTATCAGTTTGCTAGCCCTGCTATTAGACAGAACCACAGTTTGATTGGATGGTTCCTGATTCTGTTTTGCTTGGGATGACGTTTGCCTTTGTAGAGTTTCAACGAAGACAGCATGCAGGACCTGGTGAAGAGGTTCAACAACTCTACTTCCCTTGAAGAAGGGAAGGTGCCTCAGGCCCCTGACAACAGATAGTGCTACACTGAGATGAGACCTAGCCCACAAGGGACTCCACACTCATGACCCCAAGATTACATTGAATTGCCTGCACCAGACTCAATCTGGGGGCTCCACCAGAGACCTGCAGTGGCTTTCTTACACTGTGTCACAGTCCCATGTACAAAGGGCTCTGAACTTCCATTTCATCCTCCAGCTACAAGTGGGAGTTGAAAGAAATTACTGGTATTAGTAAGAATATTACGAATCATATGTTGTTTTATTTCACAGCAGACCACAAGTATATATGTACTTTTCTTGATCTTTTCTGTTTGTCATTTTTGTTTGTTTGTTTTTAGCTACCCACTCCAGATATCCTGCAGAGAAGTCAGGTTGAATATGCTTTCAGGCCTTTTTCAATAATGGAGGTTATTCATCAGAGTGATGCAACCTCTCAGTGCTACTGGACATGGTGTCACTCACTACCAGTGCCATGTCAGCAGTGCTCCTGAGATCACTTAAGTGTGTCCCTGTGATGTAAAAGTTTGCTGGGGCAACCATAACATAGGAGCACACTGTGTGGTATATACAGCAGGCACTTAATTTTTCACAGTTCCAGAGATGAGGAGTTGCAAGTGAGGGTGTCCTGAGGATGGGTTCCTTTTGAGGAGTTTCTGCAATGTTCATACATGGCTATCTTCTCACTCTTTGTCACACAGAATCCCCTCTGTGCTTCCTTGTGTGCTCCCCTCCTGTTTTAAGAAAACTGGTCATATGGGGGTAAGACTCACATCACTGAATTCACTTCACTTTAGTTACTTGCTTAAGGACACCTTATGTGGGGAACACCACGTGTGATTGGAATCTCCCCCCATGACAATGCCCAAACAGGCCTCTGACCATACCTGGCCTGACAATGGGCTCATTCTTTGCAGAACTCAATTATTACTTCATGGAGGAGTTGGCTGATGGATTCACCTATGGCATCAACAGCTAAAAGGGAGAAGTGCACCAGGGCAGGGACATTGTGGAGTGCCTAACTGCAGTGACAGCAGTCCCACACCCAGGGACACGAGATGACTAGTTGGGACAATAACCCTGATTCAAATCTAGGGCCTCAAGATTTTCATATGCCCACTCCCAAATTAATCTGTGCCTGCAATCCTACTTGTCGGGATTCTTTTAGGGTAAAAATCCATTCTTTACCTTTGTTAGAATCATAGAGAAAAACACATCTTGCTATTCTCATTTTCCTTGTTTCCTTTCTTTACCAACCTGTAACATGCACCCTGTGGAGTAGTCAGCTCTACTGGCCTTAAACCTCTTCATGTCTACACATCATCATGCATAGAGGGTAGTTTTGATAAAACACCAAACCAACACTGCAGGAATTAACGTATTTGATACATTTGTCAGTAACTTGGCATCTCACAGAGCACACAAACCATTTTCAGTCAGCCAGGTCAGCAGCTCTGGCCTTACTCATCTCCATGTTATCCTATTAAGAAGGGAATTTTCTGCAGTAATTAGGCTTTTACTGTTGTTAGAACTTGACATGATGCCATTCTGCTCTGATTTCTGCAGTATGACAGGGAATAGCCTCACTGTGTCCTGATAGACTGTGCTAGTTTGCTAGATCTCCATTACACAGGACCACAGATTGTGTGGAAGGTTACTGAGGACTCCTGATTCAGTATCTGGCTTTGTCTTTGCAGAGCTCCAATGATGACATACTTGAGGAGCTGGTGCAGAATTCCCACTTCAGCACCCACAGGATCATGGTGCAGGTGCACCAGGCTGACACCACTGTCCAGTGCTGGTCTAAAGTGAGAGCTTGGCTCACGAATTCTTAACACCCAGGAACCCAAGATGACCTGAGTGGGCCAAGCATCTAGGCTCCAATATGGGGATGGATTCCTCAGGGCCCTCCCAGTCCTCTTGTAAACTGTCTCACTATCCTATGCACATGGAAATCTAGACCTCCATTTCCCCCACCAGCCACATTGGACACGGAAAAAATACTCCTTATATATTTGAAGGAATATTACAGAATAAAGGTGTTGCACTTCACGGTAGACCACGTGAACACTTTTTTGTTTTGCTCTTTTGTTTTTACTAGCTGCACCAAGTTTCTGGTGAAGCAGTCATCTCCACTGTCCTCAAAGGCCTCCAAATCTTCCACATCATTACACTGGACTAGGAGGTTTTGTACACAAATATGTGTAGTAATTAAAATGTTGGATTATTTCCCTGTAACCTTTCTGCTCACTGACCAGGGACAACCATTGTAATCTGGTCAGGTTAGGAGATGTGACCTTACTCATCTTCATAATATCTCATAAAGGAGGTAATTTCTACAGTGTTTAGCCATTCATTGATTTTGGACTTTGATATTGTTCAGTTCTGCTTCAACTTCAGGAAAGGCTTCCAGGAAAGACCTCACTGTGTCACTATGTCCTAATAGACAGTCTCAGTTTGCCAGGTCTGCCATAAGGCAGAATCACAGGTTAGTTGGAGGGTTCCTGATGCCTGCTGGCCTGGTACAGGGTTTGCCTTTGTACTGTTTCAATGAAGACACCATCAAGGGCCCAGTGAACAGGTTCAACTACTCTACCTCTCCTGAAGAGGCGGAGGTGCATCAGGCCACTGAGAACAGCCAGTGCAGAACTGAGGTGAGAGCTAGCCCAGAAGGATCTCTATACCCGTAACTCCAAGATAACATTCTAGTGCCCATAACCTGACTCAAACTGGGGACACCACAGAAACCCCCAATGGTTTTACCTGCAGTGTCCCACAGTGCCATGTACAGAAGATTCTGATCCTCCACTTTTCCCTCCAACTACAAATGAGGATAAAAATATAATACTTGCATTAATAGGAATATTAGGAAACATTTTTGTCACAGTAGATGAAAAACACATTTATATTTTCTTGATCTTTTTTGATAGTTTTTGTTCTTTTTAAATTACTTGCCCCAGATATTCTGCACAGTGGTGAGATCAACAGTCTTACAGACCTTCTACAATGATGGAGGTTGTTTGTCACACTATGCAGCCTCTCAGTGCTGGTGGACATGGTGTCCTTGACTGCCGGTGCCATGCCAGCAGTGCTGCCGGGATCACTTATGTGTGTCCGACTGACTAAAAGTTTACCAGGGCAGCCATGATATAGGACCCCACTGGGTGGTGTGTAGGACAGACAGTTAATTTTTCACAATTCCAGAGAAGAAGAGTTGGAAGTGAGGGTGTCAGCAGGGCTAGATCCTTTTGCTGGGTTTCTCCCTTGTTCGTACATGGACATCTTCTAACTCTGTCACGTGGAATCCTCTCTGTGGTTCCATGTGTCTTCCCTTCTTCTTCTAAACTCTGTGGTCATATTTGGCTAAGACCCATATCACTGAATAATCTTAACCTTAATAACATGCTTACAGAGATACAGAGATATAGGCATGTTCTGAAGTTCTAAGGGTTTCAAAATCATGGAACTTGAGTGGCTCTCTAAAGACCACACTGTTTACCTGTACTATCTACAGCTGGAAGGACAACACAGTTTAAATTTGAGCCGCTGGATCCAGATTCCAAAATGAAAAGTCTGTAGCATAACAGCACCAACAGAACTTTTGTGATGATGGCTGCTGCCTTGCACCCAGCCTGGCCAGAGGGTTTCTCATCCCTTTAAATTTAGAGTAATTCTGGGGAAACAGAGGCAACTGTAACTGAACAACAAAATTAGAAAAAGAAAATAAATTAAACAATCTGATTCAACGTGGCCAAGGCAATCCCAGTGTTCCTTGGTTTTCACTTTCCCCCAGCATCCCTTGACTCACCGATCCCTTGTCTCCATGCACAGGGATTGGACCTACCTCAGTCATCTGCTCAGACTCTGCCTGGTGATCAGCTTTCTCCAGTCAGGTGTCAGCAAGCATTTGCCCTGTGCAGTTTCTGCATCTCAAAATGCCCTGTAATGTAAAACAAAGGGAAAATAGTGTGATTTCAGAAGTCACTGGATTTCATAGGCTGTGTTTATCCATCTTGCACACAATTCCCAAATTGGGTGCGACAGTGTTTCCCATACCATTTCCATCCATGTCAGGAACAGGTAAGTCTCAGGTAGCTAAGAGGCAATGTCATGCATCCCTAGCTATGGACAGTTCTCAGTTCTAACATAAGTGACCTTAAGCAGCCATTGTACGTGACCAAACCTGTGTGCTTTCATCCTTCTAATGAGGATGCTGTTGAGGTCCCATTGATACAAAGCTATTCATCGTCTTTGTATGGAAAGTCCTGTATTCCTCCTCTGAAAAAAATGCCTAGAAAGTAAAAATTGTATCAACAGCCCCATCCACCAAACTTAGATGGTACTTTATAACCTATTGATTAAAACTTATTCAACGTGAGTACTCCTGACCCTTCTCTTGCACATGTGCCAGAGGACCTGGGAGTTTTGGGTGAGCTCCTGACCTCAGTACTCATGATTCATGGTGATACCACTGACAGGATGCCTATTCTGGTCCCACCCAGAGTGCAGCTGAGTTCATGCTT
This sequence comes from Glossophaga mutica, assembly GCA_039655065.1. Lineage (NCBI taxonomy): Eukaryota > Metazoa > Chordata > Mammalia > Chiroptera > Phyllostomidae > Glossophaga > Glossophaga mutica. Next base: position 93,810,760 of record CM077309.1, on the reverse strand, counting down.
AATTTACATGAATCCTTCAAAATGTGGGCCCTCCAGAGAGGCATGCTGAAGAAGGTGGTGGATTTTGTAGCTGCAGCTTTCCTGGGTGGAAATATCGCCCACTTTACCACCTTCAGGTCTGTGCACCCGGCTGTCACTAGAGCCCAAATATTCCAGGATGAACTGCTAATTCAGTGAGAATGTGCCCTCTTTTCAGCACAGCTGTGATTCAGCCCTCTGCTAGCTGTATGTCATAAAAAGGTCACCATGTATCTCTGAGCGTCAGTTTGTTTCTTGGATATGTGGGCTGACAGAGGACAAAAGTCAACCTTCTCACAGGGACTACCTTGGAGAATATCCAAGCAGATCTTAGTTGGCACTTGGCTCTGCAAACAGGGCTTCTGGACATGCTGTGGCTGTTCATGGCAGTTTTTGGTTTTTGTCCATGGAAATTCACCAGCCTCACACATTGTGGCCTGTGGCATTTCTGAGCATGGAAAACCATCTGTCAAGAAGTTGGGGAAAGCACTTGCTGGACTTTGCTTGTGACTTTAGTATTGCCACATTAATAATCTCTGGGGATAAGAGGGGTTCCCAGGCCCACTCAGATATCTGGGATGGTTGTCGTTGGGCTTCATTTATTTGACAATGTGTATGAAGCACCTACCACAAGTAGGCCATACTAGGGGCACTTAGCATAACTCAGTGAATGAAGCAGACACAATCCCAGAGCCTCAGTTTTACTCAATAAATCCATCACAATGGATACCATTTGCACATCCTGTCCTCTATCCATTAGATCTGATACAGTCAAGGTCTTCTCCACAACTGAAGGCCTTCCTGCTGATAATGACAGTGAACACTCACCAAGGGATCAAATAAAAAGGTGAGTGGTGTTTGGATTCAGAAGGAAGACCCCCTGTGTAGAGAGCACACAGGCTGTGGCAGGGAGGGTCTGGCCCCAATGAGATCTTACAGATCTGATTCCCAAGAGAGGCCTGAGCTCTGGTGTCTCCAGCCCCAAGAGGACAACAGAGAGAACTGTGGACAAGAGCTCTGTACTCATAGAACTGGACTGAGGCTGCAACGCATTTTGCCATAGCATCCTTAACCCACCACAGTCCTCTCCTGCTCAATACCACCCCAGGCTCTGAACAGGAGATGTGGTGGTTAGAGCCTTCTCATCCACCTGCCTCCAATCTTATTCCAGATGAGCAGGAGTATGAAGCATTAGCAGTGTGCAGGGCCTTGAGAAGAAATGTGGTTGGAAAGAAAAGTCACAGGGTCTTCATGCCAAACCCACTGAATTGCCCATCCTGCTCCTCCCAGGACAGCCACATGGGGGTCAGGGTTGGCATTGGGCTGTCTTCTGGTTAGGCATGTGCATGCACACAGGCCCTGTCCCAAATAAGTTTGTCCTGGGAAGGCAGCATGGAATCCAAGACTCTGGTTCTGCTGCCCAAACTCCTCTCCCCAGGGCCTTTGCTTCTGCAGTGGGAACCTGGCCAGACCAGGTTCAGGGGTTCAGCCAACCTCTATGTTTCCCCTCGTTCCGTCTGAAGCAGGCCTTGGTGCAGGTCAATTCCATACTTAACAGCATGTGTGCCAGGTGCACCATCTTTGGGTTTTGTTTTTTTTTTGTTTTTGGTTTTTTTTTTTTTTTTTTTTTTTTTTTTTTTTTTTGGAGAACCTAGAGACAACTGCAGCATCCCTGGAAGATGAGGGGACAGAAGTTGATACGATGATCTTGGGAGGGGAAGTAAATGGCCAGGAGTTCACTTAAGGGCAGTGCCACCTTCCCTCTCCCTGGAAACACAAGGAAAAATCAGGTACGTGCTTGTCAATCTTTTTTTTTTTCCTGCTCCTCCAGATCCATGTCCAGAGTTTGAGAGCAACCAACAGCCACAGGAGGGTCCTGCTCAAGGGCTTGTTCCTGAACCAGCTGGAAGCCATGCCCTGGCTTTGCCTGGCCTGAAGCTGTACCTGTAGCCAGGATGGAGGTATCTTTTTGAGCCTTTTATCTTGTTCTCTTAGAAGTTCTAAGCTTTATTCTAAATACATAAGAGGAATACAACCCAACAACATATTTATAGTAACAAAAAGGATAATTTTCAACAATACTACATTATTTACATAAAATATATTGCATAGAATAAAATACTGTAAAAAGAAAAAATGTTAATTAAAATATGCATACATAATAAGTACTCATGTAAAATATATTTCAATACACATATATACTGGATTTTGAAAATGCTCTCTATACAATATATTTTTTAAATAATATCTAAAACAGACTTAAATTTTAGTGATGTGGCCTCTGTCCAGTGGGGTCCATATGTTGTGGATGCAATGAACGAATTCACATAGACTATGACAGAAGTCCTGTGGAGGAAAAAGGATGCCATGGCCACTCTCTGAGAGGTAGGGGGCCTCGACCCTTGCCTGGACAAGCTTTTATTGGCTTTCTAACAACATACCTCGGAGAAGGTTCTCATTCATTATGCTCAGATTTGCATTAGGTGATTACTTTTTACAGATAACAAATGGAAGTATGTTACCGATTCCTTCTTACAGATTAACAAGGAAAAAAGGTTGCAAATGCTAGGGAACAATGAGTGACTGGTCTGGTTATACTCCATCCTTGGGAGAATTAGCACAGACTTCAGGAAGTTACTTTAAAGATATTCAGTAAGCATTTGCTGCTTCAACTCAGGGTGAGGGAGGTTTAGCAAGATCAAGCCGTAGAGCAGCCTAGGTATAATGCAGGCCTGCTTCCCCACCAGATAGCCAATCTATGGGTTTGTCTTCCTGTGTACTGACACATGCCTATTTGCTTTGCAGTAGGGCTGGGCTACTTTTACCCTTCCATGTGGATACGTTCCCTATATTTCGGGATCCTTATACAAATATAAAGTAATGGTAAGATCAAATTTGGAAATGTATACATCAAAATGTTCCACTAGTGAACTCTAGAAAGTGGTACTACTACTGTTACAGAGAAATGAAACAATGAAAACGCAGGGAGTTGACGAAGCACAACTCTTTATTACACACATGGTCCCAGAGGAGGCAGTCTCCAAATTCTGGGCCCCGATCTTGGACAAAACTCTCCTTTTAAGCATTATTACTTCCTGACTTCCGAGGCAGATGCGGTCATAAATTTCAACTTCCTTTTCCCTTTCCTCTGATTTATTCCTTCCCCTAATTAGGGGGCTATATTCTGATTTATTTCTTCCCTGAATTAGGGGCTCTATTCTGATCTGGTTTTTCTACATCACTACAAGTTACTGTTCTTTCTTTTTTGCTTATTATATTTTCTGGCTTTTGTGGAACTATCAAGTATTGAAAATAACATATAGTAAGATGAAACATTTCTGTCTTTAAAGTTCCATTTTATATCTTACAATGGTTTCATTAAAGCCAAAATTACTTACTGGATTACATTCTGCTTTCTTCAGTGTTTAGGTTGATATTTGAGCAACGAAAACCACTAGAGTAGCTATTACCAATATTTGAAATCACTAGGGATGAAAGAACATTTCTTTGGATGTAACTAAAATGATGCAAAAGAACTTCCTCCAGTCAACTCTCACGTAGTCAATTTTCTTCTTTGTTGAGCCCATAAATTAATAGGAAAAACCATTAACTTAAGAATAGGCAATGTTTGAGGTGGCCTGACACTGGGACAGGTTGGTCTCAGGCCAATCTGTGCTGTGTGGATTCTTGACTTTATAAAGGAAATATTTCACAAAAGAAGTTCAGGTGTTTTTTAAAATGTGTATATTAAAGCCAAAGACAGTGAAAGAAAGGAGCTACTTAGGCTATAGGAAGTAACAGGAGAAAGCATATGTGTTGCTCTTCTTTGGTTCCCTACAAAGGTCATAGAAAAGGAGTGAGCCAAGGTGATGCTGACTTTAGTTCATGGGGAAGCCAAATGCAGAATCACATAGCAGCCCAAGAGGAGTTGCCACTGTCAGATGCTCCCCTGGTTCCAAGTCTCATGCGGACCCTCACGGTTTAGGAGGAAGTAAAATGTTCAGGCCTGAGAAGAGGCCTGGGAGTGCTGTAGAGGGAACCTACGCTGGCTCTTTGTCCACAGGGTTTTTCTCTCTCTCTGCAGGTGAGAATCTTATTGGAGGTGTTCAGTAATATGTATATTAGCTTTCCTGGTGAGTTTCTAATATGCTGATGCAACTGAAGCAGTGCATAGGGGAGTTTGGGGTTTTTTCTATGTTCTGCTTTACTATTCTACATTTTCATGGGTCTGTCTGGGTTTAATTGGATTTTTGTTATTTATTCCTCTGACTTCTTTCATCCGTGGTGTTGGTGGCACAAATGGCATTAATTAGGTCTGTGTTCTGGGTCTTAGGAACAGGGATTAGAGCTATGTATTATCTTGTTAGGGAAGAGAGGTAAAAAACAGGGGCTCTCCCGGGTCCTTGGTTAGGGAAGACAAGGCTTGTGATTCACTAGCTTCCTGTATATTTTTAAAATTCTTTGGCTTTTTAAAAATTTATTCTCTGTTTCCCCATTCCACCTACCCAGGAATTTTCCTAGCTTCTCCCTCCCCTGCCTCATTTCAATTGGAACACAATTGTATGGAAATCAGGTAAACATCCCTATTCTTTCTGCAATGCCATTATTCAGTGACCCTCTGAAACATTGTATAATAAAATTAAGACCAACTTGTCAAAAAATTTTAAAGAAAAGAAAGTATTTGAGGGAAATCTTTAGGTGAGTATTTCAAAAGAAAGTGTTCTGTGTAAAATAAAGGCTCTTCATGTATATGCATATGAATATAAGGCTAGATCATTCAAAGGTAGTCACTCTGATCTTTATATCTTAATCTGAGTGGGGACACATTTCCTACCTTTTAATTCATATTTATTTTTTATGAAAACTGGAGGGTCTATAAATCAAGTCAGCACTCGTCATGTAATTACAAAGTATATGACACCATTCTGCATGGATGGGCCTATCTCCCACTCAGAAAGGCTAGTAGAAATCAATGTCTGGTACACAAGACCCAGGCCCACGGATAGGTCCTCCTGTGGGGAATCAGGCCTTCATTGTACCTAGGCCACTTTGAGACTTGCTTTTTGCTAGAACATCCTCACCGTGAATGGAGACAGCAAACCTTTACTGCATACCTTTAAAGTAACTTCCCAAAATCTATGTTAACCCTTACAAGGATGAGTGTAACCAGTTCAACCATTTTCCCTTTATATTTGCAAATATCCTTCTTTTTGATGTAATTAGCAACATCCTCTCCCTTTTTCTGTAAAAGGCAACCACCTAAATTGAACCTGTGCATAGTAAATGAGGACCATCTTCAGTGCTACGTGCCCAGAAAAGCAATACAAGATTGTCAAGGCAAAGGTGGGCCTGCTCCCCCTTGAGAGAGTGGCTGTGCCATCCCTTTTCCTCCACAAGATTCGGTAGTCCATGTGAATTTGTCTTGTCTCAGGCAAAATACAACAGACATTATGGGCTGGTGTCTGTATCAGCTAGCACCCTGGAACAGGGACCCAGGGCTATGAGCTATCATTGTCCACATCAACTTGGTTGGAGTCCCAGCGCATCAGCCCAGGTAAAGGCCAATGACACCAAGTGCTTTTAGGTTAGGTCATAGGCTGTGTTGGATTTCAGAGGAAAAGGGTTTTTTTTCCCTACATCGCCGTCTCTTGCAACCACTTTGTAACTGTACCTTCTTCAGCAAGTAGAAGCCTTGCTCTCTCTCCCAAGTATTTGCTGCAATCTCTTGGGCACAGGTTGAGCAGGTAAGAGGCACAGGGTGCTCCCATTAGTGGATTACCTGGACGTAGACTGGGACAGAACTCTAGGTGTCTCGCCAGCTGCAAGCAAAAGTCCACGCAATGAGAGGCACACTGTAAAAACACTCACAAGCCTATCACCATGACACAACCCACAAGTAGATCTAGGCTTGGAAGAAAGAGCAAATATTTTCCCTTTAATAGGCTTTAAACACATCAACTAGTTACGGGATATTTTACAAGCATCTCAGCAAATACTTTTTTTATATTTTTTTATATTTTATTTATTTATCTTTAGAGGGGAAGGGAAGGAGAGAGGGAGGGAAATGTCAATGTGTGGTTGCCTCTCGTTTGTCCCCTGCTGGGAACTGTCCTGCAACCCAGGCATGTGCCCTGACTGGGAATCGAACCGTGATCCTTTGGTTCACAGGCCCGAGCTCAATCCACTGAGCTACACCAGCCAGGACTAGCAAATTCTTTTAAGCTTCCTCTTGAGGCCCCTTCAATTTTGCCTTTTCCCTCTGTCTGCCTGCATAAGGATTTAAAGGTGCAGGTGGAAAAAAAGCAAAATTGATACTAATTTTGTAATTGCTGTGCTTGCAATGGGAGGGATTTCAGAAAAAGTTTTTTTTTTTTTTTTTTTTTTTGTTAAAAAATTTCTTCAGGACTTCCGGCCAAGATGGAGGCATAGGTGGGCACACTGTGCCTCTCTCACAACCAAAATTAAGGACAACAAATATTTAGAAACAAGAAAACAAGCAGAACTGATAGAAAATTGAACTGTACGGAAGTCCAACAATCATTCATCCAGACTGGTGAGATGGGCGAAGTCCCGGCAGGACAACGTGGAGGTGCAGACCCAGGCACGCAGGCAGCAGAGGCTGGAAGTTCCCAGACGTACAGGAGGCAGCTAGCAGACCCCAGGCACACAAGCGGCAGCTAGAGGGCGCAGGGCACGGGGTGGCAAATGTGCAGACCCAGTGAGGCCCTGCAAGGCGGCTGGCTGACCAGGCGGTCCCACATTGGCACACAGATAATCCAGGTGAAGGGGTAGCAGGGGAAGGGACTGGAATCCAAGAGAGAGCAGAGCAAGTGCCATTGTTCCCTCTCGGATCCCCTCCCCCCCACACACACATACAGCATCACTACCCAGCGACTAGGCTGCCCCGCACTGGGGAACACCTAAGGCTCCACCCCTTGCTACATAACAGCCACAAACAGACCAAAAAAAAAAAAAAAAAACAACAACAACACCAGAAATGGCTCAAACCAGAGAACAAATCAAAGTTCCATAACCAATTCCTCTAAATGAAGAAGAGATAGCCAATCTATCAGATGCACAGTTCAAAGCTCTGGTGATCAGGATGCTCACAGAATTGATTGATTTTGCTCACAAATTAGATAAAAGAATACAGGCTACAATATATGAAATGAAGGAAAACACATGGGGAACCAATAGGGATGGGAGGAAAACTGGGACTCAAATCAATGGCGTGGACCAGAAGGAAGAAACAAACAAACAAACAAACAAAAAAAAAAAAACAAACAGAAAACAAGGAAGAAACAAGAATTCAAAAAAATGAGGAGAGGCTTAGGAACCTCTGGGACATCCTTAAATGTCCCAACATCCAAATTATAGGAGTACCAGAAGTGGAAGAAGAAGAGCAACAAGAGGAAAACTTATTTGAACAAATAATAAAGGGGAACTTCCACAATCTGGCAAAGGAAACAGACTTCCAGGAAGTCCAGGAAACTCAGAGAGTCCCAACGAAGTTGGACCCAAGGAGGAACACCCCAAGGCACATCGTAATTACATTAGCCAAGATTCAAATGAAGGAGAGAATTCTAGAAGGAGCAAGAGGTAAGGGGACAGTCACCTACAAAGGAGTTCCCATCAGACTGTCAGCTGATTTCTCAAAAGAGACCTTGCAGGCAAGAAGGGGCTAGAAAGACGTATTCCACGTCTTGAAAATCAAGGATCTACACCCAAGATTACTTTATCCAGCAAAGCTGTCATTTAGAATGGAAGGGAAGGTAAAACGCTTCTCAGATAAGGCCAAGTTCAAGGAGTTCATCATCACCAAGCCCTTATTATAGGAAATGTTAAAGGGACTTATCTAAGAAAAACAAGATAAAAAATATGACAGTAAAAAGACAGCAAACTCACAGCTATTCACAACCACACCTAAAACAAAAGCAAACAATTAGAACAGAAACAGAGCCACGGAAATGGAGATCATATGGAGGGTTAGCAACAGGGGAGTGGGAGGAGGGAGGGGGAAAAGGTACAGAGAATAAGTAGTATAGACAGTGGGTAGAAAATAGGGAGAGGGCAAGAATAGTGTGAAAAATGTAGAAGCATGACACATGGACATGAACTAAAGGGGGGAATGTAGGTGGGATGGGGTGTGCAGGGTGGAGGGGAATGATAGGGGTGAAACGGGACAACTGTAATAGCATAATCAATAAAATATATTTTAAAAAAGAAAAAAATTCTCAGATCCATAGGTTGACTTAAAATATTTTCAGTATATTGTTACATAAGTCAGGTAGAAGCTTCTTGTGCACAGAGCTCTTATTCAACTACAAAATCATAATAAGTAGAAAGATACAACCACAAAGCCAATAAAAATCAAGTTAACAGTAAAAAAAATTCTTTAAAGTTTTCTGCGAATGCTCAACCATGGGGAATGGGCTCTTTAAAGAACAAGAACAGTGATTTAAGCTAATTCCACAGCTTTTTAAGGCTGGTAGATGTCTTCCTCATAAGGGATCTTTAGACTTAGTTATGTAGGAAAAGGTTGGGCAGAAGTTGAAATGACACCAGGTGGTGTGAGGTAAGATTCTAAGGCTAGTGTCTCACTCCCTCCTTTAGAGGACTTAATTTGAGAATACTGGTTTGCTTGAATTTTGTTTTTGTTTCTGAATGGCTCAGTCTCAAAATATCTTGCTAAACCTCTGGTAAATAGACTAAGATCTCTAATGTTGGTACATCATAAGGATTCCACTCAGAAAGAACTCAAATGGATTGTTGAACAAAAAGTTTCACTTCCCTCAGACAGTAAATAAAAAACACAGTAAGAAAAGTAATGAGAAAATGTGTGTTTTAACCACTCTGAATCCTCCTTCTGAAGGCCCAAGGACTGCTTCAGTCCTCGGAACAGGCTGTGACATGATTAGTATCCTCCCTCCCTCTTCTTCAGCCTCCCTAAAGTTCTCAAGGGCACTGGATGAGACAGCTCACTTTTGAGCACATTCAAGGAATGCAGTAATCAATAAAAATTAACAACAACAAAAAAGTAAATATATTTTCCAGTGGGAAAAAAACTGTTTCTGAAAGTTATGAACGTGTTCATAAATTTGTCAATCCAGAGCTTGCTATAAGTGGGATGGGGGGTGTGACCTACTACAGAAATATTAAGAATCCTCCTTGTTTATGCTGGAGCTGTGACCTTTCATTGTAAAAATGAAATATAGGTGTACTGTCTCCCAGAGAGAACTAGCCCTTCTCCATGGAAGTCTAAGCACCATTTTTTAACTCAGTATCTGTAAACATTGATCCTTTCCTTGGGGAAGAACTGGCTATTCTACTGGAGGGAACGGTTAGTCAATAGAGTCACAAAAGGCCCTTGGTGCGTAGCCACTTTTGTCTAAATCATATTTGAGTTGAGCACCACCCATCTTTCCCACTTTCCTTGAAAACTCTGAACCTAGGAGTTACCAGGTCCTGAGAACAACAGGGCAAGTAACTTGCTGCTTAAACTCATTGCAGCTTCCGGAAACAGCACGGTGTCTTCCTTTCCAAGCAGAGAAAAAAAAAATGGCACTTTTAAAACTGAGGCTATTTTTCAGCCAACACTTGGAGCCTCCTTTGCACTACTCTACTGCCACTTACCTGGCTCTCCAATAAGCCGATATGGGTTGATCAGTGGCCAGTTAAAGGAGAGTGACTTGAACACACCTGCCTTTTAGTTAACAATTAGAAGCAGGTCATATTGAACACTCTAACAGCCCTTGGAATATGTTTATTTTTGTTGTACTAAAGAAGTCTGGCAAATGGAGGCTTATTCATGATCTAGGAAAAATCAATGAATCCCTCCTACCTATTGGCGCCCTACAACCAGGAGTCCCCAATCCAGCTTGCCTTCCAAAGGACTGGCCACTTTTAGTAATTGACCTAAAGGACGGTTTCTTTACATTTCCTTTAACAGAAAACTATAAGGAACATTTTGCATTTGCCCTCACAGTCATTAACAATTCTCAACGTTTACAGAGGTTTCAATGGGAGAGTTTTGCCTCAGGGAATGCTTAACAGCCCAACTATCTGCCAACATTTTGTGCCTTACAGCCATTCAGCCAGTAAGAGATCAGTTTCCTAATTCAATTATCTATCATTTTATGGATGCACCCTGATTACAGCTCCTTCATAAGATATTTTAGCAAAAACTGCATCCTTTCTTAAGAATTCTGTAGCCTCTGCTGAGCCAGTAAAAATTGCTCTAGAAAAAATCCAGCATTCAGAACCTTGGAAATATTTAGAATATACTCCTTTTCATAGGACAATTCGGCCTCAAGTCCTTCAAATTAATCCACCCAAGGATTTAACACTTTTTTTAAGCACTTGTAGTCTGTATTTTATTATTTTTTATTTTAAAATTTATTTTAATTGTTGTTCTTGTACAGCTTTCTGTCTTTTACTCCCATCCCATACCACCCTGCCAGCCTTCCCCACCTCCCTCTTATTTCCACCCGCCCTGGTTTTTGTCCATGTGTCCCTTATACTTGTTCCTATAAATCCTTCCCCTTTTCCCCTGAAATTCCCTCCCCTCCCCCTCTAGTGACTGTCAGCCTGTTCACAATTTCAGTGTCTTTGGTTACATTTTGCTTGTTTGTTTGTTTGTTTGTTTTGTTGATAAGGTTCCTGTTAAAGGTGAGATCATATGGTATTTCTCTTTTACTGCCTGGCTTATTTCCCTTAGCATGATGCTCTCCAGTTCCGTCCATGCTGTTGTGAAGGGTAGGAGCTCCGTCTTTCTTTCTGCTGCATAGAATTCCATTATTTAAATGTATCATAGTATTTTGATACATTTCATTTTTGATACATTTCATTTTTGATACATTTTCATTTTTGATACAATTCATTTACTGATGGGCACCTAGGTTGCTTCCAACACTTGGCTACTGTAAATTGTGCTCCTATGAACATTGGGGAGCATAGGTTCTTTTGGATTGGTGTTTCAGGGTTCTTAGGATATAATCCTAGCAGTGGAATTGCTGGGTCAAAAGGCAGATCCATTTTTAGTTTTCTTAGAAAATTCCATACTGCTTTCCATAGTGGTTGGACCAGTCTGCACTCCCACCAACAGTGCACTAGGGTTCCCTTTTCTCCACAACCTCTCCAACACCTCCAACACTTGTTGTTTGTTGCTTTGTTTATGAGGGCCATTCTGACTGGTGTCAAGTGGTATCTCATTGTGGTTTTAATTTGCATGTCTCTGATAGCTAGCAATACTGAGCATCTTTTCATGTGTCTGTAGATCCTCTGTACGTCCTCCTTGGAGAAGTGTCAAGTCCTTTGTTCAAGTCCCTTGCCCATTTTTTAATTGGGTTGCTTGTCTTCTTAGATTGCACCCTTTAAGTCCTTTATATAGTTTGGAGATTAAATGCTTGTCTGAGGTATCATTGGCAAATATGTTTTCCCATACAGTCAGTTCTCTTTGTATTTTAATATTGTTTTCTTTAGCTGTGCAGAAGCTTTTTATTTTGATGAGACCCATTTGTTTATTCTTTCCTTTATGTCCATTGCTTTAGGGGACATATCAGTAAACATGTTGCTGCATGAAATATCTGAGATTTTCCTGTCTATGTTCTCCTCTAGGACTTTAATGGTGTCACAGCTTATATTTAAATCTTTCATCCACCTTGAATTTATTTTTGCATATGGTGTAAGTTGGTGCTCCAGTTACTTCTTCTTCTTTTTTTTTGCATGTAGCTGTCCAGTTCTCCCATCACCATTTGTTGAAGAGGCTATTTTTACTCCATTTTATGTTGCTGCACACTTTGTTGAATAGTAATTGATCATAGATACTTGTGTTTAATTCTGGGCTCTCTGTTCTATTCCACTGGTCCATGTGCCTGTTTTTATTCCACTACCAGGCTGTTTTGATTACAGTGGCTTTGTAATACAGTTTGGTATCAGGTAATATGATCCCTCCTACTTTGCTCTTCTTTCTCAAAATTGCTACAGCTTTTCGGGTCATATATGGTTCCACATAAATTTTTGAAGTGTTTGTTCTATGTCTGTGAAATATGCCAGTGGTACTTTAATAGGTATGGCATTGAATTTGTAAATTGCTTCAGGTAGTGTGGCCATATTGATGATATTAATTCCTCCAATCCATGAACACAGCATATGCTTCCATTTGTTTGTGTCTTCCTTGATCTATTTCTTCAGTGTTGTGTAGTTTTCTGCATACAGGTCCTTTATCTCCTTGGTTAGGTTTATACCTAGGGATTTTAACTTTTCTTTTTACTATATCGAATGGATTTTTTTTTCTTGATTTCTGCTTCTGCTGTTTCATTGTGGGTATACAAAAATTCCTTTGATTTCTGGATATGGATAGGATACCTTTTATCCTACTGTTTCGTGAAATTCATTTATTAGGTCAAGGAGCTTTTTTGCCAAGTCTAAAGGATTTTCTATGTACACTATCATGCCATCTGCAAACAATGATAATTTTGTTTCCTCCTTTTGGAGTTGAATGCCATTTATTTCCTTTTCTTATCTAATCACTGTTGCTAAGACTTCTAATACTATATTGAATAGAAGTAGTGAAAGGGGACATCCTTGTCTTGTTCTTGATCTTAGTGGAAAGGATTTTAGTTTTTTCCCCTTGAGTATGATGTTGGCAGTAGGTTTCTCATAAATTGCCTTTGTTATGTTGAGAAATGCTCCCTCTATTCCCACTTTACTGAGTGTTTTTATCATAAATGGGTATTGTACCTCATCCAATGCTTTTTCCACATCTATTGATATGATCATGTGATTTTCGTCTTTGCTTTTCTTTTTGTGATGTATTACATTTACTGCTTTGGGAATATTGAACCATCCTTGCATCCCTGGGATGAATCCCACTTGGTTATGGTGTATTATTTTTTTTATGTATTGTTGGATGCAGTTTGCCAGTATTTTGTTGAAGATTTTAGTGTCTATCTTCATTAGCGATATTATCCTGAAGTTTTTCTCCTCCTCCTCCTCCTCCTCCTCCTCCTCCTCCTCCTCCTCCTCCTCCTCCTCCTCCTCCTCCTCCTCCTCCTTCTTCTTCTTCTTCTTCTTCTTCTTCTTCTTCTTCTTCTTCTTCGTTGTGTCTTTATCTGGTTTTGGGATTAGGATGATGCTAGCTTCATAAAAAGACTTTGGGAGTCTTCCATCATTTTGAATTTTTTCGAATAGTCTGTGAAGGATAGGGGTTAGCTCTTCCTTAAATGCTTTGTAGAATTCTGTGAAACCATCTTGTCCAGGCGTTTGGTGTTTCGGGAGTTTTCTGATTACTGCTTCAATTTCATCTGCTGTTATTGGTCTGTTCAGGATTTCTGCTTCTTCTTCATTGAGTTTTGGAAGATTATATTTTCCTAGAAATTTATCCGTTTCACCTAGGGCTTCAAATTTCTTAGCATACAGTCCTTCCTAGGAATTTCTTACAATCCTTTGTATTTCTATGTTATCAGTCATAATCTCTCCTCTTTCATTTGTGGTTGTGTTTATTTGAGTCCTCTCTCTTTTTTTCCTGATGAGACTTCTTCAAAGCTTGTTGATTTTTTTTATCTTTTCAAAGAATCAGCTCCTGTATACATTGATCCTTAGAATTGTGCTTTTAGTCTCTATGGCATTTAATTCTTCTCTGATCTTGGTTATTTCCTTCCTTCTACTTGCTCTGGGCTGTCTTTGTTGTTGTTCCTCGAGTTCTTGTAGGCGTAGAGTTAAGTTGTTTGTTTCAAATGTTTCTATCTTTTTTAGTTAGGCCTGCATCACTATGAACTTTCCTCTCAGGACTGCCTTCACTGTGTCCCATAAGTTTTGGGTTGTTGTGACTTCATTTTCATTTGTTGCCATAAACTTTTTCATTTCTTCCCTAATTTCATTCTTGATTCATTCATTGTTTAATAGCATGCTATTCAATCCCCATGATTTTGAGGGTTTGGGATTTTTCCCCTTGGGGTTTGTTTCTAGTTTCAGTCCTTTGTTGTCAGAGAAAAATGCTTGTTACGATTTCAATTTTCTTGAATTTGTTGAGGCTTGTTTTGTGTCCTAGCATGTGGCCTATCTTTGAAAATGTTCCATGTGCATTGGAAAAGAATGTGTATTTAGATTTTTTGGGATGAAAGGCTCTCTCTATATATATCAATTAAGTCCATTTCATCTAGGGTGTTGTTTAATGCCACAATATCTTTGTTGATATTTTGTTTGGAAGATCTGTCCATTTTTGACAGTGGGGTGTTGAAATTCCCTACTATAATTGTGCTGCTGTCAATATCTTTCTTGAAGTCCTCTAAGATTTTCTTAATATATATAGGTGCTCCTATGTTGGGTGAACATATATTTACAATGTTTATGTCTTCTTGGTGGATTCTTCCCTTGCGTATTATGAAGTGATCTTCTGGGTCTTTATGGCCCTTCTTTTGAAGTCTATTTTGTCTTATATAAGTATTGCTACCCCAGCTTTTTTCCCCCTGTCCATTTGCTTGGAAAATTTGTTTCCAGCCCTTCACTTTGAGTCTGTGTATGTCTTTTGTCCTGAGGTGGGTCTCTTGTAGGCAGCATATGTGTGAGCCATGCTTTCTTATCCATACAGCTATTCTATGTCTTTTGATTGGAGCATTTAATCCATTTACACTTAAGGTTATTATTGATAGGTACTTATTCATTGCCATTTTTGTACCTGTGTTTCTCTCTCTCTCTCTCTCTCTCTCTCTCTCTCTCTCTCTCTCTCTCTCTCTCTCTCTCTCTCTCCTTAAAGCAGTCCCTTTAGCATCTCTTGAAGAACTCATTTGGTAGAGGTGTATTCTTTTAGACTTCTTTTGTCTGGGAAGCTCCTTATTTGACCTTCTATCTTGATTGAAATCCTTGCTGGGTAAAGTAGTGTTGGTTGTAGACCTTTGGTTCTCATTATGTGGAATATTTCTTACCATTCTCTTCTGGCTTAGAACATTTTCACTGAGAAGTCACCTTTTAACCTTATCAGGGCTCCCTTGTATGTTACTTCATGTTTCTCCCTTGCTGTCCTTAAGAGTTTCTCTTTGTGTTGAAATTCTATTTTAATTATGATGTTTCTTGAAGTGGGCCTCTTTGGGTTCCTCTTGATTAGGACTCTCTGTGTTTCCTGGATTTGTGTGACTTTTTCTCTCATTAAATAAGGGAAGTTTTCCATCATTACTTTTTCAAATAGGTTTTCTATCTTTTGATCTTCTTCTTCTCCTTCTGGTATCCCTATTATGTGGATATTATTATGTTTCCTATTCTCTTGCATTTCTCTTATTCCCCTCTTCATTCTTTCTGAGCCTCTTTTTCTTCTTTTGCTCTTTCTGGGTGTTTTTTTTTTTTTTTAATTTGTCCTCCAACTCACTGATCTAATCTTGTGCTTCATCAATTCTGCTTTTGATTCCTTCTACTGTGTTCTTCAGTTCCAAAATTGTATTCTTCATTTCCTCTTTGCTCCCAAGCTAAGCAAATTAGTAAAGAATGTCCTGATCACCAAGCCCTTAGCAAGGATCCTCCATCTTTAGGAGTTAATCCATGAGGACTAAGTTCTCAAATAATTTGGCAAACAGATGTCATTCTTTACACTCCCTTGGGAAAAATCAAATATGTTCATATTTTTATTGATACTTACATGTATCTGCTTCAACAGGAGAATCTGCTAAAAATATACAAGCCCATTGGCTTGAGGCCTTTAGTCATTAAGACAGCCTCAGCAAATTGAAACAGATAATGGCCCTGGATACCTTGCCCATTCTACTCAGGTTTTTCTTCATCCTTGGAATATTCAATATAAAACAGGAATAACTTACAATCCAACAGGTCAGGCAACTGTAGAAAAGGCTCATCATACATTTCAAATCTTCAAATACAAAAAAAGGGGGAGTCATGAGTCCTCCCCCCAAAGCTTGATTATGTTAGCCATGTTTACATACAATTTTCTAAAATGTGATAAATCACTCTGTACTCCAATTGAGAAGCATTTTCAGACAAAAGAATCAAAACTGCCTTACCCTCAGGTTTTATATAGAGATCCACTGGGAGATGGCTCTTGGCAACGCCCTCTAGACCTCCTAACATGGAGAAGAGGGCATGTGTGTGTTTCTATCCCTAGAGGTCCTGTCTGGCTGCCAGCCAAAAGAGTAAAGCCTCATCATGAGTAGGGCAGATGCCAAGACAAGGCTTATCATGAGAGGAATGGACGTCAAGCTCTGCTACCTAGAGGCAGGAACGAATCAAAGTAGGCCAAGGGGCCCAGCTGACATTGAACAACCAGAAGGAAAACAGACACCCACACTGACACTCACGAGTCTTCGTTCACCAACAGAAGAAGATGGGTCCTGCCCCCATGACCAGGGGATGGGCACAAGTGCCTCCTGCAGAGGGCAACAACCTCTCAGTGTCCCATAATGTTTCCTTTAGGCATATCCCCACCACATTGGGGGCCATCAAGGCTCTTAATGCTCGAGCTAATGCCTTAACAAAACAGAAAGTGTTCTAGACCCTCCACAATAATCTATAATACTTGAATTCTAAAAATTGGTTCAATGGACTGAATTTACAAGTTTGGTTCATGGCAGCCCTTGGATGACTGTTTGTCTTAATCCCTAATTGTTCTTTATGATGTATATGGAGATTCTTTGCTCAAGATTGCATTCAGGAAAAACAAACATTAGGTTTCTCGGGCTTACCAGCTACACTTGCATTCACAAACAAAAAAGGGAGAGAGATAACATTGGGTACCACCCTGCCTGGTTTCAGAAGTTGTAACCCGCCCATGGCTAAGGCTGAATGAGAGACTTTAGACCATAAGACACTGAGGAGACAAAGTTTGTCTCCCTGGCAGGAGCACCACTTCTGCCCACCTTACTTCACCCTGCCTGGCACCCAGTGCATGACAGGTTAGCCAATGATGGGTAAGATTCCTCAAGGGAGTGACTTCCTAAGACAGGCATGGTCATGAGGGGACCTCAGGGAAGGACTTAGGGGCTATAGAAAAAGGGGGTGATGGACCCTGGCCTCTCAGCTTTGACATAGCCCGAGTTCTCGTTCTGTTTGAAGAAGTCTCCTAACTTCTTGGCTGCCTTACTTCCATTGCTTGACCTAAGCCTGAAACAATGCTGGCAGTGAGTGCAGCCCTGTGCTGGAAAGGGCAGGTTATCCCTGGGCAATCAGGCCTAAGAAAGAATGCACACAATCCTGTGAAACCTATTTTGCTAATACCCCCATTTAAATAAGGGTCCAAGCCTGGAATGAGTTTGTTTCCCCAAAGTTTTATGGCCCTTTAGATATCTGACCCTGACTCTAAATAAGCCCTCATAGTTCTTTGAATGTTATCCGTTATTTGATCATTACAGCCTGACAATGATTGATGGGCTTAATTTGAGAATGTAGGTCTTTGGAGGTGCATGTTGCTTACTGATTATAATAATGCACTGCGTACCTTGGCACATTTGCAAATCACTTTCCCAGTGTCGTGTGAGAGACTAGCAAGTAACAAGCTTTGTGGGACCTATAGCAGTTCTAACTAAAAACAAGGGGGGAGTTAGGAGACCATTCAGCGTGGCATGGGTCCAGCTCCCACTTGATTAGGCCAGTGGAAAGCAAGGTTCAGTACACAGGACCCAAGCTCTTGGATAGGTTTTCCTGTGGGGAATCAGGCCTGCATCGTACCTAGGCTGCTTTGAGACTTGTTTTTTGCTAAAACTCGTTCACCCTGAGTGGAGGCAGCAAATGTTTACTGTGTATCATTAAAGT
Organism: Glossophaga mutica; assembly: GCA_039655065.1. Classification (NCBI taxonomy): domain Eukaryota; kingdom Metazoa; phylum Chordata; class Mammalia; order Chiroptera; family Phyllostomidae; genus Glossophaga; species Glossophaga mutica. The sequence goes on along the minus strand of CM077309.1, from coordinate 93,792,991 downwards.
AACTTCCTAAAATCTATGCCAAACCTTCCAAGGGCAAGTTTAACCGGTTCAACCACATTTCTCTTTACATTTGCAAATATCCTTCTTTTTGATGTAATTAGCAACATCCTCTCTTTTTTTTTTTTCTGTAAAAGGTAACCACCTAAAGCGAACCTGTGCATAGTAAATGAGAACCATCCTCAATGTAACATGCCCAGAAAAGCAATAAAAGCTTGTCAAGGCAAGAGTGGGCATGCTCTTCTCTTAAGAGAATGTCCAAGGCACTCCAAGGCACTCTTCCCTTGAGATAGTGGCTGTGCCATCTCTTTATCTCAACAGGCTCAGTAATTCATGTGAATTTGTCTTGTCTCAGCCACAATGCTGCAGACACTGCTTGCAGTATGTGCATCAACAAAGAAAACATTAACTGCGAACTCAAGCACAATTTCAAAACTCACTTAATTTTAATTCATGAAATGTTAATTTTGAAAAGTTATGTGGCTAATGCTGACCATAATGGACAGAGTAGTTCAAGATCCTAGGAAACAGATGGGAAATGGTCTCTCTGGATTTCATGATATATTTTCTCCACAATTCCATGTAGAAAAATTACAGGGCCATCATTATTCACAATATACAAAAGAACATCACTATCATACTCTTTCCACTGCCAATTCCTAGACCTCTTCATGGTAGGCAGAGACAGCCCCTTTCAGTAGCAGTTTGATAGCAAAGTCCACCATGTCCCTTGCTGTTGGCACAGTTTTGGCCTGAGGCTCCTGTAAGAGACTCTCATAGCAGATTTCCGAGGCAGTTTTTCTTCCCTGATATAAAGAACAGTAATGAAGACAAGACTTGCCCCGAAATTTATGCTGGGAGCTGCTGTCACCTTCTGATGTCTGGCAGCAATTGTGACCATGAGGAAACAGTGAAGAGGAATAAGCCTACCTTAGCCTCATGGAGCAGCTGAATTCTATTCTGGGACTGTCTACCTGTGGATTTGTTATTTTGTGATACAAACAAATGCCTAATGTTTAAGCCTCTTTTCATCAGTATTGTGTTGCTTACAGTGCTCAGCTTCCATGCTGAATGAGATCCAAAACCTTCTCATGATAGGCACAGTTGTACCATTTAATGATATTTCAAGAAATGTGTAAATGACAGAGCAAACAGGAAGACAGTGAAAAGATGGGAAATGCTTGAAAGAAGTATCAACACCCTTTCAACTATTCCAGAAGGAAACTTTAGAACACAGGGCACGCAACAACTGTAAGATGATGTTAAAGAGCATGAACCAAAGGCAATGGTAAAGCATGACCAGATAAATGAGGGGAAAGGAGAGACAGGAATGGAAGAAGAAGCAAAAGTCAGATTATGGATTGCCTGAAGGATATACTAAGGATTTTGTACTTATTTCTAAAGGCCTCAGAAAACCTTTGTAAGTTTCAAATAAAAGATATTATACTTACATTTTCAAAAGATCATCTAGGCTTCTATAGGCAGAGAATGGTTTGAAAGAGGGAAAAACTAGAGGATGACAGAATAGAGAGAACACATCCTATCAAGAGGCCATGATGTTATCATGGATTAGTACTCTAAATGCTACATCTATGGTGGGGTTTGTAGCAAGTGGGTTCAGCTTGTACTTACTCAGCCATCATTTCTTTCTTTTTTAAAACAGATTTTTTTACTTATTTATTTCAGAGAGAGAGAGAGAGAGAGAGAGAGAGAGAGAGAGAGAGAGAAACATTGATTTGTTCCAAAGAATTATGCTTTCATTGCTCGAGTCTCATATGTGCCCTGATTGGGGACTGAACCCCCAACCTTCTTGTATAGGGACAAAGCTCTAACAAGCTCAGATACTTGGTCTAGGTCTTTCCACCATGATCTTAACCTACATCCATAGAAAAAGTATATATTTCTAGACTCTCTTCATTACTAGGCCAATATAGACAGGATAAAAAATTTTTAATCATCCAGAAATTAACTCATTTCACTAATTAGTTAGATGGTGAAATCAACCATAGGTGTTGTCCTCTGTACCTAACCATAAAAGAAGTAAAGTCTCTGGGTTCCTTGGTCCTGGCAATGACTTGATTTGGGCTCTGGAGGGAAGTGGCTCCACTACAATGATAGAAACCTATGGGTTGTTAGCACTTTATACCGTGCATAAAAACTGACAATTACATCTCCCAACACTCTTTCAGGGACTTAATAAGCTTTCATGACTGTACCAGTTGTGCATTCAAAATGGAAATGGTAATGTGGCTCCCACATTCTGTTGAAGAGATCTGTGACTCTGAGTCCAAACACCTGATTCCATGAGAGTCACCACAACTTTTTATTGGAAATTTCTACCTCTGTAGTAGAGAAATAGATGTTTCTACATATCCCCTCAGTCTTTTATACTCTTCCTACTTCAGATGTTAGAACACTTCACTGTGTTTCTCTCTGCTGTTTCTTATTTTATGATTCTCTCTAAACCTCTACTTTGTTTGGTCGTTCACTAAGAGAAATTACCATATGTACACAGAGATGGACTTCCTTCCAAAGCAAGAAAATCTGCACCAGAAGGATCTCTCACAGTTTTCACCAACAACCAAACAACAAGGGACAGAATGTGTTGGCAAAGATATACCTACTTCCGGTATACTAAGGAGTTGAAAACCCTGTTGTGAAGGGCAATTTGATTTGTTACAGCTCTCAATCCCATAATCTTTTCTGGAATGTGGTTTAATGTTCTTTTTCCCACAATATGACCTCTTAATTAGCTTTATTGGGATAGCTGGGAACTCCAACAAGACTTTATAACATTTTTGATATGGAGAAAATGCAATTCAATTTCTTATTTCATTGTATTATTTTCTCGACCTTAGCTCAGTTTTATTCCCTGCAGTGGGCAATACTGAAGCACCAGTGAAACCAAGAAGGCAGGGAGTGCCCAAGGGACAGTACTGACAAAATATTAGGACATGGAATAAAGTGGCAACCGTGGCAAAAGTCCTAATGCTGAGAAAGGGTGCCCTACAAAGGACAGGGCACCCTTCTGGTTTCAACAACCATGTTCAAGATGACACTTGGCAAGAAAGTAGGGCATAAAAGGCTGCATAGTTTGAACATTAAGAGAAAACTGGTTGAGCAGTGGCATGGCAGAACTTTGCAGGAAGACAGTCGTCAACAGGGAATCCAATAACCAGGTCACTGACAGTCACTATGTACTTCCAAAGCAAGGAACTGTGAGACGATTCAGCACATGGGTCCAGGTACTGGAGAGCCACCTTGGCATTCATGTAGGACAAGAAAAGAATCTTGGGTGCGAACTCCATCACATGGTGTCTGGGGGCTTTGCCCAAGGCTGGGGCCTCTCCAGCCTGCATAGTCTAGAGATGCCCCCTCACCTGATGAGTTCCATAAACAGCAACACTTTCCACTCCAGTGCTTCTCCAGTCAGTCCCCATTTTCCAGGGGGCCCCATGGGCCACTATTTAATGTGCACCCCTTCCCACCCTGTCACCCGTTGCAAACTCCACCACACGTTGCTGCCCACTACTGAGAGACCAGGGCTCTCCCAAAAAGCCCCAACATGTTGTTACTTCTAATGAGCATTTACAAACCACGTTGTCACTGCACTAGTTGGTGTATACATCTATAGCAACTTACAACCATGTCCCACAGAGTATAAGCTCAGAAATATTTTATGAATAAGTAAGTGACCACAGCAGTGATTTGTGTACTGTGATATAATAGGGATTTTAAGGATGTGAAATTATACCCTAGTGACAACCTTAGTCAGGTACTTACTGGACTCCTTTGCCTTTTACATGATTTGTCAAGTGCTTTCACATTTAATGGATTTTACTGGTATGCATCTGTTGTTCAATGTGATAACTCTTCTGTCATTTTACCTTTGAGTAATTAATTTTTATCAAGAAGGGGTTTTTGAAGTTAAGTAGGGAATCAAGGCCTTTTCCATCAATAAAAGTCTGACTTAAGAACTTGCAGAGGCTGTAAAGAACCATCTCAGACTTAGGAATATGTGACATGAGAGTGAGGATCAGGGTGCAGATCTCAGAGTTCCCAGTGGAGAGGTCATGCCAGTCTTAAACATGTCTCCTCATCCCGAAGAACCTAGTATTCTTCTCAGAAAGTCCACCTTTCCTTTCCACAGAGTGCAGACCTGGGTTAGATTGAAGTATATGGCCCAGACACCCACCCATCAGGCAGACCAGGTTCTGAAACAAGGGATTTAACTTGCATCTACATTGCTAAAAAATATCAGAACTACTTGCACACATGAAAATACACACATGTACGCACAACAGGGAAAAATTAGCTGCTGGAGATGTGACATCATAGAAATGTTCCATCAGCAGATACGTCTTTTTTGATCAAGGACAGCTTTTTTGCTCTGCATGTTCTTGGAAGCCGTTACAATAGCAGGCCCAAGCACAGGGAGCATCAGGCTCCTCAGACAGTTCCCCGAAGAGTTCTGAATTCTGGTGGCAGTGTTCTGAGCACTGCTCTTCCATCAGGAGCTGATACAGACACTAGCCCACAGTGCCCACAGCATGATGGATGAAATGAGATATTCACACGGACTTCAGAGTCTGGTGGAGGAAAACAGACAGCATGGCTTTTCTCTCAAGGGGAGCAAAAGCCATGGCCCTTGCTGTCACCGGCTTTTATTGGGTTTCTTGGCACATCGCATTATGGTCCCCATGTACTGTGCACAGGTTCACTTTAGGTGGTTACCTTTTACAGACAACAAAAGAGAGGATGCCGCTAATCACATCACAGAAGAAGGATATTTGCAAATGAAAGGGAAAAGTGGTTGAACCTGTTACACTGCATAATGGGGAGTTTTAGCATGGATTTTTGGAAGTTATGGTAAGCATTTGCTGTCTCAATTCAGGGTGAGGTAGTTTTAGCAAAAGCAAGTCCCAAAGCAGCCTAGATACATTGCAGGTCTGATTTCCCATGGGACAACCTACAGATGGGCCTGGGTCCTGTGCATCTCCGAGTGGGAGCTGAGCCCATGCCAAACAGAGTGGTCTCCTACAGTTCCCTGAAGAGTTCTGAATTCTGGTGACAGTGTTGTGAGCACTGTTCCTCCAGCAGGAGAAGCACCCAGACCCATTCCACCCTGGACATGTCCCTGAAGTGAAGCACTCATCACAATCTCCATCCTAGTACCTCAACTGCCATTTGGACCTGTTGGCAGAGTCCCTGACCAGAAAGACAAGAAACATGGCCTGCAGGATGAGGGGCCAGACCTGGTGAGACCAAGTCTATGGGACAGTCCACATGAGGAACTGCTCCTGTGGAATACAGCCATGGGCAAAATTCTTTGTTACTTCTACAATATGTTAGGAGACTTGTCAGTTTCTTTAAAAAATATGGTTACTATCATGATTAGGATAGCATCAGATTTATGGGACTATGTAGAAAAAGTACCTTTGTTAGAATTTTTCCCCCTATACTTCACTGTAACATATTAATCTTACTATTTCTATTCAAGCCTTTAAAACATAATGTAATTTTAGTCCAGGCATACATTACACTTTGAAATTACAATTTTTAAAATGTAATTCTAGGTACCTTAATTTTTTATGTACTTTGAATGGGTGTTTTAAGAGATTAGTTTGCTACAATAATTATATATTTATATCCATTAAATATATAACTTATTTTATTATATGTTATATAATTATGTACCACTATATATAACATAATATGTACATAAATAGCATGTGACATAATTGTATATATAAATACTCCTTTATATTCACTGATATTTATATATTTATATACATAACCACATTATATATTTACATGTCAATACAGATAAAGATATATATATTTATAAGTATTTATAAATATATGCTGATATATAAGTATATATTTATGTAGAGAGAAAAATACATTTACATCAATGTATATTTATATTCAATATATAACATATATGTGTATATATACAGTATTATATATATAAATATATACATACATCTAAGCTGTCTATATCTCCTTGTTTAAGTTAGGATTCTTGTAAAATACATTTGGCAGGGTCATCAGAGTTTCTTTAAACTGTCTTGATTAGTCACATTTCCACTGTTTCATCTTAATGATAGATTACCAGTTAAAATCTTGTTGTTTTCTATTTGTTTTATTTATTTTTTATTTCTTTCCTTTTTAAATAACTTATCAGTCTTTATTTGAGCACATTTTTCTTCTTCCATCTTATCTTTTTTTCTGTAAGATCTTATACATCTACATTTAATTTAGTTCTAAACTTAGTGTTTATAATAAATAATAGTATATTCTCAATTGCTGGTTAGTAGCCTTTGTCTTATTGTTGAGATGTATTTTACTTTTATGTAAGCTTTATGGAAGTACAGAGTACATTGTTAAGATTATTTAAAGATTAAATTTCCTTTTAGAGCTCTTAAAATAAAAATAAATTTTCTTTAAACTCACGTTTTTAATTTCTAATACTTCATTTCTCTATGAAGATACGAGATTCTGACTTTCTTTTATCTACCATAAGCTGAAATGTATCTTTTTAATGGTTACCTTCAGAATTTTCTCTTTCCTATTCATTCATTCATTCATTCATTTATTCATTTTAAAGAGAGGGGAAGGGACAGAGGAAGGAAAGAATCATCAATTGGTTGCATCTCATTCATTTCCACTGGGCACCTGACCCACAACTCAGGCATGTGCTCTGACAGAAAATTGCACCAGTGATCCTTCAGTTTGAAGGACAATACCAAACACACTGAGTCATAATAGTCAGGGCTTTTTGTTATTTAAGAGTTAATTCTTCATGTATGGATTCTGCTCATCTCTCTCTCATGGTGGCTCCTCATGTAGTTTGGATGGTGAATGCATGTAGTGTTTTGATTCTGTCAATTTGAGTTTTGGTTCATTTTTGCAGGCCTGCCCTTTCTATGTGGCATCCCTATGCCCATGGTTGTGAAAGTGTTCCTAAGGAACAGCTTTACATTTGCTCCTTTCATGGTCTCTAGTATTTTGGACCAATCTTCATGTTTAATTTCCAAGCTGAGGTTCCTGCTCCCTGGAGGTGCTATAAATTCACCTCTGCACATTGTAGAGACTGAGGTGGGTATTCTTATAGGGAACTTTCTTTTTAATTCAAGGCACCTATACAAGGAAACTTTTCTTGCTGCTTCCTAGACCAAGTGCACAGAATTCTGTTGCATGCTCTTTAGCTCTTGAACACATTTGCACGTTAGGCAGGCAGCTCAGTCCCAGCTGACTTCTATCTTTTCTTCTCCTCCTCTAGATCTAAAATTCTCAGCTTGGGGACCAAATCTGAAAACCATGTGGAGTCCCACAGCAAGAGCTTCGGTTCCATGTTTGGAGTGTTCTCTTCATTTCTGAAGCCTAAGGGCTTCCATCACCCATTGTTAACAGCATGTGACTTTATATCATACAATTCTATTACTTTGCTTCTGGAGGGTCTCTCTACCCATCACACTTAATTCCTTTTTCAGTCAGCTTGATTGGCCATGTTGATGGAAAGGGCTGAAATGCAACTCACATATGACCGGAATTTTGGTGGTAGCCAAAGACCAGACTCTCCTTCCCATTTCTTTAAGAAACAGAGAGTTCAGTCAAAGTCCATTTGATCCATCATCTTCCTTAGTTACTGGGACTAATGATAAGGAATTTAGTGAGGAGGCTTTCCAATCAAGATAGAGGCATAGGTAGATCCACTTTGCCTTCTGGCACAAGTGAAAGAGGACACACACACAAAATTAAAAACCAAGAAGAACCAGACCTGCCAGGAAACCAAAATGTATAGAGGTCCCACAACCAAGTAATGAAAGAGAAAACATTCATACAGATCATTAGGAGGGGTGGAGGTGGGCAGATGGGACAGAGAACTTGCAGCAAGGTGTGAGCTGGAAGCCCATGGCAGGCAATGGTGCTACTGGTGGACTGAGTGAGGTGGTGGGGTAGAGAGTGGGCAGACTCACATTTGTGTGCAGCTAAATTGGGAGGAACAATTTGGGAGTTACACAGACCACACAACTCACGTTTTCCATGTGGGATAGTAAAGCAGCAAAGCCTCTGACTGAAAAAGCCTTTGACATTTCTGTCATTGGGAAAAACTCCCAGCCTCACAGGAGAGGTCCTTGGAGAGACCCACAGGGTATTAGAATGTACACAATACCATCAACCAGGGAAACAGCTCCAGAAGTGTCCAATATGATTGTAGGTAGCAGAGGAAGTGAATGAAGGCCAGCTCAGAAATGGGCAAGCCCCATTGTTCTCTCTCAGACCCCTCCCCCATATCCACCACCAAAGTGTAGCCAGGTGAGTTGCCCTACCCTGGCAAATACCTAAGGCTCCACACATTACTTCATAACAGGCACACTGAGAAAAAATTGTGGCCAAAATGAAAGAAAAGTTCAAAGCTTCAGAAAAAATACAACTAAGTAATGGAAAGATAGCCAAGGTATCAGATGAATATTTCATAACAACAGTAATCAGGATGCTCACAGAAATGGTTGACTATGTTCACAAAATAGAGGAAAAAGTAAAGGCTATGAAAAGTGAAGTAAAGCAAAATGTACAGGAAACCCACAGTGATTGGAAGAAAACAGGTACTCAAATTAATGTTTTGGAGCAGAAGAAAGAAAAAACATTCAGCTAGAGGAGAATGAACAGAAAAAAAATTTTTTTAAATGAGGAGAGTCTTAGGAATCTCCGGGACAACTCCCAACATTCCAACATCAGAATAATGTTGGTGCCAGAACAAGAGGAGGAAGAGCAAGAAATTGAAAACTCATTTGAAAACACAATGAAGGAGGTCTTCTCTATTCTGAAAAAGGAAATAGATTTCTGGGAAGTCCAGGAAGCTCAGAGAGTCCCAAAACAGTTGGACCCAAGGAAGCACGTACCCAAGGCACACCATAATTATATCACCCAAGATGAAAGATTAGGAGAGAATCTTAAAAACAGCAAGACTTAAGGAGATAGTTCCCTACAAAGGAGTTGCCATGAGATTATCAACTGATTTGTCCAAAGAAACCTTGCAGGTAAGAATTGTCTGGAAAGAAGGATTCGAAGTCAGGAAAAGCAAGGATCTATATCCAAGATTACTCTATCCTGCACAGCTATCATTTAGAAGGGAAGGGCAAAAGTGCAGAAGGGCTTCCCAGGTAAGGTCAAGTTCAAGAAGTTCATCATCACCAAGTGCTTATTATATAAAATGTTAGAGGGACTTGTCTAAGATAAAAAGGAACATCAAAAATACAAACAGTAAAATGACAAAAAACAACTCTCAACAACTGAACCTAAAAAAAGGGAACTAAGGAAATAACTAGAACAGGAACAGATTCAAAGAAATAGAGATCACATTGAGGTTTATTAGTGGCGAGGGAGAGGGGGAGAATGGGGAAAAAGTACAAGGGACAAGAAGCATAAATGGTAGGGACCAAATAGACAGAGGGATCTTAAGAAAACTATGGGAATTAATAACCCAAAGAACTTATATGTATGATGCACAGACATGAATGAAGGTAGGGGAATGATGCTGGGAGGAGGGGTACAGAGTAGAGGGCAATAAATAGGAGATAAAAATAGGACAACTGTAATAGCATAATCAATAAAATCTATGTCACAAAAGAAGTTAACAATATTGTATTTCTCCTATTCACAACCTGAAAGATTTGTGAATACAAGGGCTACACCTAGTTTGACTTGTCCACTTTGCTGACCCCTGAAAGCAGTGTCACCCAGTAATAAGGTTGGAGAAAAAGGTGACTGTCAGCTGGAATGGCTTTGCATGAAGACTGTTTCATTAGCCAGGTTTTTCTCATCTGTACAAGCAAGGTGTTCTATTAAATTAGCTCTAAGCTTGTTTCCATGTTATAAAAATAACTATAAACATAAATCCAAATTCCAGAGGCATTATGGGGTTGAGATACTATAATTTTGAGGTTGATGAATGAAATGGATTGTAAAGAGGATTGTTAGACACCATATCTCTGCTTGGGTCTGGACAGGAAGTAAGAAAACTGGCCAGACCCCATATCTGCCTACTCTTTTTTTTTTTTTTTTTTCCCCAGAGAGCCCATGGCAAGAATTTAGGAACATATATAATTACTGATCTAGATAACAGCCACCCATCTCAACAGTGAACTTCTGAAGAGGATTCAGGTTTCACTATTTTCTTGATTCTCAAAACTCACTATGGGTACAGGTTTTTTGTCCAAATAAATAATGATGCTCTTTTTCTCATGTTTGCCCTTTGAGATGGTGAGTTTTGAGTTTGGTTTGGGAAACAAGGTCATATTCCTGATACTGGAATGCCAGGTGATTACTGTTCCTCATTTGCATACTAGAACTTTCAGCCCTTTCATACCATCCTCAACTCCAAGAGGCCATATATACAGCAAGGAGGAAGCTAACCAGTTTCCTCCATTAATAAATAAAAATATTTATTTCTTTTTTTGTTTCTTTTCATTTTTAAATTAATTTATCATGACAGTTCAATTAGAGTTGTCGCATTTTCCACCATTGCTCCCCCCTGCCCTGCCCACCACCCATCTTCCACATCCAATCCTCCCTACACTTTTCTTTGTCCATGGGTCCTTTACACATGTTCCTTCACTACACCCTTCCTCTTCCTTCACTTGTTATTCCTCTCCCCACTCTCTTCCAATTACTATCAGTTCGTTCTTTATTTTCCTGTCTCCTGTTTTATTTTGATCAGTTGTTTGCTTTGTTGATGAGGTTCCATTCATAGGTAACATCATGTGGAGTTTGTCTTTCACTGCCTGGCTTATTTCACTTAGCATAATACTTTCCAGACCCATTGAAGCTGTCAGAAAGGAAGAGAGGTCCTTCATTTTTTCTGCTGCATAGTATCCCATTGTGAAAATGCACAACATTTTTTTATACACTCATTTGCTGATGGGCACTTAGGCTCTCTCCAGGACTTGGTTATTGTAAATTGTGCTACTATGAACACGGGGGTGCATGGGTTCTTGGGATTGGTGTTTCAGGGTTCTTAGGGTATAATCCCAACTGTGGAATTGCCATGTCAAAAAGCTGTTACATTTTTAGTTTGTTCAGGACGTTTATACTGTTTTCCTGAGTATCTTCACCAGTCTGCATTTCCACTGACAGGATACTTGGGTTTGCTTTGCTTCACATCATTGCTAGTACTTGTTGATTATTGGTTTCTTTATGATGGCCATTCTGACCAGTGTGAAGTGGTATCTCATTATTATTTTACTTTGAATTTCTGTGATGCCTATTGATGCTGAGCGTCTTTCACAGGCCTCTAAGCCCTCTGTATGTCCTCCTTGGAGAAGGTCCTGTTCAGGCTCTTGGGCCATTTTTAAACTGGATTGTTTTTCTTCTTGATTTGGGTCATGTGAGTTCTCTACATATTTTGGAGATCAAACTCTTGTCTGAAGTTTCACTGGCCAATGTGTTTTCCCATATGGTTTGTCCCCTTTTCATGTTGCTGATGTTTTCTTTAGCTGTGCAGAAGCTTTTTATTTTGATGCAGTTCCATTTGTTTATTTTTTCCATTATATCCCTTGCCCGGGGTGTGTTTTGGTGAAAATATTACTGTGTGGGATATCTGAAATATTTCTATCTATGTTCTCCTCTAGATCTTTTATGATGTTATAACTTATAATTAAGTCTTTTCTCTATCTTGAGCTTATTTAAATGTATGGTGTAAGTTCATCGTCTAGTTTCATTTCTTTGCATGTACCTGTCCAGATCTCCAAACACCATTTCATGAAGAGGTTATTTGTAGTCCACATTGTGCTCCTGCTCCCTTAAACTAATATTAGTTGAACATAGAGACATGGCTTTATGTCTGATTTCTTTATTGTCTTCCATTGATCTATGTGTTTGTTTTTATGGCAGTACCAGACACTTTTGACCTCAGTGCCTTTGTAATATAGTTTCAGCTAAAGTATTATGCTTCCTCCCACTTTGTTCTTCTTTCTCAAAAATGCTGAGGCTATTTAAGGTGTTAAAGGTTCCGTATACATTTTTGAAATATTTGTTCTCTATCTGTGAAATATGTCATTGGTATCTTAATAGAGATTGTTTTGAATCTATTAATTGCTTTCAATAGTATGGACATTTTAACAATGTTAATTCTTCTAATGCACGAATACCATATATTCTTCCATTGATTTGTGACTTCCTTAATGCCTTTCTTCAAAGTTGTGTAGATTTGTGAGTACAGATTTCTACCTTCTCGGTTAAGTTTATTCCTAGGTTTTTTATTTTCCTTGTTGCTATGGTAAATGGAATAGTTTCCTAATTTCTGTGTCTGATAGTTCATTGTTGCTATAAAAAGTGCTTTTGATTTCTGACTATTGTCATTGTATCCTGTGGTTTTGCAAAATTCACTTATTAGGTGGAGTAGTTTCTTAGTCGTCTGTTATGGAGTTTTCTATGTAAACTATCATGTCATCTTCAAATAATGAGTTTTGCTTCCTCCTTTCCAATTTGGATGCCTTTTATTTCTTTGCCTTGCCTGATTGGTGGCTATAAGTTCCAATACAAGTTAAACAGAAGTGGTGAAAGTGGACACCCTTGCCTTGTACTGAATTTAGTAGGAAAGTTTTTCAATTTTCCCATTGACTATGATGTTGGCTGTAGGTTTCCCTTATATGGCCTTTATTATGATGAGGTATGGTTCCTCTACTTCCACTGAGTGTTTTTTATCATAAATGTGTGCTGTCCTGTATGAAATGCTTTTTCTCCCTCTACTGACAAAATAACATGATTTTTGTCTTTCCTTTTATTGTGTGATAAATTATGTGTCTTGATTTCCAAATATTGTACTATCCCGCATTTCTGGGACCAAATGAGTTTATCAAATTTAGGTTATTTAAACACACATTTAAGATGTGCACCATTTCATGTATTTCAAAGGGCTTGTTAGTCTGAGCTCTCTTGCATCCTATTAGGAAAAACAAATCTGAGCAGCTGGGAAGGCAGCATCACCTGATACTTGGAAGAGGTAAGACCCAGCTGAGGACAAAGCAGGCCAGAATGGCTGGGCATCATGCTAACATCAGTCCGTTAAGATTATCAGAAAGCCTCTGGCTAGTCTAATGTAGGATTCCCTCCCAATTTACTGATGCCCATAATTAAATCCAGATTGCCCTAAAGATAATTCCAAATCATGAGCAAAAGAAAAGAGAATTTTTAGGTATGGATGGAAGAAAGAATTTAAAAAGTGTTGTCTTTGTAGCATTAAAATTTTGGTTTTTGTGCCACTAAACATATAGATGGTGGGTTTCTATTATTTGATTCATAACGGTGAATAGAAAGTAAGGACCAGTTTGAATTTGATTTGAAACATATGGAAAAAATAGAATTCATTGTGCAGATGAAGAGAGTGATGCTTTTTAGGAAATGCCTGTAGTGTTTTTTCAACACATTGCAATAATGCCTATGCACCACACCATGGAGCCTTCCAAAGAGTTTCTCTTCCAGTACTTCCATTCCATTTCCTTCACCCTTTGCAAAGTGCAGGTCTGGATTTGTGCTTGGGAAGTTGAGACAGAGTTATGTGGAGGCACCCTACACCATTGTTTCTGTCATTGCAATACTACCCTGATTAGCCTTGTGTCAACATTTTCTATGAAGACACAAAAGACATGCTCATTAGCTATTAGAGGGACACAAGGTCAGGGAGAGTAATAGGTGCATTTCCATGGCACTTGAGATTCTAGGTCTCCATTACACTGGACTGCATTTTGCGTGGAATATTACTGATGTCTCCTGGCTAAATACCTGGGTCTGTCTTTGCAGAGCACTAACAGTGTCCTTTTGGAAGTGGTGCACGTGTCTGACTATAACATGTACAGAGTCAAGGTGCAGGTGCACCAGACAGACACCACAATCTGGTGAACATCTCAGGTGAAAGCTGGGCCAGGGATTCTCCACACACAGGAACCTGTGGTGACATGAAAGGGACAAGCATCTAGTCTCAAATATGGGGGTGGCTTCCTCATGGCCCTCACAGTCCTCTTTCTAAAGTGTCCCACTGTCCTATGCACATAGGAATCTCAAACTCCATTTCTCCTACCAGGTCTAATGGACAGGAAAAAGTCATTCCTCACCTGTTTGTGAGAATATTAGAGAAAAATATATTTCACTTCACAGTAGAGCTCATGAACATTAGCATTTTGCTCTTTTCATTGATTTTACTACAACCCCAAGATTCTGTTGGGTAGCGAGCTCCATTGTCCTTGAAGACCTCCAAATCTTAGACATCATCACAAGGGATTTTGAGGGGTTGTACACAAAATTTACAGAAAATAATATGTAGGATTATTTGTCTGCACCTTTTCAGTTCACAGAGCAGAGCAAACCATTGTAATTTGGCCAATTTAGGAAATGTGACCTCACTCATATCTGTACTACATCATGAAAGTGGTAGTTTCCACACTATTCAGTCATTCACTGATTGTGAACTTTGATATTATTCAGCTCTGAATCTACTTCAGTATCTACTTCAGCAGGGCTACCAAAACATTCTCACTGTGTCACAATAGATTCTATTTGTTTGCCAGGGCTGCCATGAAGCAGAACCACAGGCTAGTTGGAGGGTTTTTGATGCTTATTGGCAGGGTACTATGTTCATCTTTGTAGAGTTTTAATGAAGACATCTTGGAAGAACACATGAATGGGTTTAACTACCCTTCCATGCTAGACAAAAGGTGCCTCATTCCCTGACACAAGCACATGTTGCGCAGAGGTGAGAGCTAGCTCAGGTGGGTCTCCATATCCATGACCCAAAGATTACATTCAGGTGGCCAGAAGCAGACTCAATTTAGGGACTCACCCAAGGAGACCCAATAGCATTCCATACACTGACCTGCGGTGCCATATACTCAGGAATCTAGATATCATTTCCCCCATCCAGCTACAAGTGAGAATAGAAAGAAAACACTTGTTGTAATAGGAATATTCATAAACGATTTTTGTCATAGGGGATCACAAGCATATTTGTACTTTTCTTATTCTTTTTTGATTCTTTTGGTTTTTTGCAAACTACCTGACCCACTTGTGCTGCAGAGCAGAGAATTCAACAGTCATTGAAGTCTGTCTCCAATAATGGAGGTTGTTTGCCACAGCTATGCTGCCTCTCAGTACTGGTAGACATGGTGTCATTCACCTCAGGGGCCATGTCAACAGTCCTGCCAGATCACCTAACTTTGTCCCATGGAACTGTGTATATTGCTGAGGATGCCATAGCATAGGACTCCCTGTGTGATATAAAGAGCAGACACTTAATTTTTGACAATTCCAGAGACTAAGAGATAGAAGTGTGGTTGTGGGCATGCCTAGTTCCTTTTGGGTGGTGTCTCCCATGCTCGTACATCGTTGTCCCTAACTCTCTGTCACACACAATCCCTTCTGTGCCTCCTTGTCTCTTCCCCTCGTCTGTACAGTCACTGGTCATATTATGTGAGGGTTCATTTCACTTAATTCATTAGGACTTAATAATCTCCTTTAGGTGATACGAATATAGGCATACTTTGATGATCTAGGGGTACCAAAGACATGGAATTTGGGTGACATTCTTCTTACCACAATGGTTGCCTGTACTATCCTCAGCTGGAGGAACCTGAACATGTAAAATTTTAGCAGGCAATGCCAGATTCCAAAATTAATAGTGCACCATTACAGTGTCAACAGAAGTTTTATGATGATGGCTGCTACCTTGCACCCACCGAGTGTGTTTCATTCATTTATATTTAGAGCAATGCAGGGAAAATATGGACAACTGTAACTGAACAACAATAAAACAAAAAATTACCAATCTGATTATAACGTGTCCAAGGACATCCCAGCAATCCCTAATATTCCTTTTTCCCCAGTGTAATTTTTGTCACCTTTCAGCTTGTCTTCATCTTCAGAAATGGGACCTACCTGAGTCTGCTGCTCAGAGTCCTGTCTGGTGACCAGATTTCTCCATTAAAGTGTCACCAGGTATTTGCTCTGTGCTGTTTCTCCATCTCAAGGTGGCTTTTAATGTGCAAGAAAGGAAAACAAGTGTCTTTTTTGAAGTCACTGGTTTTCATAGGCTGTGTCTATCCATCTTATGCAAAATTCCCAAAGAGGAATGGACAGAGTTCCTCGACCATTTCCATCTGTGGCAGGAACAGATAAGTCTCAGGTAACTAAGAGGAAATGACATGCATCGCGTGCTTTGGACAGTTCTCAGTTCCAATCTGCGTGACCTTGATCAGCCATTTCACATGGTGAAGCCCGTGTGATTTGTTCCCTATGATAGTGCTGATTGATGTTTCATGGATAGAAAGCTCTTCATAAGACTATGACTACGGAAGGTCTCTCACTTCTCACCTTGAAAAAATGCCTAGACAGAAAAAATTAAATCAATACTCTCATTCCACCAAAAATCAATAGTACTTTTAAAACCTATTGATAAAATCCTAGTTAGCATGGGTGCTCCAGACCCCTCTCTGGCAATATTCCCTGATGGTCTGGCAGTTTTGGATAGGCTCCAGACCTGAGTCCTCCTGCTGATTCATGGTGATGGCACTGAAGAGATGACTATCCTTGTCCCACACAGGGTGCAGCTGAGTTCATTTTTAAATTATGAGAACCCTGCAGAATGGGGGACTTCCTTGGAGGCATACTGAAGACGTTGGAGGAATTTCTGACTCCAGCTGTTCGGGGTGGGGTGGAAACATCTCCCACCTATTCACCTTCAAGACCATGCTCCCATCCTGCCCCCAAGCTCTTATGCTCTGGAAAGATCTACTAACTCTTATTAAGCAAGTTCCCCCTTTTCAGCAGAGCTCTGATTCTGACCTCAGAAAGCAGTTTGCCATAAATATGTCACCACATCTCACTGGGCCTCAGTTAGCTACTTTGAAATGTGGGGTGACAGATGAAAAAACCACATAATGTTCTCACAGGGACTACCTTGGGGACTGTCCATGAGGCTTTTAGCTGACATTTGGCTGTGCAGACAGGGTTTCTGGATGTGCTGTGGCAGTTCATGCCAATCATTTTTTTTCTGTCCACCACAAAAAATCTCCTGCCTCATTCATCATGACCTGTGGCATTTCTGTTTGGAAAAGCAAGTGGAAAACCACCTGTCAACCACCTGGGAAAGCACTTCGCTGATCTTAACACTTGCCTTTGGTATTGCCACATTAGGAATTACTGGAAACAGCAGGGTACCCAAGCCCACTCAGATATCTGAGATGGTTCTGGTTGGACTTTATTTATTTGACAATTCGTGTGAAGTACCTAGTAGAAGTAGGTCCTACTAGGGGCAGTTAACATAACTCAGTGAATGAAGCAGACAATTTCCCAGGGTCTCAGCTCTACTTGGTGAATCAGTCATTCACAATAGATATCCTTTTCAGGTCTTGTCTTTTATCTATTAGTTCTGATACAATCAGAACTTCAGGGTACCTGAAGATTTCCCAGCTAATATTGACAATGGACAGTCCTTAGGGTATGAAATAAAAAGGTGGGTGGTGCTTGGTTCCGGAATGAAGCCCTCGTGTGTTGTGAGCACACCATCTGTGGCAGGGAGGTTCTGACAACAATGAGATCTTATAGATCTGATTCCCAAGGGAGGCCTGAGCTCTGGTGGCTTCTATCCCAAGAGGACAGAATTAAGAGAAGATTGGATGGGGCCCCTGCCCTCATACCTTGAGAAGGAAGCTAGGCTGTGTTTTGTCCTAGGGTCCCAAACCCACCACACTCCCATCCCACTTAGCCTGCCCTTTCCCAGAGTCAACTCTTCTCACCACCATCCCCAGCAACAAACAGGAAATGTGGTTAGAGCCTCCTCTGCAACCTACCTCTACCTTCAGTGTAGATGAGCAGGTGATGAATGGTTGTGGTAGGCAGTGTATAGACCTTGAGAAGAAATGTCACTGGAAAGAATAGACTCACAGGGTCTCCATGCTAAACCTGCTGTATTGCCAGGCCTGCTTTTCCCAGGACAGCCATTCAGGTGTCAGGGTAGGCATTGGGCTGTCCCCTGGTTGGCCATGTGCTTGCACAGAGGCCCTGTCCCAAACAAGATTTCCCTGGGATGGTTCACTGAAGTAGGGTTTGAGACTGTGATTCTGATGAGAAACTGTCTCTCTCCAGGGCCATGGCTTCTACATTAGGAACGTGCCAGACCAGGTGCAAGGGTTTGTGAAGCCCGTATGTCTGTCCTTGTTCCGACTGAAGCAGGTCTTGGTACAGGTTAATGTCTCTACTTCACAGCATCCGTGCCAGGCCTAACTTCTTTGTGTGGATGTGAAGTATCCAGAGCCATAGGATGCAACACCAGAAGGTGAGAGGACTACAGCCAAGAAATATGATCTGGAAAGGGGTTATTCATGGGCAGGAATTATCTAAAAGGCACAGGCAACATTCCTGTCTCTGGAAAGGCAAGGGAAAATCAGGTGTGTGTTTCACTCTGTTTCTATCTGATACTCCACATCCACCTGCAGAGTTCAGACACACTGCACAGTTACAGGAAGGACCTGCTGAAGGGCTAGTGCCTTTTTCAGCTAGAGGCCTTGCCCTGGCTAGCTCTAGCATGAAATAGTAGCAGAAGCCAGGATGCAGGCATCTTTGCAAGGAGCAGGTCCTCAGGGAGCTGTGAAATGAGTTCAATTACTCTATCTCCCTGGACAAGTGGGAGATGCGTGAGGCCAATGAGTCCAGACAGTGCTGTGCTGAGGGGTGAGCTAGCCCAAATGGGTCTCCATACCCATGACCTCGAGATTATATTCCAGTGCCCAAGAACAGACTCAATCTGGGGCCTCCCCCACTGACCATCAATTCTTTTCCCTATAGTGTCCCACAGTCTCATGAAAAATGGCACTGGAACTCCAGTTCATCCTGCAGTTTCAAGTGTTGTAGAAAGAAAATAATGTATTTATAAGAATATTAGGAAACTCCTGTTGTTTTATTTCATAGTAGACAACAACCATACTTGCACTTTTTTGACCTTTCTTTTTTGTTTGTTTCTCTAGGTTTTTTTTTTTTTTTTTTTTAATGCTAGCCACCCCAGGCATTCTGCAGAAAAGTCAAGTGGACTGTCTTTGCAGACTATCTCCAATAATGCAGGTTGTTTGCCAGAGAGACACAGGCTCTCACTGCTGGTTGACATGGTGTCATTCACTTCTGGTTCTACCTCAACAGTGCTTCTGGGATCACATATCACTGTCCAGGGATATAGTTTTCTGGAGCTGCCATAACATAGGACACCACTGGGTGGTGTATAGAGCAGACACTTAAGTTTGAGAATTGCAGAAAGTAGTAGAAGTGTGGGAGTGAACAGACCTGATTTTTTTCTTTTTTTTCTACTCTATTTTTCTTGTTGCTATAGCAAATGGGATTTATTTCCTGCCTTCTGTTTCTGTTATTTCATTGTCAGTGTGTACAAAAATATCTTCAATTTCTGAATATTGACTCTGTATCCTGCTGTTTTGCCAAATTCGCTTATTAGGTTGAGTAGTTTTTTTTTGTTTTGTTTTTGTTTTGTTTTGTTTTTTTGTTTGTTTGTTTGTTTGTTTTTCTGGAGTCTGTAGCATTTTCTTTGCACGCTATGATATCATCTGTAAACAATGACACTTTTACTTTCTCCTTTCCAGTTTGTATACCTTTGATTTCTTCTTGTCTGATTACTGTGGCTAGGGCTTCTGATACTATGTTGAATAGAAATGGTGAAAGGGGACATACTTCTCTTTTTGCTGATCTTAGTGGGAAAGATTTCAGTTATCTCCCCCTAAGTATGATGTTGGCTGGAGGTCTCTCACATATGGCCTTTATTACATTGAGGAATAATCCCTTGATTCCCACTGTCCCAAATGTATTTTTATAAACAGGTGTTGCAGCTTATCAAATATTTTTTCCACCTCTATTGATATGATCATTGATTTTTGCTTTTTTCTTTTGTTCATGTAATGTATTACCTTTATTGATCTGTGAATATTGTATCATCCTTGCATCCCTGGGATGAATCCCACTTCATCATGGTGTATGGCTTTTTAATGTATTGCTGGGTGCCGTTTCCCAATATTGTGTTGGAGGTTTTATCATCTATGTTCATCAGGGATATTGGCTTATAATTTTCTTTCTTTGATGTATCCTTATCTGGTTTTGTGATTAGGATGATGATGGTTTTATAGAAAGAGTTTGGGTTTCTTCCATCTTCTTGGATCTTTTGGATTAGTGTGTGAAGGATGAGGGTTAGCTCTTCCTTAAATGTTTACAAAATTCTCCTGTGAAACCATGCGGTTCAGGGTTTTTGCGTGCTGCAAGTTTTTCTTATTACTGCCTGGATTTCATCAACTGTTATTAGTCTTTTCAGGTGTTCTACTTCTTCCTCATTCAGTTTTGGGAGATTATATTTTTATAGAAGTTAGTCCCTTTCACCTAGGTTTTCAAATTTCTTGGCATATATGTCTTCATAGTACTTTCCTAAAATCCTTTGTATTTCTGTGTTGTCACTTGTAATCTCTCTACTTTCATTTGTGATTTTGATTCTTTTGGTCCTCTCTCTTTTTTTTCTTGATGAGTCTGCTGAAATGCTTGTTCATTCTCGTTATCTTTACAAAGAACCAGCTCCTGGATTTACTGATTTTTGGAATTGTTCCTTTAGTCTCTCCGTCATTAAATTCTGCTATGATATTGGGTATTTCCATCCTTCTGATTTGCCTGGGCTGTCTTTTTTATTGTTCCTCCAATTCTTGGAGATGTAGGTTTAGGTTGTTTATTTAAAATTTTTGTATTTCTTTATGTAGGCCTGTATTGCTGTGAACTTCCTTCTAAGGACTGCCTTCTCTGTGTACCATGAGTTTTGTACTATTGTGAGTTCATTTCCATTCGTTTCCAGAACCTTTTTGGTTTTGTCCTTGATTTCATTCTTAACCCATTCATTGTTTACTAGCATGCTATTCAATCTCCATGAGTTTAAGTATTTTCGAGTTTTTTCCTTAATGTTGGTTTGTAGTTTCCTGCCCTTGTGGTCTGAGAAGATGTTTGATATGATTTCAATTTTCTTGAATGTTGAGGCTTGCTTTGTGTCCTATCTCATGATCTACCTTTGAAAATGTTCAATGTGCATTTGAAAAGAATATGTCTTTTGCTTCTTTAGGATGAAAGTTTACATATATGTGTGTGTATGTATATATATGTATAAAATTAGTAAAATCCCTTTGTCTAGGGCATTTTTCAATGCCACGATATCCTTGTTGATATTTTGTTTGGAAGATCTATCCCTTTTTGACAGTGGGGTGCTAAAATCTCACAGTATATATATATGCTGTCTATATCTTTCTTGACTCCTCCAAAATTTTGCTTATGTATTTGCGTCCTCCCATGTTGGATGCATATATCTTTATAATGTTTATGTCTTGTTGATGGATTCTTCTCCTGATTATTACAAAGTGTCCTTCTGGGTTTCCTTTTATGGCCTTTGTTTTGAAGTCCATTTTCTCAGATGTAAGTATCGCTAATCCAACTGTTCCTCCCTGCCTGTTTACTTGGAATATTTGTTTTCCAGCCCTTCACTTTCAGTCTGTATAGTTATGTTGTTCGGAGATGGGTCTTTTGTAGGCAACATATGTGTAGTTCATGTTCTCTTATCCATTCAGCTACGCTATTTTTTTCACTAAAGCCTTTAATCCATTTACATTCAAGGTTATTATTGATCAGTTCTCATTCATTGCCATTTAATGTCCTTAGTACCTTTGTTCCTATTTCCCTCACTGTTTTTCTTTCTCGTCTTAAAGCAGTATCTTGACATATTTTGCAGTGCTAGTTTGGTGGATTTACTGTTTCATCCTACTTTCGTCTGGGAAACTCCTTATTTGGCCTTGCCTTTTAATTGAGAGCCTTACTGGACAGAGTAGTCTTGGCGGCAGGCCTTTGCTTTTCATTACTCGGAATATTTCTTGCCATTCGCTTCTGGTTAGTAATGTTTCTGTTGACAAGTCAGCTGCTAGCCTTTTCTGGGCTACCTTGCTGCCTTTTAGATCTTCTCTTTTTCTTTAAATTTTGCTATTTGCATTATAATATGTCTCACAGTGAGCCTCTTTGCATTCATCTTGATTGGGACCCTCTCTTCTTTCTGGACTTGAGTGGCTCTTCCCTCATCAAATTAGGGAAGTTTTCATTGTATGTTTTGCAGACAGGTTTTCTATTCCTTGCTTCTCTTTTTCTCCTCTGGTATCTCCATTATGTGGATATTATTCCGTTTCATGTTGTCCTGCATTTCCATTAACCGCTGCTCATTCTTTTCCAGTCTTTTTTTCTTTTCTTCCTATTTTGGGGAGTTTTGTTTTGTTTTGTTTTTTTTTTTTCCATATGCCAGCTCACTGACTAGATCCTCTGCTTCATCGAACCTCCTTTTGATTCCTTCTACTGTGTTTTTTAATTCAGAAATTGAATTCTTCATTACATCTTGGCCCTTGTTGATTGTTTCTATGTCCTTTTTTCTGCTGATTTGCTTTGATGTAAGTTCCTCATAATTTCTCTGTAGTTTTTGGTAATTCACTCTGAGTTCATTCAGCTTCTTATAACCACTGTTTTGAACACAATATCTAAATGTTGCCTGGCCTCTATTTCATGTAGCATTCTTTCGAAAGATTCCTACTTTCCTTTTCACTGGGGCTTGATTTTTTTGTCTTGCCATTGTTAGTGTGACTCTTCTTTTTTACTTCTATTTCTGAAACTGATGTCTTTTGACTTTCCGACTTTGAGGTGTGAGATTCTACAGTGGGAGGCCTGTGAGATTTATTTGTGCAGTCTCCTTGATCTCCTGAACTTGAAGTTCTTTGGGTGCCACTTATGCCTTTTATGCCGGTTTGTTGGATATAACTGGGTTTTGATTGTCATCCAGTCGTTCTTTCCTGGGTCCTTCCTTGCTGCTAGTTGAATGAGGGTCACTCTGCCCACCATGTCTTGTGTACTGCTGTGCAGACACTTTCCAAACAAAAGCACAGAGCCCAGGAAATACACCCACACATACCAATACAGTGTCTCCCTCACAATCCCACTATCAATGGTAATGAACAGTATTAATAGGAGTGTAACAAGATTAAGACTATTACAAGAAAGGAGAGTGGATATGAGATGACCTACTGAAAGACAAATTATTTTGAAAGGGTAGAGGCAGGACCACTAAGAAGAGTTTGAAGTTGGATCAATGGAAGGACACAAAGTAAAGTTTCCTTACGAATAAATAAAGGAAATGAAGAGTGTCTAATGGAGTATGAGAAGGGAAGCATATAATATCAGGACTGAACATAAATTGAAGTAATATAAAATAAAATAATTGAGACAAAGGAAAAGATGAAATATTAATTAAAATATCAGAGCCAAGTTGGAGAGAAAGATCCACCAGAGTGCTATCCACAACACAAAAGCTAAAATTGATATAGGTGGCATGGGGAAAAGGGGGAAAAAGAAACAAATAAAAAATCTAAGAGAAATTTAGAGGAACAGGAAGTAATTTTGTAATGATAGAGGAACAGGGAATACT
Source organism: Glossophaga mutica (assembly GCA_039655065.1). Taxonomy (NCBI): domain Eukaryota; kingdom Metazoa; phylum Chordata; class Mammalia; order Chiroptera; family Phyllostomidae; genus Glossophaga; species Glossophaga mutica. Next base: position 93,769,461 of record CM077309.1, on the reverse strand, counting down.
AAGAATGAGAAAGAAATAAACAGACAGTGTGTGGGAGGGAATTAAAATTTGGAATGTAAAGAATAAAAAGAAAATAAAGAAAATAAAGGAAAGATGAAAGAGAAAAAGAATAAAGACAAACAGAAAAAGAAAGGAAAACCAGGCTAAGAGAGCAAAACTCAAATTTGAGTCAAAATAAAAACAAAGGAGTAGAAGAGGGGTCCAGTAAAATTTGTTATTTGAAATGCACAATTAGTGAAGCTTTAGGGATAACGTAGAAAAAACAGCACAACAATGACCCTCCCCAACTAGCAAAGATTTTTAAAGTTATAGAGACAATGAGGGTGTTTTAGGAGCTGGGCAAAAGGATGTCAAATGACCTTTGAGAAGAGAATTCATTTTGAGTGCCTGGACAGGGGAGAAACAGTAAGAGTGTATAATGGGAACAATTTGTAGCTAGGGAGAAAACCAAAACTGAAATGAAAATACTGCAAAAGAAGAGGACGGTAAAATAGGCTAAGGGAAGGGAGGGGCAAAATGTGTGAACTGAAATACACTGTAGTAGAAAATCGAGTGACTTCTTATACACTCCCTGCAGGACAAGAAAGGAACGTTATAAAGCTATGCACTAAAGAAAATATTGCAAATCATGAGGAAGACCACAGTGGCTTTCATCTTGGTAGCCTCTTGTAAATACCACTATTTTTTTTTCTTTCTGAATCTGCCTCTGGGGATGTTGGATATTGACCCCATCTGACCTTAGGCAGCTTGCTCCATACTTCCAGTCATCTTCTGTCTCTGACTCTCTCCTGAAATTCTTAATCTGGTCACTCTTCACTCAGCAGTCTCCTTTTTTAGCACCTTAGGGTGAAGCCAATGCCCTCCTGGGGTGGGGACTATTGTTTCCCCTCAGGCTGCTGCTCCTCACAGGCCTTGGTCTGCCTGAGCAAGATGGTTGCTGCATGTGGGGGCTGGCTCAGCACTAGATCCCGGTGGCTACATTCTCTCCCTACAACCTCCATCCCTCCTCTAGTCTCTGTAGTCCACTCTGCCCCATCTTTGCCGGAGATCTACTCCCTCTGCCTATCTGTGTCCGTTGTTCATCCAGTCTCTAGGACTCAGCAGTCAGGCTTAAGCATCAAAGGGCCAGGGCAGAGACCCTGCTGGGGTTGGGGCTATTGTTTTCCCTCAGGCTACCACCACTCAGAGAGGAATGGTCTGCCTGAGCACAAAGCCTGCTGCCCTCTAGGGCAGAAGTGGCCAAGGCAAGGCCAGAGGGCCAAATCTGGCCCTCCACCTTGTTTCATCTTGCCTGACACCTCATTTCTACCTGCAGCAGCACCAAGGTCCTTGCCCCTAGTTAAGGAGTGGTTACATTTATAAAGTCTAAAATTACATTCCACCGTTTGTAGGTAACCTCGATGCTAGGTAGGCCCCAGAGAAAATGGGTTTGACTCCTCCAGTATAGGGGATGACTCAGCATGAGGATGCTAGCAGCTACTCTTTCAGTTCTCCCCCCAAGGCTTCCGTTCACCTTCTTTCCTCAGGCATCACCAGCCCACTAGTCCCCACCTGTGCCAGAGCCCTGGATAAGTGTCTGCAAATGGAAATTTGTGTTTTGGCCCTTTAAAGTGTCCTCATGTCTCCAAAAGTCTGTCTCTGGCAGAGAGCAACCCTGCCACTTTTGTTCGCTGGTTATCTCTGTACTTTTGGGGCTATGCTTTTCTAGTCTGGGTATCCTAGCTTACGGTCCAGACCCAAATTGCCTGTGGTGGATCCAATAGGCAGCCTAATTATCCCTCCAGACCTGCCACATAAGGAAGCCCAGACAGCCCTCTCCAGTCTGTATCTCACTCATTACCAGACAGGTTGTGCTGAAGCTGGATTGCTAAAGTTATATGCTTCTCTCTGTCTACTGTTCAGTAGTTTGCTCTGGGTAGTATCTCCAGAACTCAGTTCTGATTCCAGTTTGGTCTTGGGTGGAGTTCAGTGTGATTGCCATTCACTCTGCTGTCATCTTTCCTCTCAGTTTTTGCTCTTTTTAAACAACCTACCCCAGATATCTGCAGAGGAGTGAGGTCAGCAGTCTTGCAGACCTTCTTCAATAATGGAGGTTGTTTGCCACAGAGATGCAGCCTCTCAGTGCTGGTAGACATGGTGTCATTCACTACTGGTGCCATGTCAGCATCCTGTCCGGATAACTTAAGTGTGTCTGAGAAAAAGAATAAGTTTGCAGGCGATGCCATAACATAGGCACCCACTGGTTGGTGCATATAGTAGACACTTCATTTCACAATTTCAGAGAAGAGGAGTTAGAAGTGAGGGTGTCAGCAGAGCTGGTTCCTGGTTGAGAGGTTTCTGCCTGTTCATACATAATGGGCTTCTCCCTCCTTGTCATATGGAATCCCCTCTGAGCTCCAAGGTGTCTTCCCATCCTCTAAGGTCACTGGTCATATTGTGTTCAGGGCCATATTACTGAATTAACCTTAACTTTAATAACTTGCTTTATGACATACTCATTCAGTCATATTTTGAAGTTCCAGGATTTCTGAAGTCATGGATTTTGGTTGAAACACTTAAGACCACAATATTCACCTATACTCTCCTCATCAGGGAGGACATGGACATTTAAAATTTTATCAGCCATTCCCAGAATCCAAAATGGAAAGTCTGTTGCATGACACTGCCAACAGAACTTCTGTGACCATGGTTGTTGCCTTGCACCCAGCCCAGCCCGTATGCATCTTGTTCTGTTATATTTAGAGCAATGTAGGGAAAATAAGGAAAATGGTAAACTTACAATGATATTTTAAAAAAAGGTAAAATTTACCAATCCGATTTCAAGGGACCTAAGGATATCCTAGTGTTGCTTGATTTTCACTTCCCCCAGCATCCTTTGTCTCACCTTTCATCTTTTCCCATCTGCAGAGATTGGACATTCCTGAGTCATGTCCTCAGACTCCTGCCTAATGATGAGCTTTCTGTAGTCAAGAATTACCAGGGATTTACCCTTGTACACTTCTGCATCTCAAAATTACCTTTCATGGAAAAGAAATGGAAAGAAGTGTCATTTTGGAAGTCACTGGTTTTCACAGGCTGTGTTTCTCCCTCTTATACACATGTCCCAAATGGAGAGGGCAGTGTTCCCCAAACCATTTCCATCCATGTGAGGAATAGATAAGGCTCAGGTACCAAAGAGAAAATGCCATGTATCCGGCTCTGGACTCTTCTGTGTTCAAACCTGTGTGATCCTGGAAAGCCATTTGACATACCCAAACCTGTGTAATTTAATCTCTATAATGAGGGTGCTCCTTAAGTTCTTGTGGATATGAGCTCTTCATGCAGACTATGAGTATGGAATGTCTATTATGCCTCATCTTAAAAAAAAGGTCTAGGGAAAAAAAAAAAAAAAAGGTCTAGAAATATGTTGCGGTTGGTGTGGCTCAGTGGTTGTGTGCCAGCCTGTGAATCAAAGAGAAATTTGTTCGATTCCCAGTCTAGGGCACGTGCCTGGGTTGCCCGCCAAGTCCCCAGTGGGAGGTCATAGGAGAAGCAGCCTCACATTGCTCTTTCTCTCCCTCTCTTTCTATCTCCCTTCACCCCTGTAAAAAATAAAAGTAAATAAAAGTTTTAAAATAATGTCTTGAAAACAAAAATTGTACCAAAATTTGATGTTATTCTTAAAATGTGTTGATAAATCCCTATTCAGTGTGGACACTGCTTACCCTTCTTTGCACAAGTCTTTGAGGGACCAGGGGTTTTGGATGAGCTCCAGAGCTCAGTATTCCTGATGTTTCATGGTGATGTCACTGATGGATATCTTTACTGGTTTCATCCAGGGTACAGTTGAGTTCATGCTTAACCTACGTGAATCTTTCAAGTGGCAGGTCCTCAAGGGAAGCACACTGAAGAAGGTGGCAGATGTCCTGGCTCCAGCTTCCCTCAGTGGAAACATCTTCCACCTCACCACATTCAGGGCCATGTACCAGCTTTTCTCCAGAGCCTAAATTTTCTTGGATGATCTGCTTTCTCAGTGAACACTGCCCACTTTTCAGCACAGCTGTGTTTCTGTCCTCTGCTAGCTCTGTGTCATGAAAATGTCACCACATATCTCTGAGCTTCACTTTGTTCCCTTGCAATGTGGGGTGACTGAGGACCAACCTCATAATGTTCTTACAGGGACTACAGTGGGGATAAGCCAGCCAGGTCACAGCTGGCATCAGACTCCACAAATATGGTTTCTGGACATGCTGTTCTTATGCATGGCAATTATTTTTTTTCTGTCCACCATGGGGAATCTCCTCACTCCCCTGTAGGATCCAGAGGAATTTCTGAGCTTGGAAAATCAAGAGGAAAGCTATCTGTCAAGAAGTTGGAGAAAGCACTTTGGTGATATTTGTACTTCTCTTCCATGTTGTCACTTTTTGATTCTCTGGGGATAGCAGGGTTCCCTAGCCCCACTCAAAAGTCTGGGATGGTCCTGGTTGAACTTCATTTATTTGACAATGTGTACTAAGCACCTACCATAAGTAGGCCCTACTAGGGGCACTTAGCATAGCTCAGTGAATGAAGCAGACACAATCTCAGGGACTGGGTTCCACTCAATTAATCAGTCAGTCACAATAGGTATCATTGGCAGGTCCTGTCCTCTATCCATTAGATCAGAGATGATTAAGGTATTCTCGGCACCTGTAGGTTTAACTGCTTATAATGAAAATGGACATTCAGCAAGGTATGAAATAAAACGGCGGGTGTTATTTGTTGTTCAGCTCAGAAAGAAGACCTCCTTTGTTGAGAGCATACTGTCTGTGTCAAGGTTGGTCTCACATCAAGGAGATCTTATAGATCTGATTCCCAAGAGAGGCCTGAGCTCTGGTGGCTTCTACCTCAACAGCACAGCATAGAGAGAAGTGTGGATGTGGCCCTTGGCCTCATAGAACCAGACAGAGGCTTGGTTGTATGTTGCCCTAGCATACCTAACCCACCGTAGTCCACTCCTGCTCATCCTGCCCCTCTGCAGAGTCAACTAATCTCAACACCATCCCGAGGCTCCAAACAGGAGATGTGGTCAGAACTTATGCAGAAATCTACCTCTAACTTCAGTGTAGTTACCTGTCATTGGCTAACCAGTAGTCCACCACAGTCAAGCAGGGGGATATGAGGAACGTGGAGGTACCTTCCTGCCGGGGGAAATGTTCTATCTTCTTAGTGGTTCATGGCCCCAAGACATTTATCACTCAGCCCTCACCATGGGACCTTTCTTTCTGTTAATGAGTCTACAGTGTCTGAAACTAGGCAGGTCAGCTCCCAACACCCTAGCCCTTTGAGAAGCTCCACACCCAAACAGCACCCAGAGCCCTGCAGTCCAGGAGCCTTTCTCAAGTGTGCATGTGCGGGAAATTCCTGGAGAAAGTGGGATGGGTGGATGCAGGCCTATGTAGCCTTAACCTGGATCTTGATCAGTAAGCCCTGGGGGACAGAAGAGCAGGGCAGTTAGAAACTAGCCAAGGGTTAAGGTTCTGCAGTAACTCCAATGAGATTTCCAAGCTAGTAAAGCTCAGGAAAATGCAACTTAATTGTACCCACAGGCAGGTGAGGTCTGGAGATTAGCTGAAGGAATGAATACGGACCATTCTAAAGAAAACTCTTTATTCTCTTCACTTTTACACTCTGATTCTAAGGTCCCAAAACCTGTTCATAGAAGGAAAGGAGGGGACATGTTCTGTGAGAAGAAGAACCTTACCTTAGATATTGAGAGCTTCAGTACAAAACAGCCCCAGCATTGCTTTGTTTCTGCTGGCAATCTTTCCCTCAACAGTATAATTTTGCAGCCCTTGGTGACATGAGATCCCTCCCCCTGGTGAATACTCAGGCCTGGTGGTATAACAGAGAATTTACTCAGAGAGTAGGTAGGACAAGGCCGATGGAGTTTTTTCAAAACATCGATAGATCTGTTTGTGGGGTTCATCAAATTTGTTATCTTCAAGAGGTTTGTTGTGTGTAGAAGAATCCCTCAGTAAATGTTTATTCAAGAAAGACATGAAGAATTTTCTTTCCTCTGTTGTTTACTTAGAACTTGGACTTAAACCTGACCATGTGGATGTAGCAGCGTTCTCCCTCTAAAGGAGCATTTGATCTGAGGAAACTGCTCCACTTTCTGGCCAGTGTTCATACACCTGAGACCAAGTTCCCTTTAGCTCTGACCTCTGTCTCATGCTAATTTTTGTTGACAAGCTCCTCAGTGATGCTTCCTACTGCCAGCTGCTGTGGAGAGCCCCACTACCCTCAGTGCTGGCACTGTGGTGGGACTGCACTGGAGGAGGATGGAGGGAGTGGTGCACTTTGGTGTCTGGGTGGTTTCTTTGCATGATGGGGCTGAAGTTTAGACTGCCGTGTTTTCCGTTTACATTGTGCTTTGCATTATTTTTTGTTGTGACACACCATTGAGAATCTGACTTAATATTGTGGTGATGTTTCTATTTTCTCCACTCACAAGATATGCTTTAGGTAAGAAAATACTGAAACAGTTTGCTGGAAACTTTTCCAAATATTCACTAAACTACTAATGCTAATACAGTGACACTGTGGTAGGGATACTGTCCTTCTGTATCGATTCTTTTTTAGCAACTTTCCATTATATTGTTTAAGAATTGAAAAATATCATGAAGCAAGAGATTACTAGCTGTGTCAAAATCTAGATTTAGAGAATTTAAGAGGATTATCTAAGTTCCTGTACTGAAAGAGAAATTTCTGCTCCATATGCATGAGCTCTTCTGACAAGATGTAAAACAATTAGATGAATAAATAAATACATAAATACACATTGGTTCAATGCCTAATGCTTATTAAAATATTCTTCAGAACACTTCTAAGTGATAGCTAAGAAATATTTTCTTCATTCCATAGATTAGGGGACAGTTTGGACAAGATAGAAATGAAATTATTTGCCTACCAACATATTAACAGAAAAACAGTTTTTGGAGATCACGGTCTTCTAAATGAGGTATTGAGATAGAAGAATATTGTTTCAGACAGACCTAAGTGCTCCACATGAAATAAAACACGGTGACATGCTGTACAGTACCTGGGTAGGATAAGCCAATACTAACCATGGTGAACTCAGAATCATTTTAGTGATATCAGAGCTGAGACCTCAACACTTGATTCAGGGACTTGTGCATATTTAGGCAAAAATGAACTCAGTGTGTTCACACTCCTGCAATGGGTCAGGAGTAGCAAAGGAGAGACCAAAAACAAGGCCAGCCCTAGCTGCTATAGCTCAGAGGAATGAGCACGGTCTACCAAACAGAGGGTTGTGGGTTTGATTCCCAATCAGGTCACATGTCTGGCTTGTGGACCAGGTCCCCAGAGGGAACCACATGATAGGCAATGACTCACTGATGTTTCTCTCCTTCTCTTTCTCCTTCATTTCCCCATATTCTAAGAATAAATAAATACTAATAAAATAAATTGAAAAAAGAAAAGGGCCACTGTATTTTTATTTGTTGCACATAGCATTGTCTGAAACAATGTTACTGTGAAATTATGAATGGTCTCTCACCCCTAGAAGAATATAAACTCCAAATAGCCAGGGACTTTGCTTCACATTTTTTACTATTCTTTTCTAGCACCTAGCATGTTGTTTGGCAGATAATAGGTATATAGTAATTTTAATGAATGGAAGAAAATATATGTTAGGTCTTGAAATTCTCTACAACCTAGTTCCTGACTTTACAGTCAAGTTACCAGACACCAAGCAGGAAATAAAATGTTTCCAGGGGCAATGGGACCAGGCCTAGGTTCTTGGCTGATGGACATCTGATTTTTCCCGTGCACCATCCTGCCTTCTGCTGTATCAATTGTCAAACACAAATGAAGTCTTTTAAAAAGCACAGGTTTGTTGCGGACCGTTCAGCCTGGTTTCATGAATTGTAACCCTCACCCCATGGTGGGCTGTGTAAGAGCCCAAGGGACCCACTTCATCTGGGTCTGTTCTGTCAAGAGGACGTGACCTACTAAGGAGAAAAGGCTTAGTAGCACTCTCCTTGGCAGGAGTACTGCTTCTGCCTCATCCATCTCTGGCCCCAGTGCTCAGTTGGTCAGTCAATGACGGGTAAGACTCCCCATGCGAGGGGCAACCTAAGCCAGACAGGACCACTTGGGATGCCCTCATGGAAGGACTTGGGGTGGTGGGGCGGGGCTACTGCAAAGAGGATTCGATGGACCCTTGCTCCCCAGCTATTCTGACATAGCCCGAGTCCTCATTTCCATCTGGGAGATGTCTTCTGCTTCCTAATCAGCTTAAAGCCTGAAACTATGAGGGCAAGTGGTACAGCCCTGTGCTGGCTAGGATGGTTCCCTGGGTGATCGGGCATAAGAAAGAATTCCTAAAGCCCTGTGAAACCTGCTTTGATATGAGTGCACTCACTTAAATGATAAGGGTCCCAGGTGGAAATGAGTATTTCTCCCAAAGTTTGGCAACCCCCTTTCCTGACAGACACTGACTCAGATTAAGCCCTCAGATTTCTTTGAAATGTTAACAATTGTTTTATCTTTGCCCCCTGACATAACTGTATTCCTGTGTATTTGAACCTAATAAAAGCCTAATGAGGAAGGGGCTCTGGGTCATTTCCCTCTGAGAGTTTGTCCACCTCTCCTTCCCAAGCAGATCATGTCTTGGTAGTTTTTATTTTCATTCCTGACAAAGGGATGGGGCTCTGCGAGCAGAGCCCCCCCTCCATCTGGCACCCAGGACAGGGGCCCTGCACAGGTTCTTCAAGATACAATGGTTTGATTTTTGAATTTCACATTCTAAGGTCGTATAGGGAAAATCTTGTATTGTCCAACTAAAGATAAATGAGAAAAAGAAAGAAAGATATTTTTAGCACTGAGGAGATGACCAAACAGAATGTACCTTTTCTCTAAGCATTAGAACCAATATGAGACTACAACTCACAACAAAGGGGAACAAAACGAAACTTGATTTTAAAACGGGCAGGAAGACGGTGGTGAGATAGATGGGAGCAGACTCCACTTCCTCCTACACACGGGAAAAACAGCTAGCCAATTTTCTGAGGAACAGACTGAACAGCCAATGGTATCCCAGCATATATGAAGATTGGGCCCAACAATTGTAGAGGACATTGAACAATCAGATGGTAAGGAGAGTGCTTCAGGACAATAAGGTCCCTGAAACCAACCTGGAAACCACGGTGGCTGAAGTCCCAGGGCCAGTGCCCACAGGTTCTGCTGCTGGATTTTAGGGAGAGAGCCAGATCAATGACTCCCTCCTCTGGTAAACAAGGTTTCAGCAACAGCAAGAAGGACCTAGATGCTTGAACTCCCAGCAGGGGAATAGGACAAAGTGCTAAATACACAGGGGAGGTGTGCACCCACTGAGGCTGTGAACACAGGCTGGGAAGGGTTGGGCAGTGATAGACTGTGACCTGGTCAGTATCTGATCTGGTTGGAGAGAGGGGCTATGTGAGAGGCCAGGTGCTTGTTTGGAGCAACAGGCTTGGATAGGAATTTTTCAAAAGGAAAAGAGAAAAAAGAGGCACTCAGAGGCTGTTTGGGGAATTCTACACAGCAGGTGTCCCCCTGCCTCCAAAGCCAATACCCTCCTGGCCCCTGCCTTTGCTCACATACAAAGCCCAGGGGACAGTGCAAACCAGATCCTGTTGCCCTGAGGGTGACTGGCCTTGCTCAGCAGCCCAGGCAGAGTGCTCAGGCCAAAGGCACCTCCCACAAAGCCCCTCTACCCAGGACACTGCAGAACCAATTGGCTATTTAAGCGAAAGGCAGACACACACTTGCAGAGAGCTGAGCAGTTTAGGGAGTCAGCAATCCCCAGAAAGGCAATTCAGTGTGGGGGCTGAACTATTCAGAAGGGGCACTGAGTCTCCCTAGCATCTAGAACAGCAAAGAGTGAGAAGGTGGTGTATGAGTTGTCCCAAAACTGATACCATTCAAGGACACCACAACATGTGAACTGAAGGTGTAGGATGGACACAGAAGGGCAGTGGGGGCCCAGCACTGAACTGAGGACCTGGGCTGAAGGCTAGGGAACAGTCAAGGTTTTAAAGAGTGTAGCTCAGGAAGGGAGAAAAGTGAAACCAATCCCCCCTCAGCATGCTACAGCCAGGAACACCAGCAGAACTGTGTTGGCCAGTTTAAAACTCTCAGAAAGATTTTTTAAAATTCATTCTTCATTCCTTCCTTGATTTCCTTTTTTATTACTTCTTCTTTCCTTTTATTTAAAAATTCTTACAAGTGAGACACTAAAATCTGGAGCTGTGAAATGACCACAGTGAAATCGAAAGAGGGCACACACTAACAGCTGAAACAGTGAGACAAATTTCACTTTGATGTTCCAGAGAACAAATTTTCACTTTGCTATTCCAGAAAATACACAAGTATTGTATATTTTTGACATTATTATGTATGTGTTATTCTGACATCTTTCATTTTATTCGTATTTTTCATATTTCTCTTCTTTCTGTTTAATCGTCTTTGCTTGGCTGGTTAATTTGCATAGATTGACAGGATTCCTTTATTCTCTCATTCAGAGTGTATTTTCAATTTTAGATCTTTCACTTCACTTGTGTGATGTTGCGGACCGTTCAGCCTGGTTTCAGGAGTTGTAACCCTCACCCCATGGTGGGCTGTGTAAGAGCCCAAGGGACCCACTTCATCTGGGTCTGTTCTGTCACAAGGATGTGACCTATTAAGAAGACAAACCTTATCTCCCTGGCAGGAGTGCTGCTTCTGCCTCTCTGGCCCATAGCTTGGTTGGCAGTCAATGACAGGTAAGACTCCTCATGGGAGGGGCAACCTAAGCCAGACGCGACCACTTGGGAGGCCTCATGGAAGGACTCGGGGGGTTGCAGCAAAGAGGATGTGATGGACCCTCGCCCCCCGGCTATTCTGACATAGCCCGAGTCCTCATTTCCATCTGGGAGATGTCTCCTGCTTCCTAATCGGCTTAAAGCCTGAAACTGTGGGGGTGAGCGGTGCAGCCCTGTCCTGGCCAGAACGGCTCCTTGGGTGATTGGCATAAGAAAGAATTCCTAAAGTCCTGTGAAACCTGCTTTGCTAAGAGTGCTCTTCCTGAGGTGACAAGTGTCCCAGGAGGAAATGAGCATGTCTCCCAAAGTCTGGCAACCCCCCTTCCTGACAAACACTGGCTCCGATTAAGCCCTCAGATTTCTTTGACATGTTAAACTTGTATTCCGGTGTATTGGAACCCACTAAAAGCCTAGTGAGGAAGGGGCTCTGGGTCATTCTCCTCTGAGAGTTTGACCCCTTTCCTCCCCAAGCACAAGATGTCTTGGTAGTTTTTACTTTCATCCGTGACGGAGGGATGGGGCTCTGCGGGCGGAGCCCCCCCACATCTGGCACCCAGGCCAGGGTCCCCAGCATCTGGCACCCGGGACAGGGACCTGAAACCTGCTGGACCAGAGGCTACGAGCCATAGTCATCGGACAGCACGTCTAAGTGGTATGGAAATTAGCGCTTCATCCCCATAGGGACCAGGGGCACCTTTCAAGGCCCCCAGACGTGTTACAGATCAGAGGAAAGGTTCTCCTGCCACCTCTTGATTGGTTTTCTTCTCATTTCCCTCCCCTGCACTAAGGAAGTTAAGGAAATAATTCTTTTGTTTGAGCGAGAAGCAGGGCTCCCCCGTACTCTTTACTCCATCCCCCTCCCCGGCGCCGGCAGGCCGAGAGAGCCCCAGTGGCGGGCTGGGGGCGGGGGCACTGAAACTGGTTTTGTAAGCGCCGCACGCAGCGGGAGAAATTTTAGAAAGAAATTATTTTGTTCATTAAGGAACGAGCTCTTCTTAGACAGAGAACAATGTTTTAGGTTCAGCAGTTACAGGGCTGCTGTCTCCCACATAAGGGATCTTTACATTTTGGAGGTATGGAGGAATGATGCTACTAGCTACGCCCTTCCCCCACCTCGGCTGTAGCTAGCAGCTTGAGCCCGCGGGCCCGCAGGCGCACAGCGCAATCCGCATCTAGCGTGGACCGGCGACTCTTGATGTGGGCCGCAGCTTCCCTTGATTTGCCCAGATTAGGGCCGGCATCGCAGCCGCACCTGGGAAGCCTGTTCTCGCAGCGACCGGGCGCCCGGGACCTGCGCTGCGCTGCGCTACGCGGCTCGGATCCCGGCTGGGTTGGAGTCTATTTTTCTCCCCAGCTCTTCTCTCTCTCCCTGCGCATTTTATTTGCCAGCGCTGGGTGCTGGGCACGGGTCCGTACCGAGGGGTCCCGGACCTCGGGGTCCCGCCCCGGGGCTGGCTCGGTTTTTGGGCCTAGTAGTGCCTCGCCGCACCTGGGAAGCCCGGTGGGCGCACAGCAGTCTGGAGAAGGATTTTCCAGCCAGGTCATCTCTGAGATAGGAACAGCAGCTTCTGAGTTTTTAAGAAGCTGCCAGCATGCTTAATTTCAAACAGGAGATTTTTTAATTTTGTTTGCATTTCTATACCTGGGATAGGGGGCATTTCTCAGCCTTGCAAAAGTGTGTGGATTATGTATCTTGCAGAAAGTTTAAGTAAGCTGTAGATGGTCAGTAAGGAAGGAATTAAGAAAGTGAAGGAAAATACAGGATTGAGTAGGAGAAAAGTAAGGAAGGAATTTAAAAAAAGGAAAGGAAAGGAAAGGAAAGGGTAGGAAAGGAAAAAGGAATAAAGGAAAAAGATAGATGCCATGTTCATGTGTAGTTTGGAAAGAAAGTAACAGCAGGAGGCCTGTTTTTCCAAGCAGGCACTTACTCAGGTGTTGCATATGCGACCTCCCCCTCTCTGGGGAGTCAGTGGAACAATATCAGAGCTCATTGATTTAAGGCCTTTAATCATTTAGGATGGCCTCAGCAAAGTAAAACTGATAACAGCCCAGGATATATTGTGCAAGCCACCCAGGTTTTCTTAGAAGATTGGGGAATTCAACATAAAACAGGTATCCCCTATAATCCTAAGCACCAAGCCATTGTTGAAAGAGCTCTCCAGACTTTTAAAACATTATTAAAAAGGGTGGAGTCAGGAGATACCCTCAAGAAATGTAAACATGCTAGCAATATATACATAAAATTTTTTGAATTTTAATGATAATCTGTAGTCACCCATAGCAAGCACCTTGTGCAATATAGGCCTGCCTTCCCCACACTCTTTGGGTCTTATATAAAGACCCTTTAGGGGAAAGAAAATGGAAAGGCCCAGTTGAATTATTAATTCGGGGAAGAGGGTATGTCTGTATTTACTCTGCAGAAAGATCTCTGGAACTGCAGGCGAAGAAGATGAAGCCATATCACAGAAAAGGCTTCCCTGGCCTCCACCCACCTCTACCCATTGGACCCTCCCGATCCAGACTTCTCCAAGCTATGTGTCATCACACTCCAGTGGAATTCCAGCCAGCATTCCTGGAGGATATTCAACATCACCTAAGAGGGACTTTTTCTTAAAGGGACTTTAAATTGCAGCTAAACAGCTGCAGGACTTTGAATACCACTGGTTGTTTACTGATGCTAATAATCTTTTCTGACTTGCCCTTGCTGCATATCTTTAAAGTAACTTCCTGAAGTCTGTGCTAATTCTCCCAAGAACTAAAGACCTGTTATTATTATTGTTCCCTTGCATTTACAACATTTTTCTTTGGATTGAATTTACAATTTTGGGTTATGGCAATCCTTGGGTGCCTCCTTGTTTTAATCCTTATTCGTGCTTAATGACGTATGTGGAAATTGTTTTCTTGTGATTGCATTTGAAAATAGCAGATAGTAAGTTTCACAGGCCTAACAATTACAATTAATTTTAAACAATCTAAAAATGGGGGAGATGTTGCGGACCGTTCAGCCTGGTTTCAGGAGTTGTAACCCTCACCCCATGGTGGGCTGTGTAAGAGCCCAAGGGACCCACTTCATCTGGGTCTGTTCTGTCACAAGGATATGACCTATTAAGGAGACAAAGCTTATCTCCCTGGCAGGAGTGCTGCTTCTGCCTCTCTGGCCCATAGCTTGGTTGGCAGTCAATGACAGGTAAGACTCCTCATGGGAGGGGCAACCTAAGCCAGACGCGACCACTTGGGAGGCCTCATGGAAGGACTCGGGGGGTTGCAGCAAAGAGGATGTGATGGACCCTCGCCCCCCGGCTATTCTGACATAGCCCGAGTCCTCATTTCCATCTGGGAGATGTCTCCTGCTTCCTAATCGGCTTAAAGCCTGAAACTGTGGGGGTGAGCGGTGCAGCCCTGTCCTGGCCAGAACGGCTCCTTGGGTGATTGGCATAAGAAAGAATTCCTAAAGTCCTGTGAAACCTGCTTTGCTAAGAATGCTCTTCCTGAGGTGACAAGTGTCCCAGGAGGAAATGAGCATGTCTCCCAAAGTCTGGCAACCCCCCTTCCTGACAAACACTGGCTCCGATTAAGCCCTCAGATTTCTTTGACATGTTAAACTTGTATTCTGGTGTATTGGAACCCAATAAAAGCCTAGTGAGGAAGGGGCTCTGGGTCATTCTCCTCTGAGAGTTTGACCCCTTTCCTCCCCAAGCACAAGATGTCTTGGTAGTTTTTACTTTCATCCGTGACAGAGGGATGGGGCTCTGCAGGCGGAGCTCCCCCACATCTGGTGCCCAGGCCAGGGTCCCCAGCAGTGTTCCAATACAACACAACTCCAGGCCTTGTACGTCCTATCCTTGTCATTCAGATCATATAAATTCCATGATATGATTGTTGCTGCATTACTGCTGTAAATAATTGCTGTACCATACAATTGCAAACACTACACAGCTCCCCTCCCAAATCTAAGCTCACTTCTCTGTTTCCTGAACTTTATTGCTATAGTGGTTAACTCTATTCTCTCCCATACTACACCTATTTTCTATCCTTTACTATCACTTTACCTCATAATCTCACCTCCCACAAGCTCACTGCTTTCTAAATTCAACTCAGAACCCTTCTCTGCTTCTAACTAGAGCCTGACCTTTTTTCCACTTTTTCTGGGGGTTGACAAATTACCCAGAACAAACAATTGAACAGGAGTGAGAGAGAAGCCTCAAAACCTCATACACACAAAAGAATCAATGTGAACAGAACTTGTCCACACCTGAACAACAGAATAGAAGAAGTGGTAGACGAAATGATCATCAGTTAACTAACTGGAGGAAAAGACCCACCAGAGAAAGACCTAACAACAATCAAAACACAAAGACATACAGACAGCCAACAGAAATCACAGTCCAAGACCAGTGAGCTCAGGAGATCAAGGAGACTGCACCACTGAATCTCACAGATCTTCTACCGTAGAAGTTCAAACCATAAACCCAGGGAGGCAGAACAGATCAATTTAAGAAGCAAAGGCTAACAAGAAGAGTCTCACAAACAATGGAAGACAAGCAAACGCTCCCCAAATAAAAGGAAAGGAGGAAGCCTCAGAAAGAATGCTACGTGAAATAGAGTCAAGTTGACTATGAGATACTGAGTTCAAAGTGATGGTTATAAGGAAGCTCTTTGAGCTCACAGAGAATTACTGAAAACTGCAGGAAAACTACAATGAACTCACTGGAAACTATATCACCAAGAAAAAGGAAATAGAAATGAACAACAAGAGCCAAGCAGAAATGAAAAATACAAGTTCTGAACTGAAGAACACAGTGGAAGGAATCAAAAGCAGGCTCCATAAAGCACAGGATCTGATCAGCGTGCTGGAGGACCAGATTGGGAAAAGAAGGGGAAAAAAAGAAAAAGCCAGAATGAGCAAGAAAAAGAAAAGAGGCTGAGAAAGAATGAAGAGTTCTTAAGGGAAATGCAGGACAATATGAAAAGTAAAAATACCCATATAATAGAGATACCAGGAGGAGAAGAAGAGGAGCAAGGAATAGAAAACCTGTTTGAAGAAGTAATGATGGAAAATCTCCCAAATGTGATGAGAGGAAAAATAATACAAACCAAGAAAACATACAGAGTCCCAATCAAAAGGAAACCAAACAAGCCCACGTCAAGACACATCATAATTAAAATGGCAAAATTCCAAGATAAAGAGACCATCTTAAAGGCAGCAAGGGAGAAACAGGAAGTCACATGCAAGGCAGTTCCAATAAGACTAGCTGCTGACTTCTCATTGGAAACACTCCAAGCCAGAAGAGAATGGCAAGAAATATTCCAAGTAATGACAACCAGAGGCCTGCAAACAAGACTACTTTACCCAGCAAGGCTCACAATGAAGATGGAAGGCCAAATAAGGAGCTTCCCAGAAGAAAGATGTCAAAAATGATTCACCTCCACAAAACCAGTTCTGAAAGACATGCTAAAGGAACTCCTTTAAGAAAAAGAAGGAAAAGAGTGAGAGAGAGAGGAACACAGGAATGAAAAAGTGGCATAAATAAGTACTATAAATAATAACCTTAAACATAAATGGATTAAATGCTCCAATCAAAGGACATAGAATAGCTGAATGGATAAGAAATCATGACATACATCTATGTTGCCTAGAAGAGACTTACCTTAAGAAAAAAGACCTATAGAGGCTGAAACTGAAGGACTGGAAACAAATGTTCCAAGAAAATGGACAGGAAGAAAAGGCTGTGGTAGATTTCATATGAGAGAAAATAGACTTTGAAAAAAAAGGGTCATAGAAAGAGACCCAGAAAGTCACTTCATAATACTCAAGGGAAGAATCCATCAAAAAGACATAAACATTGGAAATATATATGCACCCAACATAGGAGAATCCAAATACATAAAGAAAATCTAGGCAGACTTCAAGAAAAATATTGAAAACAACGCAATTATAGAAGGGGATGTCAACACCCCCCTGCCAAAAAATGAATAGATCTTCCAAGCAAAATATCAACAAGGAAATACACAGCATTGAACAATGTTCTGTATTAAGTGAACTTAACTGGTATATATAAAGCCTTTCAACCCAATGAATCAAAATACACATTCTTTTCAAATGCACATGGAACATTCTCAAAAATAGACCACAGGATAAGACACAAAATAAGATTCAACAAATTCAAGAAAGTTGAAATCATATCATGCATTTTCTCCGACGGCAAGGGACTGAAACTGGAAACCAAACTCAGGGAAAAAACTCAAAAACACTCAAACTCATGGAAATTGAATAGCATGTTGTTAAACAATGAACTGGTCAAAAAATGAGATCAAGGAAGAAATCAAAAAGTTACTGGAAACAAATGAAAATAAACTCACAACAGCCCAAAACTTACGGGAGATAGCAAAGACATGCCTGAGAGGGAAGTTCATAGAGATACAGACCAACCTAAAAAAAAAAAAAAATACAAATATTTCAAATGAACAACCTAATCATACACCTAGAAGAACATAAAGAACAACAAGAAGGACAGCCCAGAGCAAGTAGAAGGAAGGTAATAACCAAGATCAGAGCAGAATTCAATGACATAGAGACCAAAAGTACAATTGTAAGGATCAATAAATTAAGGATCTGGTTGCTTCAAAGATAAACAAAATCAACAAGCCTTAAAGCATCAAGAAAAAAGTAGAGAGGACCCAAAGAAACCCAATCAGAAATGAAAGAGCAGATACCACAGAGATACAAAGGAGTGAAAGAAATTACTAAAAAAAGAACTATATGCCAAGAAATTTGAAAACATAGGTGAAATGGACAAATTTCTAGAAAAATATAATTTTCCAAAACTCAATGAAGAAGAAACAGAAAGCCTGCACAGAACAATAACAGGAAGCAAAATTGAAGCAGTAATCAAAAAGCTCCTGACATATGAAATCCCTGGACCAGAGAGTTGCACAGGAGAATTCTACAAAGAATTTAAGGAAGAGATAATCTCTATCCTTCACAGACTACTCCAAAAAAATCCAAGAAGATGGAAGAGTCCCATTTTATGAAGCCAGCAACATCCTAATCTCCAAACTAGATGAAGATGTAACAAACAAAGACAATTTGAGGCCAATATCACTGATGAACATAGCCACTAAAATTCTAAATAACATATTGGCAAACCTTATTCAACAATACATTAAAAAGATCATGCACCATGACCAAGTGGGTTCATCCCAGGGATGAAAGGATGCTAAAGTATTCTCAAACCAATAAATGTAATACATCACATAACCAAAAACAAAGACTAAATCCAATGATCATATCAATAGATGGGCAAATGACTTGAACAGACACTACTACAAGGAGGGCAGAAAGGGGGTCAAGAGACATATGAAAAGAGGCTTATCAGCAAATGAATGGATCAAAAAAACTATGGTACATTTACACAATGGAATTCTATGCAGCAGGAAAAAAGAAGGAGCTCCTAGCATTTGCAACAGCATGGATGGAAATGGGAAGCATTATGCTAATGGGAATAAGCCAGGCAGTGAAAGACAAATACCATGCGATCTCACCTTTAACAGGAATGTAGTCAACAACAAAAAACAAACAAGAAAAATATAACCAGAACACTGAAATTTAGAATAGGCTTACAGTGACCAAAGGGGAGAGGGAATGGAATTTCATAGGAAAAGTGTGAAGGGTTTGCAGGAAGAAGTATAAAGGATACACAGACAATAACAAGGAGGGAGGTGGGGAGGTCTGGGGGGTGGGATGGCATGGGGGTAAAAGGCAAAATACTGTACTTGAACAACAATAAAAAATGTAAAAATGTGAAAAATAAAATGGGCAAAACATGTAAAATGATATTCTCTAGAAGCCACTGTGAAGGTACCTAACACAAGGAACAACATGAGACAGTTGGTTTATTTGTGAATTAAACAGAAGTCCACTGGAAGGTTTTATGAAGGTGGAGTATAATAACTGATCTTTCTGTCATTTCCTCTTCTTAATGTGCATACCTAAAATAAGGCTAAGTTGGACACTCTGTTCCTAAGCTCACAAGGAGGTCCTTGGGCTACTTCAGATTGGTGTTCCACACTATGCCCCACATGTCCTTGTAAATCTTTCATAACAGATTTTATTGACTTATTTTTGGAGAGAGGGGAAGAGAAGGAGTAATAAGGGAGAGAAACATCAATGTGTGGTTACCTCTGAAGCATCCCCTACTGGGGACCTGGACCACAACTCAAGCATGTGCCATAGACTTGGAATCGATTCAGCCACCTTTTGGTTTGCAGGCACACACTCAACCCACTGAGCTACACTAGCCAGGATCTTTCTTGTAACTCTTTTACCTCTGTTTTTCAACATCAGATTCATGGGATGTCAGCCCTTGGATATTAAGATACATTATCTCATTCATATCTTAGGATACCCTTAAGAAATGGATTCTAGATCATCCTCAATGTACAACCTGGGTGGCTGGATGGCTTTGAAAGAACAAAGGCTTCCTCAGGACAAAAAACTGGTGAGAAAAAGGAGTTGTGAACTCAGCTTTATCCCCTAAGCCATGGACCTAATATGTTCCTAGGAACCTGTGGAGTGGTCTGTGTTAGGTATCAGTGTACAGATATGTAGATGACATGAGAGTGGAGGGTGAGGACCCAACAGCCCACATGGGGACTTTGTTAGGCTCTGATTGGAGCAGGGGCTCAGGTCATAGAACCTTGAAGGGGTGACCTCACTTTCTTTGTGACAGACCTCCAAGGAAAATTAGAACTCTGGTAACTAGGCACCCCTGTTCTAGACACAACTGCCTATCCAGGTCAGTTGACTGTACACAGTCAGGAGACCAAGATGTCTCTGTGTTGTTTTCCGCTTTTTCAAGGCTCTAGGCTAAAGAAAGCCCAGAGTGAGAAAAGTTTCTCTTGCTTTAGACGCTGGCGCAAGAGCCGTCGTCAGCAACACCCCCCACCACCTGGCAAGATACACCCTCAGGTAATGGTGGGCAGTGAAGGGCTGGTTCGTTCACGCCAGGCTACCACTTGGATCCCACTTGGGTGGCATCACACCACTTACCCCTCTTCTTGCATGTATGTGTGTGTTGGAGGTGGGGAGGGATTCAGGAAGAAGGGTGCTTATTCTGGGTACAAGATGGTTGTTAGTTACTAGAAACCTCAAGGGACTGTCATGGTCACACCCCAGGTCATGGCAGGCAGGATCGAAAAGTGAATGTTGCAGATATGATTCCTCTACTCACTGGGCCCTCAAGGTGTCATTTTAGTTCTTCCCAGACTAGAGATGTTTTCAGGTACTTCTCTGTGCCTGCCTGATGTGGGGAACAGAAATTGTGATGGGAATATGCCCCAGTAGCAATGTGGAGACAGTCCCCTGACAACACCTGACCATTTACTGGGCTTGGTCTTGCAGAAGTCCAAAGAGGATATCATCGAGTTGGCTGATGAGTTCACTTATGCCATTAGCCAGTACGGCAGACCAGTGCACCAAGCCAGAAACACCATCCAATGCTGGGCTGAGGTAAGACCTGTCCCACACCCAGGGCCCTGAGATGAATGGGCTGAAATCATAACCTAGAATCAAATCTGGACTTGGAGGATTTCACATGCCCACACCCAAATTACTCTATACCTTGAATCCTATTACCAGGTTTCTGCTAGGGGAGAAATTCTTTCTTCACATTTGTAAAATTGTAGTGAAAATAAAAAGTTCTTCCTGTTCCATTATACTTGTTTCAAATGTTTAAGTACCTTTAACATGTATCTTGTGGAGTAGTCACCTCTGCTCTCCTCGAATATCTTCATGTCTACATATCATCGCACATTTTGGATGGTTTTTGTAACACAACAAAGAAACCAACATGGGAGGGATTGACATATTTGATAACATTTGTCTGCAACTTGGCATCTCACAGAACACACAACCCATTTTAAGCAAGACAGGTCAGAAGCTATTGACTTATGCATTTTCATATTACTGTGTAAAGAAGGTAATTTTTCTCAGTGATTCTGTTGTTAGACCTTGACATGATTTTATTCCACTATGATTTTGGCAGTGCAACCTGAAACAGCCTTACTGTCTCCTCACAGACTGTGTACTAGTTTTCCAGGTCCCCATTACACAGAACTGTGTTTTGTATGGAAACTTACTGAGGACTCCTGCCTCAGTACACGATTCTGTCTTTGCAGAACTCAAGCGATGACATACTTGAGGAGCTAGTGCATGAGAAGGACTATGCCATCTACAAAGTCAAGGTACAGGTTCACCAGACCTACAACAGTGGTACCACCATCCAGCAACAGTGTCAGGTAAGAGCTGGGCCAGGGATTCTGCACACCCAGGAACCCAAGGTGGCACGAGAGGGCCAGGCATTTCAGCTCAAATATGGGGATGGTTTCCTCATGGCCCTCCCAGTGCTCTTTCTAAACTGTCCAACATCCCATGCACAGAGGAATCCTGACATCCTCTTCTCTGATCAACTATATAAGTTGGGAAAAAGACATTCCTCACATGTGTGTGGGAATATTAGTGGGAAAATATTACACTTCACAGTAGAGATCGTGAACATGAGCATTTATCTCTTTTCATTTATTTTCCTACCAATCCCAAGTTTCTGGTGGAGTAGTCAGCATTACTGTCCTTGCAGACCTTTAAATCTTACACATGATCACACTGGATTAGAGGTTTTGTACATAAACTTAATAGAAAGTCAAATATAGGGTCATTTCTCTGCACCTTTTCAGTTCACAGAGCAGGGAAATCCATTGTAATTTGGCCAGATTCAGAAATGTGACCTCACTCATATCTGCACTATGTCATAAAGGAGGTATGGTCCACAGGGTTCAACCATTCACTGATTTTGGTCTTGGACATTATTCAGTTCTGCATCTACTTCATCCAGGCTGCCAGGAATATCCTCACCGTGTCACGAGAGCATGTATATGCTTGCAAGGCTGCCATAAGGAAGATCCACAGGATGGTTGGAGGGTTTCTGATGCTTACTGGCTGTGTATGGGGTTTGTCTTTGTAGAGTTTAAATGAAGACATCCTGGAAGAGCTTGTGAAGGGGTTTAACTACTCTACTGCGCTAGACAAGGGGAAGGTGCTTCGGTCCACTGACACCAGCACATGGTGCACTGAGGTGAGAGCTAGCTCAGGAGAGTCTCCACACCCATGATCCCAAGATCACATTCAGGTGCCCAGGAGCAGACCCAGTTTGGGGACTCCCCCAGGGACAACCAATGGCATTCCATACACTGACCCACAGTGCCATATACACAGGAATCTGGGCCTGATTTTCTGCCTCCAGCTGCAAGTGACAGTAGAAAGAAAATACTGGTTGTAATAGGAATATTCAGAAACATATTTGTTGTCATAGTGGACCACAAGCATATTTGTATTTATCTCATTATTTTTTACTGTTTTGTTTTTGTAAACTACCTTCCCCACCTATCCTGCAGAGCAGTGAGATCAACAGTCATTGAAAACCATCTCCAATAATGGAAGTTGTTTGCCACAGCTACGCAGCCTCTCAGTGCTGGTACACATGGTGTCATTCACCTCAGGTGCCATGTCAGTAGTCCTGCCAGATCACTTAAGTGTGTCCCAGGGAACTGTGTCTATTGCTGGGGATACCATAACATCGGGCCCCCTGGGTGATGTAAAGAGAAGACACTTGATTTTTCACAAGTCCAGAGACTAAGGATTAGAAGTGGGGCTGTGGGTACTGCAAGTTCCTTTAGACTGGTTTCTCCCTTGCTCGTGCATGGCTGTCCCTAACTCTGTGTCACATACAATCCCTTCTGTGCCTCCTTGTCTATGGTCACTGGTCATATTGGTTTAAGGCTCACATCACTGAATTCATTCAACCTTAATATCCCCCTTTACATCATACTCATATAGGCATATTTTGAAGCTCCATAGGTTCCAAAGGCATGGAAGTTGGGTGACACTCTTAAGCCCAATATGTTTACCTGCACTATCCACAGCTGAAAGGACATGCACATGTAAAATTTTAGCAGCCACAGCCAGATTCCAAAATGAAGACTAAAATTACAGTGCAAATAGAACTGTTGCGATGATGGCTGCTCCCTTGAACCCATGGAGTCTTTCTCATTCATTTTTATTTAGAGCAATGAGGGGAAAATAGGAACGACTGTAACTGAACAACAATTTAAAAAAAAAGGAAAGCATCATGCAACCTGCTCATAATGTGTCCAAGGCAATCCCGGTATTCCTTGGTTTTCATTTTTCCCCACCGTAATTTGACTCACCTGTCACTTGTCTCCATCCACAGAAATGGGACCTACCTGAGTCAGACTCAGTGTCCTGCCTGGTGGCCAGCTTTCTCCAGTCAGGTGTCACCAGGCATTTGCCTCAATGCTGTTTCTGCATCTCAAAGTGACTATTAATGTGCAAGAAAAGAAAATAAGTGCTGTTTTGGAAGTCACTGATTTACATAGGCTGTGTCTGTCCATCCTATACAGCCTTGTCAGATAGGGAGAGATAGTGTTCTCCAACCATTTCCATCCATGTGAGCAACCGATAAGTTACTCACAGGTGGCAAAGAGGAAATGCCATACATTGCTAGATTTGGACAGTTCTGAGTTCTAACCTGCATGACCTTGACCAGCCATTTGACATGAACAAACCTCTGTGATTTCTTCTCCATAATGATGGGGCTGTTAGATATTTCTGGGGTAGAAAGCTCTTCATAAGACTATGGCTGTAGGGGGCTCCGCCTGTAGAACCCCCCGTTCATCACAGATAAAAATAAAAACTACCAAGACAAGATCTGCTTGGGGAGGAAAGGGATCAAACTCTCAGAGGAGAATGACCCAGAGCCCCTTCCTCACTAGGCTTTTATTGGGTTCCAATACACCGGAATACAAGTTTAACATGTCAAAGAAATCTGAGGGCTTAATCCAAGCCAGTGTTTGTCAGGAAAGGGGGTTGCCAGACTTTGGGAGACATGCTCATTTCCTCCTGGGACACTTGTCACCTCAGGAAGAGCACTCTTAGCAAAGTAGGTTTCACAGGACTTTAGGAATTCACTCTTATGCCAATCACCCAAGGAGCCGTCCTGGCCAGGACAGGGCTGCACCGCTCACCCCCACAGTTTCAGGCTTTAAGCCGATTAGGAAGCAGAAGACATCTCCCAGATGGAAATGAGGACTCGGGCTGTGTCAGAATAGCCGGGGGCGGCGAGGGTCCATCACATCCTCTTTGCTGCAACCCCCTGAGTCCTTCCATGAGGCCTTTCAAGTGGTTTCATCTGGCTTAGGTTGCCCCTCCCATAAGGAGTCTTACCCGTCATTGACTGCCAACCAAGCTATGGGGCCAGAGATGGGTAAGGCAGAAGCAGTGCTCCTGCCAGGGAAATAAGCTTTGTCTCCCTAGTAGGTCACATCCTTGTGACAGAACAGATCCAGATGAAGTGGGTCCCTTGGGCTCTTACACAGCCCACCATGGGGTGAGGGTTACAACTCCTGAAACCAGGCTGAACGGTCCACAACATATGACTACAGAAACTCTGTCACTCCTCATCTTACAGAAATGTCTAGAAAGGAAATATTAAATCAATACCCACATTCCACCAAAAATTGATAATACTTTTCAACCTATTTATAAACTCGTGGTTAGCATGGGCACTCCTGACTCTTCTCTTGCACAAATCCCTGATGGTCCTGTCAGTTTGGCATGAACTCCATACTTCACGCCTCTTGTTGATTCATGATGATGCCACTGAGTAGATGGCTATCCTGGTCCTACACAGGCTGCAGCTGAGTTGATGTTGAAATTGAGAGAAGCCTGCAGAATACGGGCACTTCAGGAAGGCACACTGAAGATGTTGGCAGAGTTCCTGTCTCCACCTATTATGGGTACAAACTTCTCCCACCTATCCACCTTCAGGACCACACAGCCATCCTTCTCTCGAGCCCCAGTGCTTTTGGATGATCAGCTAACTTGGTGAGCAAGTGCCCCCTTTTCAGCCCAGCTCTGATTCTGCCTGCTGCAGGCAGAGAACCGTAAGAATGTCACCACATCTCCCTGTGCCTGAGTTAGTTCCTTTGAAATATGGGGTGACAGAGGACAAACTTCATAATGTTCTCACATTAGAATGTTCTCACAGGGACTACTGTAGGAACAGTCCAGATAGAGGTTACCTGGCACCTGGCCCTGCAGAAAGGCTTCTGGATGTGCTGTGGCAGTTCATGCGAATTTTTTTCTGCTCTCCCCCGAAAATCTCCTATCTCACCCATCATGGCCAGTGGCATTTCTGAATTTGGAAAAGCAAGAGGAAAACAATCTGTCAAGATGTTCGGGAAAGTACTTCATGGATACTTGCACTTGTCTTTGATATTGCCACATTAGGAATCTCTGGAGATAGCACAGGTCTCCAGACCAACTCAGATATCTGGGATGGTTCTAGTTGGACTTAATTTATTCGACCATTTGTATGAAGCACCAAGTACTACTAGGTCCTACTAGAGGTACTTAGCATAACTCAGTGAATGAAGCAGAAACAATCCCAGAGCCTCAGTTCTACTCAAAGAATCAGTCAGTCATAATTGATATCTTTCAGGTCCTGTCCTTCATCCATGAGTTCTGATACAATCAACATCTTAGGTTCGCCTCTAAGCCTACTGGCTGATGATGACAATGGACACTCTTCAAGGTAAGAAGGACACTCTTCAAGGTTGACATTTGGCTAGACGTTGTCGGGTCCAGAGTGAAGATCTCCTTTTTTGAGAGCACACTGGCTGAGGTAGAGATGTTCTACCACCAAGGACATATTATAGATCTGATTCTGAAGGGAGGCCTGAACTCTTGGGCTCCTATCCCAAGAGGACAGAATTAAGAGAATGATGGATTTGGCCTTTGCCCTCATACAACCAGAAGGAGGTGAGGATGCATTCTGCCCTAGCATCCCAAACCCATCACACTCCACTCCCACTCAGCCTGCCCATCTCTAGAGTCACCTCTCCTCACCACCATCCCCAGGATCCAAATAGGAGATGTGGTGAGAGCCTGCACAGGAAACTACCTCTAACTTCAGTGTGCATGAGTAGGTGCATGAAGGGTTGGGATAGGCAGTGTATAGACCTTGAGAAGAAATGTCACCGGAAAGAACAAACTCACAGGGTCTCCATACTAAACCCACCACATTGTGAGACCTGTTCCTCTCAGGCCAGCCACACAGGAGTCAGGGTTGACATTTGGCTGCTCCCTGATTGGACATGGACATTCAAAATGGCCCATTGCCAAACAAGATTGCCCTGGGATGGTTCATTGAAGTAGGACTCCAGACTCTTACTCTGATGCCCAACTGTCTCTCCCCAGGGCCATGGCTTCTACAGGGGGAACCTGGCCAGACCAGGTGCAAGAGTTTGAAAAGCTCCTACATTTGTCCCTGTTCCATTGGAAGCAGGCCTCAGTGCAGGTCAACATCCTTATTTCACAGCAAGTGTGCGAGGCCCACCTTCTTTATGTGGATCTGGAGTATTCGGCGTCCCAGGATGCAACATCGGAAGGTGAGGGAACTGCAGCCCAGGAAGGTGGTCTGGGAGGGTATTTTTTTTTTTTATGGGCAGGACTTCCCTAAAAGGCACCAACAGCATTCCTATCTCTTTAATGGGAACTGGAAATCAGGTATGTGTTTAAATCTGTTTCTTTCTGATGCTCCAGATCCACCCGCAGAGCTCAGACTCCCTGCACAGTTACAGGAAGGACCTGCTCAAGGGCTAGTGCCTTTCTCAGCTGGAGGCCTCGCCCTTGGTAGGCCTGGCATGAAGCAGTACCAGAAGCCAGGATGCAGACATCTTTCTAACGAGCACATCTTCAGGGAGCTATTCAATGAGTTGAAACACTCCACTTCCTTGGACAAGTGGAAGATGCATGAGGCTAATGACACCAGACAGTGCGGCACCGAGGTGAGAGCTAGCCCAGATGGATCTCTATACCCGTAAGCCAAGAGTATATTCCAGGGCCCAGGGACAGACTCAGTCCAAGGCTCCCAAAGGGACCTTCAATTATTTTGCCTACAGTGTCCCACAGCCCTAAGTAAAAAACTCTGTGGACTTCCACTTCACCCTGCAGTTTCAAGGGCTATAAAAAGAAAATACTGTGTTAATAAGAATATTGGGAAACCTATGTTGTTTGATTTCATAGTAGAAAACAAGCATGTTTGCATTTTTCTTCACCTTTCTGATTTGGTTGTCTTTGGTTTTTGTCTTAAGCTAGCCACCCCAGACATTCTGCAGAACACTCAGGTGGACTGCCCTTGCAGACATTCTCCAATAATGCAGGCTGTTCACCAGGGTGATGCAGGCTCTCACTGCTGGTTGACATGGTGTCATTCACTTCGAGTTCCATCCACATCAGCAGTGCTGCAGGGATTTCATGAGAATGTCCCAGGGATGTAAAACTTTCCTGGAGCTGCCATAAGATAGGACCCCACTGGGGTGTATATAGAGAAGACACTTAATTTTTGACAATTGCAGAAATTAGTAGTTACAAGTGAGGGTGTCTCAGGGCTGTTTCCTTTGGACGCTTTCCCCCCTTGGTTATTTACATGGCCATCTTCAAGTGCTGTGTTGCACAGAATCCCTTCTGTGCTTCCATGTGTGCTCCCCTCCCCTTCTAAGGACACTGGTCATATGGGTGTAAGACCCACATCACTGAAATCACTTAACCGTAATCAGTTATTTAAGGATTGCCTGATTTGGGGATCAGAATTTGTGGTGGAAATCACCCGTAGTGGCAATGCCCAGAGATGCTGCTGATAACACCTAGTGCAATATTGTACTCAGTCTTTGCACAAGTCCAAGGAGGTCTTCATATCACAGTTGGCTGATGGGTTCAATTATGCCATCAGCCACTGAAAGGCCCAAGTATACCAGGGCAGAGACATCATCTTGTACTTCTCTGAGCTGAGAAAGAGCCGCAATATGACTGAGGTGGTATCATAACCCAGACTCAAATCTGGATCCTCGAGGTTTTCACAGGCGCACCCTGAAATAAATCTGTACCTCCAATCCTACTAAATAGGTTTATGTATGGTAGAAGTCCAGGTCTCACATAGGTTAGATCATAGAGAAAAAATCCTTCCTTTTTCCATTCGGATCATTTCAATTTTTTAACTACATGTAACACATATCCAGCTAAGCAGCAAGCTATACTGGACTTGAACTTGTTCAAGTCTGCACATCATCGCAGATAGAGGGTTTTCTAATAAACAAACAAACACTGGGTGGATTAACATATCTGATATATGTGTCTGTATCTTGGCATCTTACAGAATATTCAAACCATCTTGCAAGTAAAATGTTGGATGATTTCCTGCAAATTTCCACTTCACACACCATTGAAAATCATTGTAATCCAGGCAGATTAGGAGCTGTGTCCATATTCATATCCTTGTTATCATACAAAGGCAGCAATTTCACAGAATGTTTCAACCTTTCACTCTTGTTAGATGTAGACCTCATGCCATTCTGCTGTGATTTCAGCAGTGCGACTGGAAACATTTTGCCTCTGGGCTGATGGACTATTGACTAGGTTGTGAGGTATGCCATTACATGGGACCATGGATTCTTGGAAGGCTCCTGATACCTTCCCTCTCAGTACCCTACTATATCTGTTCAGACTCCAAGTGGTGACATCATCCCCCAGCTGGTCAAAGAGTCTCTTTACTTTTACTATACTGTCAGGTTGCAAGTGCAGCTGTACAACTTTATCTCCCAGTGCTGGTCTAAGGTGAGAGCTAGGCTGGGACATTCTTCACAACCAGGAACGAAAGGAGACCTGAGAGGGCCAAGAATCTAGGCTTAAATATGGGGAAGGTTCCTCAGAGCACTCCCAGGGATTTTCATACAGTGCCCCACAATCCCATGCAAATAGGACTCTGGACTTCCACTTCTCCCACCAGGTATATTGATGGAAAGAAGACAGTCCTCATCTATTTCAAAGAATATTAGAGAAAAAATATATTGCACTTCAGAGTAGAACACTTGTACATTTGTATTTTCCTGTTTGTGTTGTTTTTCCTACCAGTTCCAACTATCAGCTGCAGTTGTCAGGTCCATTGTACTTGTATAGCACAACCTTTACACATCACCACTATAGAAGGGGGAGGGCATTATCCACCAAAATGAGAGCAAAGTAAAAAGTTGGGTATTTCCTGCACACTTTCACTTACGGACTATAGCAAACCATTGTTATCCGGGCAGATTAGGAGCTATGGTCTTATTCATCTCCATGTAATCGTATAATGACAGCAATTTTCCAGAGAAATTCAGCCTTTTGCTGTTGTTAGATGTAGAAATGATGCCACCTGATGTGCTTTCACCAGTGAGCCTGAGAACATTCTCCCTATGTCATGATACAGCATGTACTAGATTGCTAGGTGCCATACATGGGAACAGAGAATGGGTCAGATATTCCTGATGCCTTCTTCTAAGTACCCAGGTAGTCGCCACCGTCTAGGCAATGAGTCCCTGTACTATGATTAGCCAGAAGGATGCAAGTGCACCACTACAATTCTATCTTGCACTACTAGTCTGAGGTGACAGCTCAGCTAGGGCATTTTCCACACCCAGGAACACACGAAAACCTCAGAAGGCCAAGTGTCTAGGTTGAAGTATGGGGATTGCTCCTTAAGAACACTCCTAGGATTTTTATACAATGTCTCACAAGCCCATACAGATAGGACTCTGGACTTCCACTTGGACCACTAGCTTCATTGGATAGGAAAAAGATACCCCTCACATATGTCAGTGAATATTAGAAAAATATTATGTTGCACTTCATAGAACATGTGTACATTCACATTTTGCATTTTTTGTTGTTTTTTTCTACTGGTTACAACTTTCAACGACAGTAGTAATGTCCACTGTGCTGGTACAGCTCCACCTTCACACATCACCACTATAGAGTTGGGAGGGCATTATGCACCAATATGAGAAGAAAGTAAAATGTTGGATATTTCCTGCAAAATTTCACTTCATGGACCATAGAATCCTGTTGCTATCAGGGCATATTAGGATCTCTAGCCTTATTCCTATCCTTATTATAGTATGAAGATGGTAATTGTCCAGAGTGATTCAGCCTTTCACTGTTGTTAGATGTGGACAGCATTCCATTCTGCTCTGATTTCAGTAGTGCGACTGGGAACATTCTCTCCGCGTCCTGATAGAGTGTGTACTAGTTTCCTAGGTTTGCCATGACATGGGGCCACAGAACACATTTAAGATACTGATCCCTTCCCTCTCACTACCCAACTGTATCTTTGCAGACTGCAAGTGGCGACTTCATCCCCCAGCTGGTCAATGAGTCCCTGTATAACTATTAGGCAGACAGCTCGCAAGTGCACCAGTACAAGTCTATACTCCAGTGCTGGATTGAGTTGAGGGTTATTCTGGGGCATTCTCCACACCCAGGAACCCAATAACCTGACAAGGCCAAGCATTTAGGCTGACATATAGGGATGACTTTCTCAGAGCACTCCCAGGGCTTTTAAGCAGTGTGCACAATATCATGCAGATAGAACTCTAGACTTCCATTTCTTCCAACAGCCTCATTGGATCGGAAGAGGACCCTCTTCACATATTTTAAAGAATATTAGACAAAAATCATGTTACATTTCACAGCAGAACATGTGAACATATACAATTCACTGTTTTCCTTGTTTTTTCTACTGGTTTCAAATTTCCCGGTCAGTACTCATGAGCACTCCACTTGCACAGCACCACCTTTACACATTATTCCAAAAGAAGGATGAGGGCAGGATACACCAAAATGATGACACAGGGAAATGTTGGATATTTCATGTATCCAATGTATGGATATTACTCCATTTCCTGTTGTCATGGATTTCCATTGACTTCTCCTCATTCTTTTTTAGTCTTTTTTCCTCTTCTTTCTCTCTCTCTCTCTCTCTCTCTCTCTCTCTCTCTCTCTCTCTCTCTCTCTCTCTCTCTCTCTCTCTCTCTCTCTTTTTGCTTTCATCCTTATATAAATGTTTAATGTTTTTATTTTTTAATTAGTAATTTTTTAAATTGTTGATATTGTACAGTTTTATGTCTTTTATCCCTCCCGAAGCCCACCACCCCAGCCCTCCCCACCTTCCTCCCATTTCCACCCCCCATAGTTTTTGTCCATGTGTCCTTTATACGTGTTGATCTAAAGCATTTCGCTTTTCCCCTGAAATTCCCTCCCCTCCCCCTCTGGTCACTGTCAGTACTCTTCTTTCTCTTTTGAGGAGTTTCTTTCTCCTTTGTCTTCCAGCTCCCTAACTGGATCCTGTAATTCATCAAGCCTGCTACTTCTCCTATGTTCTTTCATTCAGAAATTGTATTCTTCATTTCCTCTTAGTCCTTGTAGATTCCTTCTATGTCCTTCTTTATGCTGATTTGCTTTGAAGTAAGCTCCTCATCATTTCCCTGTAGTTTTTTTTGCTAATTTCTCTGAGTTCATTGAGCTTCCTTATAGTCATTGATTCTAACTCAATATCTGATTGTTGACTTGCCTCTATTTCATTTAGCATTCTTTCTGAGGATTCCTACTTTCCTTTTGATTGGGGGCCATGTCTTTATCTTTGCACTGTTAGTTGGACTCTTCTTTTTTGCTTCTTTTTCTTAAATTGACCTGTTTTGTCTTTCTGACTTTCAGGTGTGAACTTCTATGGTGGGAGGCATGTGAGATTCAGTGGTACACTCATGATGATCACCTGAATTTGAGGTTCTTGGGATATGTTTTATGCTTTCTATGCTGTTTTTCTGGATGTAATTGGGTATTGATTGTCATTGGTTCCTTCTTTCGTGGATCCTTCCCTGATGCTGGTTGACTGAGGATCACTATGCCCACCACACCTTGTGTGCTGTTGTGCAGGTAGTGCCTGAACAAAAACCACAGAGCCCAAGAAACGAACCTACACCTGCAAATACAGCTCCTCCCAACTATCCCACTATCAGTATGAAATGAACCAGTATTAATAAGGGTGTAGCTAGATGAAGACACTTATATGAAAGAAGAGTAAATAAGAGATGACCTCCTGAAAAAGAAATCTTTTTCAGAGGGTAGAGGGAGGAGCCCTGATAAGAGTTGGGAGTCGGAGCAAAGGCAGGAGACAAGGTAAAGTTTACTAAAGAGAATGGAATGGAGTATGAGAAGGGAAGCATATAATATCAGCATTAAACAGATGTTAATATCAAATAAAATAATTGAGGAAAAGAAAAGGAAGGAAAAACATTAAATAATTTAATCAAGTATACAAGCCATATCGGAGAGAACAACCCAAATGTCTCCTGTCGACAACATGGAAGCTAAAATTAATATAGGGGGTATGGGAATGAGAGGGAAAAAAGAAACAAAGATAAGTCTAGGAGATATTTGGGGGAATGGGAAGTGATTTTTCAATGATAGATCAAAAGGGAATACTAAGAATCAGGAACAAAAACCAGACCAAGTAAAGAAAAAATTAAAATTTTGGGATACATAAAGACAAAGAAGAATAAAGAAAAACAAGGGCAGGATGAAAGCGAAAGGGAAGATAAAAAGAAGTAGAAAATAAATACAGGCTAATAAAACAGAATTCAAATTTGACTAAAAAATTAGTAGGAGAGGGGTCCAATAAAATTTTTTGAAATTCAGAATTAGTGAAGCTCTAGAGATAACGTTGAAAAAAGTGTGCAACAACAACTGCCCTACCCAGAAACAACTAGCAAACTTTCTTAAAGGTGTAGAGAGAATGCCAGGGTTTTAAGAGCTGGGCAAAAGTATGTGAAATGACAAAAAATATGTGAAATGACCCTTGAGAAGAGAATTAGTTTGAGTGTCTGGACAGGGGAGAAACAGTAAGAGTGTGGAATGGGAACAAGTTGTAGCTTGGGAGAAAACCAAATTTGAAATGAAAACATTATAAGGAAAGGGGATGGTAAAATGGGCTAAGAGATGGGAGGTGCAGAACATGTGAACTGAAATGCACTTTAGTATAAAATTGAGTGACTTCTTATGTACAACCTGGCTGTACAAGAAATGAATGTTAAAAAGCTATGCAGGAAAGAAATTACTGTGAATCATGAAGATGACCATGGTAGCTCTAATCTCTGTAGGCTCTCATATTTACCACTGTTTTTTCTTTCTGGATGTGCCCCTGGTTATGTCAGATGTTGACCCCATCTGACCTTAAGCATCCTGTTCAATACTTCCAGTAAGCAGCCTGTTCAATACTTCCAGTAATACTGTCACTGGCTGTCTCCTGCAATTGTCAGTCTGGTCACTCTGCATTCAGTAGTCAGATTTAAGCATCTTAAAAGATGGCAAACCCCTCCTAGAATGGTGTCTATTGCTTCTCTTCAGGCTGCAGCATCATCTTGCTTCTCAGTTTTTGTTCTTTTTAAAAAACCTGCCCCAAATGTCTGCAGAAATGTGAGGTTGCTAGTCCTATAGACCTCTTAATAATGGAGGTTGTTTGCCACAGGGACAATCTCTCAGTGCTGGTAGACATGGTGCCATTGACTTCTGGTGTCCTGTCAGGAGCCCTGAGTGGACCACTTAAGTGTGTCTGAGTGACTGAATAAATTTGGCTGGGGATGCCATAACATAGGACCCCACTGGTTGGAGTATAGGGAAGACACTTAAGTTTTCACAGTTCCAGAGAAGAGGACTATTAGTGAGAGTGTCAGCAGGGCTGGTTCCTTTTGAAGGGGTTTCTGCCTTGCTCTTCCATGGCCATCTTCTCACTCTTTGTCACATGGATTCCACTCTGTGCTCCCATGTGTCCTCCCCGTCCTTTTCTAAGGTTAGTGGTCATATTGCGTTAAAACCCATTTCATTGAGTGCGCTTAACATCAATAACTTCCTTTAGCACATACACATACAGGCACAGTTTGAAGTTCTAGGGTTTCTGAAGTCATGCAATTTTGTTGACACCCTTAAGATCACAATGTTTACCTGCCCTTGCTTCATCAGAGAGGACATACACAAGTAAAATTTGATCAGCCGCAGCCTGAAACCAAAAGGAAAATCTGTCCCATGGCAGTGCCAACGAAACTTTGGTGATGATGGCTGTTCCCTTGCACCCAGCCTGGCCAAAAGATAGCTCATTTCTTTATATTTAGAACAATCTGAGGAAAATAAGGACAATGGTAAACTTACAACATGTAAACGGAAGAAAAATTTACCAATCTAATCTCAACGTGTCCAAGGCAGTCCCACACTGAAAATCAAAGAAAATCCTTGATTTTTACTTCTTCAGCATCCTTTGACTCACCTGTCAGCTTTTTGCATCCACAGGGATTGGATCTTTCTGAGCCATCTGCTCAGACTCCTACCCAGTGACAAGCTTTCTCCGCTCAGGAATTACCAGACGGGTGCTCCTGTGCCCTTTCTGCATCTCAAAATTACCTTTCATGTAAAAGAAAGGGAAAGAAGTGTCATTTTGAAAATCACTGGTTTTCAAAGGCTGTGTTTCTTCATATTGGGCACAATTGGCAAATGGAGAGGGACAGTGTTCCCCAAACCATTGCCATCCATGTGAGGAATAAATTAGGCTCAGGTACCTACAAGAACATGCCACACAACCCTACCTGCGTGCAGTTCTCTGTTCTAACCTGTGTGACCTGGACCAACCATTTGCCATGGCCAAATGCTGGGGACCCTGGCCTGGGCGCCAGATGTGGGGGGGCTCCGCCCGCAGAGCCCCATCCCTCCGTCACGGATGAAAGTAAAAACTACCAAGACATCTTGTGCTTGGGGAGGAAAGGGGTCAAACTCTCAGAGGAGAATGACCCAGAGCCCCTTCCTCACTAGGCTTTTAGTGGGTTCCAATACACCGGAATACAAGTTTAACATGTCAAAGAAATCTGAGGGCTTAATCGGAGCCAGTGTTTGTCAGGAAGGGGGGTTGCCAGACTTTGGGAGACATGCTCATTTCCTCCTGGGACACTTGTCACCTCAGGAAGAGCACTCTTAGCAAAGCAGGTTTCACAGGACTTTAGGAATTCTTTCTTATGCCAATCACCCAAGGAGCCGTTCTGGCCAGGACAGGGCTGCACCGCTCACCCCCACAGTTTCAGGCTTTAAGCCGATTAGGAAGCAGAAGACATCTCCCAGATGGAAATGAGGACTCGGGCTATGTCAGAATAGCCGGGGGGCGAGGGTCCATCACATCCTCTTTGCTGCAACCCCCTGAGTCCTTCCATGAGGCCTTCCAAGTGGTCGCGTCTGGCTTAGGTTGCCCCTCCCATGAGGAGACTTACCCGTCATTGACTGCCAACCAAGCTATGGGGACAGAGATGGGTAAGGCAGAAGCAGTGCTCCTGCCAGGGAGATAAGCTTTGTCTCCTTAATAGGTCACATCCTTGTGACAGAACAGACCCAGATGAAGTGGGTCCCTTGGGCTCTTACACAGCCCACCATGGGGTGAGGGTTACAACTCCTGAAACCAGGCTGAACGGTCCGCAACAGCCAAACCTGTGTGATTTCATCTCCATGATGAGGGTGTTGTTTGAGGTCTTGTGGGTACAAAGCTCTTCATACAGTCTATGAGTATGGGGATTCTATTAGGCCTCAACTTAAATAAAATGTCTGGAACTTTGCCGTGGCTGGTGTGGCTCAGTGGTTGTGTGCCAGCCTGTGAATCAAAGGGCAGCTGGTTCGATTCCCAGTCTAGGCCCTATGCCTGGGATACCCATCAGGTACCCAGTTGGGGAGCACGAGAGGCAGCCACACATTGCTGTATCTCTCCCTCTCTTTGTCTCTCTCTTTTCCTCTCTGAAAAACAAAGTAAATAAGATCTTTAAAATGATGCCTAGAAAATAAAAATTTTATCAAGATCCCCATTCACCAAACTATGATGCGACTTGAAAAACCTAAAGGTAAAACCCTTTTCAGTATGAGCACTCCTCACCCTTCCCTTCCAGAAGTCCTTGAAAGGCTAAGAGTTTTGGATGAGTTCCAGACCTCAGTACATCTGATGATTCATGGGGATGTCACTAATGGGATGTCTATATTGGCCTTACCCAGGATGCAGCTGAGTTCATTCTTAACCTCCATGAATCCCTCAACTGGCAGTCCCTCCAGGAGGGCACACTGAAGAAGGTGGCAGATGTCATGGATCCAGCTTTCCTCGGTGGAAACATCTCCCACCTCACCCACTTCAGGCCCATGCACAAGGCTTTCCCCAGAGCACACATGTTCTTGGGTGATCTACTTTCATGGTGAGCATGGACCCCCTTTT
Organism: Glossophaga mutica; assembly: GCA_039655065.1. Classification (NCBI taxonomy): domain Eukaryota; kingdom Metazoa; phylum Chordata; class Mammalia; order Chiroptera; family Phyllostomidae; genus Glossophaga; species Glossophaga mutica. The sequence continues at coordinate 93,733,406 of CM077309.1, read as the reverse complement.
CAGCATAGCTGTGCTTCTGCCCTTTGGTAGCTGTATACCATAAAAATGTCGCCACATATCTCTGAGCCTCCATTTGTTCCTTTGAAATGCAGGGTGGTGACCAAGGACAAACCTCATAATGTTCTTGCAGGGACTACTGTGGGGACAATCCAGGCAGGTCTCAGCTGGAACCTGGCTCTGCAGATAGGGCTTCTGGATGTGCTGAGGTTATTGGTAGCAATTATTATTTTTTAACTATCCATGATGGAAAATCTCCTCCCTCACCCATAGTAGCCTGTGGCTTTTCTGAACTTGGAAAAGCAAGTGGAAAACAATGTATCACGAAGTTGGGGAATGCACTTTGGTGATATTTGCCCTTGTCTTTGGTGTTGCCAAATTTAGATTCTCTAGGTAGAGTAGGGTTCCCTAGGCTCCATCAGATATCTGGGATGGTCCTGGTTGGACTTCATTTATTTGACAATATGCATGAGGCACCTACCACAAGTAGGTCCTATAAGAGGCACTTGGCGCAACTCAGGGCATGAAGGAGACACAGTCCCGGGGACTCAGTTCTACTCAATGGATCAGTCAGTCACAATTGATGCTTTGTTCAGGTCCAGACCTCAATCTAGCAGATCAGAGAGGATCAAGGTCCTCTGGACATGGGAAGCTCTACCTGCTGGTACTGAACATGGACACTCTCCAAGGTATGAAATAAAAGGTTGGGTAGTATTGGGTCCAGAAGGAAGACCTGGTTTGTTGAGAGCACACTGGCTGTGGCAGGGAGGGTATGGCACCACAATCTTATAGTTCTGATTCCCAAGGGGGTCCTGAGCTCTGGTGGCTTCTATGAGTACAGAACAAAGAGAAGAGTGGATGGGGCCCCTGGCATCATAGAAACAGAGACTTGGCTGTGTTTGCCCTAGCATCCTTAACCTTCCAGAGTCAAGTGCTGCTCAGCTGGCCTCTCTTTTGTGTCAAGTCTCCTCACAACCATTCCCAGGTTCCAAAGAGGAGTTGGGGTCAAAACCTGAAAACTCAGTGTAGATGAGCAGGTGTATGATTGGTTTGGGTAGGCAGTGTACATACTTTGAGAAGGTGTCATTGGAAAGAAAAGACTCACAGATTCTCCATGCTAAAACTGCTGCATTGTGAAGGCTGCTCCTCCCAGGACAACCACTCAGGGGTGAGTTGCCATTGGACTTTTTCTGCTCAGCCATGGGCATGCTCAAGGGCTCTGTCCCAAACAAGTTTGTCCTGGGAGGGCAGCGTAGAAGGAGAATGCCAGATTCTGACTATGTTGCCCATCTGCCTCTCCCTAGCGCCCTTGCTTCTACAGGGGAAACCAGGATGGATCAGGTGCAGGGGTTCAGCCAGCCCCTACAATTCCCCTTGCTCCATCTGAAGAAGGCCTTGGTGCAGGTCAAATTTCCTACTTCACAGCAGCTGTGTGAGGCCCAACTTCTTTGCGTCAATCTGAAATATCCAGAGCCTAAGGATGCATCACTGGAAGGTGAGGGATCTTTAGTATGGAAAGATGATCTGGGAAGGGGAGGTTCATTACACAAGTTCCCTTAAAGGCAGAGGCACCTTGCCTGTCTCTGGAAAAGCAAGGAAATCTCAGGTGTGAATTCGTTTTTTTTCCTGCTCCTCCAGATCCACTTCCAGAGTTCAAAGGCAATGAACCTCCACAGGAAATACATGCTGATTGGTTGATGCCTGCTCTAGCTAGAGGTCTTTCCTTGGCCTGGCCCGGCCTGATGCAGTGTCTGAAACCAGGATGGAGGCATCTGTTGTGCTTTTTCTTTCTTGTGCTCTTAGGATTTCTAAGCTTTATACTAAATAAATATGAGGAATGTACCCTAACAAAACATATATAATAGAACGATAATAATTTTCAACATTACCAGTTTGTTTCTATAAAATGTTTCATGAAATAAGATATTATGAAAGACATAGAAATAAAGTTTTTAATTAAAAAGAGGTGTGGATAATATGTACTCATATACAGATACATAGTATAATTTCATACGTGTGTGTGTATGTGTGTGTGTATACAAATATGTATGAGGTGGATGGTAAAAAATGTTTGCTACACCATATATTCTCAAAATAACTTCTAAAACAGATTTAAATTTTATCCTTCAACAAATATAAAGTGATACAACCATTAAATCTAATTGGAAATGTATGCACCTATATGTTACCAGTAGTAACTATAGAAATTGGATCAAATAGAAGTGACTGCTCCTTCCCTTTTTTCTATGTAACTTTTCTGGTTTTTGTACAAGAATTATAATTTACAATAACACATTTTAATACTAAATATTGTTATGTATGACACTTAAGAGTCTTTACATTCAATAATGTGACCCTTATGAATAATATCTTTCTAAATTTTCCCTAGCACCATGTTATACCTTGAAATGATCACTTTAGATGCTAAATTACTTAATGGACTACATTTTATGTCCTCAATTTTAGTTGAATTTACGATTTGAGCAATCATAACCCCTCTACTTAGTTCTTACCATCTCTGGGGATAGAGCCTGCATTTCTTTGGTTGTAAATACACTCATTCAAAAGAAGTTGCTCCATCAAACACTCATTCTCCTTTTTTTTTGGCCTGGAATTTATCATAACAGTCCAATTCAACTTAGGAATAGGCAACGATTGTTTTATCCAACTGGCCTGGGAAGGGAGCGGGTATGCCTCAGGCTGGCCTGTAGTGTGTGGGTTCTTGCTTTCCTATAGAAATGATTTCAGGACCAGGTCCAGGTAGTTTTGAGAGTGTGTTCATTGAAGTTTAGACAATTGAAACAAAGGAAGTACTTCAGGTAGAGGAAGCATCAGGTGATAGCATACGCGGTACTCTGCTTTGGTTCCCTAGAAACTTTAGAGAAAAGAAGTGAGCCAAGAAAAGTCTGCCTTTAGCTCACTGGCCAGTCAGACACAGGATCAGAGGTAAGCTCAGGATGAGCTGCGGCTGTCAGATGCACCCCTGGTTGCAAGTCTGGCAGGGACCCTTACAGTTCAGAAGGAATAAAATATTCAGGCCCATAAAGAGGCATGGCAATGCTCTAGAGTGACTCCACACTGGCTCTTTGTCTTGGGGTTTTTATCAGTTTTCTCCCTGCTAAAATTTTGTGGGAGGGTTTCAGTCGAATAAAGCTTTCAGGTGTGTTTTTCTTAAGTTGATGCATCAAAATGTGCTTATAGGTGAGTTTGGGATTATTCTTTGGTCTGTTTTATGGTTTCACTTTTCTCTTGGGTCTGTCTGGCTTCAATCAGGTGTTTGTTATTTGTTTCCCTGACTTTGTTTGTCCTTGTGTTCAGATGGTGCAAATGGCATACATTGGGTCTCTCCTCTCTCTCTCTCTTCTTGCCTGGGGTGATTTACGCTATGTATTCTGTGTTTAGAGTGCAAAGGTATAACCCATTTGCTCTCAAACATCCTTGGTTAAGGAAGGTAAGGTCTCATGATTGAGTATCTGGCTGTTGGTTTTTTAAATTGTTTGGCCTTAATTTTCTTGTCTCAGTTTCCCCATTCCACTTGCCCAGTCATTACCTAACTTCTCACTATCCTGTCTCTCTTCAACAAAATAAATTTGTACTGATGTTGCATGTTCATTTCTGGTCCTATGTGTACGGCCGTAGTTCACCCACACAACTGAAACAATCTATAACTAAATGCAAGTCCAACCCATCAGCAATGATAAGCTAATAAATAACATTGGAATGCAGTTTGTGGGCAAGTGTTTGAAAGCAAATTGTGTTGTGTTAAATGAAGTCAAATCCCATAAAAGCATAAAGTCGTGGCTGAAACACAAAGGCGGTCACTCTCACATGTGTACTCTTGCTGTGAGGGGGAGACCTATATTCTATCTTCTGATTCTTATCTGCTTCGAATGAAAATCAGCTAGCTTGTCTATAAACCAAGCCAACACTCCTCAGGTATCCAAGATGAAAACCTAATTATTTAAAGGAACTTCATTTTAAATTTTACTTAATTAAATTTACAAAAACAATTTTAAACAGTTGTATATGGGTTCTGATGACCATATTGAACAGTCTTTCCAGCCCAATGATTTCAAATACAGAGAACTAGCCACTGGATTTGAAATCTTTACCCCTGAATTTCAGGATAGTTCTCCTCCACTAGTTCCATAGAGAAGAAATTACAGGGCCATCAGTGTTCACAGTATCAACAGCAAGATCCTGATCAGACACTTTCCACCTGCTGATTCTGGACCTCTGCCTTCTGTGCAGAGGCAGCCTCTTTCACTAGCAGTTTGATACTAAACTTCTCTTTTTCCTGGGCAGTTAGGACAGTTCAGGCCAATGACTCATGAAATGGAGTCTCATAGTTAATTTCTGAGTCAATACTTTCTTCTCTGATAGAAAGAACGGTAGTGAAGAGAAGACTTTTTTTCTCTTTTCATGCTGGGATCTATTGTCACCTTCTGGTTTCTGGCAGTTATCTTGTGACCATGAGGGAATAGAGAAGAAGAAGAATCTTACCTTAACATCATTGAGTAGCTGAATTCTAATGCGGAACCACCTACATGTGGATTTGTTACTTTATGAGAAAAACAAACGCCTAGGGTTTAAGCGAAGTTTCATCAGTATTTTGTTGCTCACAATCCTCAATCCATGCTGAATGACATCCTTAAACTTCTGATGGTGGACATGTTTGCATTATTTCATGGTGTTTCAAGAAATGTGTAAATGTGGGATCATGGAGGAGGGCACAGGAAAGATGGGAGTTTCATGAAAGAAGTATCCACTCTCTTCCATCTATTCTGGCAGGGAACTGTGGGACACAACTCTCAGCTGGGATGAAAGGGTCTGAAGTCAATGAGGATCTCAAACTGTGACCAGACAAAAGTGGTGAAGCAGGGGTAAGTCAGGAAAAATGAGCCAGTCAGATCATAGAGAACCTGAAGGTACACACTAAGGGTTTTGGACTTGTTTCTAAAGGCCTTAAGAAACCATTGTAAGTTTTAAGTAAATGATAGGATCACATTTACATTTTCAAAAGATCAACCAGGATTCAGGTAGGGTAGAGAATGGCTTGAAATGGGGCAAAACTAGACATTGAGAAATCAGATAGAGCACATCCTACCAAGAGGCCAATGCGCTGTTCTGTATGAAATGTTTTTTTCTTTTTGTTTTTTTGTTTTTTGTTTTTTTTTTACCATCTATGAATACAATCACGTGATTTGCATCTGTCTTTTTGTTTATGTGATGTATTATGTTTACTGATTTGGAAATATTGTTTCACCCTTGCATTTCTGGCCCCAAATGTGTTTATCAATTCAAGATTATTTAAACACACATTGAAGACATGTGTCTGTTCCTGTTTTTGAAAGGTCCTCTTGGTCTTAGGTGTCTTCAATCCTACCAGGAAATACCAATGTGTCCAGTTGAGAAGGGAGCATCACCTGACATTTAGAAGAGGTAGGACCCAGCTGAGAGCAATGCAGGCCAGAATGACCAGGCATCATACTACTTTCAGTACTTTAAGATTAGGAGCAAGCTACTGGGCCAGCCTAATGAAGCAGACCTACTCCTTTTACTGATGCCCACCATTAAATTCAGCATTCCCTGAAGATAATCCCAAATGATGACCAAAAGAAAAGAGAATTTTTATTTATGCTTGGGAGAAAGTATTTGAAAAATGTTCTCTTGATGCCATTAAAAATTTATTTTCTGGGCCATTAATCAAATAGATGTGATGTTACAATTACCTGATTCATGATGGTGAATAGAAAGAAAGGGCCAGTCTGAATTTCATTTGAGACTTAGGAAAACATGGGATTCATTGTGCAGATGAAGAGAGTGATGCTTTTCAGGAAATGCCTCCAGCATTTTGTCATCAAGGTGTAATAATGCCTGTGCACCACACCATGGAGCCTTCCAAACAGTTTCTCTTCCAGTGTTTTCATTCCATTTCCTTCACCCTTTGGAATGTACAGGTCTCCATTTGTGCTTGTGAAGTTGAGAAAAAGTAATGTGGAAGTGCACAGCCTTTGAGGGCCCCGAGACCATTGTTCTTGTCATGGTTATACTGAACACCCATCAGTCCTTGGCTCTGTCCTGGTTAGCCTTGTATCAGCATTTTCCATAAAAGCACAAAAGACATGCTCAGTCAGTGTGTATGGGGGACACAAAGCCAGCAATGCTAATTGGTGCATTTGGATTGCACTCTAAAGATTCTAAAAACTTACAATGTGCTGAAATCAACAAGATGAAAATGTACAGGCCTAAATGTACAAGTTTACCTATGCTGGAGTAGGAAAAACGCCCTTCGGACACTGAAAGAGGAGATCTGAACATATTTCGAAGAGAATACTAACATGATCATGATGCCTGTGATGATTATAGCACTATCACCAAACTCAGTGCTACTCCGAGTGTGGTCCAGAGAGCAGCAGTTGCTTGTTGTTGGCTGTGCTTCTGCCAAGTTGCCCGTGAACGTCATCAGAAAGCACATCGTGTAGTAGAGCCAAATTAGCAAAACTTCCTTGGTGAAGGAAGCAGGGCATCAACCTACATACCAGCCTGAACACTTCATGTGTTGGAGGGCCAACCCTTTGCATGGCATTGAATTTTAAAGGCTCCTTGTGTCAATACTTAAGACTAGTTGTGCTAAGCACTCTAAATGTGTCATCAAAAGTATGTCATAGTGTACTTAGGTCAAGTGTAGTGAAATGTAGAAATACAGATACCTAGACCAAATAGCCTCAAGTTTCCTTGTTCGATGATGGATAACAATATCAAACTTAAAGGTTTCTCTTGGTCACTAATGCAGGTAAAGTTCATGTAATGAATCTTGTTACATGGTGTGAGCTTAGAAACTGGAAGTGAGTATTACTGTGTTTCTCACTAACACCTCTTTAAGTTAACTACTGTTGTCACCCACCTTTTGCAGATGAGGAAGTGAGCTACATTTCAATCAAGGTTAATAGGATTCTGTGTTCATGCGATTCCAAAGTGGCAGAACCCAGACTTAAAACCAGGAATTCTCTGACTCAAAATTTCAAGCAAATGCTTATGTATTACAGCATAATGCTAGTCCCTGGTTAGATTAGATGAGTGGCTTTTAAATTTTGACCAAACTCAATGATGGGATGAGCATAACCTAGTAGACAAGCAAAATCACACATACATAAGCTGACTCAAAAGTTCCATGACATAATTCTCGCCCCTCATGAATGCAATGCACTGTGCTATTTTTCTCTCTGTTTTATTTCATTGATAAAAGTAAAGGTTGCAGTGACAGCTGAAATGGACTTCATGGTCCACAAATGAGATGTAACTCACAACTTGAAGACATTGTGGCAGCAATTTCTATGGGTCCTTTGGTTCTCATTTTCCCTGATATTCTGAAAAACCAAAGACACAAACAAAAGCCTTCAACTCCATTTTGTTAGTACAGAAGAGAATACCTGGATTTGGAGCAGTTCATGTTTTAAAAAAGTAAGGTTTTAGCCAAGGTCAACATCAGGAAACATTGAAATCTTGGGCATAAAAGCTGACTTTTCAGCCCACAATCCCCAGGAATACTGCATTCCCCCTTGGGTGCCATGTTAAGTGTAATAAAAAACCTAATCATGTTCTGACATGGACAATCAAGATGGGGAAGGGCCTGAGAGTATTTAAGGAGCCAGGAATGTTTCATATGATTTTGAATGAAAACAGTCTCTAAACTGTTTCTAAGAAATAAGGATCTTTGAGAATAATTCTTGAAGATGGGAGCATTATCCATCAGGACTGAATGTCTTGAATGATACATTCTTTTACTTAAATCTTATTTCTGTTAGGATTTTAGATCTTTAGATCCTTTAGTCTAAAGGGAGAATCATTTTTTAAATTACTTGTTATTCAATTATAGTTGTCTGCATTTTCTCCCCACCACTACCCCCACCCCAGCCAAACCCACCTCCCTCCCTTACTGCCACCCACCCCTGTCGATTGTTTTGTTCCTGTGACCTTTATACTAGTCCCTGGAAACCCTTCTCCACACTGTACCCTCCCCCCATTCCTCTGGCTTTTGTTAGATTATTTTTAATTTCAATGTCCCTGGTTATATTTTGTTTGCCTTTTTCTTTTGTTGATTATGTTCCATTGAAAGGTGAGATCATATGGTGTTTGTCCCTCACCTCCTGGCTTATTTCACTAAGCATAATGCCCTCCACTTCCATCCACGCCATTGCAAAGGATAGGACCTCCTTCTTTGTCTGTGATGCATAGAATTCCATTGTGTAAGTGTACCACAGTTTTTTTCTTCCACTCATTTGCTGACTGACTCTTAGGTTGCTTACAGCACGTGGCGATTATAAATTGTGCTGCTATGAACATTGGGGTGCATAGGTTCTTTTGGATTGGTGTTTCAGGGCTCCACTGTAGGGTATAATCCCAGCAGTGAAATTGCTGGGTCAAAAGCAGTTCCACTTTTAGTTTTCGGAGGAAATTCCAAACTGTTTTCCACAGTGGCTGCACAAGTGTGCATTCCCAACAATAGTGCACTAGGGTTCCCTTTTCTCTGCATCCTCTCCAACACTTATTTGTTGATTGATTTATGATGGCAATCAGAGTGGTGTGAGGTGATATCTCATTGTGGTTTTATTTTGCAACTCTCTGATGGCTAGTGATGCTGGGCATCTTTTCAAATGTCTCTGAGCCCTCTGTATGTCCTCCTTGGAGAAGTTTCTATTCAAGCCTTTTGCCCATTTTTTAAAATTGGGTTTTTTGTCTTCCTGGAGTGGAGAGATGTGAGCTCGTCATATATTTTGGAGATTAAACCCTTGTCCAATGTATCATTGGCAAATATGTTTTCCCATATAGTTGGTTGTCTTTTCATTTTAATGCTATTTTCTTTAGCCACGCAGAAGCTTTTTACGTTGATGAGGTCCCATTTGTTTATTCTTTCCTTTATGTCCCTTGCCTTAGGGGACATATCAGTGAAGATGTTGCTGCGTGGAATGTCTGAGATTTTCCTGCCTATGTTCTCCTCTAGGACTTTTATGGTGTCATGACTTATATTTACATCTTTTATCCACCTTGAATTTATTTTTGTGTTAGATGTAAGTTGGTGATTGAGTTTCATTTTTTCACATGTAGCTTTCCAGATCTCCCAACACCATTTGTTGAAGATTCTATTTTTACTCTATTGTATGCTGCTTACCTCTTTGTCAAATTTTAATTGACTGGAGATACTTGGGTTTATTTCTGGACTCACCGTATTTTCCCATTGGTCTATGTGCCTGTTTTTATGTTAATACCAAGCTGTTTTGTTTACAGTGGCCTTGTAATACAGTTTGCTATCAGGTATTGTGATCTCTCCTGCTCTTCTCTTCTTTCTCACAAGTGCTGCAGCTCTTTGGAGTTGTTTATGGTTCCATATAAATTTCTGCAATGTTTGTTCTATATCTGTGAAATATGTCATTGGCACTTTCATAAGGATTGCATTGAATGTATAAATTTCTTTGGGTACTATGGCCATTTTGATATTAATTCTTCCAATTCATGAGCATGATTCATGCTTCCATTTGTTTTTGTCTTCCTTGATTTCATTCTTCAGTGTTGTATAGTTTTCTGAGTATAGGTTCTTTACCTCCTTGGTTAGGTGTATTCCTAGGTAGATTATTTTCCTTGTTGCTATACCAAATGGGAATTTTTTTCCTGATTTCTGTTTCTGATATTTCATTGTTGGTGTACAAACATACCTTGGATTTCTGAGTATTGACACTGTATCCTGCTGTTTTGCCAAATACATTGGTTTTGTCTAGTAGTTCTTGGGTGGAGTCTATAGGAGTATGTATGTACTCTATCATGTCATCTGAAAACAACAACAGTTTTACTTCCTCCTTTCCTATTTGTATGCCTTTTATTTCTTTCTCTTTCCTTATTACTGTGGCTAGGACTTCCAGTACTATGTTGAACAGGAGTGGAAGAGCAGGGATCCTTATCTTATTCCTAAACTTAGAGAGAAAGCTCTAATTTTTTGTCTTTTGAGTATGATGCTTGCTGTAGGTCTCTCATATATGGCCTTTTTTATGTTGAGGAGTGCTTCCTCTATTCCCACTTTGCTGAACGTTTTTATCATAAATGTGTGCTGTACATTACAAATGCTTTTTTCCACATCCATTGATATGATCACATGATTTTTGTCATTCATTTTCATTATGTGGGGTATTATATTCATTGACTTGTGAATATCGTACCACCCTTGCTTCCCTGGGATGAATCCCACTTGATCATTGTGTATGATCTTTTTTGAAGTATTGCTGGTTGCAGTTTGCCAATATTTTCTTTGAGTATTTTAGTGTCTGTGTTCATCATAGATATCTGCCTGAAGTTTTCTTTGTTTGTGATGTCTTTATCTGGTTTGGGGGATAGGATGATGACGGCTTCATGAAAAGAGCTTATGAGTCTTCCATCTTCTTGATTTTTTGGAATAATCTGTGGAGGATGGGGGTTAGCTCTCACTTAAATGTTTTGTAAAATTCTCCTGTGAAACTATCTGGTCCAGGGTTTTTTTTTGTGTCAGAAGCTTTTTGATTACTGCTTCAATTTCATCTGTTGTTATTGGTCTGTTCAGACTTTCTGCTCCATCTTCGTTGAGTTTTAGGAGATTATATTTTTCTAGAAATTTCTCCATTTGACCTTGGTTTTCAAATTTCTTGGCATATAGTACTTTGCAGTATATTTCTTGTAATTCTTTGTATTTCTGTGGTGTCAGTTACAGTTTCTCCTCTTTCATTTCTGGATGTGTTTCTTTGAGTCCTCTTTCTTTTTTTCTTCATCACTCTGCTGAAAGACCTGTTAATTTTCTTTACTTTTTTAAGAACCCACTCCTGGATTCATTGATCCCAAGAATTGTGCTTTTAGTCTACATGTCATTTACTTCTGCTCTATTGGTTATTTCTCTACTTCTATTTGCTCTGGGTTGTCTTTGTTGTTATTCTTCAAGTTCTTGTAGGCATAGGGTTAGGTTGTTTATTTGAAATGTTTCTACTTTTTTTAGACAGGACTGTGTTGCCATGATCTTCCCTCTCAGGACTGCCTTCGCTTTGTCCCATAAGTTTTGGACTGATGTGAGTTCATTTGTTTCCAGGAACGTTTTGATTTCTTCCCTAATCTCTTTCTTGACCTATTCATTGTTTAATAGCATGTTATTCTATCTCCATGAGTTTGAGTATTTTGACATTTTTCCTTAATGTTGTTTTCTACTTTCAGTCCCTTGTGGTCAGAGAAAATGCTTGATATGATTTCAATTTTCTTGAATATGTTGAGGCTTTTTTTGTGTCCTAAGATATGGATTAGTTTTGAAAAGGTTCCATGCGCATTTGAAAGAATGTGTACTTATTTTATTTGGGATGAAAGTTTCTATATATAGCAATTAAGTCCTTTTCATCTAGGGCTTTGTTCAATGCCACAATACCTTTGTTCATATTTCATTTGGAAGACCTATCCATTATTGACAGTGGGGTGTTGAAATCCCCTGCTATAATTGTACTGCTGTCAATATATTTCTTGAAGTCCTCCAAGGTTTTCTTCATGTATTTCGGTAGTCTTATGTTGGGTGCATACATATTTCAAATGTTTATATCTTCTTGTTGGATTCTTCCCTTGAGTCTTACGATGTGACCTTCTGGTTCTCTTTATTGCTCTTTTTTTGAAGTTCATCTTGTCCCGTATGAATTCTGCTAACACGGCTTTTTCTTTTCCTCTCCATTTACTGGGAATATTTGTTTCCAGTCCTTCACTTTCAGTCTGTGTAGCTCTTTTATTTTGGGGTGGGTCTCTTCTCGGCACCATATGTGTAGGCCATGATTTCTTATCCATTCTGCTATTCTGTGGCTCTTGATTAGCGTATTTAATGCTTTTACATTTAAGGTTATTATTGATTAGGTACTTACTCATTGTCATTTTTTCATACTGTGTCCCTCTCTCTTTCACTGTTTTTCTTCCTGTTCTTAAAGGAAACCCTTTAGCATCTCTTCCAGAGGTGGTTTGGAGGAGGTATAATCTTTGAGGCTCCTTTTGTCAGGGAAGCTCCTTATTTGGCCTTCCATTTTAATTGAGAGCCTTGCTGGGTAAAGTAGCTTTGGTTGCAGGCCTCTGGTTCTCATTACTTGGAATATTTCTTGCCATTCCCCTCTGGCTTAGAGCTTTTCCATTGAGAACTCAACACCTAGTCTTATTGGGGCTTCCATGTATGCTATTTCCTTTTTCTCCCTTGCTACCTTTAAAATTGTCTCTTTGTCTTGAAATTTTGCCATTTTGATTATGATGTGTTTTGATCTGGGCCTGTCTGGGTTCCTTTTGATTGGCACTGTCGGTGTTTCCTCGGTTTGTGGGACTTTTTCTCTCTTCAAATTAGGGAAGGTTTCCATCATTACTTTTCTACACAGGTTTTCTATCCCTCAGTCTTCTTATTCTCATTCTGTAATTTCTCTTATACGGATATTGTTATGTTCTAGTTGTCCTGCATTTCCCTTAACCTGTGTTCATTCTTTTTTAGCCCTCCTTTTTTTCCTACCAATTCTTGTTTTTTTCCTACCTTGTTTTTCATCTCGCTGATCTGATCCTCTGCTTAATTGATCTTGCTTTTCATTCCTTCTTCTGTGTTCTTCAGTCCAGAAATTGTACTCTTCATTTCCGCTTGGTGCTTGTTGATAGTTTCTATCAACTTGTTCTTGTTTATATGGATTACAGTGAGTTCATTGTAGTTTCCCTGTAGTTTTTGGTAATTCTTTGAGAGCTCATTAAGTTTCCTGATAACCATTGTTTTGAACTCAATATGTGATAGTCGACTTGCCTCTATTTCATGCAGTGTTCTTTCTGAGGCTTCCTTTTTTCCTTTCATTTGGGGATCATTTCTGTGCCTTTCATTGTTTGTGAGACTCTTTTTGTTAGCCTCTGCTTCTTAAATTGATCTGTTCTGCCTCCCTGGATTTATTGTGTGAGCTTCTGTGGTAGAAGACCTGTGAGATTCAGTGGTTCAGTCTAAGTGATCTACTCCATTTTGGAATCTGTCTGCAGCTGGCAAAATTTACATGGTGCAGGTCCTCCCAGTTGAGGAGAGTGTAGGTAAGCATTGTGGTCTTCAGTCTGTCAACCAAATTGCATGACTTGGGAAATCTTAGAACTTCAAAATATGCCTGTATGAGTATGTTATAAATCAAGTTATTAAGGTTAAGGTTAATTCAGTGATATGGCCTTTAACACAATATGACCAGTGACCTTAGAAGAGGACCAGAGGACACATGGAAGCACACAGCAGATTCCATGTGAAAAAGAGGGAGAAGACATCCACATATGAACAAGCCTGAAGCCCCTCAACAAGAATCCAGCTCTTCTGACACACTCACTTCTAACTCCTATAAAGTGGAATTGTGAAAAAAATAATGCCTGCTCTCTACAGAACCAGTGGGGTCCTATGTTATGGCATCCCCTGCAAACTTATTCAGTCTCTGGCAAACACTGATGTGTTCTAGGCTGGGATGCTGACATGACACCTGTAGTGAATGACACCATATCTACCAGCAGCGAGAGGCTGCATCTCTGTGGCAAACAACCTCCATTATTGAAGAAGGTCTGCAAGACTGGTGACCTCACTCCTCTGCAGATATCAGGGGCAGGCTGATTACGTCTCCTTGATCTAGTATGACAGTGTGAAGTGAACTTTTGTGATGATGGTTGTTACTTTGCACCCAGCCTGGCCCAGAGATTTCGCATTCCTTCATATTTAGAGCCACATGGGGAAAATAAGGATAATGGTAAATGTACAACAATAATATATAAAAAAAGAAAAAATTTAAAAATCTGATTTCAATGTGGCCAAGGCAGTCCCAGTATTCCTTGATTTTCTTTTCCCCCAGCTTCTTTTGACTCACCTGTCAGCTTTTTCCATCCACAGGGATTGGACCTTCCTGAGTCATCTGCTCAGACTCCTGCCTAGTGACAAAATTTCTCGAGTCAGGAATGACCAGGCATTTGCCCTTGTGTACTTTCTGCATCTCAAAATTACCTTCCATGTAAATGAAAGGGAAAGAATTGTCACTTTGGAAGTCACTGGTTTTTGTAGACTGTGTTTCTCCCTCTTGTAAACACTTCCTAAATCGTGAGGGGCCGTGTTTTCCAAATGTTTTCCATCCATGTAAGTTATAGACAAGGCTCAGGAAACCAAGGCAAAATGCCGTGCATCCCCCGCTTTGGACAGTTCTCCATTTAACTTGTGTGACTTTGAAGAGCCATTTGACATGCCCAAACCTGTGCGATTTCATCTGTATAATGAGGGTGCTCCTTAAGATCTTGTGGGTACAAAGCTTTTCATACAGACTATGAATATGTAAAATCTACTATACTTCATCTTAAATAAAATGTCAAGAAATACACCCTGGCTGGTGTTGGTCAGTGGTTGTGTACCCATCTGTAAATCAAAGTGTAGGCTATCTGATTACCAGTGTAGGGCGCATGCCTGCGTTGTCCACCAAGACCCCAGTGGGAGGGCACAGGAGAGGCAGCCACACGTTGCTGTTTCTCTCCCTTTCTTCCCTCTCCTTTCCCCTCTCTAAAAAATAAAGTAAACGAAATCTTTAAAACAATGTCTAGAAAATAAAAATTGTATCAAATGTCCCATCCACCAAACTTACATGATGCTTTTAAAACCTACTGATAAAACCCTATTCATTGTGGGCACTCCTCACCCTTTCTCTTGCATGACTCTTTGAGGGGGCAGGAGGTTTGGATGAGCTTCAGATCTCAGTACGCTTGATGATTTACGGCGATGCCACTGATGAGATGTGTATGCTGGTCTCACCCAGGGCGTAGCTGAGTTCTTGCATAACCTACATGAATCCTTCAAATAGCGGGCCCTGAAGGGAGGTACACTGAAGAAGGTGGCAGATGCCCTGGCTCCAGCTTCCCTGGGTAGAGACATCTTCCACCTCACTAACGTCACGTCCATGTACCAGGCTTTCGCAGAGCCCAAATGTTCTTGGAAGACCTGCATTCTCAGTGAGCCTGTGCTCCCTTTTCAGGACAGGTGTGTTTCTGTCCTCTGCTAGCTCTGTGTCATGAAAATGTCACCACATACCCCTGAGCACCACATTCCCTTGAAATGTATGATGACCGAGGACAAACCTCATAACGATCTTGCCTGGACTACAATGGGAATAATCCAGGCAGTTTACAGGTGGCACCTGGCTCCACAGATAGGGATTCTGGATGTGCTGTGGTTATCTATGGCAATTATTTTTTTCCTGTCCACCATATAAAATCTTGTGCCCCGCCCATTCTGCCCTGCGGCATTTCTGAGCTTAGAAGAGCAAAATGGAAAAAAAAAATTGTCGAGAAGATAGGAAAAGCACTTGGGGATATTTGCTCTAGTCTTTCGTGTTGCCACTTTTGGATTCTCTGGGGATAGCAGGTTTCCTAGACCCACTCAAATATCTCACCTTGTTGTGGTTGGACTTCATTTATTTGACAATGTGTATGAAGCACCTACCACAAGTAGATCCTACTAGAGACACTTAGCATAACTCAGTGAATGAAGCAGACACAACCCCAAGGACTCCGTTCCACTCACTTAATCAATCAGTCACAAAAAACATCAGTCACAGGTCCTGTCCTCTATC
Organism: Glossophaga mutica; assembly: GCA_039655065.1. Lineage (NCBI taxonomy): Eukaryota > Metazoa > Chordata > Mammalia > Chiroptera > Phyllostomidae > Glossophaga > Glossophaga mutica. The sequence goes on along the minus strand of CM077309.1, from coordinate 93,717,777 downwards.
CACTGGAACAGAGACAATCAATGTCTTCCCAACATCTGAACATCTAACTGCTTATAATGAAAATGAACACTCACCAAGGTATGAAAGAAAAAGGTAGGAGGTGTTCCGTTCAGAAAAAAGACCTCCTTTGTTGAGAGCACACTGGCTTTGACGGAGGGTCTGACATCAAGGAGATCTTCTAGATCCAATGCCCAAGAGAAGCCTAAGCTCTGGTGGCTTCTATCTCAACAAGACAGCAAGGAGAGAACAGTGGATGTGGCCCCTGGCCTTATAGAATTGGATGGAGGCTTTGTCCCAGCATCCTTAACCCACAATAGTCCACTCCAGCTCAACGTGCCCCTCTGCAGAGTTAACTCTCCTCAGCACCTTCTGCAGGTTCCACACAGTAGATGTGGTCAGAGCCTGTTCAGAAATCTACCACTAATGTCCATGTAGATGAGGAGGTGCATGAAGGTTTGGGGAAGGCAGTGTATAGACCATGAGAAGAAATGTCATTGGAAAGAAAAGACTCACAGGGTGTCCGTACTAAACCTGCTGCATTGCCTGACCTCCTCCCAGGACAGCCACACTGGGGTCATGGTTGCCTTTGGGCTGTCCTCTGGTTGACCATAGGCATGCTCAGGGACACTGTACCAAACAATTTTTGCCCTGGGAGTACAGTGTAAAAGGAGAATTCCAGACTGTGACTCTGATGCCCATCTGCCTCTCCTCAGGGCCATTGCTTTTACAGGGGGAAGCTGGCTGGACCTGGTACAGTTCTTCAGCCAGCCCTTATGTTTCCCCTTGTTCTGTCTGAAGTAGGCCTTGGTGTAGGTAAGCTTTCCTACTTCACAGCTGCTGTGAGAGGCCCAAATTCCTTGGGCCAATCTGCAATATCCAGAGTTCAAGGATGCAATTTTAGAAGGTAAGGGATCTTCATTCTGGAAAGATGATCTGGGAAATGGAGGTTCATTGGCAGGAGCTCCCTTAAAGGCAGGAACATTTTCCTGTCTCTTGAAAAGCAAGGAAAAATCAGGTGTGTGTGTGTGTGTGTGTGTGTGTGTGTGTGTGTGTGTGTGAGAGAATCTGTTTTTTTCTCCTGCTCCTCCAGATTCACTTCCAGAGATTGAGAGCAATGCACATCCACAGGAAGTACATGCTCTTTGGATACAGCCTGGTCCAGCTACAGGTCATCCTCTGGCCTGACCTGGCCTGATGCAGTGCCTGAAATCATGATGGAGACAAGTGTTCTGTTTTTTTTTTCTTGCACTTTTACATATTCTAAGCTTTATACTAAATAAATAAGAGGAATGTACCCCAACAATAGATCTATAATAGATAAAAGATTAATTTTCAACAATACCAGCTTGTTTATATAAAATACATTTCATGAAATAACATTGTAAAAGAAATAGAAATAAAGTTGTTGATTAAAAGAATGTGTGGACAATACATACTCATATAAATATACAGAATATAATTTTTATATATATTTACTTATATATAGTGGATTGTAAAAAGTGTTCAATATACCATACATTCTTAAAATAACTTCTAAAACATATTTAAATTTTATCCTTCAACAAGTATAGAGTAATACAATGATGAAATCCAATTGGAAATGCATGCACCAATATGTTACTAGTGGTAACTGCAGGGAACGGAACCCATCGAAGTGGCTGCTCCTTCCCTTTTTGCTAAGTGATTCTTCTGGTTCCTGTACAAGGATCATATTTTTACAATAATACATTTTAATATTAAATATTTTATATTACACTGAAGAGTCTTTACATTCAATAATGTGACCATTATCAATAATACCTTACTAAATTGCCCTTAGCATCATTTTATAGCTGAAACGGTCACAATAAATGCTGAATTACTTAATGGGCTTCATTTTACTTCACTCAACATATAGCTGAATTTGCTATTGGAGCAGCAATAACCACTCTAATTAGCTCTTACCATCACTGGGGATAGAGACTGCATTTCTTTGATTGTGACTAAACCCATTCAAAAGAAGTGGCTCAACAGAACACTCATTCTCCTTCTTTTCTGATCCTAGAATTTAACATAACAGTCCAATTCAATTTAGGAATAGGCAATGGTTGCTTTATGGAACTGGCCTGGGAATGGAGTGGGGATGCCTCACGCAGGATGGTAGTGTATAGGTACTTTCCTTCATATGGAATCGATTTCACAACAACGTCCAGGTGACTTTGAGGGTGTGTTCATTAAAGCCAAGAAGAGTGAAACCAAGGAAGCACTTAGGGTAGAGGAAGCAACAGCAGAGGGCATATGCAGTGCTCTGCTTTGGTTCCCTGGAAACTTTATAGAAAAGAAGAGAGCCAAGGCAGGGTTCGCATGGGCTCACCGACAAGTCAGAGACAGGATCAGAGGTAAGCCCAGGACCAGCTGCTGCTGTGAGATGCAACCCTGATTGCAAGTCTCATGGGGACCCTTCAGTTTAGAAGGAAGTAGAATGTTCAGGCCCAAGAAAAGGCATGGAGTGCTCTAGAGGGAACACAGACCGGCTCTTTGTCTTCAGGGTTTTTATAAATCTTCTGCCAGGGAAAATTTTGTGGGAGGATTTCAGTAGAATGAAACTTTCAGGCATGTTTTTCTAAAGCTGGTGTATGGAAATGAGCTTATAGGAGAATTTTAGGTTATTCTTTGGTCTGTTATACAATTTTACTTGTACCTTGAGTCTGTCTTTCTTCAATCTAGTGATATTTGTTCCTTTGATTTTATGTGTCCTTGGGATTATGTGGTACAAATGGCATAAATTCTCTCCCTCTCTCTCCCTCTCCCTCTTCTTCTCTCTTTCTCTCTCTCTCTCTCTCTGTCTTTTTCTCTGTTTAGAGAGCAGAGTTATAAACCATTTTCTTTGAAGCATCCTTACTTAGGAAATATAAGGCCTTACAATTCACAACATGGCTGTAAGTTTTTGAAATTGTTTGTCCTTGTTTCATTTTCTTGTGCAATTTCACCATTCCATTTGCCCAGAAATTTTCCTAGCTTCTCACTATCCTGTCTCGGTTCCATGAAACAGATCTGTACTGATGCCACGTGTTCATTTCTAGTCTTATGTGTAGGGCCATATCACAGACAAAACTGGAATAATCTATCATTAAATTGATGTCCAACACATCAAAAATTATAAGCTAATAAATAACATTGGAATACAACCTGTATGCAAGTATTTGAAAGCAAATTGTGCTGTGCAAAATGAAGTCACATCACATACAAGCATAAAGTCGTGGCTGAAACACAAAAGCAGTCACTCTCTCATCTGTACTCTGACTCTGAGTGGAGACCTATATTCTATCTTGTGATTCTTATCTGCTTTGAATGAAAACCAGCTGGCTTGTCTATAAACCAAGCCAATATACCTAGGTATCCACGATGAAAACCTATTTATCTACATGACCTTAATTTTAAATTTTACTTAATTTAAACTATTAAAAACATTTTAAGTAGTATGTGGCTAATGGTGACCATATTGGACAGAGTAATTCCACATACTAGCCTGCATATTTGAAATCTTCATCCCTGACTTCCAGATTACCTATCCTCCACCTCTTCCATATAGAAAAATTAAAAGGGCCACCAGTGTTCACCATATCAACGGGAAGATCCTGATCAGATATTTTCCACCTGCTTTTTTTAGGATTCCACCTTGTGGGTAGAGGCAGTCACTATCAGTAGCAGTTTGATGCTAAATTTCCCCTTTTCCCAGGCATTTAGGAGAGTTCAGGCCAATGGCTCATGAAAAAGTGTCAAATAGTTAATTTCTGAGGCAATATTTTTTTCCCTGACAAAAAGATCAATAGTGAATCGAAGACATATTTCTTTTGATGCTGGGAGCTATTGTCACCTGGTTGCTGGCAATTATCTTGTGACCTCAAGGAAACAGTAAAGAAGACGAAGCTTAACTGGAACATCATTGAGTAGCTAAATTCCATTCTGAAACCACCTACATATGGATTTATTATTTTGTGAAAAGAACAAACACCTATTGGTTATGCTGTGTTTCATCAGTGTTCTATTCCTTACAATCCTGAGCTCCTACGCTGAATGAGATCCTTAAACTTCTGATGGCGGTCAAGGTTGCATCATTTCATGGTGTTTCAAGAAATGTGTAAATGTGGCAGCATGGAGGAGAGCACAGGAAAGATGAGAGCTACTTGAAGGAAGTATCAACTCTCTTCCAACTGTTCCTGTGGGGAACTGTGGGGCACAAGGCATGACACAGCTCTCAGCTGGGATGGAAAAGGATGTGGACATTGAGGATCTGAAAGTGTGACCCGACAAAAGCAGTGAAGGAGGGTAAGACAGGAAAACTAAGCCAGGCAGATGATGGAGGGCCTGAAGGGCACACTAAGGCTTTGGACTTGTTTCTAAAGTCCTTCAGAAACCTTTGTAAGTTTTATGTAAACGGCAGGATCACATTTACATTTTCAAAAGATCAATCAGCCTTCATGTAGGCTAGAGAATGGTTTGAAATCGAGAAAAACTAGAGGTTGAGATATCAGAAAGAGATAATCCTATCACCAAGAGACCAGGGTGGTGTCCTGTATCAAAAGTTTTTTCACCATCTATTAATACAATCACATGGTTTTTATTTTTCCTTTTCTTCATGTGATGTACTGCATTTATTTATTTACAAATATTGTGCCGTCTTTGCATTTCTGGGACCAAATGAGTTTATTAAGTCAAGATTATGTAAACACACATTGAAGACTTGTTCCTGTTTCTGTTTTTGAAAAGTCCCCTTGGTCCTGGCTGCCTTGCATCTTAGTAGGAAATACAAATATGAGTAGTTCTGAAGGCACCATTACCTGATATTTACTGAAGGTAAGACCCAGGTGAGGATAAAGCAGGCCAGAGTTGCTAAGTATCTTGAGATTATCAGTACTTTAAGATGATGAGCAAGCTACTTGGCCAGCCAAATGTTGCATTGCCACCCACTTTAATGATGCCCACCATTAAATTCACAATTCCCCAAAGATAATCCCAAATCATGAGCAAACAAAAATGGAAGAAAGAATTCAAAAAAATGTTCTTGTGGTGCCATTAAACATTTATTTTCTTGGCCAATAATCAAATAGATGTGGTGTTATAATTATTTGATTCATAATGGTGAACAGAAAGAAAGGACCACTCTGAATTTCATTTGAAATATATGAAAAATTGGGATTCATTGTGCAAATGAAGAGAGTGATGCCTTTTAATAAATGCCTGCAGCATTTTGTCACCAACGTGCAACAATACCTGTGACCACAACCTGAAGCCTCCCAAGCAGTTTCTTTTCCAGTGGTTTCATTCCATTTCCTTGACCTTTTGCAAAGTGCAGGTCTAGGTTTGTGCTTGGGAAGTTGAGACAGTTTAATGTGGAGGTACACAGGCTTTGAGGGCAGGAAATAAATTGTTCTTGTCATTGTTATACTGAATGCCCATCAGCCATTGGCTCTCTCCTGATTAGCCTTACATCAGCATTTTCCATGAAGACAGAAAAGTCAAGCTGTGTCTGTGTGGGCAACAGAAGCCTGAACACTTCATGTCTTGGAGGTTCCACCCTTTGAGTGGCATCAAATTATAAAGTTTCCTTTGTGCCAATACTTAATACTAGTTGGGCTAAGTACTCTGAATGTGTCATCAAATTTATATCGAGCCATAGTGTTTTCAGGGCCAGTGTAGTGAACTGTACAAATAAAGATGACTGGACCAAATGGCCTCAGTTTCCTTGTTTGATGGGTGATAACACTATCGAACTTAAAGGGTTCTTTTGGTTGATAATGCAGGTAAAGTTCATGTCATGAATCCTGGCACATGGTGTGAGCTTAGAAATTGGAAGAGAGTATTACTGTGTTTTTCACTAACATTACTGTGTTTTTCACTAACAACTTCCTCACCCTCACCCCCGCCACTCCTTCACACATCAGGAAGTGAGTTTAGTTTCAATTAAGCTTAATAGGATCCTATGTTCATGCAATTCTGAAGTGGCAGAGTCAAGACTTGAAACTAGGAATTCTCTGAGTCTAAATTTCAAGCAAATGCTTATGCCTTTGCTGCTAGCACACTGCTAGTCCCTGGTTACACCAGATCAGTTGCTTTTACTTTTCTGACCAAACTCAATGATGGGATGATCATAATCTAGTAGACATGCAAACTCACTTGTATATAAGCCGAGTCAAAATGTCATGACATAATTCTTGCCCCTCATGAATGCAATGCACTGTGATAATCTCCTCTCTGTTTTTTTATAAAAGTAAAGGTGGCAGTGACCTCTGAAATGGATTTCATGATCCTAAAATGAGCTGTAACTCACAACTTGAAGACACTGACAGCAATTTCTAAGGGTCCTTTGGTTCTCATCTTCCCTGATACTCCTAAAAACCAAAGAAACAAACAAAAGCCTTCAACCCCATTTTGATAGTACAGTACAGAACACCTGGTTTAGGAGCAGGTCATGTGAAAAGAAGGGAAGGTTTTAGCCAAAGTCAGTATCAGGAAACATTGAAATCTTGGACATAAATGCTGACATTTCAGCCATAACCCTCAGGAATACTGCATTCTTTTGGGGGGTCATGTTAATAAAAATGAAAATTCTGAAATACAGTCAGAGAAGGATGATCAAGATAGGGAATGGTCTGAGATTATTTACGGAGCCAGGAATGTTTCATCTGATTTTGAAAGAAAACAGTCTCTAAACCATTTTTTAATATAAAAATGTCTTGATAAAATAAATCCTTAAGATGGGAGCATTCTCCTTCAGGACTGAATGTCATGTATGATGCATTATCTTAATGAAATCTTAGCAGGATTTTAGATTTTGCTGTCTAAAGGGAGAATCTTGTAAAATGATTGTTCTTCCAATTCCCTCATTGCCTTCTGGTAAAAGACCAGGAGGAAGCCACTGCTGTCAGGGTAAGAAGAGGAACCTCAAACTTGGTGTGTTGGCAAGATTTTGGCAAAGCCAGAACAGTAGTTAAAAGGGGGCTGAAGATCTCCTGTCAGGCTGTGTCCGAGAACCCAAACATTCCTTTGCCTGGAAACTGGCCTTGCTTTGAAGAAATGAGCGCAGTTCCAGAAGCCATGGACAGTGAGAAAGCACTTGCCCAGTTGTTTTCCTCCTTTGTAGACTCCACCTGAGGGCGGGTTCTCCCTGTGATCAGAACAAGAGGGAGTGAAAGGCTGGAGCAATCCCTCCCCAGGTTTCCGCTGGAGCCTCCCATGCCTGTAGCTGGAATTCCTCCTCCATGCTGGGTACAACAATAGAAGTCTGCACTAGTGCTGCTGGGGAGGACATATTATTGCAACAAGAGCAGTGGATTTGCTGGTAGTTTATTAAATTCAGGAAGGAAGAGCAAAAGAGGTGTCGATAATGACTCAGAGTTTACATGATTGGGAAAACAGGGAAGAAAACAGGACCACTGAAACCAAGGGGCCAAACAGAAGTGCTGTAAATGCTGGGGGAAATGTATGTGTGTTTCTGATGATATTTCATGGTTTAGAGTCACAGTCATGTTCATGAAAGTTGGAAATTATGCTGGAGTCATTACATTATATTGATCTTGCTGCTCAAGTGATTATGATCCAGGTTACATCTAGATAGTTGCAGAAAAAAATTTGATGCCAATTGAGAGTGAAGTTGGTCTTAAGAAGGTTGAAAATTCACTGTAGTCCTGAAAATCATATTAACTGATTCATTTATCTCTTGACACCTCCCATTGAGTTCAACTTTTAGAATCACAATAACACATTTTGTTTTGGTGGTTCTTTCAGTAGACTTAAAATGACCAGGTTAATTCTGAGAATGATTTTTGCACTTTCTGATTTTGAAGACATTGAGAGTCCAGCAGCACCCCTATGATTCTACATACCTTGTTGATTGAAGGGATATGAAAGGACAGGCTTTGGAATCAGAGAAAATTTTGTGCATGTGTCCCTCAAGGATGGAGTGGGAAGAGATAAATGCATGCACATGATGATGAAAAAAGTGGCAGTTAACATGTATCAGGTGCTTAGTACACACTGACTGTTATTCTTAGCACTCTACATAATGATCTAAATTGATCTTCAGCTGTCCAATTAAATAATAATTATTATATTTTAAACGTTTATATTGATTTTGGAGAAAGACAAAAGGAGAAAGAGAAATGCATTTGTTGTTCCATTTATTTATGCATTCATTGGTTGACCAGGCCAGGGATGGAAGCTGCAACCTTGATGTATCTGGACTACACTCCAGTCAAATTAGCTGTCTGGCTAGGGCCAATAATAATTGTGAATACTTTCTTTGTCATAAAGGAAGCTAATGTATACAGAAGCTAGCAGATTTGCCTAAGATTGCAAGCTGGGAAGGACTAACCATAGAGGAGCTGTGAACACGTCTTAGGAAGGTATTGTTTTTGCCTAATTTGCCAAATTGGCAGTAGAGTCAGAAGCTGAGGGAACTGTGTCCTTGGAGATAGTGTTCCCTTGAATGCCAAGTGGCAATATGGGACCCAACATCAGGAAAAGAGATATTATCCTCCCATTTCCCAAAACCAAAGGGAAGCCACAGGCTTTCGGTGGCTTCCACAAGGAACCCAGTGTGGGGGGATCCAGCTACAGAGCTCCCCCACTGCCACGGATGAAAACAAAACTACTAAGATGTGATCTTCTTGGAGAAGAAAGGATACCAATGTCTCCAAAAAGAAGGATCTCGAATACCTCCTTCCATGCACTTTATTGAGTTCAGCTCTCACACAGATAGGTAGTATGCAGGCAAAACTTATCAATTACTATCCAAAAAGCTACGGTCCTGAAAAACTGGCATCATTTACAGTCATAGTTGAAGAAACCCAGGGATTGTCTCTGGTCAGGGTCAATTTTACCTCAAGTGTCTGACTTACACCAACAGGGCAGAGCCAAGCCTCAAAGAATCAAAGAATAGTCTTGCTCTGGCCAGATTTTCACTGGGAGCCATCTCTTCCTTTGGTAGTGTTTTTAGGCTGAGTCAGATGCGGAGAGCAAAGAAGCCAAGAGTTTAGAAGACATTTTCCAGTTAGAGTGGAGACTCAAGCTAGAATAAAGCCAAGGGGTGAGGGTCTTTCTGCCTCTTCTTTATAGATACATAGGCCCTTCCCTTTTGGATCTTTATGAATGTGCCTGTCTTAGGTTGTCCCTCTCTTAAGGAATATTACCAGTCATTGGCTACCCAGTCATCTTCTCTGGCCAAGCAGGGAGATATGAGGAATTCAGAGGCTGTGCTCCTACCAGGAAGAAATACTCTGTCTCTTTAGTGGCCCATGGCCCCAGGACATTTTCACTCAGAACTAGCCATCGTACCTTTCTCTCAGTTGATGACGCTACAGTCCCTGAAACCAAGCAGGACACTTCCCAGCACCATAACACCTTGAAAACCTCCACACCCAAAGAGCACCCAGAGCCCTGCAGTCCAGAAGCCCTTCTCAAGTGAGCATGTGCACTAAATTCCTTGAGAAAGTGGAATGAGTAGATTCAGGCCTATGTGCCCTTAACCTGGATCTCGCCCAGTAAGTCCCAGGGGACAGCAGAAAAGGGAATTTAGGAACTAGCCAAGGGTTAAGGCTCTGCAGTAACTCAAATGAAAACTCCAAGCTTGAGAAGCTCAGGAATATGCAACTTCATAGTTCCTACAGTCTGATGAGGTCTAGAGGTCTACTGAAGGAATGAAGACTGACCATTCTAAAGAAAACTCTTTATTATCTTCACTATTACTCCATGATTCTAAGGTCCCAAAACCTGTTCATAGAAAGAAATGAGGGACACTTTCTATCAGAAAAACTTACATTAGCTATTGTTTTAAAGATGGGGGTTTTACTTCTGAGCTTCAGTACAAAACAGCCTGAATATTGCTTTGTTTCTGCTGATGATCTTACACTAAATAGTATAATTTTCATCCTTTGATACATGAGGAACCTATACCTGGGGAAGACTGAGGGCAGATGGTATTATATAGTAATTACTCTGAAAGTAAAACAAGGCTGATGGAAATTTGTGAAACGCCTGTTGATATTTTTGGTGGGCTCATCAAAATTGTATCCTTAAAATGTTTGCATTCAGACAACAGGCCCTCAAGAAATGTTTATCAAGAAATGAAATGAAGAATTCCCTTTGCTCTGTTGTTTACTAAGGCCTTGGACTTGATCCTGACTATGTGGGTGTAGCAGCATTCTCCCTCTAAAGGAGCATTTGCTTTTAGGAAACTGCTCCTTTCTGGGCAAATGTTGATATTTCTGAGAGAAGTTACCTTTAGCTCTGACCTGTCTCAAGCTATTTTTCTCTTGGCCAGCTCAGCTGTGATTTTTTCTACTGCCGGCAGCTGTGCAGGGCCCCACTACCCTCAGTGCTGGCACTGTGGTGGGACTGCAATGGAGGAGGCTGGAGGGAGTGGTACAGTTTGGTGTCTGTGCAATTTCCTTCCTTGATGAGGCTGAAGTATAGAGTGCACTGTCTTCTTTTTACATTTCACTTTGCATTACTCTTTGTTGTGACACACCATTGAGAATCTGACTTAAGAGTGTGGTGATGTTGCCATTTTCTCCAGTTACAAGTGAGAGTACACTGAAGCAGTTTGCTGGAAACTTTTTCAAATCTTCACTAAACAACTACCGCTCATTCAATGACACTCTAGTATGCCTACTGTCCTTCTATACCGATACTTTGTTAGCAGCTTTCAATTATATTGACAAAGAATCAGAAAAGACAAGCAGGCAGGAGATTATTAGCTTTGCTGAAAGGCAGATTTAAAGAAATAAAGAACATTGTCTAAGTTCCTGTACTGAAAGAGACATTTCTGGTCCATATATGTGAGCTTTTCTAACAAGATAGATCGATAAATAAATACATAAATACAAGAACGTTCAGTACCAAATACTTATTGAAATATTCTTCAGAACACTTCTAAAAGATACCTCAGAAACATTTTCATCATTCTATAGATCCTGGGACAGTTTGGACAAGGTAAAAATGAAACCACTCCTCTACCAGCAAATTAAAAGAAAAACTGTTTTTGGAGATCCCATTCTTCTAAATGATGTACTGAGATAGAAGAATGTTGCTTCTACAGACCTAAATGCTAAGAATGAAATAAAACATGGTGACCTGCTTCTTTACAGACACTAGAGTAGGATGAGCCAGCATTAGCCATGGTTGCCACAAAACGGCTTTTAGTGTGGTCAGAGCTGAGACCTAAAAGGGTGGTGGGAAAGGCTTGTTGTTATTTACAGAAAAATTGATTAAATGTGTACAAATTCCTGGACTAGCAAAGAAGAGGACAGAAACAGAGCCTTTGGTTTTTTGTTTGTAGCACTGGGCAGTTGCTGAAATAATGTTACTTGTGAAAATATGAATTGTCTACCCCCCCTGCAAGAATATAAAATCCACATTGCGAGGGACGTTGTTTCTCCCTATTTATTCTTCTTTTTCACTACCTAGCCCATTGTATGGCAGATAGTAGGTATACATTTATATTACTGAATGAAAGAAAAAATATGGGAGGTCTATGAAATTTCTCCAACACAGCTCCTGCCTTGCAGGTAAGTTAAGAGTCACGCAGCAGAACTGACGTGTTTTCCAGGAGAATGGGACCAGGCCTAGGCTTTTGGATCACGTGCCTCTGATTTTTCCCCTGAACCAGCCTACTCTCTTCTGCTTGAATGGTGAAGAAGCGGTGGAGTGTCTTTAAAAAGCACAGTTTCTTCCAGAGAGAAATTCTTACTTTCTAGATTTCACATTCTAAGATTATATTTGAACAATCTTTGAATTTTATAAGTTCCAACACTATGACCATCCATTAAAAAAAGAGAGAAAGAAAAAATATGTTATCAGCACAGAGGAGAAAACCAAAGTGAAAATGCCTTTTCTATAAGCATTCCAATCAATACGACAGTACAACTTAGACCAAAAGAAAAAAAGAAACCCGATTTTAAAATGGGCAAAAGAGTTGAAGAGATATTTCACTAGAATCCACTGTGAAAGTTCCCAAAACAGAAACAATAGAAACAATAGGAGTCCCTTGGTTTGTTTCTGAGTTTAACAAAAGACTCCGGAAAGGTTTTCCCCAGGTGGAGGACAATTACTGAACTCTTTGTAATCTCATCCCCTTAAGGTGCGTACCTGAAAATGGGGCTAAGTTGAGCACTGGGTTCTCACCTCACAAGCTGGACCTTAGGCCTGTTCAGACTGGTGTTCCACGCTCCGCCCCACTTCATTTTGTAACTCTTGTTTTATACATTAGATTGATTTATTTTTGAGAAAGAGGAAGGGAAGGAGAAAGAAGGGAGAGAAACATCTATGTGTGGTTGCCTCTCTAGCATCCCCCTACTGGGTACCTGGCCCACAACTCAGGCATGTGTCCTAAACTTGGTATGGAAACAGGGACCTTTTGGTTTGAAGACCCAAGTTCACACCACGGCGCTACACCAGCCAGGGCCATCCTAGTAACACTTCTACATCTCTTTTTCATCATCACATTCATGGGATGTCAGACTAAGGGTGTTAAGAGACATTTTCTCATTCATACTTTAGGATGCCCTTAGGAAATGGTTTCTAGGATGATCCTCATTGCTCAGGTTGGGAGACTGGGGAGGACGTGAAAGGCACAAAGGTTTCCTCAGGACACAAAACTGGTAAGAAAAGGAGTTCTAATCTCAGTGTCCTTCCCTAAGCCATGGACCTGGTACATTTCCAGGGAGCTGTGGAAAGGACCGTGTTTGGTATCAGTGTACAGATACGGAGATGACATAAGAGAGGAGGGTGAGTACTCTACAGCCCACAGGGGACATGGGAGGCTCTGATTGGAGAAAGGGACTCAAGTAGATGAACCTTTAAGGGGTGACCTCACTTCCTTGGTGACAGATCTCCAAGGAAAATTATTAGAACTCTGGTAACTAGGCACCCACATTCTAGAGACAACTGCCTGTCCAGGGCAGTTGACTGTACAGTCCGGAGACTAGGATGTCTCTGTGTTGTGTGCCACTTTTTCGAGGCTCTAAGCCAAAGAAATTCCAGAAAGAGAAAAGTTTCTCTTGCTTTAGATGCTGGCGCAAAAGTGGTCGTCAAAAACCCCTCCTGGCATCTGCCAAGATGCACCCTGAGGTAACGATGGTCAACGCAAAACATGCCCACCTCAGCCAGGCCCCCACTGGGATGTCACTTGGGCCTCATCACACCACTTGTCCCTCTTCCTGCTTGTATGTGTGGTTTGGGGTGGTAAGCTTATCGGGATCAGGGGTGTTCATTCTGGGTACAAAATGGTTGTTAGATGCAAGAAATCTGAAAGGACACTCATAGTCCTACCCCACGTTATGGCAGGCAGAATGGGAAGGTGAGGGTTGGAGAACAACCTCCTCCACTCATTGGGCCCTCAAGGTGTCATTTCATTTCTAGCAGGATTGGAGGTGTTTTCAGGTGCTTCTCAGAGACAGCCAGATGAAGGGAGCAGAAATTGTGGTGGGAATCACCCTCAGTGGCAATAACCAGACAGGCCCCTGGAAACATGAGATACTCTATTTTGTTCAGTCTCTGCAGAAGTCCAAAGAGAACATCACAGAGTTGGCTGATGGGTTCATTTATGTCACCAAGCCCTATGTTGGACAAGTGTACCAGGCAAGAAACACAATCCAGTGCCAGTCTGAGGTGAGAGGTGGGCCACTCTCAGGTCCCTGAGATGAATGGGGTGGGATCAAAATCTAGAATCAAATCTGGGGCTTTGAGGATTTCACATGCACACACGCAAATTACTCTGTACCTCCAATCCTACTACCAGGTTTCTGGAACGGTAGAAATCTATGCTCCACATTTGTTACAGGCATGGACGTAAAAAAATCATTTTGTTCCATTTCACTTGTTTTGATTTTTTAACTACCTCTGTAACATGTATCTTGTGGAATAGTCACCTCTGCTGTCCTTGAACATCTTCCAGTCTACACATCATCACACATACAGGGTGTTTTATTTTATTTTATTTTATTTTGAAACAACAAACAAACCAACAAGGGAGGGATGTACATATTCGATATATTTGTCTGCAACTTGGCATCTCAAAAAACATGCAAACCATTTTAATCCAGCCAGGAAAGCAGCTAAGGCCCTACACATCTCCACATTATCCTATAAAGAAGGTAATTCTCCACAATGATTCAACCTTTTACTGTTGTTACACCTTTACATGAAACCATTCTCCTGTGATTTTAGCAGTGTGGCCTGGAACAGCCTCACTGTATACTGATAGACTGTTTCCTAGTTTCCTAGGTCTCCATCATACAGGACCACAGATTGTGTGGAAGGTTGCTGAGGACTCCTGGCTCAGTAACCGGCTTTGTTTTTGCAGATCCTTGACGATGACATCCTTGAGGTGCTGGTGCACCAGGCCCACTTTAACATCTACAAGGTCAAGGTGCAGGTGCACCAGACCAACACAACCATCAAACGATGGTCTCAGGTGAGAGCTGGGCCAGAGTTTCTCCACTCCCAGGAACCCAAGATGAACTGGGAGATACAAAAATCTAGGCACAAATATGGGGGTGGCTCCCACTTTCCCCTCCCAGGGTTCTTTCCAAAGTGTCTCACTATCCCATGCACAGAGGAATCTGGATCTCCACTTCTCCCACCAGCTAGGTAGGACAGGAAAAAGGCATTCCTCACATTTTTGTGGAAATTTTAGAGAAAAATTATGTTATACTTCACAGTGGAGTCCATGAACATTAGCATTTTGCTGTTTTCCTTGATTTTCCTACCAGCCTCAAGATTCTGGTGCAACAGTAAACTGCACTGACCTTGCACACCTCCAAATCTAGCACATCATCACACTGGATTAGAGGATATTGCACACAAAATTAATAGATTGTCAAATATAGCATTAATCTAATACAACTTTTCCTGTAACAGACCAGTGAAAGCCGTTGTAATCTGGTCAATATAGGAAATGTGACCTTAGTCATATCCATACTATTTCATGAATGAAGTAGTTTCCACAGTTTTGTGCCATTCACTGATGTTGAACTTTGACATTATTCACTTCTGCTTCTCCTTCAGCAGGGCTGAAACAAACATCCTCACTGTGTCCCAATAGAATATATCAGTTTGCCAGGGCTGCCATAAGGCTGATGCAGAGTTTGGTTGGATGCGTCCTGATGACCCATTATTGCCTGGGTGCTGGGTTTGTCTTTGTAGAGTTTGAATGAAGACCTCCTGGAGGAGATGGTGAGTGGGTATACCTATTCTACAGTGCTAAACAAGAGGAAGGTGCATCGGGCTGTTGACACCAGGACATGTTTCACTGAGGTGAGAGATAGCTCAGGAGGGTCTCCACACCCATGACCCAGAGATTAAATTCTAGTCCCCAGGACCAGACACCATCTGGGGACTGCCCCAGAAACTTAAATGGTACTCCCTACACTCTCCCACAGAGCCATAAACCCAGGCTTCATACCTCAATTTCTCCCTCCAGCTACAAGTGGGAGTAGAAAGAAAATACTTGTACTAATAGGAATATTTGAAAACATACTCATTATGATTATAGAAGATCACAAGCACATTTGTTATTTTCTTATTCCTTTGTGCTTGTTTTTTAACTCCCTGCCACACATACTCTGCAGAGCAGTGAGGTCAACAGTCATTGAAGCCCTTCTCCAGCAATGGAGGTTGTTTGCCACTTCAATGCAGCCTCTCAGTGCTGGTGGACATGGTGTCATTCACCTCAGGTGCCATATCAGGAGTCCTGCTGTATCACTAAAGTGTATCCCAAGGAACTGTGTATTGCTGGGAACACCATAACTTGGACCCCACTGAGTGATAGAAAGAATAGACACTTAATTTCTCATAATTCCAGAGACTAGGAGCTCAAAGTGAGGGATTCAACAGGGCTGGTTGCTTTGAGGGGATTTTCCCTTCCTGGTAAGTGACCCTCTTCTCACCCACGGTCACACGGAATGACTTCTGTGCCCCTTTGTCTGCTAACCTCCTCCTCTAATGTGACTAGTCATATTAGGGTAAAACTCACATCTTTGAAGTCACTTAACCTTAATAACCACCTTTAGGACATTCTCATACAGATGTATTTTGAAGTTCTCAAGCTTCCAACGTCACGGCATTTGGGTGACACACTTTGGACCACAATGTTTAGCTGCACTATCCCCAGCTAGAAGGACATGTAAAATTTTAGAAGCTGGACCCAGATTCCAAAATGAAAAGTCTGTTGGATTACAGTGCCAACAGAATTTTCTCATGATGACTGCTGCCTTGTACCTGGCCTGGCCTGGCCTGGCACAATTGGTTCTCATTCATTTTTACTTAGAGCAATGCAGAGAAAGTAGGGACTACTGTAGCTGAAGAGCAATAAAAAAGTAAAAAAAAAAAAAAAAAAAAATACCAATTCCATTATAATGTGTCCCAAGCAATCCCACTGTTCCTTGGCTTTCATTTGTCCCCACTGTACTTTCACTCACCTATCAGCTTGTGTTCATCCTCAGGAATTGAACCTTCCTGAGTCATCTGTTCAGACTGCCGCCTGGTGACCAGCTTTCTCCAGTCAGGTGTCACCAGGCCTCTGTCCCTGTGCTACTTCTACATCTCAAAATGACTTTAATTGCAAGAAAAGGAAATAAGTGCCATTCTGGAAGTCCTGGTTTTCATAAGTTGCATCTATTTATCTTATACTTGCTTCCCAAATAAGGAGGGAGAGTATTCCCCAATCTTTTCTATCCATGTCAGGAACAGATAAGTCTCAGGTAGCTAAGAGGAAATGCCATGCATCGCTAGCTTTGGACAGTTCTCCATTCTACCCTGCGTGACTTTGAGCAGGCATTCGACATCCTGAAGGTTGGTGTGATATCATCTCTATAATAATGGTACTGTTTGATGTTTCTTGGGTAGAAAGCTCTTCATAAGATGATGGGTATGGAAAGTCCATTATTCCTCATCTCTAAGAAATGCCTGGAGAGGAAAATTCTATCAATACCCCCAACCACCAGAAAGCGATGGTCCTTTTAAAACCTCTCGATAAATCCCTATTTAGCACGGGCACTCGTGACCTTCTCTTACACAAGTGCTTGATGGGCTGGGAGTTTTGGGTGAGCTCCAGACCTCAGTCCTTCTGGTGATTCATGGTGATTCCACTGATTGAATGTCTATTTTGCTCCCCCACAGGATACAGCTGAGGTCAACTATCAATTCAGTGACACCTGTAGAATCCAGTCCCTCCAGGGAGGCATACTGAAGAGGTTGGAGAAGTTCATGACTCCAGATTTCCTGAGTGGAAACATCACCCATCTATCCACCTTCAGGACCAGGCACCTGGCTGTCTCTAGAGCCGAAATCCTCTTGGATGATCTGCTAACTCGGTGAGACATGCCCCCTCTCCATCACAGCTCTGATTATTCCCACTGCAAGCAGTGTGCCTCAAAAATATCACCACATCTTCCTGAGCCTCAGTTAGCTCCTTTTGAACATGAGGTGACAGAAAACAAACCTCATGAAGTTTTCGCTGGGACTACGGTGGGGACAATCCAGCCAGGTCTTATCTGGAGCCTGGCCTAGTAGACAGGGCTTCTCAAAGTGCTGTGGGTGTTCGGGGCATTTATTTTGTATTTCTGTTCACTACAGAAATTCTCCACCCTCACCTATTGTGGCCTGTGCCATCTCTGAGTTTGGAAAAGTAATTGGAAAATAATCAGTCAAGAAATTGGGGGAAGCACATTACTGATCTTGGTGCTGGTCTTTGCATTGCCACATTAGGATTCTCCGGGGACAGCAGGGATCCCCAGGCCCACTCAAATATCTGGGATGGTTCTGGTTAGACTTCATTTATTCAACAATGTGTCTGAAGCACCTACCACAAGTGGGAACAACTAGAAGCACTCATCATAACTCAGTGAATGAAGTAGACACAATCCCAGGGCCTCAGGTTTAGTCAACAAATCAGTCAGTCACAATAGATACTATTCGCAGGTCATGTCCTCTATCCATCACATCAGAGACCATCAAGGTCTTCTCAATGCCTGAAGGGCTACCTACTTATGATGACAATGGACACTCACCAAGAGATCAAATAGAAGTGTGCGTGGCATTTGGGTCCTGAAGGAAGACATCCTGTGTGGAGAGCACACTAGGAGTGTCAGGGAGGATCTGGCACAAAGGATATCTTACAGTTGTGATTCCCTAGGCAGGCCTGAGCTCTGCTCTGTGGCTTCTGTGTCAACAGAGCAGCATAGAGAGAATTGTGCATGGGGCCTGTGGCCTCATACCACTGGACTGAGACTGGGCTGCAATTTGCCTACGGTCCCAAACCCACCATAGACTTGTCCCATTCAGCCTGCCCCTCTCCATTGTCAGCTCTTCTCTCCACCATCTCCAGGCTGCAAACAGTATATGTTGTCACAGCCTACTCACCAATATAACTCAATCATCAGTGTAGATGAGCAGGTGTATGAAGGCTTGGGTGGGAAGTGTACAGAACCCTTAGAAGAAATATAATTGGAAAAACATACTCATTGGGTCTCCACATTAAACCCCCTGCATTGCTAGGCCTACTACTCCCAGGTCAGCCACACAGGGGTCAGGGTTGGCATTGGGCTGCCCCCTGGTTGCATGTGGGCATTCACAGTGGCAATATCCCAAACAATATTTTGTGGGAGGGTACAATAGAAGACTTCCAGACTGTGACTCTGCTGCCCAACTGCCTCTCCCCAGGGCCAGTGCTTCTATAGTGGGAACCTGGCCAGACCAGGTTCAGGTGTTGGGTCGGCCTCTACATTTCCTTTTGTTCCGGCTGAAGCTGGCCATGGTGCACGTCAGCTTCCCTACTTCACAGCAGCTGTGCCAGGCCCACTTTCCTTGGGTCATTCTGGAGAACCTAGAGACAACTGCTGCATCTCTGGAAGGTGAGGGAACTTCAGTGTGGGAGGATGTTCTTGGGAGGGGAGGTGCATCATCAAGAGGTCCCTTAGAGACAGTGGCAGCTTTCCCATCTCTGGAAAGGCAAGGAAGAATCGGGCATGTGTTTGTCAATCTGTTCTTTCCCCCCTGCTCCCACAGAATCACCTGCACAGTTCAAGAGCAATGCACAACCTGAGGGAGGTCCTGCTCAAGGGCTTGTGCCTGGTCCAGCCAGAGGCCTCGCCCTGGCCTTGCCTGGCCTGAAGCTGTACATGAAGTTCTACCTGAAGCCAGGATGGAGGTGTCTTTCTGAGCCTTTTTTCTTACTCTCCTAGAAGTCCTAAGCTTCATCCTAAGAACTTGAGAGGACTATAACCCAACAACATATTGATAGTTACAGAATGGATGATTTTACACAATGACATATTGATTATATAAAATATATTTCTTGAATAAACTGTTGTAAAGTAAATAAAGTTGACAATTAAAACTGTGTGTGGATCATATGTACTCATATATGTAAAATAGAATTCAGTACATATACATGCTTGGTTTTCAAAACACTGTAAAGCATGTTTAACATAACTTGTAACAGAAACTTAAATTTTAGCATACATTCACTGATAGAATGTAATGTTGAAAGCAAATTTGGAAATGTATACACGAAAATGTTCCACTAGGGAATTCTAGAAATTGGGACTACTACAAGTGACTGTCTCTTCTTTTTGGTGTAGTATATTTTCTGGTTTTCATACAACTATCAAGTATTCAGCATAACATAATAAGATAAAACATCATTATTTAGTACACTGAAGAGTGTTTGATATTCTATTTTATATCGTAAACACTTTCATTAAAAGCCAAAATTAGTTATTGGGTTACACTCCACTTTCCTCCACATTTAGGTTGATATTTGAGCAACAAAGACCACTACAGAAGCTATTTCCAATATTCAAAATCACTAGGGATGGAAGAACATTTCTGTGCATATAACTAAAATAATTCAAAAGAGTCTCCTTCACTCAACACTTGCATACTCAATTTTCATCTTTGTAGAGCCAAGAACTCAACATATAAAACACATTCAACCTAAAACCTATGGGGGATTGAAATGGAGGGAGGTGGGGAGGGCTGGGGTGGTGGGCGGGGGTGGGAGTAAAAGACAGAAAACTGTACAAGATCAACAACTAAAATAAAAAATTATAAAGAAAAAGAATAGGAAATGTTTGTGTTACTGAGCTGGCCTGAGACTGGGGCAGGCCAGAAACCAGCCTGTGTTGTGTGGTTTCTTGACTCCTAAAGAAAATATTTCACAACATAGGTTCAGGTGCTTTTTAAAGTGTGTCTATTAAAGCCAAAGATGGGGAAAGGAAAGAATTTCTTAGTCCATAGGAAATAACAGGAGAAACTGTATGTGATGCTTTTCTTTGGTTCCCTACAAAGGTCAAAGAAAACAAGTGAGCCAAGGCAAGGCTGCCTCTAGTGCACGGGAAAGCCAAATGCAGAATCACATATCAGCACAAGAGGAGTTGCCACTGTCAGATGCTCCCCTGGGTGCACGACTCACAGGGACCCTTACAGTTTAGGAGGAAGTAAAATGTTCAGGCCTGAGAAGAGGCCTGGGAGTTCTCTAGAGGGAACCTATGCTGGCTCTTTGTCCACAGGGTTTTTCTCTCTCTCTCTGCAGCTGACAATATTTTAGGAGGCATTCAGTAATGTATATTTAAATTAATTATATATAAAACTAATTTAATTTATTTTATATATAAAAATAATTTAATTTATATAAACTAAAATAATTTATATATATTTACATATATATGTCTGTGTGTGTGTATATATATTTATATATATATTAGTTTTCCTGATGAATTTCTAATATGCTGATGCAACCAAAAGAGTTCATGGGGGAGTTTGGGAGTTTTTCTTTGTCCTGCTTTTGTGCTCTATTTTATCGTATTTCTGTCTGGGTTTAATTGGATTTTCGTTATTTATTCCCCTGACTTCTTTCATCCGTGGGCTTGGGTGGCACAAATGGCATTAATTGGGTCTTGTTCCAGGTCTTAGCAACAGGGAGTAGAGCTATGTATTATCTTGTTAGGGAAGAGAGGTGAAAACCATGTGCTCTCAAGCATCCTTGGTTGGGGAAGATAAGGCTTTTTGATTCACCAACTTCCTGTAAGTTTTGAAAATTGTTTGGCTTTTCAAAATTTTCGTGTCTCGGTTTCCCCAACGACTTACCCAGGAATTCTCCTAGCTTCTCCCTACTCTGCCTCATGTTCACTGGAACACAATTGTATGGAAATTAGGTAACCTGTTGCGGACCGTTCAGCCTGGTATCAGGAGTTGTAATCCTCATCCCATGATGGGCTGTGTAAGAGCCTAGGGACCCACTTCATCTGGGTCTATTCTGTCAAGAGGACATGACCTACTAAGGAGCCAAAGCTTATCTCCCTGGCAGGACCACTGCTTCTGCCTCATCTATCTCTGGCCTCAACACTTAGTCGCTTGGTCGGTAGTCAATGACAGGTAAGACTGCTCATGGGAGGGGCAACCTAAGCCAGACAGGACCATTTGGGAGGCCCTTGTGGAAGGACTCGGGGAGCTGCAGCAGGAACGGGTGATGGACCCTCGCCCCCCAGCTATTCTGACATAGCCCGAGTCCTCATTTCCATCTGGGAGATGTCTTCTGCTTCCTGAGTCTAATTGGCTTAAATCCTGAAACTATGAGGGCAAGCGGTGTAGCCCTGTGCCAGCCAGGACAGTTCCCAGGGTGATCGGGCATAGGAAAGAATTCGTAAAGTCCTGTGAAACCTGCTTTGTTAACAGTGCACTCATTTAAGTGATAAGGGTCCGAGGAGGAAATGAGTATGTCTCCCAAACTTTGGCAACCCCCTTTCCTGGCAGACACTGACTCAGATTAAGCCCTCAGATTTCTTTGACGTGTTAAACCTGTATTCCTGTGTATTGGAACCCAATAAATTCTAGTGAGGAAAGGGCTCTGGGTCATTCTCTTCTGAGAGTTTGTCCACCTCTCCTCCCCAAGCAGATCATGTCTTGGTAGTTTTATTTTCATCTGTGATAGAGGGATGGGGCTCTGCAGGTGGAGCACCCCCACATCTGGAGCCCAGGACAGGGGCCCCCCCACACAAAAGACTTGAACAGACACTTCTCCAAGGAAAACCTACAGAGGGCCCAAAGACATATGAAAAGATGCTCAGCATCACTAGCCATCAGAGACATGCAAATTAAAATCACAGTGAGATGCCACCTCACACCACTCAGAATGGCCAACATAAATAAATCAAGACACAAGTGTTGGAGAGGTTGTGGAGAAAAGGAAACCCTAGTGCACTGTTGATGGGAATGCAGACTGGTACAACCACTGTGGAAAACAGTATGGAATTTTCTAAGAAAACTAAAAATGGATCTACCTTTTGACGCAGCAATTCCACTGCTAGGATTATACCCTAAGAGCCCTGAAACAACAGTCCATAAGAACCTATGCACCCCAATGTCCATAGCTGCACACTTGATAATAGCCAAGTGCTGGGAGCAACCTAAGTGCCCATGAGCACATAAGTGGATCAAAAATGTATGGCGCACTTACACAATGGGATTCTATACAGCAGAGAGAAAGAAGGAGCTTATACCCTTTCAGACAGCATGGTGAGACTGGAGAGCATTATGCTAAGTGAAGTAAGCCAGGATAGGAGGGAAAAATACCATATGATCTCATCTTTATATGGAACATAATTAACAACAAAAAAAAAAGCAAACAAAATATAACCAGAGTCATTGAAATTAAGAACAATCTAACACCAGCCAGATAGGAGGGGGGATGGGAAAGTGGGGATAAGGGTTTTCAGGAATTATTATAAAGGACACATGG